>CM021766.1:64898181-64944567 GCA_011076525.1 Nettapus auritus | reverse complement strand
TGCATCGTGCATCACTTGTTTGCACACATGAGTAGTAGTAGTAGTAGTAGTATCATTTTCCTTTGTTTTCTGTCCTTTATCTCAACCAGGCTTTCATTTCTTTCTGATTCTCTCTCTCCATCCCAGAGAGGGAGGGGGGAGGGTGCGCGAATGGCTGCATGGTGCTTAGCTGCTGGCCAGGTTAAACCACAACGTGTATACTTTATGGTACAACATATCTTAGTTTTTCCCAAGTCCAAACATTACTAACACATGCATTTGCAGAGGTCTGCTTGACAGTAGCCAGATCAACATAGTTACTAGAGAGCAGCTTTATTGAAAGTGGAAAAACAAGTTTATTCTCTCCAGGAAAACATCCTCCTCCATTTCCAGGGATTTACAGCACATAAAGAAGAATGTAAGCACCAGAACACTGTTAAAAATATTTGTCTGAAGTTGCCAAGCAGTAGGATGCACAACAGGGCAGGGAGGAGCTTCTAGTTCAGACTGATCAGGCAGGGCTGGCATAGGACAACACACCCCATCTCTTTTCCTTATTGATAAACTTCTCTGCAACTTACGTCACCATAAATGTAAAACTAAATCTGTAGAGGAAACTCAGTTCTCAAATGGAAGGTCAAAAGTCTAGCCCCATTGAATGCAACAGCAAGATCCTAAGTGACTTTAATTCACTGTGATTTCATCCTTTGTTTACTATATAGGCCATTATTAATTAACTTGGTCTTTCAAATGTCTCTTGAACCCAATACTTGTTTTGGTTTCTGGAGGTGAAAAGCTAACTTAGACTTACCATTTAATCATATGTTTCCAGTGCATTCCACCTGAGTACTGCTGAGGCAAGCTTTCCTGCTAATTACAAAGGTGAGCTAAAGAACCAGTGATTAAAATAAGATCAACTTTTCCTTAAATACTGTTGTACGTCAGGAGAGTGATCAAAGCTAGTAGTTGCTTCCAGAGATCTATTTACTTACAGCAGATGAAATTCTCAGATAAGGAATAGTAAGCCCTTTTTTTTTTTTTTTTTTTTTTTTTTTTTTTTTTTTTTTTTTTTTTTTCTTACTCAGGTTGAAAACTTCAGTTGAGTCTACTGGGCAACCTTTGAGTTAAAAAAAAACCTCTGCCTTCCTTTCAGACTAAAAGCCAACTCAGCCCAAAGAAGGCTAAAGGATTTGCCTAAAGGCCCCAGGGAAGATTGTGTACTGTCTATAATTTTGTTGTCAGAATTATACCTATTGATTTTTATTTTATTTTTATTTTTTAATAAGGAAGGGAGATTTTTGTAGCATGGTCATTTAACACATGTAAAGCTCTTTTGGATCCATGGTAAAATGATGTGTATATACATACTTTCATGTGCATACACATGTATAATAAATAGATAATTTCTTCCCAATTCATGGTTGCTTGTAAGGCATGAGCATAGCATCTCAGAATGAAACTAAACCCAGAATCATGTTAGATTTGTTGGAAGACTTGTAGTAATCCCAATAAGAGTTACAGCACTTTTGGGGAGAAGCTTGATAGAAGCCCAAAGTCCAGTTGCTCCTTAGGGCACCTGGAGGAGTTGCTGCCGAGTTGGAAAGAGAAGAGTGTACAACCTAATCTGCCATGGGCTTAGCACTGTGCATAGGCTGGAACAGGACCAAAAAAGAGTTTCCTCAGTATGTAAAACATAATTGCAATAACAGATGGAAATGGCCACTCAACAGATTTATCATGCTCTATATCTGGGGATGGTATTTTTTTTTTTGATCAATGCCCTAACCTACAGTAAAGCTTTTCTGTGTACCATTGTGAACATGTTTTCATGATAACTGTAAAAGAGGGCAGCAAAGTCTGCTTCCAAAGCAAAATGCTGACAGAAAAGCAGTTCATTCAATTATCTATAAAACTGTGGTATATTTTTTGCTTCTGATTCACCCAGGGCATGTCTGGGTGAAACATCCAGGGCATATCTGCTTTGTAGGCCACAGAAGCATAATGTCAGAAGTTGTTTTTCTGCAGTAATAAGTGATCCTATTGATGACTGTTTGGAGTTATCCCCAGAGTCATTTAAAATAATAATGCCCAGCTAATCATGTTCAGATCTGACGTATTGTTTAAGCTATCCAGAACAAATGATAGGGTGGGCTTGAATAAGTTCTTGTGGCCAGGAGACTATAAACTCACTTTGACTCAGTACAGGTGTTGAAATCACTACAGGATTATCCTTGGAGATGGATAATCCTTTCAAGGTTCAGAGCTTTGGGTTAGATAAAGATCTAAACATTTGGATGTTTATCTGAAACCTTATCTTGATAATCTTATATCCTGGAGGCTGCACAACCATCAGTTGTACATCTACAAGTAAAAGAGTAACAGGGCCTCTTGTTTCTACAGACTTAAAGCCTGACATCTCCGAATAAACAAAACCTCACATTGATATCAACTTGCCTTTGAGTTAGAGCATTGCTCACAGGAAGTTCCCTTTCAACTGATAACAAACATTATCTGATGGGGAAAAATTAAAGTTCTGGTCAAAAAATAGTGTTGTGTTTTTTGTTGTTGTTGTTTGTTTGTTTTCCCCACAAAAGTCATCCATTTTCCATAACAAATTGTTGTTGTTTTTTTTTGTTTTTTTTTTTTTTTTTTTCACTGAAAATCTCTACATGTGAAAATGGGCAAAGGAGCTTTGGTTAAAAAGCAGAATATTTCACTTCCTTCTCCTCCTGGTTGGAAAAATTGGATCTCCCTAATGAAGTACTATGCTTTTAAGTCCATGCCAGTATTTTAACTCAGATGTCTCAGATTTCTTTCCCCTTTGCTGTCCTTCATTCCCCAGGATGCCAGATGACTGCTAGTGAAGTATGGAATGTCATGGTAGAGATGTAGAAAGTGCTGGGAGTGTGAAACATATGCTGCATTTTGCAGAACTGAACCATGGTTGTAGAGAGATATTTTGCTTTTCCACTATGGTACCTCAGATTTTTCAATTATTTATCATTTTACTCCTTTCTTGCATATCAATGAACATAACAATATTTTTTTTCTACCTGATGAAAAATTCAACCATAGATATTAAAATTTGTGTAAGTACGGAAGTTATTGCTGGGGGGAAGGGAATTTGAGAAATTACCTCCTTTCCTTCACTGACATTCCCACAGTGAATGGTCTGGTTCCATCCTCTGCTAAGGAATGTGGCCCAGGCTGTGTATGGGGTGTACAAATATAGAAAGTGGAAACAGACCCCCAGCTGTGAGATCACTGATTTCTCCCCAGAGCCTGCTGAAACCAGAAATGTTGCTAGGTCTCAGTTCCTACATCTATAGAGAAAGGAAAGCTGGCCCAAAGGAAGAAGTGGAAGAAGGATGAGGACAAGATTCGGGGCTAAGACAGTAACAGGAGATGAGGTAGGTATGGCTTCATCTACCTGCTCCATCACAACCCCCTCAGTCCTTCCCCTCAGATGACTCTCTAGACTCTGGCTTTCCTGTTAACTCTGGAGGCTAGCACTCTTAAGGAGCATTTCAAGACTAAACACTAAAAAAGAAAAAAAAGTGTTCAATTTGATACACTAACAGGAGTCAGACAAAGAAAAGGACTTTGCTACTGCTTTTGCAAGCTGAGCTTCTTCCACATTTGGTTCATGCTACATAGGGAATTGGTTTTTTTTTTTTGCAGCATTTTAGAGGCTAGGAAGAGAATTCAAACACTTTCCCCATCCTCTTCACCCTGCCATGCCAGTTACAGCTCAAAGTCAGCAGGGCAATTCTGCTCATTCCTGCTCCTCTGGGACCTTTCACATAGCTGCTGCCTCCCTCATGTAACAACAATCTCAACTTGGGAAGGAAAAAAATACACATTTTTTTGTTTGCTTTGGCACTATCAGTAGGGTCATGAGATTTATGGACATTAATTAAAGAGATGTTAGCAGGTCTCTTCTTTGATATGGCAATTTTAAGTTGATATTTAGAGACAAAGTGCTATTTAGAGTTTCATGGAATAATTTTTTCCTCTGTCCACAGTACAGCTGTACTGGCAGTAAGAAGTGCTTGTGTGAGAAGGGAGGGAATGATTTATTCTAAATTATTACATTCTGTGGCTCAAGAGAACCATACTTCCACTTCTGTAGCAGAAAATCATTGTCATTCTCATGGCGCTTTCCAAGCATCATCATGCCTTTGATAATTCATTCTCTGTCAAGCTCCCCTATATAAGCAATACTCTTCCCTGGTTAACTACCTTTTATGCCTACAGCTGTTGTTTCTCATCAGTGTTTTATAGTTCAAATAAAAATGCTTATGCAGAAAGACAGTTTTTTCTGTTTGCTTTTTTGTTTTAATTATTCTTTCCTATGGGTAGCTATGATGTCACGAAACTGCTTTCAAGGAGGTCAGGAAGTGTTTTGTTTCATAAAATACATCTGATGCTGGGTTATGTTGTTTCCTGAGCATTGCTCCGAAAATCCTGCCCCTTGCAGGGGCAGTCTAGCAAGAGGGTCCTTACTTTCAGAGACACAGAGAGATTCACTGCAGGGTTGGGGAAAAGGAAAACAGTGCGAGATGAAACGCACCTCAACTCATGAGCTGAATGCAAAGGAAGGGTTTGCCCACCTTTTCCCTGGCGAGCCCAGGTTTCTCCCAGCAGAGCTTGCATGGGATGCAGCAAGTGGGGTCTGCCCTGTTGGGGAGCATGCACCACCCCTCAGAGGTATGCATAACACAACTGCAAACTTGTGTATGCTCTGTCTCTCCCTTCTCTCACTCACCTTCAGTGCTTTGGGGGAAATTCTTGCAGGATCTTTAAATTGTATTAAATTGTATTAAACTGGGCATTACAAAAGCTTCTAATGATTTATTAATCAAGAATTGTTTTCATGGAGCTGCTTGTTACTTGCAGCCAGCATTCTCCAGCCTTGCTGACACGTGGGATTTTTGGCTAAGGCTTCTCACTACTGTGAGAAGTGAGAATGAGTCTTGCCCATCTTGTGCATCACCACAGAAGGGCTGACTAAGTTCCAATGAATTTTAGCCAACCAGACCTACAGTGGAAAATTTAATTGCACTTGTCCCAGTGAAGGTGTCATTTGAAGATTACAGTTAGCCCCTAGAGAGCAGGGAGCATCCATTGTCCCTGATTATGAGTACAAATTAATTATTCTAGAAGATTCACTAGTAAAGAGGCATTGCTCTGAAACTGTGTGCTAAGGCCCATTGTGAGGATTTGGGCTAACTTTTCTAAGGAACTTGCAGTGAACATCTAGAAACTCAACTGTGTAAACCTTTGTGCTACCATCAGCAGTTGATATTCACTCTTAGATCTTGCCACACATTTGCAAACAATCAACATAAGTGCTGGAGATGTCAAACATTTGCAGAAGTTGCCTTCCACAAACAACACTGCCAGCTCAGTTACTTTCTCCAGGTTATTTAAAGATGACATTTCCCAGTTACGTTAAAACAGCACTAAAATGGCTGGGCTGTAGATATTTCCCTGATAAGATGCGACAAAAATTGCTCAGCCACATGTCACAGCAGCAAGCAACTCTGTAAGTTACACCCCAATGGATGGAAATTCAGACATCACAGGTATTAAGCAAAACATCCATGATTTCACGAGCAGCCAAAAATTTACTGCATCAGTATCATTAGTGATAAAACTGTTTGTGGCTTTATTTTTATAAATAAGTAGTTCTTGTTTATTTTTTAAAAATACTTTTCCTCTCTGAAATAATTTATGTAAATGAAGATAGGTAAGAGGTACTACATTCCTAAGTAGGAAGTACAAAAGACAGAGGATGTTGTGAAACTGGGAGCACAGTGGGCAAGTGGAGAGAAGCGAGAGTCAGGGCTGGTGACAGAAAGTCATCAGTCATTAATACGGACAAATTTTCTACCTTAGCATTTTAAGCAACAGAGAAATTAATACAGGAATCCCAGCCTGACTGATGCTATTGAAAGTATTAAACCACCACCCCATCAGAAAAAAGAAAAAAAAAAAGAAAAAAAAAAAAAAAAGCTTTTTCTGCTATGTCAAGGCAAACTGGTTCAAAGCATTTAAGCCTGCAAACATGTCTGCAATGTAGCCCAGCCTAAATGCAACAACGTGCAAATGGTTTAATAAGGCTACCTTAACAAGCTTAATTTCTGTCCTTAACAAGATTTGCATTAGAAATAACGTGCTTCCATAGTGCATGTCTAAGACACTAAGACATGCACTATGGGAGCACATTATTTCTTAAATAGTAAATTTTTCAGAGAAAGAATCCTGAGTTCCCACAGGCCCTTGTTTGCAGAAGTGTAGTCCACATCCTCCCCCCACTATTACAAACCCAGAAACGAGTGCTTGTGTCTTGGGCCCAAACCTGAAAAAAGACACAGTAGTCAGCATGTATTTCTGTTGTTTAAAACACTTTTTACTACTGAAGATGGGTTCTTGCAGTTCTTTTACTGACACAGTATCATACACCTATACCAAATCAAACCAACCATAGAGCGTGCCCCAACTGAGAAAATATATGCTTTGCAGCGCCAGCTTTAGCAGGCAATAACAGGCTGTCAGAAAGTGGGATTAGCTCTCAAACTGGGCAAAAAGGAGGGATTAAATGAAATTCACTGATATTATTACAGGATCTGCAAACATGAATGTGGAAAAAAGCATTACATACTAACCTAAGAAATTAAATGGAAAGTGTTAGAGAAGCAACACAATGCAGAAACCTGAAGGGAAACAGCCAGGTACTATAGACCTCCTGAAAAGGTGAGCTGTGGAGGAGGCGCATCCTTGGTGTGCCATAGAAACATGGCTGCTGTACCTTAAACCTTCATTTTTCTCATCCAAAATTCATAAACAGTCTGGAAAATGTGAACACAGCACACATCAAAAGAGCACCCAACTCTGCAAGTAGCCTGAAACCATCTGAGAAATGTGAGTCTATAGATGTGAAAACCTACTCTGAGCATTACCACCACCCCAAAAAGACATTTAAATAGTCAAGTCTACTGATTATTTCACTGCTGATAACATCTGGGGTACTATTTAGGCACTGTGTTTAACCCAAACCCTCAAATGCTGTAGCAGTGCCCTCAGCTTCCCACTGCACTAACCTCCATCCCACAGGCTTTGCAAGGCAGCTCCTGCAGCTCCAGTTTCAGAGTTTGAAATGCTGTTGAATTTTGCCACATATGTAAAGACTACCACCAGCTGACCTTACCGTCAAGGCAAAGAACATACAGACTACCAGGATTACTACCTTCATCTGATATTGTGACGTTTTATTTGAAAAGCCACAGACCCTGCATTACAGAAGCTCCTGGAAGAGGCATAGACGGCCACCCTTGCCTTCCATGAGTGGCTGGGTCACCTTATGCTGATGGTCCTACAGCTGCCTACCCATGGCTGTGAGCTGCTTGGCTTGAAGTCATTTTGCTGGTTCAGGAGAGGGGTCTCCTGAAGCTCCTGTTCATGAGGCTCTCCATCCCAGTGCCTGGGTAGATCCCAGGAGTCTCAGGGCTCAGTTCACTGTGAATTAGAAAGGCAAGCAATTTGGTTTTCTTTTGGATCATTTGCCCATGAGCTATTTAAAAACAAACAAACAAACAAAACTACAATTCAGCTCTTATCTGCTGAGCTCTGTATATGTGAATTTTCTTCCCTGTTATTGCAGCAATGGTAGGGATGGAGAAATGCTCTTGATTTCCTTTTTTCAGAAAAGTTATCTTTTCTAAGCAATCGGTATTAAAAAGAACAAAACAACCAAGAAACATGCTTATTTCACAAATTTCTGGTAATGTTAGAGCTCTGTATATTGTTTCAGCACTTGCTGAGATGAAGCTCGATTACATTAATGTTAACCGGTATTAAGCTTATCAAAGAGACACTTTCACTACAGAGTTTTGGGATCCTGAGAGAATAAGCCTACTCTCAACAGCAAGGGTGGGCTCTCAGCATTCAGAGAAACAGATCCTTTCAACTGGCTTCTACAAAAAACAGGTGTGATCATAATGTGCTTTTTCAAATGTATTTTCACATGGGTGCGTATCTGTTTTTACCTGCAGAGATACATAATTTTGTCCTTCTCTAGTAGCTCTTGAACCTACTGGTCAATCTCAGCCAGCCTGATCTATCAGAGGCATAGGTTACAAGGACTAAGGTCCTTCAAATAAGCAAGTAGAAGAAATACCTCAGAAAATAGCCCACTCAAGGGAAAAGAGTGCAGGGTGAACTCTCCATAGAGCACATGTAACCAAGCAAGAAAAACTTCATTCCAAGACCACCATGGATCATTGGAAAATCCCAATAATCTCAGCAGGTTTCCCAGCATGCCTGTTTTCTTCTGGAGCTGAATAAAATAGTGGAAAAAATCAACAGTAATGCAACCAGCATCACATGCTCACTCATGCTTATTCTGATGGTCAGGACTTGGATTATCCAATAAAGCATATAACAGTACAAGCCATACAGTATTTTGTAAAAGTTCCTACAACATATTAGTTGACATACATTTAGCTAAGGGTGTCATGTTACCTCAAAACTAATCTTTGTGAAGATTCTTTGTGATCTTCAAAACTAATATTTGTGAAGGTCCCAACTTTGTCTTAGATTAATCTGAGTAGTACACTGGGCATCCATTAATTTATGGGGGAATGCAATGTGCTTATTTGTTTTAAAAAGGTAAAGAAAGTTTATGGTGTTTTCTTGCCTCATGAGTTTAATTGGGACAGATGATATCAGTGAAGCCAGATGTCAGAGAAACACCGCGTCCTTGCATAACAACAACTCTTTATACAGTCCTAATCTTGTTGTCACCTCCAAAGCTTTCAGGAGATGCATGACTTCCATGTCTTTCCTATGGCATCTTATAACAGCTCACCTTCTTGGTGTGTGAGCTGTTATAAGACTGGGGGAAGGAGAAGTAGACATCAGACAAACGTGACCATTGACACCACACACAGAATGCCTGAGCCAGCCCCCTTTTTCCATAATGGAAACCAGATGAGGTTGCACAAACCACTTTCTGCAGCTAAAAGTCAAAGAGAGAGGCAGGCCATAGAACAAGGCTGCCCAGCAACAGCCCAATTTTTAAGGACTGAATTATTGGAAAGCTAAGTGACAATGTGACCAAGTGTCACAGTCATCATCTCTCCTGCAATAAAACTTACATCTCAGGGTAAACTCATCAGTACTGTAACTTTTCAACTAGAATCCTGTCAGTAGCGTATGAGCAGCTGGTTTGTTTATGTTTTACATTGTTCATTTCAAGGAATTGTCCATTTGTTTCTTACAAATGAATATCTTCCATCATGTCTTACTCCAATGGTTTATTTTACATTTGAGGAATGCAAAACAATTGCACAATAAATCACTGGAGGAACGTACATGAGGGTTATTTGTCATGGTTGTAAATAAATGAACTTTAGCAATAGCTGATAAACAGAAGATTATGGACAATTCAGGCATGCTTTCAAAAAGATCAGAGCATGACTTTAGCCCTTCATTAACAAGCTTCATTATATTGTCCCATAGCCCTCTGGAAACACTGTAAGAGAGGTGGCTAACTGCCCATACACACTGGTAGCTGACTGCCAGGAATATGCTATAAAGCCCTTTTTGTTCTGCTGCAGGGTGTCTGTGCTACTCAGTTCTACCAGGAACAGAAGTACTCAGCACCTGTGAAAACTAGACCATCTGTGAAAATGTGAAGAAAATTCTATAAATGCTTCAGTCTTAAGAGTTCAGCTTTAGCTATTAAGATAGAACTAGATAATCAAATTTGGCCTTAGTTTTTACCCTACAAGTGGTCTTAATGTAGCTAAGAGCTGGAGAACATTTTGATCTGCACTTTGAAATCTTTCATACTCAACTCCAGTGGACCTTTTTCATTTGACACTCAAATCAAATGCTCTGCTGAATAGGATTACTTATTTAAATGCTTCCTGAATAAAGACCGATCAAGAAAGCATGTCTAGCCTTCAAAATGCCAGTGTAGATACTAGAGAGGCTCCGATTTTTATTGACTGAGTTGCTGCAGCTCACACATTTTAATACTAACTAGTCACATCTGTGGATTTTAGCATCTCAAAACCTATGCAGACTTAGACGCTGATTCAACCATAATCCCAGTTACTGCTGTGATCATTTATGGAAGTTCAGTTTAAGATAACTTAGACCCATACCTTTGAAATTCTAGATTTGATCCAGCGTAGAGAGAAAGGAACAGGGCAAAAGGATAACCTGAGCTTTTAATAGAAAGGCTTATTTCTTCAAAATACATCTGAGACCATGTGCATCTGAGTTAATGTCAAGACTCAATAAGAGATTAATCTGATTTCAAAAATGGAAACAAATACACATTTTTGAAATGTAGTGTTGGGAGAAGCAGTAATTTTAACGAATGTGCCAATCCTAGTATCATATTTCTGAAGTGTAATTACCAGCAGTTACAAAATGGCCACTGTGCTTATGATAAGATGCAATTAATACAGATAAAGCTCTATCGATCAAGGTGAAGTACAACAGAAAACAAAGAAAAAGCACTTAGATATGTGTCTGTGTCAGTAACAGCTAGAACTAACATTGCTGTTCAGACTGATATCTGAATTGCAGCTATCTGCCAAAAAATGCTTGCAAGCAGTTCACAACTCTTATTGTCTATTGTTACTACCTAGGCACCTTGGGAATAGCTGAAGTGTCCTTTGCTTTTCTGAGGGTGTGGTGCGATGCTCAGCAGGGCTGATGGAGGCTCACAGATGCCGCAGGAGAGCGGGTCCACCCCACCCCATATCCCTTCCCTGACCCCTCCCTCCTGCTGGCATACAGCTTACGTTGATAAACCAATTCAAGTCAGCAACCCAGCAGGAAGCTAACCCAGTGAGGGGGAAAAACAACCCATATACATACTAGAAGGCTGAATAAGTCTGTGCAAACAGACACGCACCAGAGCTGGCACAGCACTGTTGGGGCTAGGAGGGATGGGGGCAGACAGCTCCCGCACTGACGGCAAGGCACGATGCTGGCCTCTCTCCACTGTCTGACCACACCCTCGGCTTCTAGGAACAGTGACTTAAAAAAAAAAAAAAAAAGTATACCAGGAATGACTGCTGCTTCCTCCGATTTCATCCTCCAATCTTTGATGGTATGAGTGCTGGTATACTGAAATACAGGGGTCCACCATGAAAGGGGAAAGAATCAAGCTTGGAGCAGGAGGATTAGGCACAAGGAAAAACAAATCAGGTGATGAAATTTGCAAGATAGGACTGTTATAGCTACACAAACAGCCAAACCCAAATTCAACATCAGCTGCTTTCCTCATTTTTTTCCTTATCCATGTCCCTGCATTGACCAGTACCTTGGAACAGAGTTGTGATTTTTAACAGAACTGGCAATAGAAGGGAGAAAGCCCCCCAGCAAGCATCAGAAGAACTTACGGTCTGGCATGCAGAAGTCAGCACCAGAACAAAACCATAATTCTGTTAATTTTCTGAACAAGAGAGACTTTCAGAGACCACCATTCTCCTGAACGTGAGCCACAGTCACTCCTGAAACCCAATCAGTAGCACTGACAGCAAGCCACTACACCTGCTGCAAACTGAATACTGAAGAGACCAACAAGTCTGCACACCCACTACTAGCATGAGCTCAGCATGCACACTCACCTTGGAGGGAGTGCATTGCTTCCCAGAGGAGAGATTAAACCACGCCAAGGTACAAGTCTGCAGGGAGCCTGGCTGGCACATGTGCACTCCAGGTCTCCCAGAAATCCAGCTTGGGCAGTCTTCCCTGCACAGCAGGAGTGGCCTTACACTTAAATGCAATCTAGATCTACCCTCTTCCAGTTTAAAGTTATTGCAGGTTGTCCTGACACCTCAGGCTCTGGTATAAAGTATCTTATAAGCCCTCTCTATACATTGAAAGGATTCTATAATGTCTCCTGGAGACTTCTCTAGACTGAACATCACCAACACTCAGCCTTTCAGAATAGGAGAGGCATTCCAGCCCTCTAATTTTTGTGGCCTTCTGCTGGATCAGCTGTAATGGGTCCCTGCCCCTCCTATGCTGGGAAACCCAGAGCTGAATGCAGCACTCCAGGTGAAGTCTCACGAGAGCAGAGCAGATAGAGACATATCACCCCCCCTTGCCCTGCTGGCCACACTGCTTTTGATGCAGCCCAGGATTTCTGGGCTGTAAGGGAGCATTGCCAGCTCACATCCAATTTCTCATCCACCAGTACACACCTGACTCCTTAACCGCAGGGCTGCTCTCAATCCACTCATCCCCCAGTGTGTGTCTGGGGATTGTCCCAGCCCAGGTGCAGGACCTTGCACTTAGCCTTGTTGAAACATGACAACATGCCAAGCATCAACTGCTCCCATCCTTTTCAGGGGAGATTGGCAGAGCAAGACATAGCTTGGTGGGGAGGAAAGCCTCTCTTCTGCTGAAATAACACAGGCAGGTGCAAGTCATGCTACTGCAGACAATCACCTGGTGATTGTCAAAACAGCAGAAACTCGTCAATTAGTGTTGGTAGTTCATTACAGAGCATCTTTGACTATTAAATCTTTAATCCTCTACTAGCACATTTTTCTCTCCTCTCACATAAACATCATTTGGTTCCCTGGAATGAAGTAGGGCTCTTTCACAGTCAGCTGCAGCCCAGAAGAGCCACTGAGAGGAAAGTAAGCACTAAGGCATCCTCTTTACTTTGTTATTCCTCTCATTTTGACTTAACAGACATCAAATTTTCATTACCAGCAGGCTCCAAAAGTGTCTGTGGAAAGAAGAGCCTGGGAGGCAGGGGAATTCTCAGGGTGGGGTATGGGCTACAGGCACTATATCCCTCCTGCCTCCATTAGTGAGACATTATGGTGGATAAACAGAGCCTTTCCCAGGGAAGTATTACTCAGTGCAACCCAAGCCTCTTCCTCATACCACCATCCAGCCAGGAATCCAGCTGCACAGGATTTCTGGGCTGCATGGGGAGCAAGGTCAGCTTGGCCCCACTTAGGCAAGTGTTAGCTACTTTGCTGGGCTGCTTCACAAAGGGAAGGGGCTGAGCCCTGTTACCAGGTACATCCCCACAGCAAAGCTTAGCAGTAAACTTGCACATAAGTCAGACATATGTGGATTTGCTTTGCATCTTGTGCATTGCCATGCTGTCCTCCAAGCAGTCATCACAGACCTTTGAAAAATGGTTACTAATCCTCAGGACCCAACCTGGAGTCATGGGACATTAAGTGGTTCAAGAAGTAGTCTTGTATCTGTAGCACCACCAAGGTGATTCTTCTGCTGAAGATAAGTGGTTGTTCACAATTACTCCACAAGCATCTTCCTTAATCCTCAAGCGCTTTCCCAAATAGCATAGTAACACAGGATACCTGGGACAGTTCAGTTGTTACAGTTAGAGTAAGGCATTACGTTGTCAAACTGTAATCCTGCTGTTTATGCAAATACTGTTGTAGGGCAAGGATATAATTTGATTCCTCATACCTATCACTAAAGAATATCACACAAAGTAAAGGTAAAGGCTTACATATCAATGAGGTAGTCTCAGCAACCTCAGAATGACCCACTACTGGATCCAGCCATGAACTGAGACTTGCACCTAACCATACATATCTAATTCAACCTGTCCTATTTTTCACAGTATCCCTGTCCATTTAGAACTGTCAGGACAGTTATTACCAGAGAAGGAATACTGCTTGTCCCAGAGTATGTACTGGGTCTTCTGTAGCAGAAAAAAACAAATGGAACAACCTTTTCCATTGAAAACAAAGTCAGGCCCTCTGGGTTATATGCAAGGTGTCTCATAACAATAATTCTGGAAACGTATAGCAACTTCAAAATATTGCTAAGTGACATTGGTAACCTCCTGTTATGGGCTTTAAGAAAAAAAGTCACTAAAACTGTACATAACAGTTCCTTACTCTTGTACTCTGTCCCCCACAGTTACTTTTTTTTTTTTTTTTTTTTTTTTTTTTTTTTTTTTTTTCAGGAGGTGCCGGAAACCAGCTAGAAGAGACCAAGAAGAAAATGGCTCAAGCTGCCTTAAGAATTATAAAATACTTTGCAGCATCTAATGCTTTCAGTACACCTACTACTTTTTCTTTAAAACAACTCTATGATAGAACAGAAATTTTTAGAGGTTCCAAAAGTGAAGGGCCACCTCTACTGAGTCCCCAGAAAGTGGAGTATGGCCTTGTAGGATAGGTTAATCTGAAGTTAACTCAGTTTGGTGGCAGTCAACAGCTAATACCAACAGATATTGAAACCAAACAAGTGAAGAACTGGTCATAGAATGAAATACTTGCTAGAACAAAAGAAAAAGAGCCCACAGATCACAGCCTCCAGGATGCCTCTGTCACAGAATGGACTTGACTGACATAGTATTTTGATGGCAAGTGTGTTTTACCACAATTCTTTATTTTGAAATGACTGTAGGTACCCCAAAATGAGAATATAGGCATTTGAGACATAAGAGGAAACAGACTCTGCAATGCAGCATAATACTTCAATTTCCCTATGTCCCATTTCCTTCTACCCATACTGTTACCAGATTAAAAAAAAAAAAAAAAAAAAAAAAGGCGGCAGGGAAAAACAAAAAAAAAAAAACAAACAAAAAAAACCCACTGATTTTATAACTTATGTGTCTTTCCCCTTCTTGTAGCTCACGTTTTGTCAAATCCTGCAAAACAATAGCAGTACCATTTTCACATGAGTTCATCACAATGGAATCAGGCTATACTATATTTTCCCTCATACCTCAGCCATAGGCGGGGCCTTTGTGTAGGTGCCAAGACAAGTCAAGCAATGACTGTCAGGTAAAGTCAGTCTGCAATTAAAATGAACACTGAAATAAAGCATATCTGAACAAAAAGTTTTAAAATTAAAGATAGACAGTAGTTACCAGCAAACTAGATTTTAATAAGGGAATCAAAATCTCACCACTATAAGCCGAAAGACAATGAGATTCTAGAAAAGACTTTTGGGATGAACTGTGTGGTAGAATATGTGGGATTTTTTTATTTTTTATTTTTTATTTTTTATTTTTTAAATTTGTAATTGACTGAAACAACTTTACCTTGTAATATAGGTGAATCAAAGATATAAGTAATAGGAATAGAAAACAAAACAAAAATGAAAATACCAGCATTAATCTAAATAACACAGGAAACACATAAGAAAAATAGGAAAGGATATAGGTTTAAGTTACACTTTATCTGTATCTCATAGGTCTCTTGTGGTCCTCAAAGTACACATCTCAAAATTTGACATTTAAACAAAAAGCATTTAAATCAGAAGCTTGGGACCAATGATGTTTTGTGTTTTCTAGGACATCAGCCCAAGTCCTTCCTTCAGATTACACTATAATCATAATAAGCTTTAGTATTTAGATACTACTCTTCCCCTCAGAGGATTGTCATGTCTTTTCCAGGAGGAAACAATTTCATTATAAACATTTTTAAAACAGTGCTCCCTGTCTGATGCACAAAAGTACAATGACTTGCCTTTGTGTCAGCCTGATAGCAGAGCTACAAGAACTCATCTGATTTCCTATCTCCAATACAGCGTCCCAGATAAAAGTAGCATCAGTTGCTTCTACTTTAAAAATTCTGTATGTATTTATAACATTTACTTTAGTGGTTCCTATTTTCCAACAAAATCAGAATGGACTGTTTGTGGCTAATGCATGATACTCACTCACTTAGGATCCACTGACTTGGTGACCACTTCTGCCTGTGGACTTTTAGTTTCAGAAAGGTTACACACAGTGCAAATGCATATAAACAACTGGTTTGGATGGAAATCACTCCTTTGCAGGATGAGTCACCACTTTGCTTAGTGACAGTCACATCTGGGAAGGAGTCTGTCCTTCCAGCTCTGGCTTATTTCACTTGTCATGTGGTAGCTGAAAGAAGAAAAAGCCAAAACCATAGCAAAGTCTTCCTTTTCAATGCGTATCATAGATGCCTTACTTGCAGAACTACTTCTGCTGCTCTAGCTTCACATCTGAAGTTTCCATATGTAAAGCAAGTGCAGAGGAACGGTTACAGTTGATTGAAGCAGAAATTTTGTCCTCAGACCTGATCCATTGTTGGAATCACTTTAATACTCATATCCATGTTTCCATGTCATCCTTCTCCTACAATTGCAGAGGATGACCTCAAGAGTAGAAACATCTCTGAAAATATGAGGAGGAAATGAAGGAAACTCTCTGTAAAAGAAAAATCATCAGAGATTTTCCTTTGATCTTGCTATACTGTTTTGGTTTTGCTTCTTTTCCCAAAGTTCGAGTATTTTCTAGCCTGTAGCAATGCTAGCAAGTGGAACATGTTAAGACACCCTTCTGCTTGTTGTTGGTTACTGTATTAAGATAGACTCTAAATCAAAAAGTACATGGATAAACAGAAGTATAATTTATAAACTTTATTAAGGAAGAAAAGTCTTATATTAGCTTAAAAATACCTTGTAAACTTTCATCACTGCTGTTAATGATTAAAATATATAGACTAATTTTGCATCTGCTGTTGGAAGGAGTTGATAAGGCCACCTCTGAAGAGCTTCAAGGACCCTGCAAGCGTATTGTTTTTGACTTCATTTCCTGAGAGGGTTTGGTTTCTTAGTAAAGACACCCAGCTTGTAGCACAATGTCAGGCTGGGTCTGACTTTGCACACAAATATAGCCCAGAGAAGTAATTTTTGCTGAGAATGTTTCTTGCACCAAAAATGCTAATTTGCTGGCGTAAGATTTGTATTGGAGCTGTACAAAATCCAAAGAGAATTGCTGCAAGGCAAATAACATAAGGGGGTGTAGGGGTAAATACCATGACTAGATGTATTCAAACACAGTAGATAGTATTTTCCCCTCTCCTCCTCCAGGAGACAGTGAGAGAGTTTATGCTCCCCTGTGACAAATTACCTTCAAAGAAAGCTGTAAATGACTGCAAATATTAAATGAATTACTAAACATTGTTATAAGCAAGCTACAGCTTCTTTAAGCAAAATCAAGCCCGAGAGCCTCTCAGTCATTTCAGTGACAAGGCTGACTTGTCCCTGACCCTTGCCAGCCCACTGCACCTGTCCAGTCTAACTCCAAAGGCCTCAGGGACGACTATTTTCGGAGCCATGCAAGGTGCAGTGGCAATAGCCACTAGAGGGCGTTCAAAACACAATTTTTCAAAATCGTTAGGTGCCCATAGGACCCAATAAAATCAATTAATTGGTATTATGTGGATATAGTAAGTTAGAGAACACCTAAACTTCTCAGTTCATGTTTGTTCAAGACCTGATGCAGGTAACAGATGTCCTGATGCTACCACAAATGCTGTTCCTTTACCCTATTGTCACTGCTACCTTTGTTCTGCAGTTTACCTTCTCAATCAAAGAGAAGTAGGTTTATTTGCTTTGTCTATTTGTTTGGATCAATTTCTCATAATACATCACCTTTCTTGTGAACTGCAGCTGGATTATCCAACTTTATTCTCATAAAATACAAGTTTTATATAACATAGAACAGTATCTCACCAACTCAACAGATACAAAGTTTATTGCACTGCCAGTGTGAGATGAAAGATGAGTCCAGCTCACAAAAGGCTGGTAACAGAGTTCTGCAGTTTGAAAACACGGCTCAGAACCTACTGAGGAACATATTAAAATTCCTTTGTTTAACAGGTCAGTTGTGGAAATGCAGCCACCACCAGGAGAGAGTTTAAAGTTTGAATCCATATATGGAACAACTTCGTTGTTCTGACTTGAAGGTACTTTAAGGAAAGAAAAAAATAGAACTGCAGCTTGTTCATAGAGGTCTGGGCATCTCTTCCTGTGGAAGTCTGTGCTTAGCCATTGTTCTCTTCCTTCAGGACCATTCTGCCTGTCAGGATAAAAGTGCCCAACTATGTAATGAAACTCAGTCAAAGCCTGCGATAGGATCTTCTAGGCTGGTTTATTGGATGGTTAGGTTGTGGGGCCCCAACCTCTGTGAACCCTGCTTGCAGGTTTGAAGAGTTAAGCTCTTTCAATTGATCCTCTCACTGCCACATTAATTTCTCAGGACAAACACATATGGGACAGGATGGGCCATAGAAACTATGCACACATATTTCTAAAAAAGAAAATTCTACACTGCTGCCACTTGTGCCAAAGCAAATAAAGATGTCCTGTTAAAAAGGTAGGCATTTTGCTCTCACTTTATGTTGATGAGGAAGCTTGGCCCAGGCTCCCGTGCTGAGTGCCAAGTATCACTGGCTCTCTCCCAGCCCAGGCTCCAGTGGGCAGCCAAGCACAGGCAGTGGCTGGGGTCACCACCATGCTCTGCACAAGGGGTAGCAGTAGCACCAGTGCTCTGAGGTGCAGCTCTGGGTGCTGGGTGGCTGTGGGGATTACACACAGCAGACCTTCACCAGCCCTCCCCTGTCATTAATTTGTTAACCTCTTTGCATGACTCCAGTAGCAGGCTTATGTCTGTCATGTAATTGAGTGTGGCTCTCTCCTGCCTGATGTTACCCACCCAGCCTGCTTCCTATCCCATGATAGCTACTCTGCCCTTAATTTTTCCTTCCTCCCTTGTTCTGAATTTGCTTGAGCAGTTGCAGGCTTTCTTTTCAAAAGTCATCACTTAAAGAGAGGGGAAGGGGATCTGAGGTGTAGAAGTGGGAAGGCACAATGCTGCTTTTACTAGGGTAAAGTAGGGACCAGAAAATGCAGGACAATAGAATGCCACTACAGGGCCAAAGGGCAGGGGCTCACCACGATGAGGCTTGTTAAAGGAATCCACAGCTCATCTTCACCAGAACAGAACAGAAATCCTCCATCATTACAAGCAGCTCTTATATTTTAAACTTGATGATGACCCACTGGGACTGACTTTTATTGATGTTCAATTCTCTTAATTTTTAAACAAAATTTTAAGCAGGTTGAGAGAAGAAGAGAAGGTGGAAAACAGTGTCAACTAGCTGTGAGTCTGTCTCCTGGAAAACCTTGACTCCTTTTCTCTTGTAGCTGCTTTGTTTGGGAAGTCTGCGAGAATTGACAGCCTTGCCTGAGGAAACCATAAACCCTGTGGCTAAACTTGCAGCATCTGCCACACAGAGCTGCACAGCTTTCCATGCAGCTTGTGATGAGCTCTGATACCGCAAGCAAATGAAATTGCTAAAATGACTATATGTGACTTACTGAAAGTGCCCATTTCAATCTCCATTGACAGAATTAAGTGGAACATTTTATGAGAAGAACTAATTGTTTTCTGATGGAGCTTGCTTTTTGACACCAAACTTTAAAAAACATACTAGCCAAACAACTTTAAAAATAATAATAATACATAAAAAAAAAAAAAACACCATAGCAAACCAAATCAACCAACCAAACCAGCAACAAAGCCAAGCCAAATATTAGAACAACAGTTCTGTGACTTGTAGCATTGCTTCTGCATATCAAGCTGCATTCTGCAAAATCAAAACAGGAAGAAAGCAAGGTTTGCTACACCATGGTTGCTCTATGGCTGTAGCTGCTGCTTTTTCTGAATCTCTGCAAAGGACCATCTACAAGAGAAAAAAAGACCTAACACAAAGACTTCAGGTTAAAATTATTTCAATACTTCTAGCAAATGCATTATAATTGCAGAGGCTATGTTCTGTTTGTGACAGGGTTGGCAAGAACCCCAAATATTTGAAGCATTGAGATATACACCTTTGGATGCTGAAAATTTGGTAGGTTATTAGGTATTCAAGGGTAATCTGGGTGTTTTTCAGGTCTCATCTGTGATGGAATAAATCATCCTTTCTGTTAGGAATAAATCATCCTTGCACCCTCAGGTGTAATTCCAAGGGTTCCAAGGGTATGGCTAGATGGATGTATTTTCTGATTTATGGGATATACATCCTTACCCTGACCCTGCATCTACTTCCATCTCTTCTTTGTTCACCATTTCCAAAGATTTTGCTCAGAGACCATTGTTTGCCTCTGACCTTATCAACACATGAGGCTTGTAAACCATCCCCTTGAATTTACTGGGACATCCCATACACTCTAGGTTAGAGGTGTGAGAAGGTCTCTGTATCAGTAAGCCTGTAGCAAATACCCTTTTACAGGAATACTTTGGACATGAACATATAGCTGTTTCCACATACACGTGACATACTAACCTTACATGACTCCAGTAGTAACCCTTTTTATGGTACCTTGTGCCTGGCTGAGGAACATGCAATTCCACTTACTTGGCATACTTATATTTAATATCTGGAAGGAAAAAAACAGGGGAAGAAATTCCATCCCTTTGCTTGTTTTACTTGTCCCTTAGCATTTAAAATTGTGAGCTCTAATGTCCAAGGGTTAATGACTAAGTTCTCCAGCATTACTCTGGCAACCAACATTTTCTTTCCTGCTTCTTCAGTCCAGACCTCCCTGTCAGCAAAATCTGGGAGGAGGTAGGGCAAAAGTTGATGAAAGAAGAGAGGCTACAAGGAGCTATTGCTGTGAAGCAGTGGAGTACACAGTGGCATGTGTCTGAGGGGTAACTTTGGCCTATGCATCAAATTCTCTCCAGGAGCAAGCTTGAAGATCAGGTCAGAACTTGAGAGCTTGGGATTTCTTGGCTAGCATATTCTCCTTCCATTACATAAGCCTATTTAATTGTGCCCTTTTTCCAATTAGCTACAAGCTGCCCCTCAAGATATGCATGTCCCTTTGTGCCTCAGTTCACCATCTGTAATTGCTGGTAACAAGTCCTATCTTCTGTCCTTCATTTGTCTTTGGTCAAACTGTAAACTCCCTCAAGGTTAGACTGTGCTCACATTGAAGGGATCTCCTGTTGTAAATCATAACCAACAATAATACGCCACCAGGAAGAAATATAGTCAGTGCAACAAGTAAAGCTCTAGCAACTAGAGAGCATTTTGGGGGGGTCATTTCCACTGACAGATGCAAATGGATACTGATGGAATCTGCATTCCTTATAGGGCAGTCTGAACAGCTCGTCTTTTTTTTTTTTTTTTTTTTTTTTTTTCTTTCCCTAAGAATTTGAAAATGTACTGAGGGTCAGGGTGATACAGCTGAAGCTTTTTTAAGTTTCTGACTTGATTCAACACAGCAAGATTACACTCCTGTGAAAAATCTGGTGTGTGTGCCTAGTCATGTCAGGAACGGCAGGACTGCATAAAGAAAAGCCTGCTCTGGGCTTCCTATAATATTACCAGTAAAAATGAACAACTGACAAAGTTTTCCTATTTTTACTTTTGGTTGTAAAGCCTAATTTAAATATAATTGCATTACTCCTTTGTCAGCGGCTTAGCTTTTACTTTACTAAGAGGTGGATGTTAGTATAGGGATTAGAATGAGGTAATGTCCTTTAATAATTCACCATAATTAAGATAAGTGAACTTTGGGCACAGTACATCTTTCCATTTATATCTCTGCCCACCCTGTTTTTTTTTTTAAGTCTGCTCACCTAATATTTTTCCCTTTCACCTGGAATGGCAAACAAAACATATTGTCAACTTCAGCAACAAACAGTGTGAAATTTTACTACTCCAACAGAAAAAGCTCTGGGTAAGTGGCACAAATAAATTTCAACTACATCCAAACCAAAAAATTCACTGCTTTTGCACAGGCCATTTTACTTCAATTTCTCTTTTAATTTATGCACCATTTTAAACTTTAGATAGCATTACTGAATCTTGGATTAGTCTGCTTATTCCAATAACAATTCAGTAGCTTCTCCAAGATAAAATGCACGCAATCTCAGGGACAAAAATTCTCTTGTCACTGCTGAGTCAAAACTGTCATTGAAGATAATGTTCTTTTTGGGAGAGTCTAAGAATACAATAAAGGTTTGCAGGAGGAGGTAATATTTTTTATCAGACTGGCTGACACAGCTGGAAAAGCAAACAATTATCTGGATACAGAAGTCCTTCTTTGAGTCAAAAATAGAAGCCGAAAAGCTACATGCAAATTGGGAAAAATTGCTCTAATTTTAATCTGATTATGCTGTCCCCTTAGACTACAAGAGAGAAAAGATACTCCCAGCTAGTGCCTGCAAAGCACCAGATCATGCATCTTTATATCTGTCTCACAGGAAGGTATTGATAGTAACTACACTAAAGTTGAAACTGGGCCTACTTTCATCAGAGCAGAGGACCTTTGGAGGTTTCTTCCAATCTCAGTTGTTCCTGGGGATCCACAATTTTATTTTACTTCTTCCCATAAATCTTGTCTTTTTAATGAAAAGACTCTGTCACATAAATCATAAAAACACACATGGACCAGGGCATTAGCCAGTTCCTTTTTCCTCATTTCTACATGCCTGGGAGTGACATGGGCTATTCTGTAAGTTTTCTCTCAGACCTGTACTATTACAGATATGTTCCTGTCCTCTTTTGGCTTTGCCAAAAGCCTATGCTTTTTGTGAGTTGCTTGATGGATGATACCCTTTAGACTCGTGAAGTTTTCTGCATCTGATGGGGTCAGCCATAAGTAGGAACCAGTGCCACAGGTGAAAGTGGACTCGGCTTCCCAGCAGGAATCAATGTTTTTGAAAGAAAGTCTGGACACAAAATGTGGTGGCAAGGAGTGTGCATGCGTAGGGCAAAGAAGAGCAGGGGGTCAGAAAGCTGCAGTAAGGTGGGGGTGGGAGGGTGTTTTACACATGCTTGCAAGAATGGTCATGCACACATCCACTAAGACATTTGACATTGGGGTCCATCATGTCTTTCAGCTATTTGGAGGACAGTACTTCTGCAAGTTTCAAAAGTATGATCTGCAAGTGCAGCCAAAGCCAGCTTATTAGAGCACCTGCCAGTCTCTATCATTTGTCAAATAAAGCAGATAGGTTTGGTCAGCAAACCTGCAGATAAAACATTATCTGTTTTGTTGTCTGTAGTTTTTTGTTGTTGTTGTTGTTGTTTCCTTACTTTCCTCACTTTGGGCCTTACTTTTTTTTTTTTTTTTTTTTTTTTTTTTTTTTTTCAAAAAAGGAAGAGAAATGGTTTACTAGAAGTTACAGCAAAATCATTCTCCAAATAAAAAATAAAGTATAATGGTAATCATGGAGTAACAAGCATTCATTATCTCTTATTCTAGGAGCTTAAAATATTTTACAAGCAGCAATTATGCCTCACAGGCTCTAGAACAGGACAGTACAAGTTAAAGGACATAATTCCCATATGACTGTAACATTAGGGAGATGTTAGAGAGTTGTTCTCAAGAAGTGATACTGGAGCTAATGGAGCAGAGCTGCATCTACCCTGTTAGGGTGATCATCCAGAAACACAGTTTAGAGGAGCCTAAAGGGCTGCTATAGTACACATAACTCCCTGCTCTATTTTTTCTGGAGCTGGCATTTGGCACCACAGTGTGCCCTGAGCAAGTCTGTGCTCTGGAAGCTCAGTTCCCTCTAGCAGGATTGAGCATGAGCACCAGGGGGGAAAAACGCATTTCCTGCCTCCCCCTCAGCCACTTTGGACAACAGGAGCAATGCTGAGTATGATTTACCAAGCCTAAACTTGTGTGGGTAAGAAAATCTTTATCACTTAGGGGTTTGTGCAACACAAAAACATTAGAAAGAAGCATGGATACAATCTGAGGAAATTCATTTAAAAAATGCAAATTCATCTTCTCAGCAAGCTTCTTATATTTTCTATTCAGCCCTAATTATGATTTGCAATAGTTACAAAAAGTACCTCTAAATATTCATCACTTTCCAGGAGCAGTTTCTTAATCAATGTCACCGCTGATGGGACTGGAAGTGGCTTCAGATGTATTTCTGATGCTGAGATTAAGAAGTGAGTGTCTTTCTGGGATTATTGCCAAGGGCATAAATCTCAGAGCCATTTGATGAATACAAAGGTGTGAGGGAGGCCCTCGAGGAACAGACCTTATCTGTGATGATTTCAGGAGATATCTTTGGAGAAGTAAAGAAATTACAAGCATTTGTCAAAGAAGATAGTGGTAAGAGGGAAAAGAGATCTGACAGAATTCAGCCAATCCTTTCTGGTCACAAGTAAGATAACACTGGGGTCATTCATCACATTCATCACCTGGGTACAAAACTAAATAAGTGACTCAAACAAGATCTATAAAGTGATGTTTTTAATTATCTCTTTTATGCAGTAATTCTTTGTCATGCAAACATGCAAATGATTTGCTGCTCCCAAAAGATTGCATTTGTGATCAGGGAGAAGAAAACAGGCCAGATTTTACCTTCAACAGCACAAGTCTACATCCGCTGTAAAGTCATCAAAGGTGTTGGAGTAACACAGGATCTAATATGTAATTGATAGAAATTCCAAACTCAGATTATACTGGTTTATCACTGTATGCTTTTCCTGATGCCTAGGGAGTGATATGTATTAAATCTCACAAACAGATGATCTAATTCAACTTGTACCATGTTAATACTCCGAGCAAATCCACCTAGGTCAAAACAAACATTTGAGCATGCAATCTCTGCCTCTGGTATTTCAGCTGACATTCACTTGGTGGGAAAAGGGAGGGTTGGTGGGAGAAAGAAGGGAAGGGAGGAGCAGTGCTGGCTTTCAGATGGAGTTGTAATAACTCCTAAATCTTTATGGCAGGGCATTAACATAGAGGGAGTACCAGTGAAATCAGCTCACCATTGTAATTGATAAACAGCGCCTGGGCTGAGACAACAAGTGCATTGATTTTATCTGTCAACACCCAGATCATCATCTAGGTTTTTACTTATCACCTATTCTGTCAAAAATTCCCCGCTCCCCCCCCAACCCCCCCACTCCCCCCTCCACGTAGAGAAAAGAAATGACATCAATAGGAACAGCCTGCAGCTCACAAGAAGCTTTTTGCTTTAGCAACCTGCAACACCATAAAATCCTGTAGTTTTGAATAGGAAAACACATTGCTACTGAAAAAGAGAGACTTTGGGCAATTTTCAGCAATGGGATTAGAGTGAACTCCACCTCAGACAAGCATTTAGTGATACAGATGCTGTGGAGTTCAGTATTTCCAACTGATCTTTCTCATGATGCACCATAAAAACCAGATCAACCGTTTCCTTTTCATGTTATTTGATTATTTTTGTGTGTGTGTGCATTTTTGTTTATATCTGAATCGATGGAGAAGTATAACAGGCTAATAAACAACAAAATAAATAAATAAATAAATAAATAAATAAATAAATAAATAAAGCACAATGCTTTGTACATTAATGGAGTGTTTTGACTGGAAGCTTAACCAGCAAAACAAGCAGACTCTACAGCGTGTGTCCCTTACTTCCTTGCAGCTCAGTTTGCATCTTCTACTTCCTTTTCTTTGCCCTTCAAGCTGCCATGAGAAGATGTCTTTCAGGATGTGGACACAGAGCAGTAAGTGATGGAAAGTAACCCTGGATAGACATTAGCTCCTAAGCCAGTACAACCTGCCACTGCAACATATTAACTTGAGGAGGTTCACAGAGGAAAGATTTATCAGTGTGCCAAAGCTCCTGATAAAAGGTGACCTACTTTCTCATCCAGCCATATTTTTATTTCATTTATTTCTGATCCATCAGAGTGAACAGCAAGTGGTGAAGCATACCCATAACTGTGGCAGGAGGAGACAGTCTGTGAAGGGCAGAGGAAGGGCACAGGCTGACAGGTTCGATGAGCTGCCATGCACCAGCACAGGTCCTGGGGAAGAGAGAGGAGAGATATGGAGCTGGTAAGAGCAATTTTCAGAAGAGGCTTATGACAGGTACGTGCACAGAGAGAGTACAGGTGGAAGAAAGCCTTGCCTCGAAGAAGGAAGATCCATTGAAGCAACCACCTCTGAAAGGTGGTTGCTAGCCATGATCAGCTCTCTGAAATGTATCATCATGGTTCAAACTGCTGTTAAAAAGATCAGCCTGTCCCTTTCTGAGACAATTTGTACATCTGTGAAGCCAGTAACATCTTTGTGTCTTCAACAAAGCAGAGAAAAATCCTATTTAAATTAAATAGCTTTAGCACAAAGAGGATCTGACAGTGGCCAGCTTTATATTATTAACATTTCCCAGGAGTGATGTTCCACAGTGGCAGGCTGATGTAATTACCAGAAGTGAAGCTGTAAGTCCCATTGAAAAGACCAAGAGATTTGCTAGTGACTTCAAAGAGATAAAGATTTGTGTGGATTTGCACTGGGATAGAAAATGCAATGGGTTAGAAAGTCAGGTCCTCCAGTGTCTTTAATCTTTTGTGAGCTTTATCCAGACATTTTAGTCTACAGGGGATTTAAATTAAGTTGCAAAAAAACACTTCCTAAACTTTCTATCTGAATGTTTTAATATGTGGGTTTTATACTATTAGCTTTAAAAAAATGACCTTTTCAAAGCTTTTGGATTAATGGCTTGTGGACATGTAATGCTGGCTTAGCATTGTCACAGAATTTACTTTCATGATGTGGAGATAGATAGATGATGATCTAATAGTGATTTGTCTTTATCCAGGAAATTCACATATGTATTTAAATGGGGAAGAAAAATCTTGCAATGAACCAGTAAATTATCAAAACTGACAGGTCAGGATAAAGTACACTAAAATGGAGAGAATGTGTAATACTAAATACAGAGAATCTGTTAAAGCATATAATCAATTTTGTAGACTCTCTGGAGCCCTTTTTTATTAAGAGTAATATTTTATTAAGAGTACTATTTTTAAAGTAATTATGCAGAATAATTCTCAGTTATTTACAACTGATCATGTGTCAAGCTTTGTGATTTTTTTAAATAAAGATCACTGTAAAATGTGAAAAATCAGGCAGCCAAGATAAAAAAGGTCATACTTGTGATTTAATGGAGCCTTGGGTCCATAAGTATATGGAGCGACAGTTTACTTATTCTCAGGCCATGCACCTTGAAGAGACATCCTGGAGGATCCAGAGGTCTGAGGATGTCACTCCTGTTTTACAGCTAAGGTGGGAATGTCCCTTCTATAAAGTAATAGGAGCCAGATTTTTAGAAATGGCCAGATAAAGATTTCTTGATCAGGAGGTCCTTTTCACTTCAAAAGTGAAGGGCCTTTGAAGACAAAAACTGTCTTTCAAAGATTTCCAGCTCTCATTCAGGCCTTTTGAGTGGTCAGCTTTTCCTTCTGACCTTTAGGTTCAAGAATAATTTGAAAAATATATCATGATGAGGTCTGGGTCAATCGCAGGCAAATTAAGACATGTTTCAGTCAGCATCATGGCCAACAGTCTTCCTTTAAAATACATATTGTGTGACTGTTTTCACTGCCCCTTGGTTTCTCTCTGTGTTCAATGTCAATAGAAGTACTTACTACACAGAAATATCATGTGGTTAAAACTGCCTTGCTTTTTGAGACTTCTGCAGTGATGTCAACATAGTGAGCTGAGCATTACTATTTACCTTCAAATAGTCTATAGTGGAGTAGTCACAGGCAGATATCTTCCAAAGAGCAGGCAGAGAGGCATCAGTCAGAGTTGAATTAGGTGTGGGTTTGATGCCAGATGTGGAAGGTGTTGTCCATCCCTTACCTTCTGTCCTCAAGGCCCTTGCAGGCCCATCACTGTCATCTGGGAGTGCTGTAGCCAAGGCTGAAGTTAACGGGCAGGGACTCCACAGTAAGCTAGATGGGCCATGAATGCAGCACAGAAGGAGATACTTGTTTTCTCTCTTCATTCTCAAAACCAGAGAGTAATACTTGTGACTTTCCACCAGCTTCCTTCTTGAGTGTCTTTACAAAGATATCCTAAGGATATCCTGTAAGGATAGTGACTTTTCTCCAACTATCCTTGTTGAGTATCCTTACAAAGACATGTATCAACTATGACTGCATCTCCTCTCTTCATAGATATTGTATCAGTCAAAGATGTTGATGCAGAAGAGGACTGTGGTTGGGCATAGAGTACATACCATTTCCCAGGTTAACTTACTCATCAGAACTGGCTGGCTGAGACACAGTTGGAACAGGGATATACAGCAGATGGCACATGAGTCCTGGGAACACCATCACCACACTTGGCTGTTTCCAATGCAAAATTGCCCCTGTAGATGTAGGGTGCCTCATGGGAATGTTGTTTTAGCTGACATGGGAGAGGCAGTGCTGTGAGCTTAGGTTTAGGAGAGCAAGGTCCTTAGTTCAATTCTGGGGGGCCATGGACCTGTTCTTCCCTTCCTTTTATTCTGTCTCATGCATCTAGCAGTAAATAGGTATTCCTTAATATATATTGCTATATAGCACCTACCTTAATGATGTTCTAATCCCAAATCAGGCTCCCAGAAATATAATGAGAATTAACAATGCTATTAGCAATCCTATTGAGTTATCCGAAGCCCCACTCTTTTAAAATACTATTACTCTTCCTCAGGAGAGAGCTGCCATACAAGCTGGAATCAGCTTCATGGAGAAATGCTTCCTAATGCACAGTCTGTGGTTCCCCAGCTTCCCTGCAGCTGAGATATGAAGCATGTGAAGGGATGCCAAACCATGTCCCAAGAAATGTTGTTGGGCAGGTACTGTTTGCTGCAAGTACCAATTGCTGGATAAAGCTTTGAATGAATCACAGAATCACAGAATCATCTAGGTTGGAAGAGACCTACAAGATCACCGAGTCCAACCTCTGACCTAACACTAACAAGTCCTCCACTAAACCGTATCACTAAGCTCTACATCTAAACGTCTTTTAAAGACCTCCAGGGATGGTGACTCAACCACTTCCCTGGGCAGCCCATTCCAATGCCTAACAATGAGGAGGTCTGCAGCTGATTTAGTGAAACATCCTTTCATGGTACTCAGACTCTCCCTTACTTTGGGAAGCCTTGGTCCATTTTATTGTATTTGCCCTATACAAAATAACATCAGCTGTTAATGAAGACTTGCTGGGACAGAACAAGGCAAAACAATGGGGAATTTTGATTCTGACATATTTTCCCTCTGCTTTGCTTCCCCACCCCCTGAGCGTGGATTATTCTGTCCTCCTCTCAGTTCAGGACAGAGCAAGAGTAGCTGTGGTTCAACACAGAGAGCCCCATGCGCTGAAGCAGCTGTAGCTATGCATGACTTCGTGGTAAGTTAGAACAGCCTCTGAACTCTTTCTTTAATATTTATATAAGTATACTGAATCCACAATCCTTCACTGTCATAAGCAGCAGCATATAGATGATATAGTAGTACATTTTGCCTGTATATTCTGTCTCTGTCATCAAAACATCCAGACATAAGCATAAGGCTAAATCTGTACAAAGTAAAGTGAGGTGTCTTCCACTGGGCTATTTCCTGACATGCACAATAGGTATGTCTTGTGAGGAGAAGTACAGTTCTCCAAGAGGCAAATGACTGCAGAAGATGCCAGGCTGAAGGGATTTAGTTTTCTTGTGCATTTGAACACTGTCTGAAAAGAGAAATTTAGTCAGGAGAGTTTGCAGCCACATTAAGGCTCACTTAAACTTAAAATCTAGCCTTTTATTCCGCATTTAAGCAATAAAGGTGTTCTCAAATAGATATATACATGGACAGCAAAGAAAACCTGTCTTAAAAGGCAAATAGTTGAAATTGCATAAAAAATTATTTAGAATGCTAATAAACTCCAGATTGAATTGCAGTTGCAATGAAGTTCATCACCTGCCAGCTTGTAAGCTATTATTGCGTAAATCTGATATACAGAGGGTGTGAGCTAGTAGAGCTGCCCTGACTTTAGCCTCATGGAAACATTGGGCTGAGAGAAGCAACCCCAGTAGGAGATGAAGATCCAGCTCTGCAGTCAAACTTCTCCAGATGTCAGCAGATTTTTTTTGTCCTTGTGCATTTTGGTCTAAAAAATAAATAATAATAAAAAGGAAAGCTATTGAAAATAGAAGAGGCATAGTTACAGATCTCATTCCTCTCAGAGCTAGTTTTTCCTGTGTGTAAAGACAACGTGTCTTTAAAAAGACAAAGCTTCATTTCCAGAATCACCATTCTGAAAGGGAAACAAAAGGGTAGATCATCTAGGGCTACTAGTGAGGTGGGGACACCTTCATGGGTGTTGTGGTTTAACCCGGCCGGCAGCTAAACACCACACAGCTGTTCGCTCACCCTCCCCCCTCCCTCTCTGGGATGGGGGAGAGAAACGGAAAAATGAAACGAGAGTTGAGATAGAGACAGTTTATTAAGATAGGAAACAATAATAATAATAATAACAGTAATAATAATAATAGTGTATATGAAACAAGTGATGCACAATGCAATTGCTCACCACCCGTTGACCGATGCCCAGTCTATCCCGAGCAGCCGGCCCCCCCAACCCGGCTAGCCACCCCTATATATTGTTTAGCATGACGTCAGACGGTATGGAATACTCCTTTGGCCAGTTTGCGTCAGCTGTCCTGGGTCTGTCCCCTCCCAGCTGTTGCTGTACCCCGAGCCTGCCTGCTGGCAGGACAGAGCGAGGAGCTGAAAAGTCCTTGGCTTGGTGTAAGCACTGCTCTGCAACAACCAAAACATCGGCATGTTATCAGCATTCTTCCCATCCTAATCCAAAACACAGCATTCCACCAGCTACTAGGAGGAAACTGTCCTAACTGAAACCAGGACAATGGGGCACTTTTGAGTTTTCCCCTTCGCAGCTTCCTAGGCACTGTGTATTGATCATCCACTGAGGAAAAGGTTAGCCATGACCACCAAATGCTAAATCCATGGGCAACTTTCCTGTTCAAAGGGAGGGGGACAGACTGGAAATGTATAGCTGCTGTATAGCTAAATCATGTATCCATGTTTGCTATTTTTGGACCAGTTTTGTAAGACACCTCCAAGAGTGTGAAGAAAACTATAATGATCTGGCAAACAGCCAGCAGTGATTGCAAAGAGCTATCTCCAACAGTAAGAACATCAACCTGCAAATGGTCTGGACAACTGCTGGACACTAAATACTGCCCTGCAAAGACCTACAGCACTGCTGTGAAGACAGAGATCCAGCACATTGGTCAGGTTAGCTCTGGATTAGCTCACTAGGATTATGCAATGCCAACAGAAGCAGCTTTGTGAGGGTTGGTTTGTTTGCTCACCTATTGTCCAGACAGTCTGAGCCCTGCCAGGTTTGCTGCATCTCCAGTGCTCAAATCAAAAGTGCTTTCAGCAGCATACTCAAGAAATGCTGAAAATAAGTACTGGGAAAAGATGTGTTCAGGTTCTCAGTGTAATACTGATATGGCAGCAGGTATTGTAGATGCAAGTAGCATTAAATCTTGTAGTGTGTCTTGTTCATGAAGTCTGGGTTAAGCCAAACACTTGATCCAGGGCCAAGAAGGATCCTCTGGGGAAAGGAAGATTGCCTTCTTCTCTAGTGTGTGAGATACAAGCTGCTTCCTTGGGCTGTTGTTATTTTTAAGTAACAGTTTTCCTACTGCATCATTGTTCCTGGACATGGACATCCTGTGGGTCTCTTCTTTTGCCTTTACATGACATGTTATTTGTTCTGGCTTAGTCTTTACCATAGGTCTTAATTTGTCAGAGGACATTAGGAAAGTATTTTGAAGCCTCTGTCAGTGGCATGTGGAGGTGATGCTCTAGGGCCCTGTTGAGATTAAACATTTACTGCTTGGCTTGTTTGTGATGACAGGGACCTGGCTGGTCTTCTCTTCTTATGTAAACTGGCAGAACTCTGCATTTTACCAGCCCGGAAAACAACCTTGTCAGCACCACTCCTTGTCTGCAGCAAGGAACGACTTAGCCTGAGAACACACAGTGTCAGAGCAGTGCTCACTTTGTTCCAACACAAAACTCTTTCATGAGTTCCACTGTGAAATATCCTGATAATACCAGTAAAAGGTCTACTGAGTGTGTGTCTCATCTTCATGGGCCCTAGAAATGGCATTTCAGGAAGGTCAGCACTCCTTCGCTCTCAATGGGGAGAAGAGCATTGCACAAACAAAAAGATGTACATTTAAATGTTCAGACTGAAGTGTGTCAGGATAGGACTCATCAGTGGGTATTTTCCACTGTACTAGGCTCTCATTCAGCTCCCTGCCCTACCTCTTCTAAGTTGTTAGTGAATAATAATTAATGGAGATGGCTCAGCAGCATATAATATTTGTACTTTGTACCAACTGTGATTGGTATAAAACTTTGTACCAGCTATGATTAACTGGATATATCTATCTCATACTTGATAAGTTATCTACCAGAGCATTTGGGGGTAGCATTATCTAAGGACAAGAAATAATACTTTTTCAGAGCAGAGCACTCACCTCAGCAAGCTCGCCTTCAATCTCTTTTCCAGAATCTCCCAGGTGTAAACTCTACCCTGTTGCCTCCCATTCCCAGGAAACAAGAGTCATCCATTGCAACCAGGCTCCAAGCACAGTGACACAGCAGCTTGGCATAGGGGGGTTCATGTAGGTAAGGGCTTTGTACAAATGAAGAGCTGTTGTTCATCTCTGTTTTACAGCCCATTTGCCATATGATTGGGTTTTGTGAAATGTGTTCATCTGATTCGTGTCAATGTGGAGCAATGCTAGGGCCGCATGATAAAATGTGACCTTCTGTTTTACACATCCTTGTATAACTGAGAGACTGAGAAAGATGGCTAATGTATGTATATAGTTTTTGTGTTCGGTGGTTAATGTATTGTGTTCTGCAATGGACATCCGACAGGAGCGGCCTCCAACATTTCTGTTGCTGGATCTTTTAAACATTCTGTGGTGGGAGCCTGTGTGGGGTCTGGGGTTGAGAAGACCAGTTTTGTTGCTGGCTGTGTAGTGTTAAGCAGAAGTCTGTGGAGGGAGCCTGCATGGGGGCTGGGGTCGAGAAACTCAAGCAGATGCCAGAAGATGAAGAGGACATGCTTGGAGGAGGACATGCCCACGATGAATATGCATTAGTAGAAGAGATATAAACCAGGGATAGGAACTGTAAGGTGTGCATCTTGGTGGAACAGAGACTCCAGGTGCACCCAGCGCTGTTTGCTTGCCTCTATTCAAATAAATTAACTTTAATTGGAATAACTCAATCATTATTTATCACAGGTTTTATTGTTCTTTCACCTGTGAGTCACTGTAGTACACACAGCTGCATGTGCACACTAATGAATTGACTTATAGCACCCACCATGCACTTAGTGGATTGCAAAAAAACCCAGAGATGTGTGGGTAGAACATGGGAAAATGGTCAATTATGTTTAAATTACCATAATGAGGCTTCTTGGTGAGCTTGTACCTGACACACTATCAGATATTACATCAATTTACCCAACAGAAATTTTATGACAGACATAAAGCATTTTTTTTTCCTCACAAAAGCATAACCAAGTTCTAGCACTCCCTGCCATGCCATAACTTGTGACAGCCAAAAGTATAAAGTAGTTCACTAAAGCCAAATCCTTGGAAGATACATCCTGTTCTTTAGCCAAAAACTGAATTGATTGAGGGTAGAAGTATCCTGCAAGGCAGATTATCTGTATGCTGTCCTGGTTCTATACTCTTTAAGTGAACATTTGCTGCTGACCATGAGTGATTGGATTAACTATACAAGACAGTTTATGTTCTTTTTACAGCAATCTTTCAGATAAAATACAACTCAGAATGAATTACCAGCTTCCTGTTATTACTGATATTTCATTACTTGCCTTGAGAATGATCTGTGCATAGAGCCAACAAAACTGCAGTGGTTTACAGGGAAGCCCTCTGGTTGTGTTAGGGTCTAAGCTAAATGCCAACTCATGCAATCATGTTTTATCAATATATACCAAGTTTCTCCTAAAAAGCTGAACTGGAAAAAATTGCTTTACAGCACTCTGTTAAGCAGACTTACTGCAGCAGATAAGCTACCATGTCCCATTCAGAATAAGCAATGAATTGCAATGACAGATAATCAGCCATATATATATATATATAATGTGTTAGTTTGGAACCAGCACAGATGGAAACAAAAAAACAAACAAACAAAACAGTTATTATGATGGGTGTATGCCAAAAGGCTAAGACAAAACTTCAGGCTGTCCCATCTACTATGCTTCCCCCCCACCCCCCGCCGCCGGTGGTCAGGGGGTATCTATGTGCCTTTCTGAATTCAGATCTCCAAGTGGAATGTGATCCCTTTGAGAGCGGGGAGGCACAGGCAGGCAGGATGCTTTCTGTTCATCCTCAAGGCTATTGCATCACTGCCTTTAAGTCAACACATTTCAGACCTCACACAGAGAGAAGAGATGGCTCTTTACCTGTACAAGCCCTGGCATAATAGCTTTGGGTAGCTTTCCCCAAGGCATTTTGCTGAGGTCATACATAACAGTCACAAGTATTTCCCAGATCACTGAATTGTCTGGAAGGCTGTTGTGTGCTTTACAAATAAATTTATTTCATTTTCTAATTACTGTAAGGCAGAAGTTAGCTAAAGGAAGATTTTACAAAGTTATGTCTGACCACGACTACATCTTGTACTACAAGTCAGAAACAGAAGAATAACACCTCTGCTTCTCTCTTCTTGTACCACTAGGTTGTGTTTTGGTTTGTTTGTTTGTTTGTTTTGTACCAGCTAACAAAGCATTTCTGGGGGAACATCCTGGAAGGGAGGCATCCCCAAGGGAAATAGAAGAAACTTCTTTGTTTTAAGTCTTGAGGTACTATGGGGGAGAAGGGAATTACTGGAGGAAGGGTTAAACTACCTGGAAATATAGGGGTTTTCTAGCTGGTATGATTCAGAATAAGACTGATGGTAGTCTGGGGATTAAACAGTACTGGAAAGGAAAGGAAGCAGAAAGGAAATTGTCATTATATTTATTGGAATTGACTGTTAGGTGGTTAAAAGTCTTAATTTCTGGCAAAGCAGCAAAACCATCAATGTATTTTCTGCTTTCTTTTACAAGACCACATGCAGCAGTTGTTTCAGCTGCATGCAACAAACTGCCTGAGCTCAACGTTTAAAGCTAACAGTTTTCTTAGAAACAGCACAACAGAGTGAAGTGACAAGAAAGTATTAAAGGTGTGCAAGGCTCTCTTACTTACATTGGATAATGATCCTGCTAACATCTGTTGAAACATGTATCCTTGACTGGGGATGACATTTTGTCATTTCTGCAGATGAACAGAATTCCTCTGATGAAGAATTTGAAATTTAAGCAGAGCCTAGATTTCTCAATGACGTTAATAGGCTGAGCTTTCATGCTGAAATAGCATCAATTCAGAGGAAAAAAGTATCAAGTTAAGAAAGCAGTCAGGAGGCCCTGGAAGGGTGTAAACTTTGCGAAACTCTGTTCTCCTATTCAGCACCTTGTTCCAGCTCCTTTCTGTTTCTCCTCTGAATTTTTTCTTATACCCTTATTTTCTGCTAGAACAAACCCAGTCTGGAACAGAAGAAGGTATATGCATTCTTACTGTGTCTGCATTGCAGGGCATAAGTGATTTCTTACATTGTGGGTTAGGTATGTGCTTAGCTGATGTTCAAATTATGCTCAGTTTTCTACAGAGCAAAAGTAACTGAAGAACTAAGAATTGCCCCCCTTCTTTTTTGTTACTTCATTTCTTGTTCCAGGATAGTGCCTTCAAGAGGAATAATGACCATGTTCATATCAGTGTTTCTAATAAATATTTACGGCTAATAAATATTTATGGTCTGGTTGCAGAAGCGAAACAAATCTGAAGTTAGTTTAAGTGCTTCCATGTGAATCCCCTCTGTTACTATGTACAAACCAGGGAGACATGGTTGAATCCTTGGCAAACAGATGACGCCCAAACAAGGAAAATTTTAAATAACCTTATTGTTGCTTTTGGGTTGACTGACAGAAAGAGCAAAATACATTTCTGATGATCAAGCCTTAATTTTCTTTTCACAAACAAAGCAAATAATATGGATCCTAGATGTATTTCTGTACTTCAGCTACTCTGCCTTAAATATTTTATAAGTGACTTTATGGTGACTCTGGTCACCAGTAAGTTTGTGCTACCTTTGGAAAACTCTCTGAGTCCTGATCCAGGTGTGATCTAAAGAAGAACTGCAAAAAACATTCTGAGACACAGAACGTATTCCTTCAGTGAATTGATGCCAGGTCCAATACAAACAGTTTTTGCATATAAATACATATACGTACACATGCAAGTATGTATAAATACAAAATGTATTTCTGCATGACCTTGTGTTTAGGTATGTGCTCCATACATCTTCCTGACAGTGTTGCCTTTCACTGCAGGGCAGCATTTCAACAAAGTATAATTATTTAATTACAGAGAATCAGGTCACTGTTGTATAGGAGGGAAAATAAAATCAAAAGGTACTCCTCCTCACTTCCCCTAGCAAGAAGATTTTCAGGTTTGAGCCTTCTGACAGGAGGAAGCTGTTAGGAGTTGTCTTCCAGACAGACCTCATATCTGTGTTTGGCTGTCCTTATGGTAAGCAGGCTCAACTGATTGGCACAGCTGAGTAACTTCATCAGCCTTGCTTCAGGCAGCAAGAGGCGAGGAAAGAGCTTGGCCTTCAACCATGCCTTTTGTTTCAGTCTGTACTCACCTGGGACATACACATCACATACACACCCTGGAGAAACAGTGAAGAGAAACGGGTCTGAGTTTCCCCCTACTACGGCCCTTACCAATTTTGTGGTGTCATCTGCCTGAGCCAACTGTGCAGAAAACTGGGGCTGGATATGAGAAACTGTATTTTTCATCTTGCTTGGGCAGGCCTAAGTGGGCACACAACATGTAAAACTGGAATGCTGCAGGGGTCACGGTTCCAGCATATGCACCTTTACCAATGAAAAAAACATTCACTGCAAGAAAAAAAGCCATTTTAACTGACAGTTTAGTTTGCTTAGTATGTCCATAGATGCTGTTTTGCATAGGCGATTATCCACTTTTTTTGACTTTTTTATACCAATGTCAAGTGCATCAAAATCCTATATTTCATTTTGGAATAAGAGCTTCTATCCTATTGTACAGTGTTGCTTGTTTTCTCTTTGTCAGTGTGTGCCTTTTAGACATGCTGTATGTAGTGTAAACAAGCCCTCTTGCATCTAAACCTAGAGTCCTTTTTCAGCTGTAGACTTGCACTGTTATAAAATGATTTTGTTCCTCCAGTTTTGCATGTAGACTGGCTCTCAAGCTCCTTAGGTTTTGTGACTCACCTAAAAAGCCCGTTGGAGAGTTCATAGATTTTTATTGCCAGTGAAGTGTTGTGGTGTTTTCCAAAAACACTGCTGATGTACGTACAATAATTTGCGCCTGTACATGCAGAAGAGTCCTCTTTTGGCAGGAAGGAGTGCAGTGGAAACAGAACAGTGGTATTAGAAATAATTTCCTTACAGGGTGCTATGTCAGATCCAGGCTGAACTGAGAAAGAATTAAACTGTTAACCCAATAGTTCTTCGTCAGATTAAGTAGACTGAGTTGATGATCCCAGGCAAGAACAACATCTCACACTTTATTTCATGCAGATTACAGAGGCTTCTCTTGGCAATGAGACACTTTCTCTCCAAAAAATTGTGAGCAGCTTAAAGATAATACCCTGCAGTAACAGCAACAAATCAAGGCTCAGCCTCCAATGTGGTTTCTCAGCCCAGCTTCCTATTGGATCAGGAAAGTCACAGATACCACCCCATAGCCATAAGCTGTGTTAAGGTTGTTCATTGCATTGCTTGCTCTTTTGGACAGCAGTGAAACCAACTTAAATTTGTGACATACATACCTTTAGAAATCTGAGTCCACACCCTACTCTAGAGACCATCAGCTTGCCACAGAACTGCCAAAAGAAGGCCTGGTTTGAACAACACAATGCTGGGCCAACAATCAGCTGATAGCAATTTTTAGCTTTCCCCTTGTGTTTCGCTTTGGATTTTCTGGGAGCCAAGAGCTGCCATACACACGCAGGGCAGTGCGTTGCAGCAAAGTGTCAGCTTGTTCTGTGTTTCATGGCATATTTTCTCCAGATAAGATGCACACATGTGTCAGGCTTGCCATGTCTAACTTCCAGAAGGTAGGGAAATTGACCACCCTGTACATCCCTTTCCAGAATCTTCTGAGTTGCGGTCTTATCTATAATTCTCTTCATCATTTCCAGACTAACGCACAAGCAGCATGACTTAAAAAGATCGGTGAAATCAGTTATACAAAAGAAAAGCCTTTTTATCCTCATTTCTTCATCATGTATCATTCTTGCTGTTCTTTAAAAAATAAATCTTCTAATATGAAATTGATTATGAGAAAAAAAACTTCTTGCTCTTTGTCTCACACATACACAGAGTTGTCTGTTACATATTTTCACACGCTCATCTCCTCTCTCCCTCTCTTGCATGCTCGTACCGCCTCTTGGACATCCTGCTTTCTTATGGGCATGTTGGCACACAGAGCACAAATCAGTACAAAAGACATGCACTTGTTAATTAGCCAGGCTGATTTTTACTTGTTGTGGAAAGAGCCTTAAAAAATGAAAAGGCATTGTGTGCCAACAGCGTAACACTCAATGATAGGGGAATATTTATTTTTATAGGTGAGCTACCCAGTACCAGCAGTCCTGACCAGTCTGGCCATGAGTTCAGTGAGCTGGAAAACACACTGCTTTCCCAAGAACGTGCTTAGGTTATCTTTTCTTAACCTTACAGTTTGTTTCCCCAGCTTGTTTCTGTTGTTTTACCCTCTGCCCATTTGAGGTGTGTTTCTGGTTAAATGCCTCTGTAAAGGCCAAAAGAATTAGTATTGTTGAAAGAAATTCAGTACTGAATTACCCTTGTGTTGTTCGGACTTTGTTATGGCTCCAATTCATTAAAACCAAGGGATGGACAGCTGGAAGAGAGAGAGACCAGCTAGAGGAAGCCACTTGGGACTGGACGGTGGTGAAGTCTTTTTGCTTTTGAAAAGTGCATGATGAAAAAGTCACAGCTGTGAAATGGGAGGCTAAGGTAGGAAATGGCGTAATCCAGACAAGCTGGAGAAAGGGTGATAAATGGTCCAAGCCCCAGTTTTCCAAAGTGTTTCATTTCCAGGTCCCAGTAGTAATGCAACTCAATCAGCAGATGGGGTACATTGCATCCCTGCTTCAGTTCTCCAGTTCTCCGAGCTCTTCTGATTCATTTCTCCACACAGATCTCAGTCCTCTGATGTCCCTGAATGGCAACCTCAGCAGATCCCACTGCTGGTGTGGCAGACTGCCCACAACTCCTATCAGATGTGGGCATCCTCAAGGGCCTGCAGACAAGAGCATTTGCAGAGTGGAATAGAGCTTTCACGTGTTAACTGCCTCAGTCCAAATCAGATGTGCAGGGCACAGGACAAAGACTTCAGCAGAGCAGAGACAATATCCTCCCAAAGGTTACAACAGATGCAGCCAGCTGAGAAATGTGGGAAACAAAACCAAACCCTTAATATTTCTCAGTTCTCACAAACCTGAGATATTTTCTGTTGCGTGGAAAGCTTAATTTTGCATAGCTGTTCCAAATCAAACTTCAGTCTACTTAAGCAAAGTTATCAAGACCACCTAAAATAGGAGTAGAGCCCCTGAAGCACAGTAACAATAAAGTGGCTTTTTCCTATCTGTTCTCAAAAAGCTTTACGTTTCTACATTAATAATTGCAACAACAGAGCGAAGATCATTGTAACAGACTGGTCCATTTTTAACAGCAAGCCAGGAGTAAAACTGTTCTCCATTTTCTGTGTAAAACCATTATTTCTCTTTTGCTTCCCTCTCCCCATTTTTAATAATTTCATTACTGAAAATGGTGGAAAGTAGAAGCAAAAGAATGCAGAGAAAAGAAATGACAGAGGGGAAGTTCCTGAAAGAAAAAGGCTCCACTTTAAAAAAAACATTTTGACAATTAAACTTTGAGACATCATTTTATTTCTGAAAGAATTCAGTACCTTATAAACGGGATTTAATTTGAAAATCATGAACCAGTTCTGTTAAACAAAGTATTAGAAATAAGTTCAATAGTTTGGAAATATGTATCTGCTAAATAATAGAACTTATGAATAATAAAAAAAAAAGTGACTGAACACTCCTTTATTTGGAAGGAAACAATCAAAACACTTTTGAAGTTATTTCTGCCTAGTGTGTCAGAGTTTACTAAACTGTTTCCTGGACTCTTCATCAAAGAATGGTAAAAACCATATGAAATAATTTTAAAATAGCTACTTATTAGGAAGAACAGATGGTGCATTCATATACCATGATATTGCAAACTTTTAGTGACCTTGAATATCAAGTTCTTGAGTTGTAACTCATTTGCACTGGAAACTTAGTTAACAAGTCAGAAAAAAAAAAAAAAAAAAAAAAAAAAAAAAAAAAAAACAGAACACTGCATATTTATTACAGAAGTGGGTGCTGACACATTAAATAAAACGCATCTATTTTTATCTTCAGTCCTGATAACAGTACATTTTTTCAGTTTAAAATATAAAGAGAAAAAGAATTCAGATCTTTCCAGACTTGGCCAGGGTAACTGATTCACAATGGAAAATATTTTTAAATCTTATGTCATCATTACTTTGTTCAGAATTAAGTAGTGAAATCTTTCTTTTAGGATAGCATTCTTTTCTCACCAGTTCTGTTTCCCATAATAGCATCTTGTGCTGGAGATGCAACACAGCAGCATTTCAGTTCATTTAGCTTTTCACATCAGTTTTCATCTGCATTTGAATGCAAATTTACATAAGGAAATACATCTTCTTTGATGCAAGCCACTGAAACCCTGTAGGAATAGAACAAAAGTTTGAAACCAAATTTCCCACACAAATTGGTCTGAATCAGATTTTAAAACAGATATATTGAACAATTTTATTTTGGCTTATAATTTCCAAGGTGTCACTGCAAGCATTTAATGTCCACTGTTGAAGACTCAAGTCTGCCTTTCAATGAAACTAACTGCTCCTGTCATTACTTCCTATCTGGAACTGAATGTCAAACTGTTATGAATATATCAGCAAAATTAAGCTCTTGAAAGATAAATCAAATGAGTAAACTGGGAAACAGAAAATTATCAGCACTGAAAAAACGTTGTCACTCAGACAAATGTTGAAGGAGTAGTATCAGAAGCTAGAAAGTGACAAATTCTTAGCAAATGTGCACTTCACCACAAGATACAAACAGTGGAGTTGGGTCTATCTAGATCTCCTGAAGACTTTCATTCACCTTGGGTCAATTAATTCTTTACATGCTTTGTAAAGTCATCTCTAACACTTCCTGGCACTGGCCAAAGTTCCACTTAGGTCAATGTGACTTGAAGAGTACAACAAATGCAGGGCTTGTGTAAGACAAGGCGGAATTTGCACCTCTGGCTTTCAGCTATTCTTTTATTGTATAAATAAATACAGGGGATTGGAAGTAGGAATCACTGAGAATCTCAGAAGAAATCCATTTTCTGCAAAAATTCCAGAATTATATATTTTCTGTGAAATTTAGTTCTTTAGTCCCAAGATTTACATCCAGCATATATATGGTACCCTGGCCTTCTTATAGCACTTCTGGTATCTTAGTATTCAAGTCCCATGCCCTCCTTGTCTACATTTCCCTTTTGCTCTTTTACATAAATATTTTGGAAAATGGGTAGGTCAGACATGAAGCCTGACCATGATTTTAGCCCTCTATTTCTTTTAGGAAATAAGGCTGGTGCCATTGCAAACCCTGGGAGTTGGTAGAGGATGATGCCTAACAAGAAAACTCACTTCAGGAGAGCATCACCCTTACAATTATTTTTCATTCAGGTTTACAGGCATTTCCCCAATCTTTTCAATTACCAAATCTTTTCAGTTACCAAAGAAGTGCACCACATTTTGCTGTGCCTCATCAGAGCTCTTTGTGTCACCACAATCCAGAAAAACTCAAACATGGGTCCCTGTGAACTTGAGAGTACCATCTCTACCAGGTAAACCGTTCAGTAACCAAACAGGAGATAAGCTAAGCAAGCGCTGTCTTTACAGTTGTATACAGGTCTCTGGCTTAGGAGACAAGTCAACAAATTTTATCGCTGCTGTTTATGTGCACTTGTTTATAAGAGCGCAAGAAATAGAGTACAGCCCTTTCCCTTGTTTTCACCTTCAGTGAAATGTCAATATCAATATGTTATCTGTATCTTGACTGTCTCAACCAGTCAAGAGAAACATAACATTTTAGCTTATCTAAAATAATAGTAGACATGCATCACAGGTTTTAATATCTGAGAACGTTAAGAGACATGAGAACATTTCTTTGCCATTGCAATATTTTTTGCAGCTGTTATCAGTACCCTCTGTTATCAAACATTAATGAGAAATCAATTCAAATCAAGGTGGCCCCATCTCACAACTTTGTTCTCTATCTTCAGCACATAGTTACTACATCAGGTTTCACTGAGTACTCACCTGGCTCAACACTACCATAACTTTTCCAACATTACCTAGATATTTCAGGGCAGAGCATGGTGGGCCTGCACCTGCTCAGTCCTCATGTTTGACACCACTCTGGAAACTTCAGCTGACCCATCCTGACTTCAACTTTCTCACCAGCCAAACTCACATTGAAAAATTTGGCTTAAACTAGTTCTCTCAAGGAATGTTGGTGCTGCCTAAATGATCTGATGTTCTGATTGCTACCATGTGTAGCATGAATTCATAAAGTTTCTTCAAACTGAGAGCGAGTACTGTGAGAACTGATTTTCACTGAGATCCTGGCATGTATTCCAATACTATTGAGAGCAACCGCTTCAATGCTGTTTCTTCATCCTTTCTAACCCCACTGAAAGTACCACTTGCAATTATTTTAGTTTTGAACTGATTCCTTTTGTTATTTTACCCTTCCCCTTTTCTACAGGGTGGAAGATTTCCCAATTAAAGACTGTCCTGGAAACATACAGTTGAAAATAACATCTCCTGGATGTGTCAGGCTCTGGAAAAATCTGACAGAGCCAGAAAAAAAAAGACACCCCCCCCCCCCCATTATAGTAATCAAAATCATCCATGTCATCCCCTTGAATCTGTCCAGCTATGTGAAGGTTATTGGCCAGGCTGCAGGAGTTAGTCTTATTCAGACTTACATTGGAATCAAGTTCTCATTAGACTGGCTTCTTATTTTTTTTTCTTTCCTCTGTCTTGTTGCCTCTTCAGGATGTAATGTTCTAGAGGTAATTCACAGTAATTAAGCCTGTCTCAGAAACACAGCTTAAGAGGATGAGTTTCTCTTGCCAAGAGTTTTGTTTATGCTATTTGTTTCACTGTACCTTCAGTTTATTGCATAGTAGTTATACAGTGCATATAACTCTTAGCTCTTGCTTGGGACGTATTGGAAGATTATAATTTTTCTGTGGAAAAACAACTGAAAAAAATAGCTGCCCTGCCTTTTTTTTTTCTCTGTGGGAAATTCAGAATTCACATAAGAAAATTAGATACTGAATACAATGGGCCCAAATACATTTCCACCTGCTTAATACAGTTGCATTCCTCAAATGCTACTTCATGGCTATAAAGAGATATAGTCTCCTAGGCTCCTTTACCAAGTTAGTGGAGAATGCCAGAGGCCTCCAGAAGATCATTCTTCTCAGCTCAGGTATGTCTGCCAGCTATATAAATTAGAGATAGGCTCAATCTAGGCACAAAGTTTTTTCCTGCTGTCCCACCATGTCACCAGTAGAAAATTTCCCCACATTTGCCCTGCTATCCTTATTAACCTGTCTTCCACCTACCTCTCTTATCATAAATACATGCCTTAAGAGCAATTCCATTTCCTTGGAGAAGATCCCTCAGACACTTTGCACTTAACCCTTTCTCTTTAAATTAGGCTAATTATAGCTCTCCTGTGCTCTTCCTTTATTGGTTATTAAGTGGATACAAACTCACCTGAAACTGTCAGCTGTTTTAACCAGCTGAGAAACACATTTTTTCTTCAGGGTGAATAGCAGCTTGAGAATAAATTGCTTGGTATTGAATTACCACTAAATTAATACCAGGTAAAGGACTTTCCGCTGTTCACGCTGCTCTGCTCATTTGGTGCATTCCTGTTGCGCTAATTCCATTTTCAAATGCAGTTCCTTGTTGAGAGATTCTTGAGACCCTTAAGGTCAGAAAACAACTTGCAACAAGTCCTGTTTCACTCTAGCATTGTTTCTGCCTCTGTCTTGCATCTTTAAGATCTAGTTTTCTAGAGGGAACAGCAATTAAAACTGTCCTGCAGACCTAGCTTCAGAAACCATATTTTTTTTAGTTTGGGTTAGGAAACTACTGCTTCCCCACTAGTGCTGTCAACTTACACAAGCTTTCTGTCTGTTTGCTACATAAGTTGGTGATGAAGAGGAGTCCCCAAGTGCTTTTTCATTACAAAAAGCTTAATTTCTCCCTCTAATGCAAGACTTCCCATTATATCTAACTCCAATCAATATTAGTTAAATAACTTTTTCATATTTATTTCCCACTCCTAAGGCCATCTTATGGCCTGAAGAAAGATTTCCCTATGGATCATCTGTACATTACCCGGGCTGATGATTTAGAGAACTTCCAAAGTTGTAAGTCACTGAAGAATTAGGCTAGAGGTGAGTGCTAGATCTCACTACATAAGCATGTGCTTATGCCATTTCTGTCACTTTTATATATGTCCCCTGTCTTTGCAGAAACTTTGTATAGGCAGCTCTAGGTAAATGAAATTTCTTAATTCATAATATATTCAATAAAGTTTGGCTTGCACCTGGAAAGTGACCCTCGGCCCTGTCAATGTGATTGGAAATGCATAAGGCAAAGGATTCAGCTCATCTCAGTTACTTCTTTCTGTAAGGGGTGCCCTGGTTCAGCCCAAGTGTTTTTCTGTCTATGAAGGGAATTTCCCCCAGAAAGCATCTCTTTGTCTGTGGTGAGGCCAAGCCTTGGTGGCCAGGCCCCAGATGGCTTTGGTGTAACCCCATTGAGCCACATTACAAAAACCTCACATTTGTGTACAAGATTTCAGGGCAGAATGAAAAGTGAAGCATCAGTCAGCACCTCCTATTGTTCATGCCTGCACTTGGATTGTTTTGTTCCCTATTTCTAATGAGTGCTCTCTCATCAGAATAATCAGACACAGTAAAAGTGATTGTACTGAAAGACAGGATTGCATGCAAATAAAATTCCCAGTTACAAGATAGACTCATGGCAATAAGTCTGTGTTTTCAAAAACTTGTTAGTGGTAATGATGATGGGTCCAGGCCTGCAAACCTTGTTCCCAGCAGTCAGCGAGGCCCTGCTGGAGTGCTCTTGCTTTGTTGTTACAAAAGGAGAATGAGCAAACATCAGCAAGCATAGGCCAAGGGCTTTCCTTCAAATCCAACTACTATTATTCTTTTAAATTGTTCTTTGATTCTAATGGCACAAGGAAAATGGGGTCCCAGGTGACCATGCAGCACGGTGCTAACACTGAGCAGGGCTATTGGAAGTTAGCCTCTCTCCGCATTGCCACCACTGGAGACGGCCATCCTTCAGTTCTCCTCTGAACTTCAGTATCTTTCTGCAAAGAAATTAAAAAAAAAAAAAAAAAAAAAAAAAAAAAGACCTCTTACAGGGACTCTGTATGGCTATATGGCTAAATATTAGTTTGTTCCTTCATATTTGTGAAACCACAAAACCCACCTTGCCTTTCTGCTCTTAGTTGTAAGAACATCCTCTTTCTGGAAAGACTATCACAAGTGGTATGGTCTAGAGATTTCCCTGTCCACCTGGACTTACCAGTTTTTCAGATGCTCACTCTCTCCTTGTACCAAGCCTCACCCCTGTGGAAATGCCTGCCTTCTTCTGTGCAGAGCACTGGGAAGAAACAGAAATGAGCACTTGCAGACACTTTGAGCTGTCTCCTGAATAAATGGTAGAAAACTAAAGGAACCCAGACCACAAGGATTATTGATTTTATAACTATCTCAACAGCTCCATCAGCTGTGCTATGTAAAAGGAGCTCATCCTTTATAAATCTACTCTTCCAGGGATCAAAGACTTGTCAGGGCAATAGGTGGTTCTGGTAATTTATCAGCTGTTTGAGCTTGTCAGGTAGAGAGAGAAGGGCAGTTCTGCATCAGCTCCCCTCCAAAACTACTGTAGCTAAACCCAGATAGGATGTACAGGTCAGTCATTTGCAGCATATTTTATGTCCTCAGATGTTTTGTCAGTCTTTCTGATACCTGATCCAATTTTGTGAGGCTTTCAGGTGAAAACGAGACATTTCTTAGCATGCTAAAGTCACCCAGGCCATAGCTTTTCTATCTCCTTAACAAAGCCCCTGTCAAATCCCCACAGAGCAGCTAAACAAAATGAAATGCAGCAAAAATGAAACGCAGCAAAAACAAAACAAAAACAAAACAAAGCAAAGCACACAGAAAAACACAAACCTGTGGGCTGTTTTTAATTAGCCTATAAACCATTTGGAACCCTGCAACTGTGCTGTCCAGAGAGTGAAACTGAGGGCAAACATATTCTCTCCTTGTATACCTCATAAATAAAAATAATATTAATATATAATATTATATTAATAATGTTATATTATATTAATATTAATAATAATAATAATAATAATAATAATAATAATAATAATAATAATA
>CM021766.1:64876685-64898171 GCA_011076525.1 Nettapus auritus | reverse complement strand
TAATAATAATAATAATAATAATAATAATAATAATAATAATAATAATAATAATAAATGAGTTTATTTGAACAGACCAGAAGTCTATGTAAAAGCATAGTGCCTGGGCAGGGTGCTGTGAACAACAGCTAAAGAATCCTTTTGAGGGCACCCAGAGAATTTGGTTGTACTGATCAGAGTCTACTAGATTAAAAGGGGACAAGAAAAAACAATGATCAAGTCACAGAGCCCCTGAGCCTGGAGGTTTCTGACAACAGGAAACGGGTGTTGTATAACATCAGAAAGACTTTCGCTATGTTCTCATATCCATGATTAGAGGTACATACGTAGTACCAGCACTTCAAGTTTTCCCCGATATATTTACCCATCCTGTCACAAACACACCTTACAATACCTGATAATACAGCTATGCAGTCACTTTTTTTTTTTTTTTTTTTTTTTTTTTTTTTTTTTTTTTTTTTTCAGAATGATATCTTTCTTATTTGCTATGTGTCTGGATTCAATTCTATGCTTGTCTATGCTTAGAAAGTTGACCCCTGTGCATGTATAGACATTTTTAGAAATATCTGTGTAGCAAAATAAGTACTCAGCAGAAAGTGGTTAGTTCAAAGAATAAATTTTTTCTGTATGGTGATATCCAGACAACTTTGTGACTTGCCTAAAGGGTCAAAACTGGAACCTGCAATCCATAATCCATTGCCAATTCAGGGCAAAGGAAAGCATTTGCAGGCACCTCATTTTGCAGCCAGGTAAAAGATATTCTTGTTCTTATGATGAAGCAGACTTGGGGTCGAGTACAATTACATTACTAGCTTTAGTGCACAATGTTTGGAAACTGCTAGAAAGAACATAGCTGCAAAATGTCCTGGATGTGTACCGAGAATGACACAATGGTTAGCAGACACTTGGGAGAAAAACCAGCAGGCCAAGTCCTCAACAAATGCCATAAGATTTTAGAAAGACACAGGAGTATAATTTTTTGGAAAAAGGATTAAAAGATTCTTCTGTGAAAACATGGAAGAAACATGGACAAAAGAGCCTCTGTAGAAGTATCTGTGTATTTTATGGTCATATGCTGTATCTTCATGACTTTTAACCCAGAAAACCACTGGGCTGGTGAAGTCAGTGGAGTTCCTCCAAGCTCAGTTCATCTGTAGGGAAACTGCAGCCAGAGAAAAACCATCCCAGCTGAGATGCTTTCTCAGAAATATCTGCCACAAGATACTGACAAAGCCAGTGGGACAATTTTGAGACCATGCATATCTAATGTGAAGCTGCCATGGCAAAGCAGCGCAACTGGCATTATACAGGGTGAATTCATGGCTACCTGGAAGGGGTGGTTTACATTTACAGGGGACCAAGCAAGGCTGCTGATGTGATTTGCAGCTACCTGCTGTCCCATCCACCTAAAAGTTTGCATGCACTGGTATTGTGCATTGTGCACGGTTTGCCCCATGCAGCCCATATCCCTCCCTCCAGCCAAGGGACAATCACTCTTTTCAGCAGCATGGGCTCTTTGATCCCTGCTTGCCTTGCCACATAATGAAGTCAGCAGCCTGATGGATGTGCTGGGCAGTCCATGTAAGAGGAAAGAGATGTCTCTGTTGAGGTGAGATGAGACCTACAGTCTCATCAAACATCAGGGAAGAACCCAGAGGGCACCCTCAAGGTGCCTCTCCTGCACATATCATGGTTCCTGTTTTGTAGTTGCTTATACTGTTCAAGGGAGGCTCACCAAAGTGGGTGAGCAAGTTCAGGACATGGGAAAGTAAAGGGGAAGTCCCTACTTCCTCAAGGAGGGAGTTTGGTCCTGCAAAGTACCCAGCACCTCTGTGCACATTTACATGACTAAGGTTGCTGAAGCTGATGGTCACAAAGTTTAACTCTTTGCAGGTCTGAGCCTGGTTGTGGGTTAAATCACTTGTCATAGGTCTCAGCTATTTAAAAATCCCTTCTGCATGCAAATACACAATGTGAAGGCCTGTGCATTACAACAGGAACCATTTGCCCAATTTTTCTGTCCAGTTTATTTTGCTGTATATTTTGTATCACTGCTTTATGTCTCTGTTAGAAATAAGAGATGAGAATAAGAAAAACAGATATCTCTAAATAACCAACAGTACTGGAATGAATATGAGAAACATGACCAGAGGAGCAGCTCTGGTTATCAGAATATTTAATGCATGTGACTGCCTTTCACAGGCACATCCTGTAGTCATTGCCTTATTTTTCATGAAGGACACTTTACCTTATACTTGATTGAATCATGTCTGTGAAAACAGATGGAGAAAGCAGCGGAAAATGGAAATCCAGTATACATGGTCAAAATACAGTGCTGCTTTCTTCTTGCCAGAGTAGAGGCTGGATTTGTTTCTAACGATGGGCATATAACATTACATATTTCCTTCAGCTAGAAAAAAAAAAAAAAAAAAAAAAAAAGTTAGTTGTATGTTGGTTGTGGTTGTTGGTGGTTTTTGTTTTTTTTGTTTTGTTTTGTTTTTTTTTTTAATTGTTATTTTTATTTCCTTGGGGGGAAAAACACAACAACAGTGTGAGCTTGAATTACAGTTGGTGAACTCAGATCAGTTCTGCAGCCCCCAAATAGCTGGAGAAGTTGATGAAACCACAGCCTCCACGGGGCTCTTCCATTCCTATACGCGGCTTTCTTGAGCCAAAGACAAACTGCCCCAAAGTGATGTTCTTCATATTGTGATATATCCTATTTGTTGCTAGTAAATGCTTGTGGAAAAAAATAATAATAAAAAATAGGGCAGAACAACAGCTACAACAAGAGCCACTGGAGTGCTGTGCTAGCATCAGCAAATCAGTGTCCATTTGGCCCCATCATGGTGATATCAGAAAGAAGAAAGCCCTTCTGGGTCAAGTTCTGCTCTCATTTTCACTGGAATAAATGATGCCTCCAAACTGAGAGAACTGTTGGCTGACCGACTGACCTGGTGGACTTCAGACAGAATCAGGTCTCCTTGACCTGATCAGAGTATAGGAGCTTGTCCCAGGTATGTGCTATGAAGACATAACAGCTGAGAGTTTAACCATTTTGAGAAACAGAAAAATAGGCTCCCCTATCATTTTTCACCTAGTTCAGATTTGATCAGAGATGTAAACTAAAATAAAACATGAATACCAATTCTGACTAGGCTTCCAAAATCTTGTTTGCACGATGTTTACTTCAGGAAAAATGATCCAGCCAGTATCTTTGTACTTTATCTGAGGCATTCTGTCTTTTCACATACTTACACTCACCATCACAGCTTCCAAGCATTCTCAACTAATTAATCAAAAACTCTGTCCTTTTGTTTCCTAGGTCACAAAGGAAGAACAGTAAATGAAATAGTTATCAGTCGAGAATGAAAGCTGGATTTCTACCCAAGGAACCTAACAATAACATCACAATGCAGATGAAGTTGAAATTGATATAGTTTTTATACACAGAGGCAAACGGTTAAGTGCGAAGCAAGTGAACATCACATAGCATTCAGACAGTGGTTTGTCCAGCTCTTTCTGTTTATAAATATAGAAATGTGTTGTATTGGCTAAATTTATCCTAATGTAAGGAAATGAACAAAGAAGCTGGTATTTGGTAACTTCTATAGGCAACATTAGGATGTCCTGTGTGAATTATTTTGGGCAGTTCATGATAACATGATACAGATTAGAGTTGCCATTTCTGGAAAAAAAAGGTCAGAATTATGTAGATAAGATGGAAAGAATTTCAGTGGCATTGTATTATTTTCCTGACTTCAAGCCTGTTTTATTGTACACCTTGTTTTGGTATGCAGTCAAAACAACCTTTATCCAGAGAAAATGAAAATAAACTGGCTGAGCAAGTAAGATTACACATAGCATTGAATGAAAATAAGTACAGCAAGCTTAAATTTGGAAGGAGAAAAATAATCTTTTGCTGTGAAGTTTTTGCAATTTAAGATCATTGTAACCCAGGTAAAATGAGAAGAGGGAGATACAACTTGGTAACAGTTTGGGAACTGGGGCATTCCTTGGTCTTAATCTGAGCTATAATTTCAGGTGTATTTTGAGACTGTTATGGTATGGCCACTGTGGAAAGCCCTCTTCTCTATATGTTGCCATTTGTTCTTCTCAGATTTCATCCTGAATTAGAGAAATCTATCACTTGAAAATAGACAGTGTCCATGAAAGGTTTACTTTGTGAGAGAAAATTTGAGAATAATTCTAATTAAAATAATGAGAGCCCTGATTTTGCAGCCTTGCCTTCACAATCAACCCAATGTTTCCATTGGCTTCAGGTAGAACATTTTTTGTGCAGTTTATTATGAATCATAATGTACTTTTACACTGCTCCATATTCTTTGCCATAAATCCCAGCACATACCATGCCTCTTTTCTTTTTTTTTTTTTTTTTTTTTTTTTTTTTTTTTTTAACTGGAGGTTCTGGCCCTGTTATTGAGGCTCTTTCTGCCATGCAGCTCAGGTTGAGAAGGATCAAACCTTTAGGACAGATCCTGTTACTTGTATGTGAGCCAGCCTTCAGATAAAATACTTCATGCTCCCTTTTGCTTATTCTTTCAGACAAACAGACTATTAAATTCTAGTTTTTGGTCCAGTTTATTAATGCAAACTAGGGCAAAGCACAGTTAATACAGAGCTGGGCTGCCAACACTGCCACCTGTCGACTCGATTGCTGCCCAAAATGCAGCAGAATGGCATGGAGGAAACAGTATAATGGCTGCATTTAGCCTTCTGGTGTTGAGGTATGACGCACCCTGCAAGCAAGAGAACATCAACAAGAAATACAGAACTATTTCAGCAATTTTTAACTGCCACTAAAACCAGCTTTTGTGTTTCACATCTTTTATCTGCATGTAAATGTTTAAAAACAAAACACCCCCAACACACACGCACGAAACTCTTATTTTTATCCAGCAAGTAGGAACTCTTTTGTTTTGTTTTCCCATATAGCCCAAAACATTTGGAGATATGCAACGTTTTACTACTGCTTTGGCTCTTTCCTAGGTTGAGGCCAGGTCCCATTGAGGTCTCCATCTTTAACGGCCAAGACTTCTGGGATAGCATGGTAATAACCCTGCTGGGGTTATAGCATGGTAATAACCCTGCTGAGCCCAATAAAGCCCACAAAGTATCCAGTGTGCTCATCTTTCTCCTCTAGTTCATCAATATCCAACCATTATTGGCCATATTTTAATTATACAATCTATCCAACATTGGAATTTGTAATATTGGATTAAAAACAACATTAGCCATATGACAGAGTGTTCCTCTAGTCTAATCTCATTTGGCCAATTCAAATTTTGTCAAGAAATTTCAATGTGGAAGCATTAAGCTAGAACAAGTAAAGTCTGTTGTCTCACATCTGGCACAGCCCTGGTCTAAACTGTCAGTGCTGGAATTTTGCTGATTTGTCAGAAAAGCAATCATGGGCATACACCTCATTTAGGTCAGCTTTGTATGTGGAGCAGTCTGCCTTATCACCATGGGCCTACAGAAAAAGCAGGGCACATGAAAAACAAGCCAATACAGCAATTAAAAATATTTATTCCTTAAGATATTTACCTTGATAGGCATAAAGCATTTCCCAATTTCATACAGAAATACATAAAACATGCATAGACCAATATGGCCTACTTCAATGTGTATTCAACATGGTAAATATAATGAGTAACTTGTGTGAATATAAATACAAAACACCTAAAAATTAAGCAAGTAAAATTCAATCAAACCTGTCAGCAAATTCATCAGTGTGAACAAATTCACTGATACAACATTCACCCAGTATTAAGCCTTTTGACATTATTTAAGACAACCCTTTGTCTCTACACATTTATACCAAACAAGGGCACTGAATGAACCCAACAATAGTATCTGTTACAGCTCTGCTCCAGTGCTATTTTGGTGGCATGTAAGATGCAAAAACCTCTATTATTAGAACTTGTTATCCAGATATTGTTATGGGAAACCTAGTAGTGTCCTCTAATGCTTATTTTCTGTTGAACAGTCCTTTGGTATCCAAAACCAAAGAACTCTAACTATGTGAACAAGCACAGCATCTAACCCACATTCAGGTAACTCTGGTTGTACAAGTAAACTAGACCTCTGAAAAAAAGGCAAAGGGTTGCTACTGATTACTAAAGGCAATAAAAGGTGTAAAAATACTCCAGCAGGAGTGCAACAAACAGCATGAGAGGTAGACGTATATATGCAGTAATTCCTGGTTAAAGTAGCACTGTGTCTTTCATTTTTGCATTTTAGTCAAGAAATAGAGTTTTTGCTTTGAAGTTTGTCCACCCAGATCTTGCTTTCTGTCCTTTGTAAGCACATCTGTGAGGTCCTCCTTGCAAAATGCACTTGATGTAGACCCTGAAAGCTGCTCAATTGATGAGTAACATTCCAGAAGTAATACTCAACTATTTCTTCATAGAGATAGTTTTTAACATGTTACATGTGGATTCCTTTCTCCCCCTCTACCCATCCATCTGAATTCCAGAAGGATGAAATCCTTTGCTTTTATACCTCTATCTATGGGATTTCCTCAGTGTTTTGCTCTGCTGCACAAACACTTGGACAGAGAGGCCCTTTGCTGTAGAGGAATGTTAAAAGTCAAAGGAGAGTTTTGATGATGCTTTGGCAGCAAATGTGATGGAGAAAGATTGGGGTGATCTTCCCACTAGGATGTTTTCAGGTTTTCTCGGATGCTTTGCCTTTTGTTCGCCCTGTTATGTTTCAGCTTCCACCCTTTCTGGAGTTCAGCCTTCAGTTTTGTAATACTGAAGGAAGCTTTGATACTGTTACCAATGGCCTCCAGCCTGCAAAAAAATAAGAAGTATACCCTATTATTACATGAATAATGAAGATGCATCTCCAGTGTGCAGACATTCAGTGGTTTGATTAACTAAAGCTCAGCCTCAATTTCTGTCATAGGATCCTCAGAAACCAGTGACTGCTATACAACTGCCAGAATTATGCTAACCTAAGCCACTCAAAATATGTGATTCAGAATTTCTATCCAAACATTAAAATATGTTGAAACATTAATTCAACTTTACATGCCCTTGACTTCCTTAAATTGGATATATCCAACCATGAGGTCTTCAGTGTTACTCTTTTTGACTGTTTCTTTTCTTTTAGGCAAAATAGATCTGATCCCAATGAATGGGACCCATGCCAGAAGTAAGAAGTCCCATCTTCTGAAATGATTTAACAACTCCAGGGCCAAAGTCTCACTCAAAATCATCAGGCTACCTGCTCCCACAGACCCTGTTTTGCCTTTGAAGCATGTTTGCATGGGTGAACTTCTGTGTGCTGCACTTTCACATGGGCATATAGATGAAGACTGAATGCCAGAGTCAAAGCTGATTTCTGGCATCTGTGGCGTTCAAGGGTGCAGCAAGTCCAAGGTATGCCTCTTTAAACTGCACTGGAAAGGGATACTGCTGCCTATTGCCACTCAACATTTTCTGCATGAATTTCAAAGTGCAGTCCTGGAATTTACTCTCAGTTTCAGAAGTCAAATTGGGCTCAAATATTAATTTAATATTCATTTTTCCTTTTCGCAGCCTCTCCACAGTCATTTCTATTGCTAGCATCCTGTACTCATCATACATAGTTTTAATCAGACAACATAAGGGATAAGCAGCCACACCAGTCAGAAGAAACTATATATTCGAATCTGGACAGATTTTCCCCCAGTGAGAAGAGGCAAAGTAACTAATAAAAGGTATTCAGACTCAACTTTATTTTAGAGTAGTTGGGATGTATTATTTTTAAGTAATTGCAATAATGCCTGAACACACTAATATATCAGGTTCTGCTATTTCTGCCAGAATACAATTCTATACTCTTCTGAAAACTGGGGTATCTTTAAACCTACAACCAAATCTGCTCCCCACAAGCAAATGGATGAGTCTAGGCAGAGCTCAGTACCCTTGTCGTCACAAACTAAGGTTCCACAACATGAACAAAAGCCCTTAAAATATCCTAAATGATTCCCTCAAAACTCTCAATTTGAAATCAGCAGCCAAGCCTGCGTTGACCCAAAGAGAGATGAATGGTGCTCTCTATTGCTGTTCTACAGAACTACAGCTAGCTGAGAAGAAACTCGCCTCTTACTCTTCTTGCTGTCAACAAACTGTTGGTTCATGCATTTAGGCCCAATGCAATTGCCACCTTTGTTGCGATGACGCAAGGTTTTCTCCACTGTGGACTGCGCCCTGTTAAAAGTGAAACGGTGCAGCTGTTAAAAAAACAAAAAACAAGTTTGCAGTCCACAAGGTGAGGCATCTCATCAACCACTTCTCAAGGCATGTAATAAGTGATCTATCATAACAGTGAGAGCACCCAGGTAGGAGGCAAGGCTTTGGGAAGATTATTCACTGAGCAAGTGCCAAAATGAGTAAGTCTACCACAATCCAGCCCTTTCACATGTGCTGCCTTTTAAAGAGTAGCAACAATAAACGCACCAGAGATCTCTTCCTGTCTGGCAGAAATTCAGACATTTCTTGTCTTTCTGGTTGGTACATTGGCATCTGCTGCTGGCTTCAATGAGCATCTCTGGCACCATGTCCTTCAGAGATCTTCTGGATCGAGAAGGGCCTCCAAGACCATAAGGAACGGTCTTCCTATGATCAAAGAGACAACATGAAAGTCATTCAAATAATTTAGTGGCTTCAGAACAGCAGGGTATTTTGGGCAATCTTATCAATGGGATTGATTGTGTGAGTAAATGTTGTGGGATTGGGAATGCCTTACTGGTCATAATTTCCATGCAAATGCTTCTGATGAACCTGCAACATAGTGATTAACATGGCTACTGGCAAGGCTAATGACCTTATAATTGTGATTTCATAAAGCTGCTATGCCTCTCTGTGCAATAGAAACCAATAGAGCCTCATCTCTTTGAACTTTGGTAACTGCCAATACTGAGAGAAGCAGTAAAAGTGAGGCACATATCCTAAGAGGAATTCCAGCAGTAGAACAGATCGCCAAAGTCAGTGTTTGCAGTGTTAGGTGAGGCTCTAGCTCACTACCTTTTGGAAAGGAGTCTGCAGAAACGGACTCTGCACCTATTGCTATTAACATGCAAGATGCATTAGTCTGCAGCATAGTGCAGTGAGAGCTCGTGAGAAGACACCCTGTGTCAAAGTAAACCTTTCAGCCTTGTAACATCTCAGAAAAATGGCCAGGTAAAATCGAAGTGGTAAAAAAATACTTTTGGCGTTCTGTCTGTTTCTGAATCATTGTGAAAAGCAACCTGCAGCCCTTGCAGGACAGCACCCAAAGGAAACACTTGCCTAGATTTTGGGAGCGCAGGTGCATTAGGGCTATGAGGCGCTCCTCACTCTAGGTGCTCAAATACTTTCTCCAAGTGAACAGCCTTACTACTAAACGTGGCAGAAAAATGGGGTGTAAGGGGGAAGCAGTAGGAGACCCCATGCAAAGAAACGCTCCTTTTGCCCCCTTCTTTCCACGGGGGATCTTGAGGTTCCTCAGTCCCCCATGAACATCCCCACCCTCCTTGTCTTTTCCACCCCACCTCCCGCCCCCCAGGCAGCAGAGCCCCGGCAGCCCACACACTCGGGGGTGTTGATCCAGATGATGTCCAGGTGGCAGAAGTAGACGCACTCCTCGTCCAGCAGCGACGAGCAGGAGCAGCGCCGGGCGCGACGGTGCAGGGCAGCGGGGGGCGGCGGAGCGGAGCCCACCTCGGCTCCGGGGGCTAAGGATGGAGAGGTAGAGGCTCAGCCCGGCTCGGTTCAGCCCGGTTTAATACCCAGCCCCCCACCCTCTCCCACTCGGTGCGCCCTGAAGCTGCACCTACCTGCCGGCAGCAGCCCCGGGCATAGCACGAAGAGCAGCGGGAGGACGACGTGCGAGTAATCCATAGTGGGAGCAAAACTCAAGCTAAACTTTTTCTTTTTTTTTTAATTGGAAAAAAAAAAAAAAAAAAAAAAAAAAAAAGGGTTAAAGACGAGGGAAGGAGACGGAGGGAGAAGGCTGTGGCCGCCGCAGGACGGAGGGCGCTGGCTCCCGCTGGCGGCGGGGGCAGGCGGCGGCTTGGGGCGGCCCGGTGCGTCTGGCTGGCGCGGCGGTCCCCGGCGCCCTTTTATAGCGAACCCCCATGGAGCGGGTAAACAGCCCCGGCTCTATTTTATCCCGAAACAATGTTGTGCCGCTATTAGTCACCGCACGGCAACGTGCGGCCCGAGATAAGGCCGGCCCGGGGAGGAAATCGCCTGCAAACTTCAGAGCGGGAGGTCGGGGGGGCGGCGGGGCGGGGCGAGGGGCGCTGGGCTGCGCCGGGCTGGGCCGGGCCGGGCCGGGCCAGGCAGGGTCAGGCAGTACTGGGCTGTATTGGGCCATACTGGGCTCTATTGTGCAATACTGAGCGGCCGCGGCGTGGCGGAGGTGTCGCGGCGGATCCCGGGCCTTGTCCCGGCCCCCTAAGGCTCCACTGGGGTGTGCGGGGTCGGGTTGGCGACAGCCGTGACACAGACTGTTGGCTAACGTCTTGTTTCTGTCGTGACAGGCAAAGCCAAGCCCATGTAGGGTACCGGGCACATTACACGAAGGATGTGGGGCGAGGAAGAGGCGAGCGCCATGCCAGGCTTGTGCTCCTGGCTCCTGCCATGAGCAGGACATGGCCAAGACAAGTTTTTTCCAGCGCATTTGCATCAGATGCCTTGTCTTGAGGCACCGTTGCCAACAGTGTGGCAGCTGAGTGCTTGATGAACGGTTGCAGCAATGTCATTGTAAATACACACACGTGCACCACATGCTGAGCTTGTCTGTGCTCCCAGAGCCAGCCCCTGGTTATAAACTAGTATGAACTCAAAGCCTGTGCTCCAACATGAAGCTGTGGCACTACAAAGCGTGCCAATTTCAGCTATGATAAACAGATAAGGCCCTCTCGGTATTTGTGGCATTTCCTTGCACTGTGCTGTAATAATAGAAATGACCTTGGGTATCACAAAGACCAAGGCTGCTAGCTGCAAGTTGCATTGTGATACCTCAGGTGAATGGCCATTTTTATTAAGTATCATATTATCCTGTGCTGCTGTAGCTTATAGGACAGACTGTCAGCAGCCATGCTGAGTCAGAATAAAGGTCCATTTAGCTGGTATACAGTAGCTGTTAGCAGTTGGGATGAGAAAGCATACAAGGAAAGAATGCAAATGGAGACTAACCCTTTCCTTGGTATAACCTCCTTGCTTTTAGCAGGATGAAATTCAGGGGCTTTCTGAGCAATAGCTGGCATTTAGGCAATTATGTTGAATAAACGCCAGTGACCCTATCCTGAGATGTTCTTAGATATTTGTAAATGGTTCTCTAAAAACTTCCTTCTGTTTTGTTTTTGTTTTGTGGTTGAGGTTGTTGTGCTTTTTTTTTTACACCTTTCCAGTATGGGAGTCTATTTTTCAGAGCAGGGATTGTATGTTTTCTTGTGAATGTAGGGCAGTAAGGGCAGTACTTACCAGAATATCCATGCATCTATACCCTTATGTGTGAATTAGAATCACAGAATCATTTAGGTTGGAAAAGAGCTCTAAGGTCATCTAGTCCAACCTTTAACCTAGCACTGCCATTAAACCATGTCACTAAGCTCTACATCTACACATTTTTTGAAGACCTCCAGGGATACTGACTCTACAACCACTTCCCTGGGCAGCCTGTTCCAATACTTCACAACCCTTTTGGTGAAGATTTTTTTCCTAATAATAATTATTATTACAGTATTATTACAGTTATAAGAATGATAAGATTACAGTAATAATAAGAATCTACCAGCAGAGGTCACCTAGATACAAATAAAAACTAATCATAGCCCACTGAAATAATAAACTTTATTGGTATCCAAAAGTTTGGATAGTAATCAGGTGGAGGTTTTTTGGTTGCTTGATGCTTGAAAAAAAAGAAAAAGAAATGCATTTGTGTGGGTTGAAAGATAGCTATAATTTCTGTATAAAATACAGAAGGCCTATCACTTAAGAACATGCCAGCACTTAAAATAATTTTTTTTCTGAGGTTTCTTTCTCTAAGATGTTCGCATAAAGCCAAAATGACTCATACCAATGTAAGGTATTTTCATGTCTTGTTAGAAAGTATTTTGTTAGGTGGCAAAAATGGCATGTTTCCGTTGAGTAACAAAGAACAAACATGGTAATCATAGGGACCTCAGAAGGTACTGTTCCTTTTTTTTTTTTTTTTTTTTTTTTTTTTTTTTTTTTTTTTAAGATTCACAAATATTATTGTTGTCAGAGATCCATGTCAGAGTAATGCAAAAACAAATTTGTGTTCAATTGCTGGTGGCCCAGATGGGTCATTTCAGGCAGTGGAGATTACCATGCCAGGAGATGGGTTTCCCCTGGAAGAGGTAACCCCTGACCCTTCCTTGGACACAGAGAGGTAACAGGCAGAAGTACTCTTTGGGAGGTTTGCCAAAGAAGGAAGATTTGCTAACTTTATAGCTGTTTACAGTAGGAGTCTGTATAGGCCATAGAGGGTTCTTACAAAATAAGCAGAGTAGGCCTAAGCTTTGGCTAGCAGTCAGTTTGCAGAATGGAAATACAAAGTCATGGACAATAATACAAAGTCATGTACTCAAGTTGTTCTTGTGCATGCCAACCCAGCTTGTCCCAAAGGTCTCAAAGCTTGCACTATAATTGCACTGCTCCCCATTTGGGCAAGGGTAGAAGCAGGAACTGAAGCTGACTTTTTCCCTTTCTAGCTCAGGTACCTTGGCCAGCCACAGCCACAACATTCTGTTATGGGGTAAAAACTTAGCTGGCCAGCCAGGATCTGGTTTAATGTTCCAGCTGGAAACGGCCATGGCACTGTCTGAATTTACTAAAGGACATTTTGTATAGTGTCAGACAAGTGAAATGCCTGTTTATCAGCCAAACAATAAAAGGAGATTGTAAAACTGTGCCTTTCTGTCCGGGGAACAAGGGGAGCAATGTGCTGTTTTCTGCAGATTTGAAACACAATTCTCAATTAAGTGAAAGTTGCATAATTTGTCCCTTCACTGACTACTTCTCTTGCACCTTTCTCTCCCCTTAGGGGCCATCCAGTCCTCTTCCGCCTCTTCTCACACAAGAGGAGGGGGAAGGGGACTCTTCCCTTTCCTTACATAACATGCAACTAAGAGCTAACTAATTTGGGCTTCTTGGAAATGACCTTATTCTCTTTTGTGACTACCCAGCCTACAAAGTATCTAATTCCCTTCACAGATACTTCTGCTACTGGGGTTCTTGGGCAGAAGCATAATTTCTGGTGAACCAAATTTCCTCATTTCTCCCCATGTGCAACTAGTGAGGTTTATCAAAGGACATAGATGCCCACCTCACATTACACTTGTGGACCTTGTAAAGCATTGAGGAGAGGTAGAGAGTTAGCCACTAACCCATAAACCACAGTCCCACCTGTTTGAAACATGTACCAGAATCCTCTCCCCTCCCTGATCCCACCAATGGTCATTTTCCTTCCAAAACTCACTCTGCATACTAAATCCTATTTAAACTGGGGAGGAGGATGGCAGCTATATGACGCTTGGTACAAAAGGCCTGTTCACAGATGAGAAAATAAAGCTCTTCCTGACCATACGTGTCCTGGCTCTTGGTGTCGGTGACTATAAACCACTTCAACTAAGTGCTGTTAGAGCCCTGGCTTCTAAGGAAGAGGAAAATGTTTCTGTGGCAGGTTTTTCTCTATTCTCTACTCCTTTTGGTTACCACTGGCTCTATCTCTGTGGTAAAGGTGGGTGAAGGATTGGTGAGGAAAGGAAAGCAAGCAGCTAAAACTCGGTTGTAGCAGAAATCCAAGAAGCACAGAGCTCAAATAGAGAAGAAAATCAACTTTACTGAGCAAAAGTCACAGTTTCTCCCAGAGTTTAAACTGTCATTACCAGAAACACAAAAATGATGGTCTGCAAGGATTCAGGCTTCAGAGACTGTTGTGAAACCTTCCTCTTGCCTGTACTATCCACAATAAAGACGTGGAAGTGTCAGAGAAATGTTTTGCTGGAAGCCAAGCCAATTTTTAGAAAAGGGGAAACATCAGGTGGGAAAAAGGTTCAAATAATCTTGGAATAAAGGATCTGTGGAACTTTTAGGTGAGAGTTAACAGGAACTTCCCCCCTACTTTCACAACCTGCCTCTGGATGTTGTGAGAGAAAGTGCCCGCTTCCCACTGAAGCAAGTCACAGGGGTATTAAAGGTGTTTGGCTGTCCCCTGTTTCAGCAAGCTGTAGGAGCTCCTCTTGTTTCAATTCTTTATTCCCATTTGCTCTCAGGCAGGAGCAGTGAGTAGAATGGCAGGAACAAGGCAAAAGGTTAAGCTCTGTGAGCATAACACATAACTGGCAACCAAAGCCCTCTCAGCCAGGCCTCAGTTGTGATTACATGCAGAGCCTCCTGAATGACTTGAGGCCCACATCCTTTTTATTACAAACTGGATCTACTGTGGTGCTTCCCCCCCCCCCCCCACACGTTTAACATGTTTTGGTCTTGCAGACACATCCACCTCTGGCCATGTCAGACACAAAAAGGTGAGCTGGATAGCCTGATCCTGCAGGATGGTTATGTATTCTCATAGCTATGCTTGGATTCTGTGTTTGTTTGTTGTTTGTTGTTTTTGTTGTTTGTTTGTTTGTTTTAAAAAAGCATTTCTGCATGGTCTGCAGGTCCATTCCAAGTCAAAATACAACCAGTATTAATCTTGTCTTCTAGAATTGTGAAAATATACTAGCAGGTTACATGTTTCAATAATCAGCCTCTTAAGAATGTGGCACACAAGCAAGAGTTTAACTGTAATAAGGATTATCATCAGTAAACATAAGAAGTTTGTTCAAAGAATGTAACAGAAGGACTTTAGTGAAGAAAAGGAAAATACAGAACGGAAATTGTCACTTGTGCAAAACCAGATTTTGTTCCATATACAACATATGACAGAATACATATTTGCAAATAACGGTTAGTTGGAACTGTGCTTTATCAGGTGTGTTTACTTATCTCTTGGCAAATCTGGCTTGTGAGGAAGTCGAAACCAAAGCATCAAATTGGAAAATCTTTCTAAGCAAATAACTAACATCAGTACACAGCTATCTGATGGATAATCCTCAGAGCATTTCAGAGTTTCACCATCTTTAACAAATTCAAGTTTCCCATATTCTCAGCAAAGAATTGATGATGTCATCCCCACTCTCAGAGTTTGGAGTTGAAGCAAGGAGACCAGTACTCATCCTATCTAACAGTAGGTACTCTGCTGCAGTTTCTGAATTAGATGGACATCTTAGCTCACCTGGTGTCTGAGTTGCCCTCTAGAAAACCACTGGCTTTCCTTTCATTGTGGAAAGGGGTCTCAGATGCTGACAGCCCTAAATTTGGGCATCACACTCTGCTTAACATTTAGAAGTAGCTGGGAATGAGTCCAAGTCAGTGACCTATCCAGGCTCCTTTGAGAAATCACTGGATGAAATTTGCTGAAATTAAGGTAATCAGCAAATGCATTGTTCCAACAATGATGTTGAACTTTCTTTGAAGTGCAGCCATTTTGCTACAGCATGTAGCCCCTCTGTGGCTGCTTTGACACCTCTGTTTTAAGCCTGGGGTTAGGTGAGCAGCCTTGCCAATTATTCTGCTTGCTTTATGAGGCAAATATGCACATATCAGGAAACACTGTGAGTTTAGATCCAGCCTCAGCCAAAGGTATGGATTTGCTTTTCTTTGCTTATATATTCCAGGTTGCAAGAATGAGCCAGTTCTCGTGTTTGCATGCAGCCAGAAACATTGGCATGGCCACCAGCACACAACAAAGTCCCTGGGAAACATGAAAGGTAAGAAATCACTGGCAGGGAAGCAGCAATATACAACTCTCATTTTCTGTAACAACATTTGCCCCATATGACATACGGCATACAAGGATGAGGCCAGCTTTTCTGGCTGCTTTTGGTCAGCATCCTTGAGGCACATCTCTATTAGGAGCTATTCACCAGCAGAACCTGAATTGATAGCACTGGGAATGCCTCTGCAGGCTTCATGACTGCAGCCAGACCTTTCCACTGCTGCAGAATATGCTCCAAGCAGATTTATTTGCCTTGGCAAAAACCAGCATGCAAATTCCTGTTTCCTATAGGTGTTCAGCTATTGCCTTAAAAATTGTTCCCTAGTGTCATCTTCCCAATATTTATCACCCCTTTACAGTTTTTACTGACATCTTCTTATTTAAAGACAACCATATTCCACCTTTCCTAGCAGAATTATGATGTAAAACTAATACTGTTTTTGATATCAATACACGGACAGGAACAGCTGTATCCTACACAGGTTTAGGATGAGTCTCATGAAAATGAGAAATGTATAAATCAGAGAGTTCTAGCCAGCAGCTGATACAGCAGAGCAGGTTTGCTCAAATTTTTGCAAATATATTTATTTTCGCCCCCCTCCTCCCCCGTGAAAATACTCTTTCTGAAAAAAATACTCTTTCTGAAAAAGCCTTTTTTGTTGTTGTTGTTGTTTTTTGGTTTGTTTGTTTGTTTTTTCAAACCAGCTGAAATGAAGTGGTAGCAGTTTAATTTTAGTTCAGGAGGAAAAAGTAATACGGAAGGCCCAAATCTAACTGAAGTAAAAGTTAGAATTTTATTTTCTGTACATATCTGCTGTGACTTGACCATATAGTTGTGTTTCTAGCTTGTAAAATGCCTTAAAAAAATCACATTATTCCCTAGAATAATGAAACTCAATCTTGAGAATGTTCAAGCCAAGCATAAGGAACAGCAGAGGTATGATTCAAAGACCTTATTTTTCAAGAAGATTTTTTTTTGCATCAATTTTTTAAAAATCCTCAAGCCACCAGTGAGCAGAACTGTAACTTTTCTCAGAAGATACGCTGGCACTAAATTTGAAGATGTACTGTTTTGCATAACAACAACAACAAAAAGAAATCAAACTCCTTGCTTCCTTTTCTGATACTTACTCTTTGAACTAGGCTAAATGACACAGCTTAAGGCATTGAAGATTTGTTTCCAGCTTGCTTGTTTCACTGGCAGAATAGAAGTCAAAAGCAGCAAGGCAAAGTGATCCCAGTCAAAAACCCACTTATCTTCACAGAAAACTTGTTCAGGATTAGGCAAAGCAGAAACCTCTACTTCCTTTTTCTAAGGAAATTACACTATGTGTTAATTAGCAGATGGGTTTCATTTTCTTCTTCTGCCCTCATTACCAGAAAAGGACAAGGCAGGGCACCAAGGACCCTTCTGATGTAGTTGCTATTCACATTTTTTCCTTTTGTCACTTCTCTCTCCATAAACATCACTCATATCTTCCATGAAAGTAACATCCAGTTTTCCCTGCAGCTTGTATAGGGTTGCGTAAGATGTCCCCTGAAAGGAGAAGGTGGGATTTTGAACACCAGCAGTAGAGAGGTTTTTATTGGAAGCAAACTTCATCCAGAAGCAAGTTTGCTCTGCCTGTGCCACCGAACACACGAGTGCCGTATAGAAAAGAAACAGGTAGAAATGCAGTTGGAATAAATTAGCTGGCATCCAGGACCTTGCACTTGTCACTGTGCAAATGGGAAATTCTCGGAAACGAGCAAACAAGGTAGCACTGCCCATTTCCAAAACCCGCAGCTGCAGCGAAGGGCGCAGTGCAGAGCCTCCCCAAAAGAGGGCAGTGGTACCAGCGGAGCCGGCCGGGCTTCTGAGCAGGATTTACGGTGACCTGCAGCACATTTCCTCGTAGCAAAGCAGGCTGCGGCCAATAAAATAAAATAAAATAAAATAAATAGGCAGCCTAAACTGCTGTCCTGTAAGAGTCCTGAAGCAGACGTGTAGGCCCACTGCATGGGAAACACATCTAAGCAATGAATAAACTGCAGGGCATTTCATCCTTTGTGCAGTGTAACACCAGAATTTGGCTTAGTCCCAGCAATATGAACCAGGAAAGAGGCAGGTAAATTGAAAATCTCAGGGGATCAAGCCTAAAATGATACACAAGAAAGAAATGTGTTTTGCGGGCCATACAGGAGAGACAGTTCCTGCAGAAAATCCATGCAGCTCCCAAAATTGCAAGGTCCCCACATTTGAACTACTAACCTGTGCTCAACAGTGCATGACCAATTCCACTGACTTGAAAAACATCTTTAAGCACATGCTCAGATAGTTTTCAAAACAAGCTTCTTCCAAGCATGTGACAGAACAAGGAGACTTAATGTAGGAAAATGCCCGATCTCAGTGCAAATAAATCCAGGGCTAGTCTCCAGTTGTGATAATTTCAGTTAATTTCAGTTTAGTTAATTCACTTCAGTTAATTTCACTTTATACTAGTAACAGTTTTCAGAAACTCAGTAAACTTCATGATGCATACTCCGTGGCACAAAACAAACAAATGCAACTCAGCCTCCAGAAGCTTAGCTTTATTTTTTAAATTGCTACTTAGGGGAGAGGCCAGTAATAGGTTTTTAGTGGAAGGAGACTTTGCAAAAAGGAAAAGGATAACCTGTAAAGAAGAAAATGAGAAGGAGGTAGAAAGCTAAGGCAGATGGATTTATTTTCTGAAGGAACTTGTTCCCCAGGTTCTGGGAAGTGGATCTGAACACAAGGACAGGAAAGCAGGTGGTTCAGAGCAGGAAATAGATAGCTCAGCTCAGTGTCCAAGTGCCAAAGGAAATGACTTGCATGAAGAGAAGAGAGAAATACCTGCTGACCTCAGAAGTGCTCTGATCCTAGTCCTTTCTGGCCTGGAGAGACTGCTCCAGCTATTTAAGACTAAAAGGCTGTGATATGCTGGGTGATGAAAACCAGCAATTGCAAAAACTGCTTTTGTTTAATGCATAAACATTGAGGCTGGGACCTCTACAAAAAATGCCTAAACCAAGTTACTAGTAAATCGAGAGCATCTTGCCTGGATTATATCCCAGTTAAAGACTCCCACAGGACTGCTTTTGCTGTTGGCTGAGATTTCCCTCACTATCTGACCACAGCTCAGTCTCTCAGAGTGCTCTCAGGTTTGCGCTTGTTGTTGGAACTAATCAACGTGTTTTGATAAAATAAGGAGCAGGAAAATGAGAACTCTAATGCTTTTAGTTTCTGAAGGGCACCACACTACACTTTTTCTCACAGAAAAGAGCTGGAGCTTGTCTGCGCTTCTCTCTTCCAGGCTTACTTCAGACGGCATGCCTCTAGGTGGTGACTTGCTCTCAGGTTTAGTACCACGGGCCAGGGAGAAGCAGCCTCAGGAGGCTGGTTTTTGACCAGCAAGGTGGTGCCTGCAGCCCCATCACCACTCTACCTGTCCCAGGCTGGCAGAGCAGTTCTTCACCAGGGGTCTGCTAGAACATAATACCTGCTTTAGACAAAGGAAGCGCCACAAGAATTGGAGAGGAGCCACACTGCATCAGACACTAAAGTCTGCAGTTCAGGACTTCATCCAGAGCCCACTGAGACCCCTTTCTTTAAAGCCACCTGTGGGTCAGGCCCCTAATAACAAAGACGAATATCAGCTGCTTTGATCTGGGGTTGCTGAAAGCCTTGTCAACTAGAGAGCTGGAGTCTGTAAGGAGAGGTAACCAAGATTACACCCTTCAAGCTGGAGAAGAGAAAAATGAAACAGGCAGCTTCATGAGTGGAGCAGACCTGGAATGAAGGGGACGGCTGTGTTGCAGCCGGAGGGACATCAGCGTGGGGTCATCACACCAGTTCATCCGTGAAGCAGGACATGCCCAGTGGGCGGTGGAGGAACATCTTTCCTGACACACACTGCTCTCCTCAGCAGGCCCTTGGATTAGCCCTTGGATTTGTTTTTCAGCTGATTCCATGCTAACAGCTTGAGGTGGTTTGGGGCTGACTTGTCCATGTTGAGGCCTTTGACCTTTTAATCCTTCTGAAATATCCTTTTCCTTCTCCTCCCCCTGACTCCCAGTGTCACCAAATTGCCTTTTGTTGTTTTTTCTCCAGCAGCTTTTCTGGTGGGATGGGTAACTTGCTGGCTGGCCTGGCTCCTTCCTCCCACTGGGCTGTACCTAGCACTACACATAGCTTTAGTCAGAGCAGACAAGAAGCAAGTTTCTGCTTGATGCAGGTTCTAGGCTTGAGATTTGGAAGATTTTCAGGACTAAACACAAACTTGCTTTTATAATAATGAGGAGCATCTCTGGCTTCTTTGCCTTTGTTTTAACTACTTCATCCCTCACCACAGCCTGCAGACCCAAAGCATTATGCAATTCTAAAAGGAGAAGAAAATAAACCTAAAAAATAAAAAATAAAAACAAAGCTGTTAACTGAAGTCAGATATAGTGGGGGTGTGGATGGGACGAGAAGGAAAAGGACAGAACTGGAGAGGGCCCTGGGGAGGAGATCGCTGTGTAGATGGTCACACAACCTGAAGGACACAGGCTGTGGGGGAGATGTCGAACCTCCTAAAGTACCCACCATAAGAATGGCTACTAAATGCTGTGTGAGCATGCCTGTAACACGCCCTGTTTCAGCTCTCACCACTTTGAGGCCCTGAAGGAAGCAGCCCACCTAATTGCATGTCCATAGGGAGGTTCAATCAGCTTCAGTCAGTGTTCCCTCCCAAAGACAGGTAACAGCCTGTCTCCAGCTGGATCCTGCTGTCTTCTGGGCTTTCTCTCTCACCAGTGCCTGAAACAAGGGGGCTCTTTAAAACCATTTTACACTGCTGCAGGTGAGGAACAATTAGTCTATACTTATCCTTCTGGGCTTAGGTCTTTACACAGACAGATCAATACGCTTTCTTCTGTAGTTCGTCTTCAAACCCATGTCTGGAGGACAAGCAGGGACTTCTTGCTTAAATTATTACAAGGCTTATGGTTACCTGAGGTTTTTGGGTATTAGCACCACCTTTAAAGTTAAGGATATACTTAAGTTTTTGTTTCAGGCAAGATGGCTTAAGCATAATTAAATTGCAGAAGTCCTTACCTTGAGTACTGTGTGCAATTCTGGGCACCACAGTACAAAAAGGACATTCAACTGTTGGAGAGTGTCCAAAGGAGGGCGACAAAGATGGTGAAGGAGGGGATGACGTATGAGGAGCGACCGAGGTCACTGGGCCTGTTCAGCCTGGAGAAGAGGAGGCTGAGGGGAGACCTCATCGCGGTCTACAACTTCCTCGCGAGGGGGAGTGGAGAGGCTGGTGACCTTTTCTCCATAAACACCAGTGATAGGACCCGCGAGAACGGGGTGAAGCTGAGGCAGGGGAAGTTCAGACTAGATATCAGGAGGAGATTTTTCACTGAGAGGGTGGTTGTGCACTGGAACAGCCTCCCCAGTGAAGTAGTCACTGCACCAACCCTATATGAATTTAAGAAGAGATTGGACTGTGCACTTAGTCACATGGTCTAAACTTTTGGGTAAACCTGTGCAGTGCAAGAAGTTGGACTTGATGATCCTTACGGGTCCCTTCCAGCTCGGAATATTCTATGATTCTTTCTGTCCCTCTCTCACAACTGCTGTATGAAAAAAAA
>CM021766.1:64800284-64876585 GCA_011076525.1 Nettapus auritus | reverse complement strand
AAAAAAAAAAAAAAAAAAAAAAAAAAAAAAAAAAAAAAAAAAAAAAAAAAAAAAAAAAAAAAAAAAAAAAAAAAAAAAAAAAAAAAAGTGAAGAGTGGTGTTATCTCCATAGCTCATCCCACACCCCTCTACAAGGACATCCCCGCCAGACTTCAAAAGGCATAGATATTTCCCTGCACACCCCAGAAAGTTTGTGCAGCATCTTTCTATAAATAAATCACTGCCAGGGTCATGGTTTCTGAACAGATTAAGCTCTCACACAGTCACTTTCTGTGTGAGGAGAAGCAATAACCAGTTCTCACGCTCCATTGCAAACCTGTGAAGAAAGAAGGTACAGATCCATGGCAATTATACTGCAGATCTGCTGTAAGTTCAGGCTTGATGAAACGTCACATATGATACATAGGGAAAGGATTTGCATCCAGATGTACAGTGTGAGGGAAACAGCCTCTCCAGATGTTCAGTGATTTGTCTAATAGCAAAATAAGACCAAATAAAAGATGGAAAAACATGCACACTGAGGTCCTAAGGTAAGACTGCTTCCAGACAGGAGGTGAAATAGCCTGAATGAGTAATTCTTGAGGATGTCTGTGTATGAAAAATTGTAATACAGTCTCTTGTAATACAGTTAAATTAAGCAAGGTAAATGCCATCCTGAGCAGTTAGTATTCAAACCAAAAGAGAAAGTTTGGCAAATCTTTGAAGGTTATCCATTGAAGTTAAATAACAAACAAAAATAAAACAAAACGAGCTGAGCTGCCATGGAGGTAGCCCAGGAACTGAACCTCGCCGGGATCGGCTGCAGCGAGGGCTCCTGGCAGGGAGACGAACGAAGCCAACCCCTAACGCTCCCTCCCTCCCTCCCCCCACCCCCCCCGCCCCCCAGTAACGCGGCACAGAGACAGAGCCCCAACCCCCCGAGCAGGCAGGAGCTGTGCTTGTGCCGCCGCGGGCGCTGACGTGCTGAGGGCGGAGCCAGGGGTGACAGGATCCCACCCACCCACCCCCGGCGCTATAAAACTAGTCCCTAGAGAAGGCCGCAAACAGGACGCGCTAACGGGACCGGCTTGTCAGTTCAAGCGGGGCAGTTCAAGCGGGGCAGGGACGAGAACCTAGACCTCACCATGGTGTGCACCCGTCGCAGCTGTCGGTCCGAGGTGGCAATCCAAACGGAGGAGATGCTGCCTCTCTGGGTTCACGTGGGCACCCAGGTGGATCCCCTGAGGGGGGAACTGGCAGCCCAGACAGGTGACTGCAGGGAGCTCCGGAATCTGGAAGCCCTCCTGCGTCCTGAAGGAAGAGAGGGCTGTCATGGGTGCAGGTGTGCCCTGCTTTAGGAACTCCTCGAGCAGGTGGCTGGGCTGCAGCGAGAAATCAGCAGCCTGAGGGAGTCTCTGGGGGTGACAGATAGGAGGTGTCAACCTGCCCCTGCTCAGCAGCCCTGTCCTATGTCCTGGCACGGGGTAGGAGCTGACCCAGTTGAACAGGTGCAGAACAGAGGGCTTGACTGTCCACAAGAGAAAAGGGGCTGGACCCTTTTCTCAGCTTGGAGCAGAAAGAGATGTCTGCTCCCGACACCCACAGTGCCACCTATCCCCACGGTGTCCCTGGGAAATAGATTTGAGGCTGTCAGGGAGGTTGAGGAAGAGCCTGAGGGTCTGGACAGTAGTCAGCACCCAGGAAGCAACCCTGAGAGGAGTGTCAAGACTGGGGGAAGTACTAAACACAAGGATCAGGGCCGGATGGCCCTGTGCCACAAAAAAAGAGCGGAGAGTCCTGGTGATCAGAGACTCTTTGCTGAGGGGCACTGAGGCTCCCATCTGCCACCCAGATAACCTAACCAGAGAGGTGTGCTGTATTCCTGGGTCACGTGTCAGAGACGTTAGGAAGGCTCTGCCACAGCTCATTAAACCAGAGGACTACTATCCTCTTGTAGTCATTCAGGTTGGATCCCGGGAAGCTGCTATTAGAAAAATGAGGAATATTAAAAAGGACTTTGCATCCCTGGGGAGGTTGTTGAAGGGATCAGGAATGCAGGTAGTGTTCTCCTCTGTCCTCCTGCTGGGTGACTGGGATCCAGATAGAAGGAGCAGAACAGGACAGGTAAATGACTGGCTGAGGGGGTGGTGTCTGGACCAGGGATTTGGGTATTTTGATCTTGGGCAGTCCTTTGAGAGGCTGGGTGTGTGGGCTGCAGACAGACACCAGCTGAGCAAGTGGGGTGCAAGTGTGTTGGAGAGCAAACTCTCTGGGCTGATTACCAGGGCTTTAAACTAGGTTTGATGGGGGAAGGGAGGGGAGCTAAAAGTGACAGAGAAGGGCTGGGGGAAGTCGTCACTACTGTCACTGCTGAAGACAGGGAAAAACCTCTGAGCTCTCCCATAGGATTGTCTGAGGGCTCCTCAGAGAAGGTAGTGTTCCTGATACCCCATCCGGTATCTTCTTCTTGCATCCCCAGGGGTAACTGCACCTGCTGCTTCACTAAAGTGCCTGTATACCAATGCGCAGAGCATGGGAAATAAACAGGATGAGCTCGAGATCTGTGTTCAGTCACAGGATCACTGAGACGTGGTGGGACAGCTTGCATGACTGGAATGCTGTCATGGAGGGCTATGTCCTCTTTAGGAAAGACAGGCTGGAGAAGTGAGGGAGTGGGGTTGCTCTTTATGTGAGGGAGCAATTAGAGTGTACCCAGCTCCATGTGGGGGAGGGTGAAGGACAAGTGGAGAGCTTGTGGGTGAGAATTAAGGGGTGGGCTGGTATGGGAGACACGGTTGTGGGAGTGTACTACAGGTCACCAGATCAGGAGGAGGAGGTCAATGAGGCCTTCTATGAGCAATTGCTAGTAGCTTCATGATCACGAGTGCTGGTCCTCATGGGGGATTTCAATTACCCAGACATCTGCTGGGTAAGCAACTTGGCCAGGCATGTGCAGTCCAAATGTTTCCTACAGTGTGTTGAGGACAATTTTCTGATGCAGATGGTGGAGGAGCCGATAAGGCGGGGGGTGCTCCTGTACCTTGTTCTTACCAACAGGGATGGGCTTGTTAGGGATGTGAAGGCTGGGGGCAGCTTGGGATGCAGCGGCCATGAGATGGTGGAGTTCCAGATGGAACTAGGCAGAGGAATTAAGGCTAAAATCAGGATTGCTGCCGTGGTCTTTCAAAGAGCCAAGTTTGACCTCTTCCGGGAACTGCTTGGGAGTATCTCATGGGCTAGGCTGCTTGAGGGCAAGTGTGCTTGTGAGAGCTGGGCTACATCTAAGCAGCACTTCTTCCATGCTCAGGATCGGTGCATCCCGAAGAATAGGAAATTGGGGAAGGGGGGCAGGAAACCTGCGTGGATCAAGGAGCTCATCGATAAGATCAAAAGGAAGAGGAAGGTCTATGAAACGTGGAAAAAAGGCCAGTCCTCTTGGGAGGAGTATAGACGTGTTGTCAGGGCCTGCAGCTGCTTTGGGAGCTGGCAGTTGCCTGATTTGAATTTTGTTAGCTGCCACCCACCTGTGCAGTCAGAGCTCACAGAGCACTGCTCCTGCTGACAGAGAGGTTATTCCCTACCTCCTCCTGTTCCCATTTCCTCTTGCTGTTCCTTTTCCTACTCTTCTGGTAAGGGTCTCTCTCATACAGAGTTTAATTCCTTAAAATCAGGGGACTTTTTGCCAAATTTTAACCAAAATTCTCTCTCAAAGTTATCTCAGACCATGCAAGGCCCTCAGAAATGTATCCTAGACATCTTAGAACAAAGCTTTTTTGCTATAGTGTTTGTGAGAGTTAGTTCATCAGATACAGAGCCAAGCTGTTTTCTGCGGCACATGCTGCAGGGCCCTTCCCACTGAGGAAGTGGGGTGGCAGGGCCACCAGGACCAAAGCGGCCCCAATGCCAGCAGCACAGCATGACAAGAAACCTGGGGTCTGACGCAGATCAGCCCCTGTCTCACAGGGCATCCTCTCTATGTAATTCAATTGCCCTGTGCTTCCCTTTCTTACATGTCATAATGGACTAGCTCCTTCATTTCAGGTTTTGATACCCATGGAAGATTTCTACCTTTGTTGGCAATAGTTGGTAAGTGAGCTCACAGCTGCTCAGGATATTTCCAAAGCTTCTAAGACCACCTGCAAGGTTGTTTGCTCCCTACCGGGTTGCTGGGTCCTTGTAACAGTCTTCCCCTGCGAGATCAGCTGCATCTCAAGGAGGTAATCTTCATACTGCTGTTGCCTAAGCAGGTGATCCTGCAGCTGCCTGTCATAAAGGTGATGGTGTCTCCGGCTTTTTTTCTGTTCCTTTCTGTACAGTACTTTCCTCTCATAATTGCTTTCTCTTTCTTTTCCTGGTTGTTGGGGTGCCTCTACTTTTTTGAACAGATCTGCCAAAACTTCTATAACACACAGGATGAGCTGTAAGCAACTCAAAAGACAAATGTCACCTATTTCTTTAATGGATTAATTGCCACCTTTCTCTTCCACTTTGGACTGCAGATGTTGACCAAACATCCTATCACCCTTTAAAATACATTTCTCTATAAAGTTAAAATATGCCAGTGAAAATCTCTGCTTTTGTGTTCAAATCCTCATTGTTTATGACCAACACCACTGAACTTCATTTTTTGTTGTACTAGCTGAGTATTTTCAACACATCTATACTCCTCTGGGAGGAATATAGAGGTATTGTCAGGGCCTGCAGGGACGCATCAAGGAAGGCTAAAGCCCACCTAGAGATGAGACTTGCAAAAGAGATAATAAGATAAGGATAGTAAGGATAATAAGAAGGGTTTTTTCAAGTATGTAAACAGCAAAAGGAAGACTAGGGATAATGTGGGTCCCTTGCTGAACGAGGGGGGGGCGGGGGGTCCTGGTCACAGAAGACACTGAGAAGGTGGAGATACTGAATGCTTTCTTTGCTTCAGTCATTGCTTCAAGGACTCCTGCCCAAGACTCCTCACCCCTGGCGAGAGGACAAAGGGTCTGGGAAATGGAGGGCTCCCCCCTGGTGGACGTGAGAGTGGTTCGGGAATGTCTGAGTGGGCTCAACGCACACAAATCCATGGGTTCTGATGGGATGCATCCGTGTGTGCTAAGGGAGCTGGCAGAGGTGATCGCCGAACCGCTCTCTATTATCTTTGAAAGGTCCTGGAGAACGGGTGAGGTGCCTGAAGACTGGAGGATAGTCAATGTCACTCCGGTCTTCAAGAAGGGCAAGAAGGAGGATCCGGGAAACTACAGGCCAGTCAGTCTCACCTCTGTCCCTGGAAAGTTGTTGGAGCAGCATGTTCTGGATGCCATCTCCAAGCAATTGGAAGAGAAGAAAGTTGAGGAGTAATCAGCATGGATTCACCAAGGGGAAATCGTGCTTGACCAACCTCTTTGCCTTCTATGATGGCATCACCAGCTGGGTAGATGGGGGGAGAGCAGTGGATGTCATCTACCTTGACTTTAGCAAGGCTTTCGATACTGTCTCCCATGACATCCTGCTAGCAAAGCTGAGAAAGTGTGGGATAGAGGAGTGGACAGCGAGGTGGGTTGAGAACTGGCTGACTGGCCGAGCTCAGAGGGTGGTGATCAGCGGAGCAGAGTCCAGCTGGAGGCCTATGACTAGCGGTGTTCCCCAGGGGTCGGTGCTGGGTCCGGTCTTGTTCAATATCTTCATCGACAACCTCGATGAGGGAGTAGTGTCTGCCCTCAGCAAGTACACCGATGACACAAAGCTGGGAGGAGTGGCTGACATGCCAGAAGGCTGTGCGAGACCTGGACCGGCTGGAGAGATGGGCAGGAAGAAACCAGATGCGGTTTAATAAGAGCAAGTGTAGAGTCCTGCACCTGGGAAGGAACAACCGGAAGTATCAGTACAGGCTGGGGGACGACCTGCTGGAGAGGAGCTCTGCGGAGAAGGACCTGGGGGTCCTGGTGGACAACAGGCTGACCATGAGCCAGCAGTGTGCCCTTGTGGCCAAGAGGGCCAATGGGCTCCTGGAGTGCATTAAAAGGAGCGTGGCCAGCAGGTCAAGGGAGGTGATCCTCCCCCTCTACTCTACCCTGGTCAGGCCTCACCTGGAGTACTATGTCCAGTTCTGGGCTCCCCGGTACAAAAAAGACAGGGATCTGGAAATAGTCCAGTGGAGGGCCGCAAAGATGATATGGGGCCTGGAGCATCTTTCCTATGAGGAAAGGCTGAGAGACCTGGGTCTGTTCTGCCTGGAGAAGAGAAGACTGAGGGGATCTCATCAATGTGTATAAATACCTGAGGGGTGGGAGACAGAAAGATGTAGCTAACCTCTTCTCAGTGGTTTGTGGGGATAGGACAAGGGGCAATGGCCGCAAGGTAGAGCACAGGAAGTTCCACACCGACATGCGAAAGAACTTCATGGTGAGGGTGATGGAGCACTGGAGCAGGCTGCCTAGGGAGGTTGTGGAGTCTCCTTCTCTGGAGATATTCAAGGCCCATCTGGACGCCTACCTGGGCAGCCTGCTCTGAGGAACTTGCTTTGCAGGGGGGTTGGACCCGATGATCTTTCGAGGTCCCTTCCAACCCCTACAGTTCTGTGATTCTGTAATCCCAAATGGTTTGTATCAACCAGCAGTCAGGAAACCCAAGAGCCACAAGACACATGAGATTTGGGGCCCATTCCTGCCCAAGAAGGTTGGCTCACCTTGCTCACCCTCTCCCAGGTTCCAGGTCTACACTGCAACCTTGTGTGCATCCATTCAAATCCCTTGTGCATCCCGTTCTCACCCATATTCCTTTTTTCAGGAAGGGTGTCATGGAGCGGCCTTCCACACGTTCTTATTCTTAGAAATTATCTAGTTCTTTGAATACAGATGAGCCTTTAGTGTTCACAGCATCTCATGGCAAGTTCCTATGGTTAACTTGTATTTGGTGTTAAAAAAAAAGTCACTTCACTCATTTCAAATCTGCTGCATGTTAATTTCATCATGATCCTTAACTTCTGTCATAGAAGGTCCTTCTGCACTGTATAGACTCCTGCCAAAGCAGTTTACATCTAAATCTATTTATTGCCATTAGTAGCAGAGCAATAAACCAGTGATCCTTTCTCTCCTGTCTAGAGGGAAGAGGTAACAGGGACCTAAAAGCTAAATTCGGTTTTCAGCTTCATCAAAATATTGTTTCTGGCATGGATGTTTTCTGAGCATCAGTTTTAGAAGCATTCATATTTATATCCCAAACGTTCATACTCACCCAGAAACTCAATGAATTCAAGGGAAACAACTGGCCTCTGAACAGCTGTTAGTTTGGTTCTGAGTGCTTCAGAAGTTCTTTTTAAAATAATAAAATTCCATATGAACTGCTACTGCAGCACTTTTTTTTTTTTTTTTTTTTTTTTTTTTTTTTTTTTTTTTTCAAGGGGGAAGTTATGCAAGGCCTGCTGGATTATATCAGCACATCTGGACAGCTTGGAGACCAGAGAGCTTCAAGAGCTTCAAGGGAAGAAGTGACAAACAGAGAAGAAATTCTGTTGTTTTTTTTTTTGTTTGTTTGTTTGATTGTTTGATTGTTTGTTTGTTTTTCTCAGCTTGGGGCAGGTAGGAGAGTCCTGGAGAGAGAACTGCAGCCCCTGCCACCCCCAGGAGGGCCTGGCTCTGCTCTCCAGAAGGTCACACTGCATTTGGCACCCATCAGAGACAGCAAATAACTACTGATTGCCGCAGTGGGAAGTGCAAGGCCAAGCAATTTCTTTTGTGTTTCCAGCCCTAAATGCCTACATCATAGCTATGGATTGTATTTATGCTCTTGGGGATCTGCAGAGGGAGGTTTCCTCCCTGCTTCTTGCCTAACAAATATTGCACAACAGGCAGGTGCTGGATGCCTTGAAACAGCTTTTGCTCAATCCTGCTGACAAGAAAGCAGTGGCTTTAGGGGGCTTCCAGCTTCAGGATGCTTTGGGATATTCCAGGCAGTGGAGCCTGCTGTGGTTGCCACACCTCACAGCCACCACTTGGCAATCACATCCTTTCAGTACCTCCAAATGCAAGCCAGGGCAAGGGTTTCTTGCTTTTTAATTTAGACCGTTGTTCCTGAAAAGGTTGCATAAGAGAAAAAAAAAAAAATGGTTTAAGCTTCTGCACACATCTTCATGTTATAACTGGTTTTCAATAGAGTCACCTCTTACAAACATAATTAGAGGTCAAATATTAATGGACAGTATATGTCTTCAAATGTAATTAAAAGAGCTAATACAAACTGCTTCAGTCCAGAAAGTTCCTGTGTTTGGCTCAATTTACAGGGCTGGTCATTATTCTCAGTTGCTTAAATCACATTGATTCATAATCCTTTGTAAAAGAAAAATCAATGCTGGAGCGCTTTGCTTGTGTAACACTGTACATTAGTGAGGCTGAAGAGCCTCTTCAATGGGATATGTACAGAGAGCCTCCTCATTATGAATTGATTTTCATTCTTTTAATATTCTTGCTAACAAAGAAATTCCTATATAACACACTGGCCTTTTTCTCTGCTGGTTCATCTCCTCCTTCATATCCCGGTTTTGGGACTTGGTGCTCTCCTCCTGACTCTCCCAAGCTTGCAGAGAGAATTGCAGCAGGAGCAGTCTGTTTACCAGCCCTGCATTCGTGCCTTGTAGAAACTCAGCATTCAGGTATCCATGGTTAGAAAACAGACGGAAGAAAACAGAAGGAAATGGCAGATACCTCTTGCAATAAAAATAAGAATTAATTAACAGTGTGACAACAATCTGCCCCTTTTTTCTCTGGTGGCTTTAGCTGGTCTGTCCTGAGCAAATGGGAACTGGCTTCTCCCCTGCCTGTGGGCATGTCTGTAAAATTTCCTGTGGGGTTTTCCAGACCGCTTTGGGGGTAAAAAAAAAAAAAAAAAAAAAAAAAAAAAAAAAAGTGGTTTGGCGGATGTTGGTGAGGCAAATAATTTCACTCACTTTGTGACACAAGGACTCTAGGAACAGATGATGGTGATTCATGGTCTCTCTTTAAAAGATTAACTGCATAACTTGAGACATTTTTTTAGATAGGTCTTCTCAGTAGTTGTTGTTGTTTTTTCTTGCTTTAATTTATCTCAGCAGAATAATCTGTATCTGCAGGCTGTAGCCCATGTTTTTCTCCATGAAAATTTTCTAGTACAGCTGCATCATTCACCAGCATTATCTCCTTGTAATCTGTCTTCCTGATTCTCCATCAGGAAAAAATACATGACAGAGGCCTGATCTTCTGTTCTGCTTTTCATAGACTGCTATGACTGCACTCTGCCTCAGTCCCTCATTTCTTACTAACAGGGCTTAGGAAACTTACTCTGCTCAGTATTTTTTGACTGCGTGCCGAAAATGAGTACCTAAGGTACACATGGACTGCAAGTGTACCATGGAACTAGGTCCTAGTTTGCTTATTTATAGGAGATTAAATAAAAAAAATACACAAAAACATCATTTTTATGCAACAAAATATGTTTTTCATGGGATTGATAGGCATCTTTTCATTTAATTTAATAGCAGGAAGTACAAAAACTGAAAGTCCCAGTAGCAAATGTTTCAAGTGCAGATGATGAATCCTGATAGTTGTGTTTGTGTTTAAAATGATCATAGAAATTATTATAGGCAAAGTCATTAATATACTGCCCCTCTGTCCTTCTCTGAGACTGCCAGGTGCTTACAGTCACTTGCATTACAATACAGTACAAATACTGTATCTGTTATTTTGATTGGTGCTTGTAAGTAATTTGATGTATTTTCCTGTGTTTTCCCATCCTGCCGAGGCGATCGGCTCCAGGGTAGACGTGCTCTGCAGTGGAGCGGGGAATCGGAACAGGCAGGGCTCTTTCCCCGGCATCGAGGCCACTCGAGGCAGCCGACGGAGCCGCCACGACCCGGCAGCCCTGTGAGGAGCGCTGATGAGGCATAGGCGGAGCCAGCAGCGCCCCCTCCCCGGCCGTTCAAAGACAGCCCCTGGGGAGCGAGGCGACCAGCAGCGCGGCGACCACGATGGCAAACAGGGCGGGGCGCGGCAGAAGGGTGGGGCGCGGCAGTTTGGGCGGCAGTTTGTGCAGGGAGGGCTTCTCAGCGCTGCTTTGCAGTGGTCTTTCCCTTTGGTACTTGTAACCAGCTTGTGAGGAACCGGGCCATGGTATCAACCAGGCAGAAAAGTATGGCCTCCACATCTCTTGCGGCCTCTCCAGCCATAGTCACCGATGCAGCTACTCAGACGGAGGGCTCGGGGAAACATGCAGCCATCCAGGTCTTTGGCTGCAGGCTGTGCCCAAGTCTTCTGTCAGTATGCAACAGCAGCGGCGAGGGGTATGCCTGTGGGAGGTGTGCCCAGATTGAAGAGCTGCTCAGCCAGGTAGCGGAGCTTTGGGAGGAGGTGAGCAGGCTGAGGAGCATCAGGGAGTCAGAGAGGGAAATTGACTGGTGGGGGTGTACTCTACCCTCTCTGAGACAGACTGACGAGCCTGCCACAGCACAAGTGTTTCCTGCTACGCAGAAGACAAAAGTTCCCTCTTCCCGCCAGGCAGCAGGAGGGGACCTAGGCCAAGGGGGGGAGTGGAGGCAGGTTCCTGTTCGGGGTGGTAGGCGAGCCCTGTCCCTGCCCACCTCACCTTCCCATCTACCCTTATATAACAGGTATGAGGGTCTAGAACACGACAGTCAGAACAACGAAGCAGACGAAAGCCCATCCCAGTTGGAGAGGGTGCCTAAGGCAAGGCGACCTACCCCCTGCATTGCTATATCATCTGTCAAAAAGGAAAGAAGGGTTATTGTCATGGGGGACTCCCTTCTGAAAGGGACTGAGGGCCCGATATGCCAACCGGACACAACCCACAGGGAAGTCTGTTGCCTCCCTGGGGCTCAGGTGAGAGACTTTGCTAAGAAAGTCAAGCACCTGTTACGGCCCACTGACTACTACTACCTGCTACTGGTCTTTCAGACTGGTAATGACGAGGTAACAATGAGAAGTCCGAGAGCAATCAAAAGGGACCTTAGGGCTTTGGGGCGACTACTTAAAGGATCAGGGGCACAGGTTGTGTTTGTCTCTGTCCTTCTGAGAGGGGGGCTCGATGCTGACAAGCGGGCTCATCACATTAACACTTCGGGACTGGTGTAACCGGCAGAACTTTGGGTTTTTCGATCACGGGAAGGTCTACGTGACACCAGGCCTTCTGGCACCTCTCTCAGAGAGGGGTAAAGATTTTTGGTCAGGAGATGGCAGGGCTGATAGGTAGGACTTTAAACTAGAGTTGAAGGGGGAAGGGGATAAAACCAGGCATGCCAGTGACGAGCTAAGAGATGGTGCGCTAGAATCAGAGGGACTGTGTGCCAGTGAGGTCCTACGGTCAGCTCCACAAGGTGCTGCATGTAGGGAGGCTCATTTGAGTGCTTCTACACAAACACACGCAGTATGAGGAATAAAATGGATGAGCTAGAAGTGTTGGCCCAGTCCCACAGCTACGACATCATCGGCATAAGTGAAACCTGGTGGGATCAGTCCTGTGGCTGGTGTGCTGCAATAGATGGTTACAGGCTGTTCAGGAGGGACAGGCAGGGTAGGTGAGGTGGTGGGGTGGCGATGTATGTGAGGCATGGGCTGGACTGTGTGAAACTTCAGGTTGGGGATGGCAAAGTTGAGAGCCTCTGGGTAAGGATTAAGGGACAAACAAATAAAGGGGATGTCATTGTGGGAGTCTATTACAGACCACCTGGCCAGGATGACAACGCCGATGAATTATTCTTTGCAGAACTGAGAGATGCCTTGAGATCAACTCCCCTTGTCCTTATGGGGGGCTTCAACTTGCCAGACGACAACTGGGATCACCACATGGCTGACACGAGCAAGTCCAGAAGGTTCATAAAGCACCTCAATGATAACTTCCTGATGCAGGTGCTAAGGGAACCAACTAGGAAAGGTGCCCTCCTAGATCTGTTGCTAGAGAACAGAGAGGGTCTTGTGGGAGACATGGCAATTGGCGACCGTCAAGGTCATAGTGACCATGAAGTGGTTGAATTTAGAATTTATGGTGACAGAAGGAGAACTGCCACCAAAACTTCAGCCCTGGATATGGGGAGAGCAGACTTCAGGCTGCTCAGGGAACTAGTCGGCCAGGTCCTCTGGGAAACTGCTTTTGAAGGCATGGGTGTCCATCAGTGCTGGTCAGTCTTTAAGCACTGCCTCCTAAAAGCACAAGATCAGGCAATTCCAAAATATCGGAAGTCAGGCAGGTGGGGCAGGAGGCCGGACTGGCTGACCAGGGATCTTCTACTGGAGCTTAGGCGAAAAAAGAAAGTGTACGGCTGCTGGAAGGAGGGTCAGGCGACAAGGAAGGAATACAGGGATGCTGTTCGTGTTTGTAGGGAGAAAATTTGTGTGGCCAAAGGCCAAAGCCCAACTAGAGTTGAAGCTGGCCGTGTCTGTGGGAGACAATAACAAGTTTTTTTTAGAGATGTGAACAGAAAAAGGAGAACCAAAGAAAACATAGGTCTGCTGCTTGATGGGGAAGGTCTCCTCATAGACAATGATGTAGGCAAAGCAGAGATGTTTAATGCCTTCTTCACCTCTGTCTTCAACGCTGATGATGGACTTCGGGACCCAGGGTGCCCTGAGCTGGAGGACCGTGACGGTGGGAATGACAAACTCCCAACCGACCCTGAACGTGTGTGGGATTTGCTGCTCCACCTGGATCCATACAAGTCCATGGGTCTGGATGGGATTCATCCCAGCGTGCTTAAAGAGCTGGCTGATGTCATTGCTCAATTATTTTTCAACGATCTTGGGAATCTGGAGAGGTCCCGGTAGACTGGAAGCTGGCAAATGTTGGGCCAATTTTCAAGAAGGGTAAGAAAGAAGACCCTAGCAATTACAGGCCTGTCAGTCTCACGTCAGTGCCTGGTAAAATTGTGGAGAAGATGATTCTTGAAGTTACTGAAGCACACCTCAGGGACAGTGCAGTCATTGGTCCCAGCCAACATGGGTTCATGAGGGGTAGGTCCTGCCTAACAAATTTGATTTCCTTTTATGATAAAATCACCCATCTAGTCGACCAAGGGAAACCAGCTGATGTGATCTTTTTGGACTTCAGCAAGGCTCTTGACACGGTTTCCCATAGGACCCTACTGGACAAAATGTCCAGCATACAGCTTAACAAAAACATCATACGATGGGTGAGCAATTGGCTGACGGGCAGGGCTCAAAGGGTTGTGGTAAATGGGGCCACATCAGGCTGGCGGGAGGTCACTAGTGGGGTCCCTCAAGGCTCCATTTTAGGGCCAGTCCTCTTAAATGTCTTTATAAATTATTTGGTTGTAGGACTAAAAGGTGTTTTGAGCAAATTTGCCAACGACACCAAACTTGGAGGAGTTGTAGACTCAGATGAGGGTGGAAAGGCTGTGCAGAGAGATCTGGACAGGTTGGAGAGTTGGGCAATCACCAGCTGCATGAAGTTTAACAAAAGCAAGTGCTGGGTCTTGCACCTGGGACGGGGCAACCCTGGCTATACATACAGACTGGGCAACAAGATGCTGGAGAGCAGCCCCACAGAGAGGGATATGGGGATCATGGTTGACAGCAAGCTGAATATGAGCCAGCAGTGTGCAGCCAGGAGGGCCAACCGTATCCTGGGCTGCATCAAGCACGGCATTGCTAGTTGGGCGAGGGAAGTGATCGTCCCACTCTACTCTGCGCTGGTGCAGCCTCACCTCGAGTACTGTGTGCAGTTCTGGGCACCACAGTACAAAAAGGACATTCAACTGTGGGAGAGCGTCCAGAGGAGGGCGACAAAGATGGTGAAGGGCCTGGAGAGGAAAACATACCAGGAGTGGCTGTGGTCACTGGGCCTGTTCAGCCTGGAGAAGAGAAGGCTGAGGGGAGACCTCATCGCGGTCTACAATTTCCTTGCAAGGGGGAGTGGAGAGGCGGGTGACCTTTTCCCCATAAACACCAGTGATAGGACCCGCAGGAACGGGGTGAAGGTGAGGCATGGGAAGTTTAGACTAGACATCAGGAGGAGGTTCTTCCCTTAGAGGGTGGTTGCGCACTGAAACAGGCTCCCCAGTGAAGTGGTCACTTCACTGAACCTGTCTGAATTTAAGAAGAGATTGGACTGTGCACTTAGTCACATGGTCTAAACTTTTGGGTAGACCTGGGGGGTGCGAGGAGTTGGACTTGATGATCCTTATGGGTCCCTTCCAACTCGGGATATTCTATGATCCTATGATCTTCCTCTCTCTCCCTCTTTCTTCCAGCTGCTTCTTGACCTGGGCAAACAGCTTGTTGCTTGTACTCAGATCATGGCTGCCCAGAATCACCCACTGAGCATCCTACCAAAGGCTCTACTTCTTCCTAGGAGATGAACCATTGCAGAAGCATGAATAACTGTGTGTTAATAAACAAAGAGGTTAGATAAAGTTTCCAGCTGGTGGGGGAGGAATGCTGCACTTCCCACCAGAAACCCCCACTGTCCAAGGTCCATTTCTGTTGATGCTGTTTTACAACCCAGTGCTCTCCCAGGGAGAGGTAGAGGAAGCACCTTGGAGTTTGCTGCTCTCCTACACTCTGAGGCAATTCTTGGAAAAGCTTCGTAACTTTGGGAAAGACACATGCTCCTCAAAGCATGAGCTCTGATCCAGCACCAGTTGTCAGTGCAGGAATCTACATCCTTCTCCATAGCTGCCAGTATGTGGAAGTTGTTGCTTGGGCAGACCTCTCTTTTCCTCAGTCAATATAATACAGCATAAGTTATGACAATTTATGCAAGTAGTCTTCCTGGTACATGGGATTTTTTTTCTAAATAAGATATGGAGATGCATCATTTTGGGCCTCTGATCTTTGGAAACTTCTCATGTACTTCACCCTTAATGAGCAGGCTAGGGAGTTTTTCCCCACCTCTATCTTAATATAAAGAAAATGTTTAAGACAGTCTTTTCCTCTTAGGTGATCCATAAAGCACTGTGTTTGCATTTTTCAATTCATGCCCACGTCAGATTATTTTTATCATTACATTGTTCTCCCTGTGGAATTTGTTAATGTGTTGCTTGCTATTTTCATCCTTCACATGAAAGTGAATCTTCTGGGTATCACAGAGCTCAGTTATTATGTTTTTTTTTTTTTTTTTTTCTTTTTTTTTTCTTTTTTTTTCTTTTTTTTCTTTTTGTTTGTTTGTTTTGTTGTTGTTGTTTTCTGCGTGTTTTGTTTGTTTGTTTGTTTTTTGATGAAAAACTTAAATTGCATCTGAGAAATACAAATTACAGGGCCTAATGTGCCCCCAGAGATTTTAATTTAACACACAAAAGGAGCTGCTCACTCCCTGCTGAGGTCATTACACAGAAGTATTTTTTCTGTTGAACAGAGTATAACTGGGACCACTGGAGATTGTTTCCCCCACCCTCTCTCTCAAAAATGGATGGGTCAATTTTGGCTGCCTCAGAAGGCTTGTGAGCCTAAGACGAATTTTGTTGTTGCTTCTATACAGAACAAAGAACCTGTGAGAGTGCTTGTCCATTGCAGGTATTGGCAGGGTGGTGGCCTCTCCTTTCACCGCTACAATATGGGACTGGAGGAAATTGTGCAGGTCCAGGTGTTCAGAAACCTGAATACGCAAACCACAGTGCCAGCCTCTCCTCTCTGCACCACACAACCCCTTCAGGAGGCAAAAAGCCCTCAGTGGGTCAGCAAGGAAGATGGTGCTGCTGTCACAGGAGGGTATCTGTGACATAGGTCCCTCAAAGGATTCATAGCCAGCTGCCGTTGGACGATATCATGGAGTTGATCCAATCCATCTACTTTTCCCCAGTGATTCCTCTGTGGAGATGTGAACTTTTGGGCCAGGCAGGCTAAGGCAGAGTCAAAGTCCCCACATACCTTTTGATTCCAAGATAAACAAACACACTCTGCTCACCCCCAGGTTGCAGCAGCACAGGAATCAGCGGGATGTCGTCGGATCAGGCTGTAGGTCAGGGAAGTTGATCCCACCATGGTCTCCGCTACAGCCCCCTCTGTGGCTCAGTTCCTTTGCCTGGTTAAAATTTAAACACTTGTGTAAGTGGCTTGCTGAACCAGTGCCAGCAAGATCAGTGTCTTGCAGGACTGAGCACATTACTTCTCACTCTTGGAGAAGTAGGGGGGGGACAGGTGAGCCTGAAAACTGAACAGCTTCAGATTGTTTGATACAATGAGAAGGGCAAATTCCAAAGCAGAGGAATCCTCATGCACTTTGTAAAAAACAAACAAAGAAACAACAACAACAACAAAAACAAAACAAAAAAAAATGAAAAAGAGCAAGAGAGAGAGAGAGAGAGAGAGAGAGAGAGCTACAACTGTGCTTTGGACTGTGGTAATGATAACTTTGTATGGATGCAGGATATTTTTGCATGCCAGAGAGAGCCAAGACATTATTCATCATGCTAGTTTGCAGGCACAGATTGTGTGCATCACTAGTGTGAAATTCAGCCTCTTATTTCTAACTTGAGAAAAACTTTCCAAATGTTCATTTAAATTTTTTTTCCCCAATCTCATATTGAAGAACAAAGCACTCAGGAGAATGGGCAGCTAGGAAGCATGCTTGTTCCCTGAGTACTACTAAACTTCTTTGATGGAAACAGATGATAAAAAGTATACTAAAAACAAACAAACAAAAAGCCTCAAACAAAAGCAATATACTTCCAAAACAAGGCTCCCAGCCATAGCAGTCTTACCCGTTGGGAAGAGGATGCGAGAACAAACACACAACACTTGTTAGTCCCGTCACTTAACTGCACACCTGGAAAGTACTCAGATCTGATGGTGGTGATGATGACAATGGAAGACCCTATGCAGAACACAAATGCTGAGCTACTAAAAAGGTTTTCAAAACAGCATAGATGAAGCCATTATTTTTCCCCAAGGTTTTAGACACTGAATTCTTTCAGAAGCTATTTAATTATTTTGTTTTATTTTTTGTTCTTTCTGTATGGGAAAGCTTAGTAAAAGGACTGTTCATTTTGACAAGGTTCCTCAGGGAAACCTCCAGATAAAATAGCAGTAATTTCTTACCCACATAACTTATCAAGAAAAATAGCAGAGGAAATAAAAGGTTAATAACAGGGGAAGATTATCTTTTAAAACCAATTGCTTGATACCAATATATAGTGAATGTATTTATGTCATAAACATAGGCTTACTTAGGGAAGACATGAGAAAATATCGGGAGCAAAGAGACTCTTATAGCTTAAGCAAATTTAAGACTGGCAAGTGTAAAAAGACTTGGGGGGGGAGGACGGAATCCTATTAGGGATGGTCTCATGGTCCCGACGAAGACTTAATTGTTGGACCCACAGCTTTATATTTCTTGCAGAGGCTGGGCTGCCAAAGCGCTTAGTAACCTGAGGGCCTGTCTGGCCTTCTTTCTCCTCAGAGGGAGACAGCTGAAGCAGAAACCCATACACATAAACATACATATAGCTCCAGTGTGACCTTGTTTACAGACAGAGGGGTCAGAAAGTTCCACTTCCCTGAATATGCAAGGACTTCATTTCCTTCCCTCTGAAATACCCAGGCCAGCCATCCCTTGAGTTCTTACCCCACACAGTTCCACCTTCCCTCCTACCCCCAGGCCCCATTCCTGGCTCTGAAGACCCAGGCACAAGGCTGGCATTTCAGGCCTCTGCCTCCCACTGGTGGTCCTGTCCTTGCAGGCCTGTCCCCATGCCTCAGCCTTGCATAGCTGCCTGATTGAACTTGGCCAGGGCTCCTGCAAAGCCTGGGAGATGCTACTCAGCACGAGCAAACAGGAATCCCTCCAGCAGTTATAATATATTTGCAACAGATCTTCCCTTATGCCTCCAGTATCAAGGAATAATCTAGGTTTTTAACTCTTGTTAAGAGACCACAGTGCCTGAGACTGCAAAACAGGGCTCAATAGTATTTTCTTTCCTGTAAACTTTCTGATCCGTCTGGACCCTGAAGCTTCAAAGACTCATGCACATTGCCGAGTTTTGGTCTTAACAGCAGTGAGTTGTCCCTTTGACTTGACATACACCTGATTGTATGGCTTGTAGTTGACTTGGTGATTGTCCCCCCAATCTCTTGGTGGCATCCTTTGTAGTGTGTCAAGGACATAAATCATTGCAGGCTTCAGGCTTGGGATAGAAACTAGCTCCTTGAAAATGTGTTGAAAATACTCAGCTAGGAATACTGGTGATGGAGTACCACAAGAGCATTAGCAGGTCGGTGTCCAACATATCCACCTCAGGTGGTACCAGTCCTTCTCCCCAGGACTGGCAGAGACCGTGATCTTTAAAGTAAGCTTGAGTCCCCTAAGTTCATCAATTTTATAGCCATGGGAACAACCATGACTGTCTCCTCTGTCTTTTGTTTAGTACAGACCAAAGCATCTCCCTCAACAAATTCTGCACCAAGCTCAGAAGTTCTGATTGAGCCATGGAGAAAGATATCCAAATACTGACATAAGACTAAGAGGAATGGGGGATATTCCTTATTAAACTGTTCTCATATCAGCTACATATGTTCATTTGCCTTCTATCTTTGTAGCAACACATATTTCCAACAAGCTTCCAACTTCTTCATTTTGCTTCTTTGCTCTTTGCCAGATGAAATGGCCCTTCCCCTTAGAAAATTTCATCTAATTTATTTGCAGAGTGAGCAAGTCTCCTCGTAAGCACCTCCTGGAAAACAAAAACAAAATCAAAAAAAAAAAACCCAACACCTCCACCCTCATTTAGGCTTTCCTAAAGACTTCTGATAATAGCTTGGTTTTCCAAACTATCAACAGATGTCCTTTACTTCCCTCTACTCTTCCTCACTATTTTGTTGCTAAAATCTTATTCCTTTTAAGTTTCCTACTATTTGGGTTTACTGTGAGAAACCCCAGGGAGCTGAAGAGCCTTTTGAAGGAGACAGCAACCATTTAGGCTATATGTGATGGTTTTGATAGATGAGCCTGGCACACCAGCTACATTTGTAGGTGCCTATCTTGATCGATGATCTTCAGCTGAGGCACTGGTGCATAGCCACATCTGCACTAGTCATAGCTGTGCTCTTGCCTGGCCACTGACCACAGTGATCCAGACCTTGACCCATGGGCTAATGACTTGGCTTGAGCTTGGACCTGCCTGGCCACTGTGGGTTTGCCTGGAGATCTGGACTCTGGGCTGCCCCTAGTTATGGCCCTGATCTCCCTGCCTGGGGCTGTGAGATTATGTCCCTTGTCCATCGGACAGGCCCAGACCGCCTGGCCCTGGTGCCATGCTGTTGTGGTTTAACCTGGCCGGCAGCTAAACACCACACAGCTGTTCCCTCACCCTCCCCCCTCCTTCTCTGGGATGGCAGAGAGAAATGGAAAAGTGAAGCGAGAGTTGAGATAAAGACAGTTTATTAAGATAGAAAACAATAATAATAATAATAATAATAATAACAACAATAATAGTGTGTATGAAACAAGTGATGCACAATGCAATTGCTCACCACCCGCTGACCAATGCCCAGTCTATCCCCGAGCAGCCGGCCCCCCCACCCCGGCTAGCCACCCCTGTATATTGTTTAGCATGATGTCAGACGGTATGGAATACTCCTTTGGTCAGTTTGGGTCAGCTGTCCTGGGTCTGTCCCCTCCCAGCTCTTGCTGCACCCCCAGCCTGCCTGCTGGCAGGACAGAGCAAGGAGCTGAAAAGTCCTTGGCTTGGTGTAAGCACTGCTCTGCAACAATTAAAACATCAGCATGTTATCAGCACTCTTCTCATCCTAATCCAAAACACAGCACTCTACCAGCTACTAGGAGGAAAATTAACCCTGTCCTAACTGAAACCAGGACACATGCTCACCTTGCTGCTTCCTGTTACAGTTGAACGAAAAATCTGCAGAGCAGGAGGTGTTTGGCTTTGAGTGGATCAACTGTTGAGAGGCAGAGGGACATTGTAAGAGCATTGTGGGCACAGTGCTGAGACACTGCCAATGCTTCAAAAAAATGAGAAAACTTAAAAAGCAATTAACTTTTTGAATAGACATTTTGATTCCTAATTTTTCAGAATGAATTTTTTTTTTCTGCTTTGTTTGTATTAATCCCAGTCCTCCATGCAGAATGACAGATGTGCTCTGCTATTCACTATTTGAAGAGAGAACAAATCACAGAATCACAGAATCACAGAATTGTAGGGGTTGGAAGGGACCTCGAAAGATCATCGGGTCCAACCCCCCTGCAAAGCAAGTTCCTCAGAGCAGGCTGCCCAGGTAGGCGTCCAGATGGGCCTTGAATATCTCCAGAGAAGGAGACTCCACAATCTCCCTAGGCAGCCTGCTCCAGTGCTCCATCACCCTCACCATGAAGTTCTTTCGCATGTCGGTGTGGAACTTCCTGTGCTCTACCTTGCGGCCATTGCCCCTTGTCCTATCCCCACAAACCACTGAGAAGAGGTTAGCTACATCTTTCTGTCTCCCACCCCTCAGGTATTTATACACATTGATGAGATCCCCTCAGTCTTCTCTTCTCCAGGCAGAACAGACCCAGGTCTCTCAGCCTTTCCTCATAGGAAAGATGCTCCAGGCCCCATATCATCTTTGCGGCCCTCCACTGGACTATTTCCAGATCCCTGTCTTTTTTGTACCGGGGAGCCCAGAACTGGACATAGTACTCCAGGTGAGGCCTGACCAGGGTAGAGTAGAGGGGGAGGATCACCTCCCTTGACCTGCTGGCCACGCTCCTTTTAATGCACTCCAGGAGCCCATTGGCCCTCTTGGCCACAAGGGCACACTGCTGGCTCATGGTCAGCCTGTTGTCCACCAGGACCCCCAGGTCCTTCTCCGCAGAGCTCCTCTCCAGCAGGTCGTCCCCCAGCCTGTACTGATACTTCCAGTTGTTCCTTCCTCCAGTCTTCAGGCACCTCACCCGTTCTCCAGGACCTTTCAAAGATAATAGAGAGCGGTTCGGCGATCACCTCTGCCAGCTCCCTTAGCACACACGGATGCATCCCATCAGAACCCATGGATTTGTGTGCGTTGAGCCCACTCAGACATTCCCGAACCACTCTCACGTCCACCAGGGGGGAGCCCTCCATTTCCCAGACCCTTTGTCCTCTCGCCAGGGGTGAGGAGTCTTGGGCAGGAGTCCTTGAAGCAATGACTGAAGCAAAGAAAGCATTCAGTATCTCCACCTTCTCAGTGTCTTCTGTGACCAGGACCCCCCGCCCCCCCCCTCGTTCAGCAAGGGACCCACATTATCCCTAGTCTTCCTTTTGCTGTTTACATACTTGAAAAAACCCTTCTTATTATCCTTACTATCCTTATCTTATTATCTCTTTTGCAAGTCTCATCTCTAGGTGGGCTTTAGCCTTCCTTGATGCGTCCCTGCAGGCCCTGACAATACCTCTATATTCCTCCCAGAGGAGTATAGATGTGTTGAAAATACTCAGCTAGTACAACAAAAAATGAAGTTCAGTGGTGTTGGTCATAAACAATGAGGATTTGAACACAAAAGCAGAGATTTTCACTGGCATATTTTAACTTTATAGAGAAATGTATTTTAAAGGGTGATAGGATGTTTGGTCAACATCTGCAGTCCAAAGTGGAAGAGAAAGGTGGCAATTAATCCATTAAAGAAATAGGTGACATTTGTCTTTTGAGTTGCTTACAGCTCATCCTGTGTGTTATAGAAGTTTTGGCAGATCTGTTCAAAAAAGTAGAGGCACCCCAACAACCAGGAAAAGAAAGAGAAAGCAATTATGAGAGGAAAGTACTGTACAGAAAGGAACAGAAAAAAAGCCGGAGACACCATCACCTTTATGACAGGCAGCTGCAGGATCACCTGCTTAGGCAACAGCAGTATGAAGATTACCTCCTTGAGATGCAGCTGATCTCGCAGGGGAAGACTGTTACAAGGACCCAGCAACCCGGTAGGGAGCAAACAACCTTGCAGGTGGTCTTAGAAGCTTTGGAAATATCCTGAGCAGCTGTGAGCTCACTTACCAACTATTGCCAACAAAGGTAGAAATCTTCCATGGGTATCAAAACCTGAAATGAAGGAGCTAGTCCATTATGACATGTAAGAAAGGGAAGCACAGGGCAATTGAATTACATAGAGAGGATGCCCTGTGAGACAGGGGCTGATCTGCGTCAGACCCCAGGTTTCTTGTCATGCTGTGCTGCTGGCATTGGGGCCGCTTTGGTCCTGGTGGCCCTGCCACCCCACTTCCTCAGTGGGAAGGGCCCTGCAGCATGTGCCGCAGAAAACAGCTTGGCTCTGTATCTGATGAACTAACTCTCACAAACACTATAGCAAAAAAGCTTTGTTCTAAGATGTCTAGGATACATTTCTGAGGGCCTTGCATGGTCTGAGATAACTTTGAGAGAGAATTTTGGTTAAAATTTGGCAAAAAGTCCCCTGATTTTAAGGAATTAAACTCTGTATGAGAGAGACCCTTACCAGAAGAGTAGGAAAAGGAACAGCAAGAGGAAATGGGAACAGGAGGAGGTAGGGAATAACCTCTCTGTCAGCAGGAGCAGTGCTCTGTGAGCTCTGACTGCACAGGTGGGTGGCAGCTAACAAAATTCAAATCAGGCAACTGCCAGCTCCCAAAGCAGCTGCAGATGAAATCCACCTTTTGTCACTTTGCCCAGAATCTTCCTCCAGGCACAGAGAACTTGGCTCTTCATGAATTGAAGCTAAACTGAATGGATAGCAGCACTTTCAGCACTCCAACCTCCAGAATATGGATTAGAGAGCTAACTTGACATTGATGGCCAATAAATATTTTATGTGAAACTGAGCATAAGCAAGCAGCTAGAGTCAGGCTGGTCCTCCTGAGCACAAGGATGCTCGCTACATGTTGTAGTGAAAAATCTGCATGTTTGTGTGAGCCTGTCCTGCCCCTTCCTCCGACAGCTCTGTGCTAATGTAAGGTAAATCTGTCCAGAGCAGGCTGCTTTTTGGCTCCCTCACAATACTCTGCTTTGGTGCTTAATTGCCCACCACACAACCCACTCATTTCCTGGCCTCTAATCCCAGTTTAGCTCTGATTTCCAGCTATCGCTGTTTTTGCACTGATGGGCATTTGCTCTGGGCTTCTTGCCTTTCCCAGGCCCCCATCCCATCAACACCAGGTAATTCCTCTCCACTCTGTTCACACATCCCATGTTTAGCTGCAAATTCCTGAGACCAGGAGACAATCATGTCCTCCCTCCTCCCCTAGCCTCTTTGCTGACATGACTAACTCCACATGGTGCTTCTCACCCTGGAAATCTGCTCTCCATGAGGTCTGAAATTATCCCTCAAATAACCAGAGGAGAGAAAGACTATACAGGCTCATTCTGACTTGCAAAAGGGCAGCCTGCTGATTTTTAAAATAGAGTTATCAGTTTTCCATACAGCCATCCTGCCTGACTTAATGAGCCATTCCCTTCAAATACTTCATGTTAACATATTTATGTAGTTGTTTGCCTAGCTGGGCTCCCTAATAAGCATGCCTTCAGTTCAGGTGCTCCCAGCAGCCTGCACTCTGCCAAGCTGCAGGAAGCCCTCCACTCCTTGCAGCTGCATCCCCAAATTATGCTCTGCAACTGATTGCATGTGGGGCAATTGCTCAGCTGTAGCGAGCAGGACTGTAGATGAATTGGAGGTTTTCCTACAGAACCCATTAACACCTTGTTCTTGTTCTTAGCCATTTTGTTTTGCTGTAAGAGCTGAAGATCCTTGCAGGATTACTCAGGTGCCAAGGCTAGGCTAAGATGTTGTGCTAAACTAGGATGTGGCTAGGAAGGCTGATGTTAGAGATGTGCAGGGCCCTGACAGGCTTGGGAGTTATCCTTAGAAGTGAGACAGCCAGTGAGCTGATTGTGCACAGTTTTACACTGTTTTCATTTGTCACAAGGGCTGCTGGCAAGCCAACGCCATCTTTGCAAGAAAAGGAATGTCTGATCTAGTCTCTTGACTCTTTGATGAAATCTTTTTCTGCTGTCAGGCTCACTTCTGTGACTGCTGCCAGGAGATCTGCACACAGAGTCTTCTCTTTTTTTTTTCTGTGCTGGGTAAACTTGAAATTCAACTGAATTAACAGCTGGAAATACATAGGCAGGGAAAATCTGCCTATATCCTGTACCTATGTTGTCGAAAGCTTCCTGTGTAATTGGATTAGCACTTAAATGTTGTGTGACAAAGATTTATGTTCCAGATTTTGTAAATATTCCCAAGGAGAAAAAAAAAAAATCACTTGTCAAACTCTTTCTGTATCATTTGGGGACAATTATAGTATCACCAGATTAATTACAGTGTTTCTACAATGCTCTCCTCTGATTCTACTATTAAAACACAGCAGAAATCAGAGTTTGTTTTGACCTTTATTCAGAGCCTCCTGTTAAAGTGACTTTCACAACAGAACCCAATTTGTCACATTTTCTTTGTACTTTAATTTTATTATTAACAGATTAATGAAGCTGGTAATGGGTTTCCTGATGTTCCCTTTGGAAACGTGAACTGTGTCCCTTCCTTACATCAATCTGCTGTCAGCAGATGAAGTACCTTCACAGAATGCTATTAACTGTTACCAGAAGCAATTAGTCAAAATACAAAGTCAGCTTCAAACGGAGAGACTCCAAATTCCTTCAGTGTGTTAGGAAAAATGCATTAGTAGGATTTAGTCTTTCCAGCAGACACAAGCTTTAGGTCCTGCAGTAGGCATCTGGGTTAATGACAGGTAGAAATGCAAATGTATCAGACATTAATTTGCTTGAAGGAGCAATGCCAGGTTAATTAAAAACAAACAGACAAACAAACAAAAAAAAACCACATTCCCATGTCATTAACTGCAACCGCCATTGTGCCAGAAATAGCCACATTCTGTTCTCAGATATTGTCCGTGCTACAGCCTTAAAAATCCATGTGTGGAATCCCGGCCATCCTGCAGGCAGGAGACTGCTCCTGACCACACTGAGACCAGGTTTTATCTTGTTTGGGCCAGAAAATGAGTTATTTTAAAAGTATTCTCCCTTCCAAATCATCAAAGTCCAACCCCATCCCAGGTGGCTCCCTCTTTTGTTGGTATCAGAAAGTCACAAGATATTCAACCAGGGACATGGGCAAAGTTGGCTCTAGCTTGATTTTTCCACATTTGGAACCATCATCACGCAGACAGCTTTACTATCTTATCATTAATCCAGTGTGAGGCTGTCAATTGTCATTGTTGCACAAACATTAAACACAAAATTAACTCAGTAAGTGTGCATCCTAATAGGGTGAAGTTGGAGCTGGAACTGCTTTAAGGAACTGGATAGCACCCATTAAAAAGCTAGCAGCCCTCATCTTGTTCACCACTGTCCTGGATGAAATGACAGGGAGTAATTTGGGTGTGATATAGTATGTCCAGGTTCAAGCATATGCTCTGGCATGCCTAATTGGCACCCACAAACCACCTTCCAGATTGAATAACCCCACTCTTTCTCTCCAGTGGTGGAAAATGATGTTTTCAGTCATTTTCAGTGCATTGCTAATTACAATTGATTACTGGAATAAAAGACTGACACAATCCACTTGAAGATGTAAGAGCAGCACATTTTATCACCCTTTTATATGAACTTAATGACAGAAAAACGACAGCCCTTTGGTCCTTCATTACAGCTATTTCCACTAACAGGAGGAACAGCTCCTTAGAAAAACACAGTACATTGTCCAAATGCTCCCACAAAACCAGTCTCTCTCATTATCCAAGCACATTGTCTGCCATCTTTAATCAAGCATGGCCCTTATTTTAAACATAAGAATTAAAAGGCACCCATTAAAAGGGGAGGTCAAAATTCAATTAAAAAAAAAAAAAAAAAAAAAAAAGAGGTTCAAAATTGTATAATTACTTGTGTAATCTTCTAGGTAAAACACACTGCTGAAATAGAGACTTTAACTGACTTATCAGCTCAAAATTGTGTTCAAACATTATGAAGGTAGAAGAAACTATTAAAATAATCTAGTTTGACCTCAGAACCTTAAGTTTTGGCATTTCACTGGTACAGATTTTTTTCAGTTGTTCGCATAGCTTAAAAAATGAATAAAACCATCAAGAACACAACAGAGTGCATAAACTTGAAACAAACAGACCACATGCTTTCATGTTCCTTTAATCTGTGTGTTTGTTGGCAAGGCTCAATACTTAAATGGGTAGTAGAACCAAGTCCTCTGCTGATGCTGGTGGTGCTGCTCTGCTGAAGCTTGTCATTCTCCATCAGATGGGGATCTAGCCTTGGAGTTTCCAAGTGTGAGGAAGAACTAAGTATAAAACTGCAAATACTTTGGTAATTTGTAGAAAACTCTGGGTAAACTAAACAACTTACAAAGTGTCTCTTTTTTTTTCCTTTCTATTGTTTCTTGTATAACAAGGGCTTAATATTGTGTTGACCTCGCCAGTTTTCAGGGGCACATGAGAGAGAAGTTGGGATGCATTTCTTTGTGTGTATCTTTGCTAATCTGTTTGTGCTGTCTCATGTCTTCATACCTAATACATCCTGGGTCTTTGATCTGAGGTGGAGGACATATTCAGGAGGAATGATGATTCACAGGAGACCAGGATATCCACAGGGGAGCCACTTACCTAGTGCAGCAGAATTAATCAGCATTAGGTGTGTGAGCTCTTGCTCTGAAACACTGTAAATAAAAGAGAGTCATAGATGATTATAGGTAAGGGAAAAAACAAAGAAACACAACTGAAACCTCCAAGCCTCAAAAATGGCTTCTGAACCACTCACTTGATCTATTGAAGGAGCAAAAACTGTCCGGTGCCCAGATTAAAACATAGATTTCTGTTTTGCAAAGAGCCACGCTTTCAACATTTGCTTCTGCTCTGGCTCCTGGATTGTTTTTGCAAATCAGAGACACACCTAACGCCGCACAATGGGGCTGAAACACAGGATGCTGCCTTCCTATGCCTGGTCCCAATGCAGCGCTCCCCCACAGCTTGCTGTCTTGCAGCCTGGATGCGCTCTCCTTTCTTGTATCACAGCTACATTTCTGCCAGCAAGTGCCTGCAGCTGGGTAAGCTACGTCATGGAAAAGAGGTGTAGCTCGGTGGGTGCCCACTTACTGCAGGCACCACCTCCCTTACTACGCAGACCTTGGCTGACAAGGAGAGCTTGCACAGCACTAATGTGCTTCAGGCTCCCACAAGAAGTTGGTGGCTGCATACTTCCAGATGTTGGGGCCAGATTTTCAGAAGGCTTTTAGCACTGTTCTGAAAAAGGCTGCCACTGCACCTGCCTGGCACTTCCTGCCAAGGGGAAAATCACAGCTGGTGCATGGTGGCCCTGTGCTCCTAGGAGCTGGTGAATGTACATGGCAATGCTGCTCCCTTGCCTGCTGGTCCCTGTCTTGCAGATGCTTCCTTTTATTAGAAAGCTGCTATCTACGGGATGCAACTGGCACCTCTGCTATATTAACATTTTGTTTCTTAGAAGGAGAAATGCAGTTGTAAGGTATTTGGGGACCAACACAAAGGAATCTTGCAGTCAAGTGCCCTGCAGCTGGTTTAGGTGGAACTTCCAAAGCACAAGAAAGATGTTTTAACCACCTAATTTAACAAAAAGAGGGTATGCTAGAGGTATTTGAATTTACAAACAGATTTCAGCTGGCCTACTGCCAGCATAAATGCCTCATGCATGGTAACGGATTTCCAATAAACTACAGAGCGCAGCCACCAAACCAAACCGGTCTTAACATTTGACTGTATTGGGGAAAACAAGCCTACTACTACCAAAGAAAACTAAGCATGCCTAGCCAGTTGACTGATCTTAGGACAAGCTTTATTTCCATGATTAAAACTTAGGAATGTAAAGCCTCATCACCTTTCAGCTAGTATGGTTTCCTTCCCACCTCCTAACATGTTGAGTAGTCTGGTGTGTGTAGAGAGGAGAAGTTGAGGAGCAAAGAAAACACCGGTAACATCTTTGCCTTTTTTTGTTTTTGTTTGTTTGTTTGATTCAGCATTTTTGGAAAAAAACATGAACATCAAATCAAATAATTAAATGCTGTTACATCCTTGTTGCTGTTTGCTCATCCACCCACTGACATTCCACTTAAAGTTATCTAATAATCAGTCTGAAGTATTTTAAAGTAGCCTGTTTTTATCCTCAGCCAACAACAGTTAGCAATCCAATGTTATGTTAGCAATCCAAACCTTTAACAGTGGTCTCACCTTCAACATAAAACCCATAAATGGTTTCTATGTGATCTAAGTGTCTGGTATTTTGTATATAATTGAAAATGGCCATCCATACATATGGTGACCCCATCTAGCCAAAGGAAAATTCCTTAAGACATGACAATTCCAGCCATGCTTTTTAAAGACATTCATAATTTAATATTCACAACTAGAGACTGACCACAACAGTCTACAATGGATGACACCTAGTGTTCATCTTATAAAGCCTGAAAGCAATGTAAGGATTCCTTGCTACTGGTCTCAGATCTTTCAAAAGCAACAGAAGCAGGGGCCTGTTGGATAAATCAGCTGAAGGCTATCTTGAGCAAGTACTCTTACTTGTAGGTTATTTGATTTCCCTGGCTTATGGCAAGTCACTCATGCTAAAACTTATCTTTTTCTTTTTTCTTCTGTTTTGATGAAACCATCCCCATGCTAAACACGTGTTTGACAGGCAATTTACAGGTTTAAACAGAAGTGTTTATAAAACCTTGGTGAAGATTATCTTGCAAAAATGAGGGCTTCTGGAAAAAGAAGTATAATTAAATTCATTTTATGTTCTGTTTAAGATACATGTCAGTACAGCCAAGGCAAGATAAATCTGTGTATTAAGAACCAATACAGAACATGTTTAGTTGAGTGTAAGACACAGTATGTGTTTGTTTTTTGGGTTGGCCAGGGGGTGCTCAGCCAAAGTATGCAATCAGAGATGAAATGCATGTGATGTGCCTTTGAATTCGTGTGGGTGCAAAATACTGCTCACAGACTTTCTGATGGGGGACTGGCTTATACAGGCCAAATGTGTGCTGTTCTGGCCTCAGGGCAGAATTCACATCAACCCAAAAGCTACAGTAAGTTCTTTGAGAATGTGAAAGGTGCAAAAGTGTAAACTAGAACGGTAATTGACACAGCCACACCCTGCACCTAGCAAGTTTATTTTATTTGAACTATGGCCCAGAGGCTGGGATTTATATCTGGGGATGTAATGCTAGATAGACCAAGAGATCTAAGGCCAGTTACAACTAAAGTGGTTGTCTCTGTTTTAGGTCTTGTCCTAAGAAGCAACAGGAAGGCCATGCTGTAGCTTATTAAGCCCAAATGCAGAATGTGGACACATTTAATAGAGTACCTATTCCAAAATCAATGCTGTCACATGGACAGCAAAGGAACAAGACGCCTTCAAAATCAAATAACCACCTTACCAACAAACTTCACATCCTGCAATGAGAAATCAATTGTAATCCAAGCTAAAGGAGGAGAGTTACACACTACTGCTTGATTCTTTCTCTAGGGAGGGATCTCACAGAAGCTTACCATGCCATGTCCTTAATGTAGCTGTACTTGTGCCCAGACTTTAGCTAGCACCTGCTTACACCCCCTTGATGAGAACAAGTTGTGTAATGATGCCAGACTGTGCCTGGGTACACAGAGAAGCAACACTTGCCCTGGCCTTTTCATGTTTGAACAGCTGTGCTGTATTTGCCAGAGGGTGTCTGACAGTCCTTAAAAATTGATCCCTGAGTAAACAGCCCCTGTGCTATTTACTCCAATTCAGCTGTGATAATTTACACCATCTGAAGAGCAGCCTAATCCTGCACTGGCAAATCTCTGAGCTATTTGCTACTGACTCAAGCAGAAGGATCCCTGCAGCAAAGGGAGTGTAAGCTTCCCACCACTAATGACTCTAAACAAGAAAACAAAGATGCAGTACAATTTAAAATGGAAGAAAGAATTAATTTGGATTGAAAATACAATTGCTAACACAATGTTCCCAGGTTTGTGTCAATGCAGTTGACATGCAAATCCTCAATGCAAATCCTCTGTGTGCTGATGTACAGTATAGATGTTGGTTACACACATTATTAAAATGAAGCGGAACGATATTGATGGATGAGAGGTAGGGAGTGTAGCCTTCCATCCAGTCTGGTCATACTCCTAGTTTGTTTTTTTTTTCCTGTCGCCCAATGCTGACAATGAATGCTCATTTTCAAACATATTTGAGGGAAGGGAAACAGTATTCAGGAGGACAAACATCTATCTTCTAGAAAAGTATGATGTCCTCCCACTCCATTTGAAAAAGAAGAGATATGTTCAGCTACCTGCTCATTAGTGGAGATCCTGCTACAAATAAATTCTGGCTCATCTGCTTTGCCTGGTGAAGTGTGGTGATTGCTCACTATCAGTACCAAGTCTCTCAGTCCTTTCCCTCTATTTTATTATTGCTGACTTACCAAATGACACACGTCATAACTTTCCTCATTATGACATATCCGTTGTCTTGTCATTCCTATTCTTCAAGATATTGCTTCCATCTCTTGACCTGATGTCTTCAAAACACCTAGAAAAAAAAGAGAAACATGTAGATAGTCTGATTCACCAGGTTGAATTTGTATAACTCTTAGTGCTAGTACAGTATTTCCTGGAATTAAAACTTAGAACATGAGCACACAAAATTGCTAGTCCAATAAATATTTAAGATGTGTACACAGCAAATCTCCAGAGTTTTTAAATGGTTAGTAAAATCGGGACTTCAGGGCGTGTGAAACAGCAATTTCTTTCTCACTGCTTCCTTATAAAAATTCAGAGAAATACTAACTCTTGTGATAGCATTAAAGTTTTTGGAGATAGTTTTACATTGCTGTAAACCTTTTTTTGGTCATGCTGTAGACAAACAGGCTCAAACTAATCAGCATAGTTCTAGTTTGCAGGTATGTGTCCATCTTAAAGAAGCTAAAACTAATGCAAATTTCTAAAGTTCTTTAACAGTAAGCCTTTACTTGGTTCCACTAGCACAAGTCAGTTGCAGGCTCTCAAAGCATATGTAATGCAGCAATGGGTTTGTTTAACTTTGGCTGGTTGAGGTAATTTCACACGTTTGGTATAAATGATAATGATGCAAGACATGTTGACATCACTACACATGTATAAAAAAAACATACAAAAGCACAGTGACATTTTACAGTGGTTGCACGCAAGACACTCACAATTTTGAAGTCCAATGCTGTGTGGCACTGAGTACTCTTAACCCTCACTAACTTCAGTGTGAGTTGAGAGTGCTTTGTAGTTCAGGTGCTCAGGCCTCATTGAGGCTCCACACAATCGGGAATTATATGTATGAAACAAGAGTAATTTCTCCTTTCTAGTATGTGCATTTCTAATTGCTGGACTAGTACAATTGGATGATAATAACAGTAATATAAATTATTTTATGGTCCTGAAGTGCTCTTTCTGAAAGTTAATAAACTTACTCAGCATCACCTACAGTTTTACAACACACTATAATGGAATAACGTAATGAGTACAACATGAGTATAGTACAAAAGCCGAAGTAAGGTGGGATCTTGAATATTGCTGTTCTTGAATACAAGTGATATGAGGTATGAATTACCTCTTTGGGCTGGATATGGGAGTTATTCTGTGAACAACACAGCCCAGCTCACATTCAGCTTCACTCCTGATGTTTTCAAGCTTTGCTTCCCACCCTTTTCCTCCAGCTCTTTAATGTGTACTCATCCTTGTTATTTTCACAAAGGTGATCCTGCTTTTAATTTACATCTTCGAGTTTTCTACTGAAACTTGTTTGTAAAGTTGGTTTTCTAAACTTCTGCAAGAATGCAACATTAGGGTATAGCAGAAAAAACAAGTGGATTTGAAAATTACAGCATGAATCCCAGGTCAATATGAAACTTCCACGGATGTGTGGCCCTACATGTCAGACTTCTCTCTTGGAGCAGCTGAACACATTAAAAATTTCATGGTAACTTCAAATTGTATTCTCTGTGTGCAAACAGAATTCAGGCTGTATTATTCTGGGATCCAAACATGCCTTGTATGCCCATAATAATGAGTTTGCAGATATAAGGGTACATTAATTGTATGTGTAAAACTCTATTTCATTTTATTTTTCCTGAATAAGACAAAGCCATATTTAGGGAGCAATTAACTTTGTCTAGCTGTAAATGAAGACTACCTGAAATGAAGTCTTATCAGAAGTTGATAGTAATTCGTAATGCCAAATCCTTAATACAGCAATTTAAATTTTTACAGTCATTTTAACCAACATCTTGGCAGGTTTTGCAATTAAGAACACACAAAATTATTACTTTCTTGCTTAACAATATTTTAATTTCAATAAAATATGGCTTTATAGTTCAAGATTACGAATGAAAAATATTTCATCCTGACCTTCTTGCTATTTTCCCTCAGGAAAGTTTTTAAATTTCAGTTATGAAGAAGAAAAAATGGGGCAGATGGATGCTCACTGTACAAAAAATTGAAGTATTCCCTCCCCACTTCATCATTGCCGGATGTTTTGAAATTGAAGGTTTTGCTCCAAGTGCGTGAAGAACGTACTCTTTCTCTTATGGCAGATGAAATCATGTGGGCATATACCATCGCAAAATCCTTTCAAGTTGCAAGCAATTGGAACGATACTAAAATGAATGAATCGAGGGCCTCTCCACCTACTAGGATGCATCAAGAAGGTACAACGTAAGCAATGGTAAAGTCAGTAAACAAAATTTTACTGTAATATTTCATAACACAGATACTGTATTTCTCTTTGAAGTGTAAAGCTACCGTCTTACACAAGAAAGATGGACAGACCCTTTTCCAAGACTAATATGGATACAATAAATATGGAGTTTTACATACTGGATCTGTACACAGAAACTTTATCCCACAGCCATAAAAATTTACATTTAACAGTGCAACATATAATTTAATCCTTTATTTATCTGACATAAGATGTTTACTTACTAAACACAAGCAACTACCTGTTTTTAATATACATATTTTATATATATATATTTTATATATATATATTCAACAATCTGTACAAGTTTCTAAACATAAAACTCCAAAAAGGCACAATTGTCTATACAACATGTACAAAAATGGCTGGAGCTGACAAGAAACAACAATTATTGGTCAAGAGTTCATGATTGCACAAAGATTAGTAATGAGTTTGTGTCAGAAAAATGTGCTTTAAGGAAAGGAAGGTTTGCAAAGAAACCTGTAAGTGTTATAAAAAAAAATAAACACAATGGAAAACAAAAACTAGGTTGCTATTACAAGTCTATCCTCATCGTCACTGCTGCCATCACTAAACTGCACCATATTTTGCCTCCAGGGCAATGCTGTCGGCCTGTGTACCTGTCTATCTGGAGAAACAGTTAGATGGACCGGGGACTTGCTCAAAAGGTCAGAATTCACCTTTAAGCAGGGCTCAGCTGGGGAAGCCCTTTTGACCTGAACCGAAGAGATGTTGCACTTTGGCTTGACATGGTTTGCGAGGTCAGTCTTTTCAGCATCTGCTTTCCCTGGCCCATTGAGTCTTTCGTAGTCACTCGCAGAGGCAGGCTCTGCAAGGCTCTTCCCACTGTACCGCGGGCTACTGGGGACCACCTGAGGAGAAGCACCCCTGGCCACCTGGCTGATGTTGGGAAAGCTGGCAGGAGCCGGCTCTTGCTGAACGTCACCGGCTTTGCTGCCTGTGGCTGGTGTTTCAGAGGCTCTCTGCCCATCTGCGCTGAGTGGACTGACGGAAGGGATGAGGGCAGGTAAGGCGATGTTCAGTATCTGCAAGCCCGGGACATGTGCCTGAGGGCTGGGTTTGCTCTGTGGGGAAGCGCTGGCAGCCAAAACCTGGAGGCCCACAGCATTCAGAGTAATTCCCGGAGGGCGCATCTGGGGGGCTATGTTCGTATTTGTCAGGCCTAAGACGTTCACTGTCTCCATGCTGAGGGGTGGAAGAGGCTGCAAGCTGGGCGTGCTGAGACCCTGGATGCTTGGCATGTTGATCTGGCCGATGGGAATACATGGCACGACACTGTTCACTTCGGCAACCCCAATGGGATTTGCGGTGGTGCTAGAAGCAGCGCAACCCGCCTCGCCGAGGGTGCTTGTAGTTCTGTGGATTACACCAACAGCGGGAATGGTGAGCTGCACTGGCCCTGCCTGAATTGGCACGAAGGTGGAGTAGGTGGCCAGGCCAGCGGGGACCACCTGAAGCCCCCCTACTGGTACCACGCTGTAGGGTGCCTTGGCTTGCTGCTGCGAATGCAGCGGGAGGTGGCTGAAGAGGTGGGTCTGGGGAGCCCTTGACTCAGCAGCACGTGGCAGGCACCTGGGTTGCTTCTCTTCTGGGATTTCAGCGTAGGGCAATGCCGCTGTGGTCCGCACGCCCCGGTCTGTGGGTGATGAGGGGGAGCTGGTGGAGGGTGTGCTCTGGGAGAGGACAAGAGAGACGCGTTAACAGGATGGCCACCAATACCCTTACAGCTACATGGAAATGTGAAGTAGCTTGGCATGCCGCCCACCCTCTCACACTCCCTTTTAGAAAAAAAAAAACAAGAAACTGGTTCAGAGTAAATGCTGCCCAGCTTGAATAATGAACTATTTACCTTCCTTTCTTTTTTCAACTCCTTCCTCACCCACTAATTAGATTTTCCTCTCATGATTACCCTGGCTTATTTCTCTTGAGCACCAGTACTCAAGAACATTGCTGAATATCCTCTGTACATTTCGCCTTTTTTTTGCACATTTATCCATGTATTATTCTACACCGGAAAATAGGTGATAATAAATTACAAGAGAAGGATGACAACTGCAGCATCCATGGAGGCTGACGTGACTGATGAATACTGGAGTGAGATGAAGGATCCACATTCCATAGCTGCCCCAGCTTGCCTTGATTTCTTGCACAGACCTGGACCAAAAATTGTATTATATGCTCCCTTTTCTTCTCATGCAGCCACTGTTACTGACCAAGGCTGGCAACTCCTTTCCTAAAAACACCTAAAACAAGAAGTCTTAAACTGCAATTGCAGTCTTGCAATATCTTTTAGTTGTAGGCGTATTGCAATACATAAAGAGTAGTGCAATCTTAATTTGGTTTATATAGTCCTAAACTATAATTCTGTGGCTTTGATCAAACTCTGAAAAACACTCTAGAGCAGGCACAAAATCAAAATACTAACAGAAATGCTTTTGAAAATGGCTAGTAGGAAATGTATTGGTTAAAGGAGAACACAATCTATTGACCATGCAGACCATACAGTCTAAATGGGAAGACACATGTCAGAAGGAAGTCAAAATCTATCTCAGGATTAAGTACTGTATGACATCTCACAAGAAATCATCATTAAGCTGGTACAGATGTTTTTGAGGGAACATACAGCCTCCCTGAATTTTCTTGACTGCTTGTCTTGATGGCAAGAGGTTGGATCCACAAATACACACAACAGGAGCAGAGTGTAGATTAAATATCAGGCCCACAGATACCACTTTCATTTGGTCTAGGAAAGGAGGTTGTAGACTGGTAAGGAATTACTGCCTTGTATTACTTACATGCCTTTTATATATTAATGTGGAGAATCATTACAGCTATATTAAAAAAGGCCTTTTAACACTTTTATTTGTGTGAATATTTTCTTAAGCCTTCAGTGGTTCTATCTGATGAGAGTAAAATCAGTCAAATGTCTTTTTGTTATCTATTGGCAACAACTGAAAATACAAAACACAAATATTTACGTTCCTACCTTTTGTGGAAGCTGGCTGCAGTGACCAGAGACCACTACATTTTATTCCGTCCTACTACAAAATCGCTCCAACTCAAACTTACTACATGGTCTCACAGTTCTTACCAGTAGGAATGAACATGGGTCAAACAATGAAATGCAGCAATCATTTTTACTTTTTTTCCTTGTCCACAGTTCATTCTCTTATTTTTTAAATAAATTTAGAAGAAGAGATTTTCAAAGAACAAACAAGCTACTAAGTACTTAAACTATAACGAAACTTTGACTTACTGTTTATGCTTTTGAAAATTTCCTGTTGCTTATTTTTCTGTAACTGCATGCATACATTGCTTGTAAATGCTAAATTCATCACAGAGAATGCAGTAATTACTCCTTTTTTTTAAACCATTGAACATATTACATCACATTTTTCTGAACATTACTCTGGGAAGCCCTACTGCTTTCATGGTCGCAGTAAGAATTCAAAACTTTAAAGAGATATCATTAGGGTCAATAAAGTGTATAATTTATAGTGTACCCATTAAAGTCCATTAAAATATTGTTGAATTGTAAAATGCCTAATACCTGCCAGTTTTCTTTGGTTTCCCTCTGTTCTTTCCAGCACTGGTAGCAAACATTACTGAATACACCTGCAGTTTTGCACACAGACTGACCACATCTTTCTTCATGCTCTGAAGAGCTGTATGTCTAGAATAGGCATGGGCAATCAATTCTTTTCTTACTAAAACAGTCTTTCAGTTTGGGAAAACTGATAGCATCGGGAACTCAGATCTCGGATCTATGCTTGTCTCTCCTTTTGTTATTGTGCAAGGGCAATCTCCCAGCATCCTCGAACATATGTTGCTCCTTTCTAATTCTACTGCTTAAGAATATTTGGAGGAGAGAGAAGCAACTGCACTTTTTTTTTTTTTTTTTTTTTTTTTTTTTTTTTTTTTTTTAACAGTGATAAGGCAAAAACCTTTGGGACTAGATTAATTTCCCTTAGGAATTACCAATGATTCTATTGTCATATTTTAAAGTGACAATAAATGTCATATTTCAAAGTGACTTCTGAATTCTATCACTTTCCATTGAAAACTTCATAACCACAATCATATGTTCATTCCACATATCTGTTATTATCCCTTCTCATTAGTAATACAATCTACCAGTTCCAGACTTCAGCTGAAATGACCATGTTCCAATTAATCCTTTGTATCAAAATTACAGAATATTAAAAACCAGTGCTCCCATGGCTTTGTTGTTTCTACAGCCTGTACTTCAATTACTTTCAACTCTTCTAAAGCATCAGCCAACAACTCTAAGAATACAGGGAAAGGCAAACATTTTGATCTCTGAAAAGTCTCCAAAATGATCTTTAAAATCCCATTCTCTGCCACCGAGTTGAACATTCCTACCTTTGTAAGAACTGCAGTTGATATTAAGGAGTGGCCCATAGCTGCTTCTCTATCAGGGTAATCCACAGACATCTGGTGACCTGGAGGTGTAGGAGCAACATCTGCCAGCACAGCACTAGCATTGTGGGGACCTGCTCTTCTCTCCTGGGCTTTATCCTCATGTGCTTCCTGGTGGGTGAACTCTGCTGGCGACCTGGAGGTCTTGCTAATTGACTGCACCGTGCTAAGGACAGTCATCTTCGTCAGCAGTGCTTTTGGTAGACCATCCATTGAGTCTGTGTGAACCCCAGCAAAGCAGTCTGGCAGTCTGGTATCTTCATCAGCACTTGTGGCATCCTGCAGGCCGTGTCGAGAGGGGTGATGCTGGGGGCTGGCTGTCACTGAGGGGGTTGTGGATAGGACTGACTCAGCTTGGCTGTCTTCATCATCTTCTTCGTTGTCATTTTCATCTTCATCTGCACCATCAGACTCCTCTGCATCAAACCCTGACCGGTCACAGCCAAATCTTTGTTTCTCACCTGCAAAAGTGAGAATTAGAAGTTAAACCAATGAAGGTCACAGACAAATTAGGAAAGAGGCAGAAGGGAGTAATTAGAAACATCAAAAAAACTTAGGGCATGTGCATTTTTCAGTCACTTCCCATTGCATCAAAACAACCAAGAAGATTTCACTTCCATTTTTCAATGTATTTAATTCTACAGTTACATAATCTTTCATCTCCTGTTTTTGTGTTGGATTTGGCTGTTTTGTTTTAAGCCATTTATAGCTGTTTGCTCAAAGTCACCCTTCACTCTTTCACTTGAGGAGAAGCAAGTAGATTCCTGCTTCATTAGGTTCCTAGTGACGACATACGAAGCTTGTCTGCCAGCCTTCACAGTGGGATGTTCTCTGTATGGTTCTGACTCATAAGTGGGTGTCCTTGTACCTAATATGAATCACTGCTGCAAAAATTTTTGAAAGATACAAACCAAAAGACTGGAGGCTGTTAGTCAGGATTCTGTCTCATTAACACGCAGAAGAGCTCAAAATTATTGCTTACCAGATTTCTTCACTTTGCTCATGTTTTGAAAGGATTATGAGCAAGTCATCAAAGATGTCCTAGGAGGCAAGAAAGCTCTAATCCTATAAAAACTTACTAATGCATGAAATTTTTTTCATAAGAAACCCTCCTGACTTCATGTCTTGAAGCCAAACTGGATCAAATACTTTCTGCTGTCTATTGGTACATTTTTCTACAAAATATGGCTCTACTGCAGCTTTTTACCTCCTTTTATATCATAACTTGGAAAGAAAGAATCTTCTCTAGTAAAGAGACAAAATCTCATCTGCTGTATCTGATTCCAAGCCAAACTGTCTGGGATTACATTTTATAAAAGACAAAATGCTTTGGACGTACTAATATTTCATATTTGATTAAAGGCCTGTTTGTTAAGCTGTCCCCAAAAATACCAGCATAAAAATCATTTGGCTCTGCAAAATCAGTGGCAGCTGGTTAGCTAAAATTTCAGAGATCCTGTTCGAGGGAAATCTGCATAGCAGCTTACCGTCAGAATGAATGACCCTGAAAAAAATGAGTCTTTTAGAAGAAGGATGGATGTATGACAAATACATTAGGCTGCTATGCTACCAAAATCAAAACAAGCATCTTGAGCTCCAGCTAAAATAAATGGGTTTAACTGAGCTACCTCTCAACAAGCTACCTACCATTATAAGCCTTTCAAATGAGCAGTGCAATTAGGAACAAGACTAATAGCTTCTTTGAAAAAAATCCCTCTGTAGTGACTTTGCCCCTCTTTGCCTACACAGTAATTTGTACATTAACTAAATATGAAAACGATAGATTTTCTACATTTACTACAGCAGGCATGAAACTGAAATGTTATTAAAAATATACTAAATCCTTTAGGTCATTGGAATGGTGCTAACATTTTTTTTTAAGGATTTTATATAGTCTTCATTTAAAATTCTCATCTACAGTCAAAGCTGTTAGAGAACAAAATACATTTTAGTGGAAAAATTAATTCAGAAAAGTCCATTGCATTTCTTGCAACTTCTAAAATAATGCATGGAGTGTTACAAAGTCTTGGGTTTCAGACCGACTTCCTCTCTATTTTGATCTCATTGGAGGGTACTCTTCTCTTTACCGACATCACATACCTGTATTTCCTCTGGGAACTCCTACCGCTTCTTTTATTTTCTCTCCCTCTCTCTACATGAATCATGTTTTCTACAAAGTTGACTTCCATCATGAATTACTGTTTCCATTGGCAAAAGAAACTACCTGAAGTGATTAGACTGATGCCACATTTTTAAAGGGAAAATATGTGCTCAAACATTCCCTGATTTATAATATGAAACTACTCTTTTAAAATCATCATTTAAAAGCACTACAGGATTTACTACAAAACATTGCTTATGTAGAATCTTTTTCTGCATGTGCCTTCTAGAAAAAAAAAATGGAAAGGGAAAAGGGGAATCATGTGTGGGACACAGATTCCTTAAAGGCAGTACTCTGTGGGATGTCATTTCCCTCTACTGTTTCCCTGTTTACCGCCACCCTTTATAAGTTTGCCAGCTTCTGCTTAAGTGCGGTTACCCGGGGCCAGAGCCTGCAATTTAGGTGAGGTGACAGCCATGAATGTGGTTCCCTTATTCCCACACTGTTTTGGAAACATTAGATGAAAAACAAACAAACAAAAGAAACAACCAAGAAAACCCAAATCTGTGTTTTCTTTTTCTGGCAATGCAAAATGGACTGCTCTTTTTTCTATATCCGTGTATGTCTGCTGAAACAAGAGGTAACTTTTCTGCAAGCAATCCCTTTAAGCTTCACTGTACATAGGCAGAATTGTGGGAGGACCTGATTCTGGAGTTTGAGGTGGCAGAGGAAGCAGGCAGGTTATGGGTCTACCCAAAGAAGGCATCAAAGCTGTGACCACTCATTACAGCAAAAGCTTGGTTGCTTTGTTTCCCAAGCACTGTCTTGTTAATCAGGGAGTTCTGGCCCAGTTCCATTTGGTAACTGTGCTCAGCTTACTACAGATCACCTTGCACTTTTAATTGGGAAAAAAATAATTCTTTACTTCCTATCTTAAACTATGAACAATTACAACCTTATGTAGCTGATATATATAACTAGAAATGACTCAGTTTCCAAAGGGAACAGAACTGCTTCTGTGCTTGTGTTCAACTTTGTTTGAGGTTGTAAATCAGTGTGGGATATTTTAGAGTGAAGGATAAGTCATAAATTCAAATTCACTAGCATATAAGGAAACGGCTTGTGCTGTGAAAATTCCCAGTTAAGAGGAAAGAAAAAAAAAAAAAGTTTCGTAGTTAATAGAGAAGGTTCTTTCCTTCAACACGTCTGATCCAAAGCCTCTTCAAGTCACTCTGCACATATCATTCAGCAAGGCATCTGCTATCAGCAAAGCAAGCCCCCAGTGGGGCTCCTGGAGCACTTTCCTAGCTGTGCTGCACTTCTCTCATTTCCAACCTTTGCTTAGGAAGCTTGCAAACATTACTGAAAATGCATATCCAAAGTCCTACATGAACCCAACCTGTAATTCTCATGTCTGAAGAACACCCAAAAGCTGTTCCGTTTTATGAAAGCTACTTCTCTTTAAAATTTGTAACTCTTATCATCTTAGCAGAAAGACTGTTCAAGACAGCCTCAATTTTTGATAAAGAGTGTTTATGGAAGAGTAAGGAATGTCTCTCATCCTCTGTCAACTGCTGCGATCTCTTACTTTAAGCCCTTTTCTTTCTGGACTTCACAGGAAAACTTAGTACTTTCAACTATAGACATAAATGCTTCGAAAATTAGTAACAGCTGGAAACAAAGGTGTACTAGAAAGGCTGACAATTTTTGATCAAGGATTTTGCTAGCATTCCAGCTATAATCATAATTAATACAATTAATTTTTTTAATCCTATGTAGTGATGTAAACACATAAAAATCATACCCAGAAATCTTATTGCTTCATTTATTTTGTCCTGAAGTCCTCAGATTGTTAATCAGCTAGGTATTTTGTTTATGGTGTTGATGAGCTAATTGGCTAAGGCTCTGTTACAATATTTTACCCCAAAGCAAGAAAGAAAAACCCTTAAGGTTCTTCAGCACAATAGAATCAGTTGGCATCCTAATATGTCCATTAGCAAACTGCCTGGGGCTGATAAGTCTATGCGCTACTTTTTTCACGATGCTATGAATTAGGTACCTGATATAGGGTTTTCTCTATGTACTTTAAAGTTCTTTATTTCAAGGGCTTTCCTATATGAATCCTTATTGTACATGATTTTAACAATGGTCATCTAGTTATTATTATATTGCAAAGTACCAGTAGAAATGTTCTTCAGAATCTAAACTTAGAGTTTGTAATTTTAATTGACGTATTATGACCAATTAGTCCACTACATGATGTGTTTTATCAGGCCTTGGTCCTACAGGCTTAGTGGTTTCTGCACCAAATCCAATGATAAAGTTTGATGGCTTGTAACTTGATCATATTTAGGCAGATTTTCACATTAAGAGCAAAATGTTTGTGTTCTTTCATTGCCACGAAGCCCTGAAAATGTAAGTCCAGATTGCTTAAGTTTTATGAGTTTCTAAGAAAATGGAAACAGGTACTTAGACTAACTATAGGTATCGCTATTAGATCTGTTTATACAGATTAAAGATTTCCATCATTGATTCTCTCTGTTCTAAATTTATAGGCTCTTAGCATCTGAGTTATTCAAAGCAGTGCTCATCAATTCAAATCGTGTAAGTGTCTTCAGATATGGATTAATATAAAATCTATATAAAAGCATTTAGTAACAATGCATCTGTTCTCTCTCTCTCTCTCTTCTCCATCAAATTTAAGAAATATATATACAATATGACAATAAAGGCAGAAATATTTTGAGTATGGTATCATATAACCATTAACTTAAAAGTAAGGTCTGTATGTTATTAACACATTCTGTGTTTTTCTAAACAAATGCAACTTTAGACTTGCCTTTTGCCTATTGAATTACTCTTACAATGGACCGTTCCACAAACATTCAAACAAATTTTAAAAAGTAAGGGTAAACAAAATACTGTTGGGTGAAACGATGTTAGCATCTATATCCAAACTTGTTCTCCCTGGCTTTTCAAGTCCTTTTACAGGCTTTACTTGACTGATTCCAGTCTTGCTTCAGCTATTGTCCACTGTGCATCATCACCACACAGGACTCACAGTGACATCTACTGGGTTAAATTCATACTGGTAACAGCCAGTGCTCCTCAGAAATTAGAAAAAAAAAAAAGAAAAAAAAAAAAAAAAGAAAAAGGAGTGAGCTTTTGACTTTCACTCCTAAGAGTACGGAAAATAAAGTAAAAATAACCTAAAATTAAAAAAAAAAAAAAAAAAAGAGTAACCTCTGTTTCCTTAAAGAGATTATTTATGCCTAAATCTTCCAGGGTAACCTATATATTGTAAATCCACCCTAGCATTATCTAGTCTATTCCCAGGCTGTAGGTGTAAGGCTCCAGCATACTTAATATAAATCTAGTTGATGACTAGGCAGTGATACTAAAAATAATAATAATAATAAAAAACTATGAGTTACACAGAACCAGCTTTCCATTCTACTTACAAAAGGAGGATATTATTGCAAGAATTTTCATTTATTTTTACTTATATGCAGGTGCAGTGAATACACAGTGAGTCATGATTAAGCTAATGAAGAGCCATGGAAACTAATTTAAGATCCACTATGATAATAATATATAGCTAATTAACTTAGAAACACTGTATCTTTAGAAGGGTTTATTTAATATTGCAGAAAATGAGAGTTTTATACTATGTGTACATATATATATATCTATATAAGACACACACGAAACTTAAAATTAGGCCTTCTTATAGGTACATCTGTAATACTTCTGGATAGTGTTTTCTATACACAATTTAAACAATTTTTCCCAATTACATACTTCATTATTTAATAACTCTCATCTTCACATATACTTATGCATACCCTACCACTCATGCATTAGCTTACATATGAAGTATTAAGAGTTCAAAGTTAACAACTATTTTAATTTGAAGACAAATTGCTGTTTTTAAGACTGCATAGCAAAATATTGAGTTCACACAGCAAAAGAGGATATCACCAGTTGCTGTCCATCACACAAAACAGTTCACCTCGTCTGACAATTTAATTCAGATATTAACATTCCTTACATTGTAACCCTGTATTTTGGTGACAAGAACATTCCAGAGAGCAGAAGATGAAAGATAAATGAATGAGGAAATAGTTTTAAACACAAAAAGCCAGGCCAGAAAGTATTTACTAATACCCAGATGATGACAAGTCCACATACAAAGAATGCTGTTAAAAGCTCTGATCACATATATTCTCAGACAGCTAGAGGGCATCTCTTTTTGTTTCCCTAGATGTGACAGCACAACAAAATTTCAGCTTCTCATATTACTGAAAAAACAGATTGTGTGTGTATGAATGCCCATGTTCAGATTGTACAGTTTTGCACTCCTTACTCAATATGTGTATGTTCATTATGTGTACTACTGTCAGGGCAAAGCTAACTTCTGATATCAATCTGATATATTCAAATCATGACCGTCTGTGCTTTAAAAAATGCATAAAAGTAGAATTGCAAAATTCCTTAGCAAGTAAAAGGTTGGTGGTTTTGTTGAATTTCTTGCTGTCTGAAATGAGTTCTCTAATTCAAAGTCTGACAGAAGATAAACAGCTTAGCTATTTTAATGAAAGGTGTTGACATTTCTATTGCCATAAAAATAATCAGTATTTGGGTAAGAAACTAGACACAGACTTTCGTATTTCTTATCAGATTTTCTGCACCTTTCTCCACATCATCTCACTTTGTTTTCCAACTGAGGAAAGCAATTGGACCTTGCAGACCTCTCTGGCTCTGGCAGGTAACTCCTTCCCCGAGCTTAGCCCTGGCAGGAGAGGGGATGCCCTGGGGACGAACCCTGCCAGGTTGCCCTGGGGAAGGGGAGCCAAAGGGTGGTCGAACCCACCTTTTCACTACACAAGGAGACTGCCTACATGCCTCAAAAAGCAGTCACATTCAAATGCAACCAAAAGATTAGTAGGTACTGGATATCAGAGAGCGCAGAAGAACCACCTACATTTAAAAAAGACCATATGCAAATAATTCGCACTTTTTGTTTTCCTCCTGACTCTGCTTTTAAAGATGTGCCAACAAGCAAGTTTCTGAATTATCATAAGAAACACCTTCCCATGTAGCTAGGTGAGCTGAGAGATTAAATCACATTTTTAAAGTGTACAACTACTCATTGAATGTCCACGGATAATTGTAAATGCACTGCATTGTGCAGCAGCTAGAGAGGCTGGACTGGGCTGGCTGTGGCAGACATGTTTATCATGGGCTTAATTACCCTGCTTCTTGGATGGGATTTTTTGTGCTGAGCTTTGTGCTGCACAGCTGGTTTTGCTATGGGCACATGAGCCAGATCATTTAGAAGAGATAGGGATTTCATCAGAAGTTGATGTTTGTTTCTGGGTTCTCAGTTAAAAAAAAAAAAAAAAAGTGTTCCCTGTTTTGTTTGGAAAAAAAAAATGCACTGCATCCTTAAAACTCAATTTCTGGAATAATTTCATGGATTTTTGGCAAATCTTACCAAATGTTTGTCTTTTCATAGAATCATAGAATATTCCGAGTTGGAAGGGACCCATAAAGATCATCAAGTCCAAATTCTTGCACTGCACAGGTCTACCCAAAAGTTTAGACTATGTGACTAAGTTCACAGTCCAAACGTTTCTTCATACAGGTTTGGTGCAGTGACTACTTCACTGGGGAGCCTGTTCCAGTGTGCAACCACCCTCTCAGAGAAAAATCTCCTCCTGATAACTAGTCTAAACTTCTCCTGCATCAGCTTCATCCCATTCCCGTGGGTCCTATCACTGGTGTTTATGGAGAATAGGTCAACTGCCTCCTTTTTTTTTTTTTTTTTTTTTTTTTTTTTTTTTTTTTTTTTTTTTTTTTTTTTTTTTTTTTTTTTGGTTTTTTTTTTTTTTTTCCCAAAATATAATATTTTAATTTATTAAGTAACTACTGTGCTGAAACAAAGAACATATTTCAGGGAATATATAGTATATTTATAGTATGGTTACATACACCTGTAATAAACCATTACACAATATATAAGGACAGTTTCAGTTATATAGTACTAGAGACAAAGAGGAACAATCTTTCCACAACTGCTTGAAATGGCTTATTTCTACAGGGTATTACTGATAAATCAACATTTTAAACAATAACCATTACATTATAACTGCACATGTATGTAATTGGGAATACCAACTTAATCAATAAAATGTTTTCAATTCCTAGAAAATGGACATACGCAGTGGTTTATAAAACTGAATAAAACGTTGAAAGCTACAGAATAATGCTTTAAAAGTTGGTAATAATTTTTCTGTCAAGCAAATGCTGAAAATGTTAATGAATACTATTTATCTGTGAGGAAAGGATAGTAAATTGTCCTGCTGCCTATCTTCTGCGTTGTTTGGTACCTCAGTTGTAAAGGGGGATAAGGTTTTAACCTTACTAAAAAGGAATATAACTAACAACGCTAAAAATAGAAAACGCAAGTTTCTTAGTATGTAGTGCACTACTGAATCATCCTAGCTGAGTCATATTCCCAAGATAATTTAAAATTAGATTCAAGATGATTCTCTTATTCTTCTAGCGGTTGTCATATGGGAGCAAGTGCATTCATCTTTCTTGCCCTTTACTGTTTAAATGAAGACCCCACTGCTTTTGTTTCTCAAAACACCATCCACAATCTAATAAACTGTTCCACTGAAAAAAAGAAAAATACAAGGCAAGGCAACAGGACTCAAATCCCTGCTGAGAAGTGGGAGGAAGTAGAAAATGCCTCCACTACATCAAGACACGTTGAGACCCAAACCGAAGTCCTAACACAAAAACCTGTCTTACATCTCACTGCATCTGATACAGCTACATCTTTCTTATCATGCTGAGCAAAGCCTACATGATCCCAGTGCAGCCCTCCTTGACTGTCCTCAATCTCACCTCTTTTTCAGTAGAGGGGTCTTGGTATGCAGAAAGTGCAGAATTTCAATTATTAACAAGTAATCTTGATAATACTCTTGGCACTAATGGAAGAGTAGAACAAGTCAAGATGAAAAACTGGTCTCTACCTGTTGATTTATGCCCAGTTATTTGTGAAGGACAGCACACTACACCTGAAGATAATCAGCCTCCTGTGCAAAGAATTCAGCAAATATATGTATTTCTGGTGGGTGTGTTATTGATACAATTTACAAAATGTGTATTCAAAACTTTGACAATTTCATGCACAACTATTTTCAAAAAATACTACATTTCACTTTTCTTCTCCCCCTAGACACAGATGTTCTTCTGGTACTTTAAATTTTTTCATATTTATCTGTGAGACTGATAAACTGCATAACACTGTGAAAAATTCAGCAACAAAATATCTTTAGCATATGCTTGTCATTTATTTTGGTGAAGGTTTTTCCAAAATTTCTTGCTCTCTTTGACTAGCTTCTAAGATTTTTATCTCTGTATCTTTTCCCTCTACAAGACTTTAAAGCTTTGGAAAAGAAACGGTAAGAAACCAGGATGATAAAATAAATAGCACAATGCAGTAAAGAAAAGATTTTAAATTTTTACCAAATTCTTCTTCTCCATCTTGGTCATCTATTAAGCCTACAGAGACTCCCAAATCCATGCATTTCTTGCTATGGGCCTTTGACTTCATGTGTTTTGTCAAATTTCCTTAGGAAAAAAAAAAAAAAACAAAAATGAAATACTCTTTGACTATACAAATATACACCAATATACACATGTCCTTATCTCATTCAGTTACATTTACAACCCACTGTATAATTTAATTGCACACCTGACAGAGCCTTGCCCCCCAATATAAATTTATTAAGGGCTATGGTAGATTCATCATCATGAATGCTACTAGTTTCCAGGCTGAAAACATTTGCCCTCAATCTCAAAAATCAATGCATAACTACTGAGTGGCTCCATGAGCTACTGTTCCCTCTTCCTTTGGAAAGAAAGTTAAAAGTTGATTAGAGTTATAATTGATGAATATGTTGAACATATATAAGTAACAACTCACTTTACACTTAATATTACCTTCAAAAACAGTTTCTTTGAGACATTCAAATGAAAGTTACAGTGGGTGAAATACTGACTCTTCTATAGTTATGGAATATGTAATTCCCACTTCGAAATAAGGTTAGAACTTCAGCCCAAATTTTGAATTTCTTGTTACAAAGCTATATGGTATTGCTATTGACTCACAATAGCAAAATTCCCAGCTGTATGAAATTATTGCCCATATTGTCCTTTCATGAAGGGTGGTTTACCAAACTTTAAGCACTCAGCTCTGCATCTAATTTTGCCAGTAATAGTAGCAGCCATGACAGCAACTGTAGAACAAGAATCAAGTACAAGCACCTTCTACAACTGAAGCAAGGCAGATTTTTAAATGGGTAAAACTTAATTACCTGAACTGAGCCAGCAAGACTATTCAGCAAAAAACGTAACAGAATTTATCGGGTTCACAATCCAGTATTTCATCTTAAAGATGGTGTGACAAAGCAATATGACACCCCAAGGTGTCAGGAAGCAGTGTTAGGTTTGAACACATCTGAAAAATATGCATCCTACTTTCTGCAATCCTGTGTTATTTCTTGAAAGTTTTCCAGCTAACTGCTGAGTAGTCTAAAGCCCACTAAAAGTACAAATGTTTCTGAGGTTATAGCTGAGGGGAATTATAGCTAAAAGATGTTCAAAGCTCAGAAAAATTTTACTGCTTCAAATTTTTCACTGAAAGTATTTTGGTTATGAATGTATCCTGGCTCTTTCACCTCCTATTTAAATTTGGATGCATTTAAGTACTTGTGTAAACAGGCTTTAGAAAGTAGCGGTCCATCTTTGGGTCTTATAAGGTCAAGGGGAAAATGAACTTTATCCTTTGAGGAGATAGAAATCATTTTAATATAATAATTTAATAAAGACCAATTTCTTTACTGGAGCATTTAAATTGAGTGCTAATAGGAGTACAAAATAAGCCAATGTCATATGTCCGAATGATCATCAGTGGGAACTTAAAACTGTGCTCACATCCCTACACGGGATGGGACATAACTTTCCCCATACTCCCATATTTTCCTTTTCTGCTCTAATTTCTTACCTACCACAACATGCCACACAGTATGTTCATATAAAGACGTGATTATCTGAATAAGCATACAGAAGACAAAGGAAAAGAAGGAGATCAGAGACTTCAAATCCTGGAAATACTAGTCAACAAAACTCCACAGAGAAGCAACTTCTTTGGCTTATAGGTAGCCAAATTTGAGAAGAATTGTGCTTTAATGCTGAAGAAAAAAAGGGGGAAAATGTACACTGAAAAGCAACTCCCACCTTTAGTTTTGAAGGAGAAGTTGCAGTAATTGCAATGGTAAGGACGGACATCTGTATGTGTGCGAATATGCTTCTTCAGCATACTGGGCTTCTTGCAACGTATTCCACATTCCTCACAGATGTATTTCCCTCTTCCTCTCCCCCGAACATACACATAGTCTTCATTTGACTTGTACCTAGTAACAGCATCATAAGAATAAGGGAATTAGGTGTAAAGGGAAAAAGAAATCTAGTTAGAAACCATGATCTATGATTATTTTTTTAAATATGTAAAATATGAAAACAACAAAACTATTTTCTACTTGTGCATTTATATCTTAAACTCATAATCATGGACTTGTTCAGGATTAATGGTATATCTTTTTAAATAAAGGTGCCATTTGATACTAAGCATTTCAAGATTTCAAATTTCTTCTTTGCAACACGGGAATATACTCTGAAAAAATGTCAGCTCTTGGAAGTGAGTTTGGGCACCATGAGAAAGCTTTAAAAGGAACATCTTTGATGCTCTGTGCTGGATGCAGAGAAGGAACAACATCAGTTATGACAGTGGGGACATCTTTAAACATTCCTGTTAATGTGCTCAGGACTCAATCTACTGGGGCTGTCTCTTGATGGAAAAAGTCCCTTACACTGAATTCCACCATTCACCTCTCTACTCAAGGACAGCAAACTGTGACCTGGTTCCTGCAACATCTGGAGCTGACCTGAGGCATGTAGCAGTGTTTTACCTGGGTGGCTGGTAACAGCTTAACTGTTAGCCTAGACTGGGCTCAAAACAAAAATCCATCAATGGAAAGCTATAGAGCTCATTACCAATTACTAGAACAATAAAATACATACAATTTGTGCTCAGAACTTTTAGAAGCGTCACTGGCACATTTTTCTACTAAAAAATATGTTTTATTAGATGTTGTACATGGCACAACACTGTGGCTAAAGCAACTGTTACTCATACCAGGCAACTGATTTAAAAATATTGCAGTGCATAGACGGGAACTCTCAGTTAAGTATTTCCATAGTACTTTTCAGACCAGGAGTTCTGCATCCTCCAGACAGCAAATGGACTGCCCAAGACTGTATCTGCTCAGGCAATAATTATACAAGAATATTGCAGAATAGATATTATTTATCACATAAGAGAAATACAGGAAAATAGGCTACATCTGTGGCTGTATCTAGCTGTCTTTACTGCTGATTAACGTTTGCCCTTTGGAAAAAAATGAATCACACTGCCTATTGTTCTTTATTTCATAACGTCCCCTCAACCCTCATGGCTCCATGCTTCTGGTGACTTTCCATTTTTCTCAGAAACATAAACCAACATCCACAGACCACAGTATGGGAACTATTGTCTAAAACAAATCTAACAGGAAACAACACCTCTGCAAAGTCTAGAATCAATAAAAAATATTTTTCCAACAGTATCTAGTACACAAAGCACAATACTTGCCCTCCATCAAATATTTTCACTCTTCTTGGTTCAGTTTTGTTAAAAGAATTTTCTTTATCATGCTCAGTACTTGATTCTGAGTTTTCCTTATTGCTGAATTCAGATGCAGTCATTTTTTTTCTATTTAATGCTCGCTGAAAGAAAATGAGATATACATACATCTATCATTAATATTAATATTTCCATACACCATTCAAACATACGAAGTATTAGGAATAAAAACATAATTAATTTTACAAGCAACCATTGTGATATATATACATTTAATTTTAAGATACATGAATCAAACAGTATCTTTGGCTAAACTTCTTCTTTAATATGCACTAAACTTCTCTACTATGCACTATTTGTGGACTGGCAAAATCTATATGGAGATCATGGCACTGTATGAAACCAGGAATGCTTTGAATATACCATAGGAGATGCCTCTTCCTTCCTTTGGGAAGGTAGAGGTGACATTTTTTAGTTCACACATAGCCTATTACAGAGAAAAGATGCTTCCAATCAAACCCAGTGGCTTCCTGAATGGCAACTGACCAACTCCTCTGCTCTAGACACAGCAACCAGACCATGCAGACAGGGCTCTGTGGCAGCATTGCACATCGTCCCGCACAGCTTGTCAGGGAAGGATGGAGGAAGTGGTTGTGCACAGACAGCTAGGAGTGCTTTCTCCCCATGGCTCAAGTCCTGGACATTTAAGTAGCACCTTTCCAGACCCAGTTGCCTGCTGCCTACCAGGGGCATGGGCAACTAAGAGCTCCCTTGTCCCAGGAGCAGCTTTTGTGCAGCCCAGCAAAGATGGAAAGGGGTAGACCGAGGAGACGTACTAACAGGTAATGTTTCTGTTTTCTAGTATTTTTCACAAAACACTCCTGTTGTGGTGTGGGGATTGACTCTTCCCAGTTTGGTGAGGTTGCTAACAGGGACATCAGAACTCTTCCAGAGCAGGACTCCACAGCTATCTGCCGCTACCAGGCCAAATTACTAGAAAAAGTGTACCAGTGGTCTAGCAGAACAGAAGTACATTTCTCAGTTTCCTTTTATTATTAATTAAGGAAACTTATTTTTTGCGTTCCCCCAACACTTACCAATTAAAGTCTACTCCTTCCAACTCTGGTATATTTATAAAATGGGCAACAATGAAGGAAAGATCCAATTAGCTAGCAATTATTACTGCTGTATTTATAAAGTGTTTTACCGACATAGCTGGCATAATTACCACATTTGCTCATATTGATAAGTGAATAAAATGATGGGAGAAAAAAGACTGGCCTTATGTTTTCTATTCATTATAAAACCTATTGCTGTAAGCTTGAGAATTCTTGGCAAGAGGAATGGCTTTCACTGGCTGCCTTAAAATGACTGATGATTTACTCTGGTCATTATATGCATCGAAGGGTGACATCGCTCTGGCACCTGGTCCTCACCCATCACCCTCCTTGCAATCTCTGCCACCATATTTACTTCCCCTCTGAGGAGGAATGGGGATGATGAGGAATTAAGAAGGATCAGAGGAAAAGCAACTTCCTATCAGGTTAAAATCCTCAGGAATCTGCACAGGCTGCATACCACTCCGGCCCATATGTTCTCATGTGGTCCTGTGACTGATTTGGGATGGATTTTCAAGCATCTGAGCAGTCCTACCAAAGCACACATGACAACTCTGCCTGTGTGTAGGAAGAAAGAAATTTCACCCTGCATGTTTTAACAGTATTCATACAAGGTGGAGGAAAAGATGGTTATGATGAAACAGCAGAAGATGAGCTTGCTACGGTAATTGCAACTCAAAAATGCTGTAGTTCATCTATCATATACATAGAAATTGCTTTTTGTTTCCACTGTAAATAAAGAGTAATAAGGTGACATTTATAATTTAACAAGGAAAAGAGTACTGGAAAAAAATATACATATATGCAATAAGCCTAAACTGTAGAAATATTCCCAGCATCTGAAATAATGCAACCTTTAAATACCTGATCTCTCGATGCTAAATGTTCAGTATTTTTTTCCTCACTTATGTTTCAACAATGGAAAGGCAAGGGAAAAAGAAAGATTCCAGACGTATCCAGTCCAGGTTATTACCCACACTACATATTATATATTCACAAAAGCACCTAGAGTGCAAAAGCTAGCACCAGGCTCTGGGATTCTACCCCCTTCTTGGCCTTTTTGTTTTTTAATACAAACAATTATGTACAGAGATAAGACAGTCTAACATAGATGTTCAAATTACTATCTACCTCCCACTGATGTACTTTAATTTACTGATTATATGCTACTTTTAGCAGCTGTTTCAGTGTCTTAAACATGCAAAATGCTGCCATTCCAGAAATGCTCTAAGAGAAACATTGAGCTTGTCACAGAAATCTACAGAAGTGCTCACTGATAATGAAGAAAATATGCTTAGTTTTATGAAAAATTCCACACTGACGCTGAGTAAGATATGGGTCCCTCTGTAAATCTTCAAGAGGGATCAGTCTCTAAGCAGCATAGGTTTCTCGCATGCAAATACTTTACCGTTCCTCACCTGAAACCTAACAAAACCCCACATGTACCAGGGGGAAGGGTAAAAAATGACAGTGCAGTAAAAGTTTCCTCTCCACAATTGCTTACACCTTCCACTTCTAAGTCTTCTCTTTCTCCTACTATAGAGACATGGACCATGATTCATTTCTGCTTTACTTGCTTTGCTCCAAGTTCACTCTACTATCTCCAATTACTGATATTTATATCAGTTTTAACTGGGAAAAACAGGAAAAACAACAACAACAACAACAACAACAACAAAACTGCTGTTAGGGCTGCCCAGAGACAAGAGTTCAATAGATACTTCTGGTACTTTACAACATCCCTTGGAAACAAACAAACAAACAAAAAAAGTGCTTGGAGCCTGAATCATTGAAGTTACAAATTTCAGATAATATTCATTAAACATTTTTCCCACTGGTACCCAGCCATTTGAGGGAAATGTTTTTAACATCTTTACTTTCACTTTTTTTTTACTTGTTTAAACTTTTACTAGTTTACACATAAAAATCTTCTGAATTTAACTACTTTCCATTGATGAGTTGGACAGTTGTGGCCCATCATCCATGAAAGGAAAGCTTTCCAGTTAGTAGAAGCTTTCCATTCTTCAGCCTATTCATGCCTGGAGATTTTCACGCTGGCATACTTCAAACTTTACTGATACACCTCAGAGAAAAAAGCCAAAGAAAAACAAAGCAGAGGCTTGAGACAGAGCTCCTGATGCAACATCAATGATTTCAGGCAACAAAAACTGGCAAAAAATATTAACGAATAAAACCATTAAAAAAAAAAAAGATGTAGGGAGATAAAATAAGCCTTTTCCATACAGGTGAACCCCTGTTATATTTTAACATGCTATGTTCATTCCAGGAGCTTCTTTCACAATACCACTTTGTGGTTTGTTCTTTGAATCACTGGAATGTGGCAACTTCACCTATTGCCTCTGAGCAGTGAGTTGTGAAATGTAACAAAGTCCCAGGGTTATGTATTGTTTGCATTTTGTTCATGTCTCTTCATTTCCCATGGCACCTATTGTTGAAAGAATTACCTTTTTGTGACAGTGATTAGTAGCAGTTATGCAGCAATGCGAGCTCTCAGTAAACATGACTTGGTTCTGGGGGCAACACTAGGGATGGTTTATCTTTGTAAGATCTGCAGTTAAAGCCCCCTAGCAGAATGCTCCACATCTCTCTGGAAAGGGCTAAGACTGTGAGAGAAGAGGTGAGGGATAACAACACCATATTTCTATTGTTATTTGTAAACTGTATTATAGTGACCCTTAGAGCTCTCTGTCAGCTCAGGGTTAAAATGTGCAAACCACTCAAGCAAACATCTTCTGAATGACAGTCACAACCCTCAAAGACTTGCAATCTAAACTGTGGTACTCCAACGAACTTGGGACCCTGCCAAGCATTTAAGCAGGAAATCAATCACATTCTTTTGAAGGTAACAAAGGATTACTTTGCCTTTTTTGTTTGTTTGTTTGTTTTAATGGAATATTATCTTCCCAAAGGAACACCAATGTTCTGGTTCCACTGTCAACCTCAACTAGAAGACGCCAGTAGGAGAATTACCGGGCGTGAACAGAATGAGCAATTTCAGGTTTTGCTCTCATTCAGCATGGCTCCTGTGATGACAGTAACTAGAAGTTTCCAAGTGGGCACGAGCCATTCCACTATCAAGTCTAACTAGAAAGTGGTAACACAGAGGATATCTTCTAAGAGCATCCTCATCATCCTGGAAAACCCAAGACTGAAAGGGAAATGAGGCAAACTTTGGGGTCATTAGGTCATATCCTAGGTCATATCCTAGCTATCACGCCTTTAAAAATTTTAATTTCTGCCACCCTGAATCTTGTTTGTACAGTCTAAGATGCCAATTAAATGTTTATTGGTGATTTCTCACTGTACGTTCTTCCTTCATAATGGCTCTGAAGAAAATCTGTAAATCAGCCCCAAACAGAGCTTAAGAACTCTTCACCTTGACCTTGTTAGTGTGTTTGATGCAAAATGTCAGCGAGAAAGACTGAAGAAAGATTAATAACTGTAGTTCTTTTGTGGAAGAAGCAGTGTAAATGTACCTGACAGCTGCCTATTACTGCATTTAAGAACTCCTAGAGTGCTTAAAAGGGTGCTGCCAAAATATATGGCATCTTTGGAGCCATATCTAAGAAGTTGCCAATGTTTTCATGGAAGCTGTAAGTTTATTTTAAACTTCACTATTTTTGTCATTATTTCACACCACCAACTAACCTAGGTGAGAGAAAGGGAAGTGGTACACTGCTCCTCCCACAGTTAGATGATCAGCAATGGTGAAAAATATCTTTACGCTGTCCATGGACACCTGTTCACTATAAGCACATTTTTATAACAGAAAATACCAGCAGATTTTTAAAAGAATATATGCAGCTATGACCTTGAATTAACCTGTTTTAAGTGTTTAAAAAAAAAAATTATATCAGAACTACTTTTTATAGCCTTTGCATTTGAAAAATAGCCAAACGCATTCCTGTCACAAAAACATTTCATATGCAGACTTAAATACAGGAACTAATTTCCATGAAAAGTGATATACCCTTATGAAGAGGTTTCTTAATGGAATTACTTAAGATCTTTTTAGCAGTCTGATCCAGCATAACCAAAAAAAATAAGAGCATATATTACACAAGTCAGGCACATTACATTCTCCGAAATATGAACAAACTCCATCACCAAAGCAAATCCTCCATAAACGATCAGTACATATCAAGCATAGCTAAAGTACCTTGGTTAAGCTGTTCTTCCACTTGCTCGAATAAACCAGTACATCAGACTTAGGATGAGTAGTTCTTGCTTGAGTGTATAGCGGTTTTTCAACTTTCTGTTTTGAGTTGAGGAGAGAAAGAGCTACCTTTGTTGACAAACCAAGTGGATTAGGATTGTTGGGACTAATGGTCCACGTAGAGTAGGCTGAAATTTTCTGATCGTTTTGCAGCAGATGTAACGGTTTCCTCTTCAGGAGAAAACACCAGGTAAAGCTCGTTGAGGTCTTGAGGCTTGGAAATGACAACCTCTGCGTTTCTCCTGTATTCAACGCAGCCAGCATGGTTAGAGGCTTTGCTTGACTCTGGCTATTGATTTGCTTGCTCTCATGACTACTACCTGGGGATCTTCTTTGTTGACAGCTGCCTACAGCCTTTAAAAGAGAATTCTGATTACTCACTGGAGACAGTTCAGATGGTTTTCTAACTACAAATGCTGGTGATGCTGAAGAATTCATGTCTTCAGATTCTGGTGACTCCCTCACGGTTTCCGAAACCCCAGTTTCAGATGAATGACGGTCAGGCAACAGCATGTCTGAAATACTAGCTTGGCTGCTTTTTTCATTCTGTGCAACACCATCAGGATCTAGGAGGTGATTTTCAAGAGGCTCTGTGGTGCAAACCTGTCTCACCAAGACTGGTTTCTTTTGCTTATTAGCCAGGTCATTAGATCGAATGCTCTGTGATTGTAATGGTCTGGCATCGGTCATGCAGGCAGCTCCACTCTCATCTTTAACACGTTTTTGCTGTTTTTCCATGGCAATATCTAAACTGTTGGCTGGGGAAAGCATTCGTTTACTTGAAGGTGTAGCTTCTTGTTGAGGGAAGAGTCCGCTAACTGGCACTTTCTGAATAATATTAAAAGAGCTTGTCAAAGGTGAATTTCTGGTTCCACTTTCTGGTACTGAATTTTCAAACTCAAATGAATTTGGCAAAATCCTCTGATGATCTTTGTGAGATTCTGGCAGCTGAGTTTTGCCTTCAAGTGTTGGCACTCGCACAGCATTTGTTTCGCAAATAGATTGGTTTACCTGATCCTGAGTCACTAAAATTTGAGGAAGGGGTGTAACGGTTGCAAAGCCATAGGATGGGATGCTACTGTAAATACGGACAGGAACTACAAAAGGAGGAATCTGATGTATCTGACTGCTGCAGTTATTAGGGACAATTTGTTTTAGAGCAGGCACAGTGTAAGGATTAGACATATTGTCACACAGTTTAGCCTGCAGCTCAAAGGAGGACGCATTCTGGTCCACTCCAGCTTGACTTGGCATAGTCTGACTTGATAGACTATTTTTTAGCAATTTAGAAGAGTTTGCCTGACCTATATGTAATGTTTTAACTTGGAGTTGATACTTTGGAGCAAAACAATCCTTCTGTTCATCAGGGTGACAAGAAAGTGTGTATGAATTCACTTGTTCCCCTTGAGTTGATGTTTTAGTAGAAGTCTGGGAAGGCTGATGCATTAAAGATTGCTGTCTTTGATTATTCAAAACATGATCTAGAGGCTCTTGAACTGAAGGCAGGTTAATGGGATTAGAATTTTGAATTGCTGAGTGAGGCCTGGACTGAGTTTGAGAATGCTGAGTACTTGAAGGAAACTCCACCAAGGATTTGCTGGAGGTCTGCAGCCTGTGAAATGGCACATCAGTGGCATGAACTGTCTGAAACGAAGAAGTCAATTTAACGGGATGATTTTCTGGAGCAATATTTAAAGATATTTGTCTTACAAACGGTCCCCTCCTTCTTTCTAGCAGAGGCACATGTCCCGTAACTCCATTTCCAGAAGACAGTTTTGGAGCAGCTATCTCTACGAGTGAGGCAGGTTTTGATGGAGATATGCTTCCACAGTCAAAAGACTTACTCCTGTAGTCTACAACCTCCATCGAGGGCTGAGTGCAGCTGATCTGCTCCGATGCAGCACGCCTCATTTCCCTGTAATGCAGGCCAGGCATGCCCAGCACATGAGAGCCAGTGGGAATCATAAGGAATTCTGATGACTTACTAATAAGTTCTGCTTTAGAAGGATTGTCCACCTTTGAAATCTCATCTTTATCGAGAGACGCCGAGAAACTGGAGGCATGAGATAAACTACTCTCTCGACTTAGACTTCTGGAAAGAGTGGAGTCAACACTTGATTCAGCAGATGAGTGCTCCATTTCGGCCAAGCGAATTCTTTTCTTCTTCGGTGGAAGTTTTTCTGTTGGCAATTTTGACAGTGTTTCACTGCGCTGTGGCCAATTAAATTTTTCTGTCTTTTCCTGATCGCTGCATTGGTTTTCTTGCTCCTTGTCTGGTTCTTCTGTGACCAGTATTTCAGGAACCTGGATGTTATGCTGGCGAACAAGTCTTGATGTCTGAGGTGGTGTATTCCTCTCATTAGAAACTATTTGGCTTCCCTGCACTTCCCCTCTAGGTGCTTCTAATGACAGTGACTGATGATGCTGGGAAGTATTCAGATGAGAGTGTCTATCCTCTTGGATTGCAACTGCATTCAAAGAGTGGTGTTCTGCAACCTTGTTGGGCTCTTGAGATGAAACTGGTGATACTCTTTCAAATGACTCTGATTTCTCAAATGAGCTGTTTCTGCTCAGTGAATTGGTATGCTGTATTACTGAAATACCAGTCCCTTGTCTTTTCAACTCCACCTTTTCTTGCATAACTGAGCTTGTCTGCTTTTCAATGAGCAGAGACAACTTTGGCTCTGTTGTCAGATCTGTGCCTCGAGCCACAAGCTGAATTTGTGAACTTCGAAGTAGAAGGTTGCTTGGCTGTTGCAAACCTACTACTGTTGCACTGAGTTTTGACTGACTGGAAGAAATTGCTGGCTTACTTTGGCCTTCTGCATTCTTTGATGGTATGCTTGTGTCATTTTGTTGTGGGTCATCATCATCTCCAACACTTTTCATTTTCCTTCTTTTCCTTATTTGGGGAGTCTGTTCCCAGATGCCAGTTGAAGTAGTGACTCTGTAGTGCAGAATTTGAGGTTGTGTACTATTTGAAACAGTTTTATGTTCAGGCTCTCGGATTGCAGCTTTAGTTTTAGGTCCATGCAACTCTGAACAGTAAAATTTCTTGTGGTTTTCAAAGTTTTCCAGTTTCCTATACCTGTTTCTGCAGGTTTCACACTCAAACATGGTTCCTCGCACCTGAGGGGACTTCTTAGTTTTTTCTAAATTTGATCCCTGTGCCAGGGACTTGTTTCTTTGCAATAAAGCTTCATTTGATAAATTACATCCCAGATAATTTTCTTCTGCAGGTCGCACTGATCCAAGAACTTGGTTTTCACCAGTAGAAGAATCTTCTATTGCTGCCTGTCTAACAAGGGTCCGAGGATGTCCACCTTGGTTCAGTGGAGCAGCAGGTCCTGAAACAAAAACATCATCATATAAAGAGCCGATTTTATCATCAAATGACTGACTTCCTCTAAGTGGATGAGACGGAGGTATTACATTTGGAGGTACTGCTGAATAACTGGTAGTAGGCATGGAATTACTTCGTGTTATAGGCAAACAGTCAAGGGATGGTACAGAGAGAAGAAAAATTTGCTTTGATTTCTCAGTGGGCGTGAAAGGAGACTTTGGTATATCAGAGCTTGAACTAGTTCTTCTTCCCATAGGCTTTAAATCAAACTGGAAAGAATCCTTAAATATGTAGGATTTTGGTGAATCTATGCTTCCTCTTCTCGAAAGAGATGTTCTTCTTGGTTTCACACTATCTAATTGTTTGTCATCCACAACAGCTTCATTATCAGAAATTAACTTTGAGATACGCTCCTCGAGGGTTTTTGTTGCCATGGGAGGTCGCATTTGGCCAGAGAGAACCAAATTCTTCTCGGTACAAACTGTTTGTACCACTGATGCTACCATTCCACTTGCTCTTGGTACACAGGACAAATTTTTATTTGAGTCTTTTTCAGAAGGCAGTAATCCTCTTACGAAAGGAGCTGGTGGGCTCATTGTTTGATCAGCACTTTCAGAACGAGAGAAATAACCAGAATCCGTACTACCTAAGCTTCTAGGGCTCAGAAGGCATTTTCCTTGCTGCTCCTGGGAACAATCGGTTGCCTGTTGTCTCTGAAGCTGAGCGTGCACAGCTCCTACTGCAGATCCCAGCTGCTCCTCTAATAGGCCCAGTTCTGTTTTCTGATTTTGTTTTATGTCATTTTCCTTTAATGAGGCCGTATGTGTTAAATTTGACTGAAGATTTGTCACTTTAAAATCTCCTTTTCTCTGTGCTGCAGCAAGCTCAGGTGCTGGATCTGTTACTTTTGGGCTATCGGCCCTTAATGGAGAAACATTTACAACATGAACCACTACTTTTGGTAAAGCTGCCATTACTTGTGGTTCTGTATTGTGTAATGAAGAATCACCTGGGATACAATCTGGGTTACTTAGTGGAACAGGGCTTCCCTTCCGTACAGTTTCTGCACTTGAAATGACTTTCACTATTTGTGCAGGTTCCAGTTCTTGATCATCTTGTCTTTCATCAGCAGTGCCTTCATCTTCACTTTCACCACTTTCTTCCACATCTGAATGAATGCTAAGTGCTTTGTCTGAGTCATGAGATAAGAAGAGACCACCAGCATCTGGCTGTAGGACAAGTCCAAGTTTGATAGCATGTGCATGGGATTTTTTGTGCTTGTACAAATTACTTTTAGTTTTAAATGAAAACCCACATGTAACACAAGGATATGGTCGCTCTCCAGTATGGGATCGGATGTGCTTTTGGAGAACACTGGGCTTGGCACAGGCCCGATTGCAATACTCACAGACGTACTTCCCCAGCTTTTTAGGTTTCTGGTCTTTCAAGAGGTTACATATTTGTTCCACGCCATGGTTTACAACCGATGCTATTTGGGCTGAATTATACATGGGACCTATAGACAAATGTGATGAACTAGGTGTGTTAACTGACAAAGGTGAAGATGATCTAGCTACTAACTGATTTTGAGGAAAAACCTGAGTTACAGTGGCAGATGAGGTGTGAACACCAGAGGAAGTTACTGCTATGCTGTATATCTGCTGCAGCCTGGCATTTTCTTGACTCTGCTGTTGCACCACGGAACCTGTGAAATTTGGACACATAACAACCTGGTGATTTTGTTGGCTGGTTTTAGTAACAAGGTCATGTGAATAAGAAACCGACTGGACCTGTGTTTGTCCACTCTTGGCAGCTGTTGCTACATGCACATTGTTCAATGTACATGGGAAAGAGCAAGGTCCAGCTGTAAACTCATGCTGAGACAAAGCAGACTGATTTTGGACACTCATTGTATTGGACGTGAGACTAGGAGAGGTGCTCACAGTTTTATTTGGTCTCAGTTTCTCTATCTGCACCCCATAATGGGGGCACTCTTGTGCTAAGGTGTTCAGTTCAGGCTCCATAGCTTTTAACAAGACATCAAATGCAGTACGTGTACATGGGGATGACGTACTACCATCAACAAAAGTAATACATTCATTACTGTCAGTCTTTGTTTTACTTGGTAAGGAGTTGAAGAGAGACTTCTTCTTTGACGAGCTTAACTGGCTCTCATCAGAATCCTCCACTGCCTGCTTACTCAAGTCTAAGGACTGATGTGTCGATGAAGGCTTCGTCTGCATCAGTATCTCAGATTTGGTTGTTTCAGCACTTATCTCACTACTAAGCACTCCCCCATTTTGTTTGGTGCGTTGAGTTCCATTTTGCACAGGTAGGTGGTCCTGTGCCGTGGCGTGTTCTGAGGCATCCAGAAGAACTTTTAGGGGTGGAAGGTCCGCATTTTGTTTAACCTTGTATTCTGTGGGGTTTCTCAAAGGCGATTTTGGTATTTTTTTTAGATGGTTTTCAGTCACAATCTTTTTTCTTTTCACACCCTTAATTGTATCTGGGTTTCCTCTAGTACCAGCATCTGTGATTTCTGTTAAAACACAAAGAGAGTAAGAAAGAATATTAGAACTACATAATGCAGTATATTTTTATTTATAGCATTCTATTGTCTCTAAGCTTCAGCTGTAAGAGTAGTTTACACAGTACTGGCGCAACAGGACTGTCCAGCTCTGCCACCTCCAGTATTTTTTGAATAGCAAATGTATCTTAGCAAAGATCCAGTTTGTTCCCATCTAGCAAAAGTAATGCTTTCTAACTGATGCTCCAAGACATTAATAAAGTAACTAATTATAGGAAAGGTTTCAAAGAAAATGTAAGAAAAGAAAGGCTACTGAAAGAATATTTTAGTATTTAAAGCAACTCTTTTTTAGATGAAGTAAAAAGAAATCTCTCTTTTGCACTTGTTGCAAAATTCAAATCATTACAGCAGGACAATGAAGAACCAAGACACAAATCCATTTGCATGTTGCGTTGTCACCTTTTCTGTCTATATGTTACACTAGTCAAGGAATGAAGATGACTTCCTCATGGTTATATTTGTAAGTAGATTTATCATGGAAATGGCATAAACCACCCACACCATCTGTCAAATATTGTATTTCAGAGCTCCAGTTACTGAACTTTAATAGCACTTCAGATGAGCAACTACTGCAGAGGAATAAAATCAGTCACTTTTATTAGTGCATCATGAAACAACAAAAAAATGTGAATTACTTCATTACTAGCTACACTTGTTGCTGATTTTAAGCAGGCATGCATAGAGAGCTTCAAGAGAGTAGTGAAGAGCAAGCAATTTTGAATATTACTCAGCAGAATAACTTTGTAGTGAGTACTTGTAAAGAGTCCAAACTTCTCTAACATACAGACAGACTGAATTTCAGTGTTGATACTTACAAACTTTTTTTTTTTTTTTTTACATATACCTTTATTTACCTCAACAGTGTCATTCTGCCAATTAACTATTTTAAATGTACTTCCTAACATACACTCCGAGGAAGCCAAACATTAAATGGGTGTAATTCCAATTTCTCAAGCTTTTACAACTGTTTGGCTGTTAGCCAAAACCATATTTTGTCTGATTGCCAACATTCAAGACAAATGTGACAAGAAGTCTGATGCCTCTAAAAAGGTTCAGCTGCACACACATTTTGGGAAGCAGTGCTGAGAAAACCCCACGTAGTATGGTTACCTGAATATAGAGGTACTCAGGAACAGAGGTTTATGTGCACTCCTAGGTAAGAAAAGACTAATTAAGACAGCATATACACAGACAAATCTCTCACAGTCAGCTTCACAAAGAGATAGATGGAGAAAGCTCAGGCTTCCCAGTACTGATCAACTCCTACAGCCCTTTCAGCGGCATAAAGAGTATCCTCTCGCAGAAACACCAGATGCCTTCTGCACTGTGGTAAGAGGAATGCCAACACATCATCTGCATCTGATGATAGATACTGGTGCTGATGAATCCAGGGTGAAATGCTCCATTTAAAGGAAAGCCAGGCAACACCTGCTCGTCTGGAAGAAGAGAACATAAAGTGACCAGTGGGAAAAGAAGGGCAAGAAGATGACATGTCTGCCCAGCGCCAGAGCACAACCCAACTGAGCTGTGTGCTAAGGCCAGAGCTCAGGTACTTGGAAGTTCAAAAGCCTGTTTTCAATTCATTGCCAACTTCATTTACACATACATTCACAGACGGTGAAAAGGCCATTGAGAAGATTTCCTTGCAAACTGAAAGGTTAAAGAACAGACATTGTACACAGTGTATTGCACATGTGGCAGTGCTGCAGAACCTAACCTATTGCTCTCCCAGTGCTACCTGAAGAAATTTAAGTATGACGAGTAAGACACTGCCTTGTTGCATTCTGTCATCTCATAACAGAGACACTAGAATCCCTCTCCAGAAACAAGGGCTCTGAAATCCTAGCTGTGGGGAGCTTGTGCTCATCTTAGGCACCTGGAAAGAAATTTCTGTAGTAACTGTCCACTTAACCATTAAATGAACTTTGAATATATTGCTTTATTACCCAAACCTATTCATATTAGACTACATTTAGGATATTCAAAGCAAAGCTGCCTTCCATCATGATGTTCTATTTCCATTGCTTCCCAATTAAATCAGTGTCTCACACTAATATTACTAGTGGCAATTTCTTTAAAATTCATCGTCTACTACAACTTTTTTTCAGTAACAAAAAAACTTCTTTTTACACCAATGAAAGAGAAAATAGCAAGGTAATTATACAAAAGGGTATTTTTAGCCATGGTTTGGTGATCTCTCAAAAACATGGCCACGTTAATTGAGTGTAAGTAATTTGGTTCCTTTTATGAACATACTGCAGCTTTTATCCTGTCACATTCATGCCTCCATACCTATCACGCTGCCGGTGTTTGTACTGGAGCACTGGGGGAAGAGCTGGTCAGATTACACGCAGCTAGGAAGATAACAGTGCTATGAAGCCTCAACATCCAAGCAGACAAACATACACAGAAAGACGAAGGTGTTTTATACTGCAGTAATTGAACAACCAAATTATGTGCTTCTCCCTGATGCCTCCGAACATTAGATAACAACCATTCCAAGGCTTCATCAACACAGTGAGGAACAACAGGCACACTCAAAGTGCACCACACTGGAGACTGGAAACCAGCACAGATGAAAGATGTGGTGTGGCTTGAGGAAGTCCTAAAAACACTAAAAGCTACATCTTTAATCTACAGACTAAGCAATTAAAAACATGAATTCATTACAAAAGATCAGAGTTTTCTAGAATCTGTTTACAGCTTCACTTTAAAAAATATCATTCAACACATGCCAAACCATAAAAATTGTTTGAAAATGAAAGAAAAAAATAGAAAAAAAGGCAAGTTATGCATTACATCCTATACAAAAATAGTCATTTACTTTGGTTTTCACAACCACTATTTGTGCTGCATCTACACCTATAAAATTCCAGGCTATGGAAATCATGAGAAATAGTTTCTTATTTCTACTTCTGACTATGCTTTTTGCAATTCCAGAGATGGAATCTCAAGTTTTCTTCACTATACCTGTCTATAAAATCCTGCAAAACATACTTTCTTTTGATGGTTTTACAAGGCTTAACAACAGTGTAAGTGCTGTGCTGTATTTCACTCCTTGACAGTTTAGAAATACTTATTGTTAATGGAAATACCTCAGGTTTTCTAGCAATCAAATTTCTAACATATTTTGTGGAAAAAGAGGAAACCCTGACAACTTCTTTTCATTTTTTAGTTTTTTGTTCCTTTTGTATAAGTATTCTTTTTGTGTTGCCAAATTATGTTGAAGATCTTCCATGACATGGTTGTTAACCTACAGCTAGATGTTTGCATAAAGCTGTATCAGCTGTGTCAATATTTCTAGAGGCAATAACAAAACCAGCAGAAAGTGTGGGTACCAGAATTGTTAACATTCCTGTTAACAGAAATGGAGACACAAACTTTCGGGAGGGTGATACCTTGTCAGGACTGCACACCCATACCAACAAGCTGAAGTTAAACAAAGGGAACATAAACCAAGCTGACATGAAAAAAAAAGAAGTTGATTTCCTTGTCTTCCTCTTTCTGCCACCCCACATTCTGCTGGCCTCCTTGTGCAGTCACAAAGCCCTTCTCCCTGTTCAGCTGGTGACACGGATGCAGCAAATTCCTCTTTCTCTTGGGTGAACTGGTACTTTTGTTGGCAAGTGCTGTCATTTCCAACAGAGGGCTAAAAAGCATCTTTTCCATAAACTATATGACACCAAATGGGATTAGGTTACCCAGTCCAAGAGGACAGGTGACAATGCTGCTGTGCACAATGACCCACTTTTCAGGTACCAGAGCATCTCTTTCTCACTTTGCTCTGTTTTTCTATCAGGACTTTCTGTTTAATTCCTTGGGTTTGATAGGAATTCTGTACTCATAACATGCCATGTTTCTAAACATGGTTTTGTTCAACAAATTCTCACAATGTACAATTTCTCTACTGCACTTTGCTCTACGCACAGGAAATAGAGCAAAAGAACAGAAGTGTGATGGTGTCAATAGTAACCTAGTGAGGTAACTCATGCAGCAAATAAAGGAGAGGTATAAGCAACCTTTTTGTTTTTCTTCTTTAGCATTTGCTGGTGAACTAGACAGTGTCTTGACAAAATGATCTCAATGGTTTTGTTTAAGTAACTTTCAGAACTGCTTGTCTCAAAGCCTGTGTGTTATTGTAACACACACTCCCTCCCTTTCTCTACCTTCCAACAGAGCTACGTGCTTGTATTTTTTTTTTTTTTAAAAAGAACTGAATTAAAGCACCGAACTCCCTTCCTTCTCAGTGTGACCCTGTGAAGCATTTAGCCAGCAACCACTATCTGCCCTACAGCTCAATGAACTTTCATTCTCTTTCATGCTCAGTTTATACTGCAGAATTTTTAACATCACTGTATACAAAGACCAGATTTTCAAATGAAAGTGCCTCACCTTTGGATCCTAAACCTGTACTTCAGCTCCCAAGGGAGCTGCAAGCAAAATCAAACTTCTTGTGAAACTGTTCAAGCATTAAGTCTTAAACATACAGCTAAAATGTTACTGACAATTAACAACAGTAGTTGTTCAGAGACAGACAACTCTTCAAAAGGGAGAGACCATGACAAAGACTTTTACTCTGATTAAAAGCTAAGCTTTCTGGTGCCTTAAAATATTCAAAATATTCTTATATTTGACATTTGATGCTTATTTAATTTTGATTTCACTGAAACTATTGCAAAGCGGTCATAAATCACCCCACTGGGTCTTCTTCCATGAATAAGTAACAGAACATGATGAGATAAAGACATAATTCTAACTAGCAAATGTAAGGACACCAGAACTTACATTAAACACAACAGGGCATAACTAAATTGTCATTTTTTATTATTACTGTATTACATCTTTAGCTTCATGCTGCCTCCTATGTGCTAAGTAGTGCCATAAACGTTTTCCTAAAATTAGTTTTTCCAAAGTATAAAAAAATCATGATTACATAAACTGTGCATATATAAAAATGTTCTCAGTTAACAGAAAAATCTGAACAAGATTAAGCCATGTGCCATGCTTAATTTTAAACACAAATTGAGAGGATTTTAAAGTCAATCATCAACAACTTTAATAGATGTATTTTGGATGCCTAACTTCAGACTTCTTGAGACAGTACAGTAGAGGCCAGGACGCGAGTCAAGGAATTTGGAGCACTCCAAGTCAGCTGTATCATTAGCATAACGTTGCCTTATTAACTAAAGTAGCAAATGTCCTGCAAACACAAGCTCCAAGGAAGGTGCAGCTACGCTAGTATATGTTACCAGCAATCATTTGAGTAGTCCCATCAACTTCAATGACAGTATTCATTTTTGCAAAGTAAAATTAAATTTTAGTGCTCTCTACCATCACAGGCTATACAATCAGTGCATCCAAAGTTCATATATCAAATATAATTGAAAATAAATTGTATACTGATAAAAACTTCAAGAAATCTGGTGCCTCTACCACTAGGTAAGTTTCCCCAGATTTAAAAACAAGTATTTCAGGAGATTATTCAGGTGGGAAGGAACCTCAGCAGGTCTCTAATTCAACCTCCTGCTCGCAACAGGGCCAGTTAAAGGAAGCAACCAGGTTGCTTAAGGCTTAATGTGGTCAGGTCCTGGAAACCTACAAAGATAGTGTTGACACAGCCTCCGTGAGCAACATCCTGCTTGACTGTCCTCGTGGGGAAGAAGCCAGTCTAACAGTACAAGAAATACTCATGTTGTTGGCTACCAAAGTAAGCAACATTTAAGAATAGGTAAACATTGTTTAGCAATGTTTAGTACAAACTCTAATGTTCAAACTATACAATCTGTTTCCACTAAATCTATATTAACACGAGTGTATTGTCACTTTGAAGATAACACCGGAGAAAGGGAGAAGTTTTTCTTGCCTTGGAATAACATCTTCCCAAAACACTAGGCCTGCCTTTATTTTAAACTAGCACCTTTCTCACTAGTGCTTCAGTTGCAAAACTATACTAAAGCTGAAATGGGAGAATAACTTTCAGTACTGACCAAACCCAGGCTAAACAGACATACATATGTTCCATACATTAATTAATGTTTCTTCTTTGAGAAGCAAGAACAGATACAACTTAGCAAGTAAATGCAAGTAAAACAGGTGACAGGTTTAAATGTGCAGCCATGGAAAAAGGCATACTCTGGGCTGCTCCTCACACGGTAAATGAAATCCTGTGCAACCATTAGTGAGTGCAGAGTGGATTAGCTCTAGACATGGAGCAATAACATCTCAGCATAAAGCAAGCAAGACACCTTTGCCCCAAGACACACAGCTGGTAGGTATCAGGAAGTTCTGCTACGATACCGTTTCAACCCAGACATGAGAGTCTATCAATTCTTTTTTTTTTTTTTTTTTTTTTTTTGCCTTGGGATAAAGAGTAAATGACACATTACAGTCTGGGACTGCCTGTATGACAGCATCTTTTCAAGTCCTGTGGCTGCTTACATCAAGATAACCTTGACAGAGGTGGGTATCAGGGGTGTAGGGACATAACCACCCTATGCTAACAAGACCAATGTCTTCTTAAAAACAACTGTGCATTTAGCTTATTGACTTGAGCAAAGAAAGAAACAACCAACATACTGGTAAGTCTGGAGGACCATCAAGACGATCTGAAGCACCTCTCCTATGAAAAGAGGATGAGAGAGCTGGGGGCTCTCTCTATAAATGTCTATAAATACCTGAAGGGAGGACACAATGAAAAAAGAGCCAGACTCTTTTCAGTGGTGCCCAGTGCCAAGACAAGAGGACATGGACACAGACTGGAGCACAGGTTCTGTCTAAACACCAGGCAGCACTTCTGTGCCATGCGTGAGACCAAGCCCTGGCACAGGTTTCCCAGAGAGGCTGTGGGGTCTCCCTTCTTGGAGATCTTCAACAGCTGCCTGAATGTGGTCCTGGCGAGCCTGCTTTGGGTGGTCCTGCTTGAGCAGGGGGCTTGGACCAGATGACCTCCAAGAGGTCCCTTCCAACCCTAACCATTCTGTGATTTTTAGCCATAGTGTGCTTCATGAGGAAGGCCATTGAGACCAAACAGTAATAAACATCTGACCACTGAGGTAACACCAGAGCCTCAGTTGAGAAATGCCAACATCCATATGTGAAAAGGAATCAAATGTAACATTTCAGCACATCTACAAATCTCTGACCAATCTCCAAAGTGAAATGCATACATTTTTTTTATTTTTTTTTCCCCTAAAAAGACCTAATGTCCTGCCCAGCATGAAACATATTAAATGAAACAAGACATTTGATACTGATCGAGATTTCCCAGCATTATATGTATATATATATATAAAAAAAAACAGAGACCGAATCACTGTAAAAGTTTCACAGAATTCGAACACTTCTTTGAAACACAGACAAAAAAAAACACAAGAACAGCAAATGCCTATCACATGACCCATGGTTAACGCCTAGCTAAGCACACAAAATGTCAATACATGAATGTTCAAGGAAGGGCATGTGCTACAGTTTTCATTTCAACATCCTGAAAATTTCAAAAATATTTACTATGTTATGCAGTTAATGTCCTGCTCTGTATTCCAGCCATTTGATGACACTAAATTTCTTAAACAGAAGCCTTAACACTGAACTAATTTTGTGAACAGTTTCACAATAAAATAATCTGCTTGGAAGTTACACATTATCATTTTTTATTGATAAATTAAGATTTGGCTAATAAAACATAAGAGCAACTTCTACCCTTAGGATGCAGAAGAAGAAGGGCTATTAAACCATAATTACAGAACAGCTCATGAAACAGCAACCAATTTACAGGTTATTAGCAACCAGAAACTGCTATCTGGTCAGATGAAATACTGAATCCTAAACTCCCCAAACATGAGTCTGAAGGGAAAAAACAGAAATGAAAGGAACAAGATGTTAACTACACACTCTTTGTATATAATGGTGTTTAAACAGAAAAGCTCCTTAGTCATATTCTCTGTATTTCTTTAACATCATCTTCTTTTTGAAAAGCAGGGATCAAATGGAGTAATTTCCATATTGCCTATAGCAAAAAACAATGAAGAGAAGTAAAGAGCTCAGACCTATCTAACAATGCAGAAAGGAATAGAAGTTCTGGCAAAGTGAGTAGGAAAAGTCTTACATAGCAGGTCTTTCTTTTAGGACTAAATGGCATTGTGCACTTGACAAAAAGCAGAAGTCAATTTGCTGGAAATCTAGAAACCAAGAACGCCCTAACCGTGGAAGCTCCAGCATGCCTGAGGTGGGCAAAAAGATCTCTCTCATGGTGGGCTTGCTTCAGAGGTCTTTAATGTCAAGCCCATTAAGCTGGTCAGAGCTCTTTCCTTTCCCCATCTTCACCTGTCCTTTTCCACAGATGTGTGTATTCTCCCTTTTTGCTCTCTCACATATAACAGTCTTTTAGGAAATTCCTGTGAAAGACTCCATCAGGTCAGCCTCTAGCATATAGCCACCAGACAGTGGTATACTGTATCTAAATCACCGTGTGTGTGTCTGTGTGTATTTTCCCTTTCGAGGATGACTCTTTAGAATTTAACAACTTCCTGAGCTGAAGGATTATCTGCGAAGTGCAAAAAAGCCAGTCATTACTCTTATACAAGAGTAAGAAAAGAGTAATAAAAGAGAATAAAAATGTTGCATTTCCACAGCTGGCTTGCTCCTAGTTCAGTTCTGCTAAAGTTAGCAACCTAGTGCAGTTACAACATGCACATAGGTATGCCAGTTTAATCATATAGTGTTTTAGCTCAGCATCCTTCTGCCATAAAACGAGCTTGTTCTGACCTCAAATGTTAGAAACTTGCAAGAAATCTTTCTATTCACTATAGCTGGGTCAACCTCAAGACGTCTGAAAATATAGTTACTCATTTAATGATAAACTGTACCATGTTTTGGAAAAGAGACTTTCCACTTACTATCAGGAATTTTATTTTCCAATAATTGTTTCTGAATATTAATTTCTATAACGTCCCTTTGAAAATGATACTTGCAGGATGGAATCTCTTTTGCTAAACTGTCACTCAAAAGATTTGCTATACTTGTCAAGAAAAGTCAAAATACTATTACTTTAACATCATATTAATGTTTTAACCAAGTTCTCATAATAGCTCTAAGGTATGAAATGTTCAATTTAAAACTGTAAATCTGTTTGTCTGCCTGCCAAAACAATACCAGTTCTTGCTGTTTCTAGTACCAACAGTGGATTTACTGAGCAGATTTCAGCTGCTAGTATTGTAAACTAAATGTACTAACAAAAATAAATAAATAGAAATAACAGATACAGACATTGACTCACAATCCAGGAAGATTACAGGAGCCAGAAAACTCCTTGGGTTGAGCACATATTCTAATTATGTTTCTCCATACAAAGAACATGTAAACATCTCAATTTTTATCAGTTTGCCCCCACAGCCACAATGGGGACATTAAAACGTACTTAACTATTGAACACAAAACCAATGAAAACAGAGGACAAGTGATATCAGAGACTATTCCTGCTGCCACACAAATCAGTGGAGTTTTCTCACTGTCCTTCTTGGGTACAAAACCATGCACTGAATGTGCCTGAAGACAAAAAGAACCTTTCAAGTCATCCTTGTTATTATCAGCAGCATGCAATGTTCCCTTAATGTGGAAACATTGCAGATTTTGGGAATAGATGGGACCTCATGAAAATGTGAGATCTTGTATGACATGAACTACAGACACCAACAGTTCCTGTATTAAGCCTATCAATGCTGTCTAAGCTGCTGTAAATACTTGAGGAAGATAATGTAGTCTTGATTTAAAGCCTCACATCTTGACATACACGGAACAATTTAAATAAATTACCTCTCATACACATGTATTGACATATTTTAATGGAGATACAAACACCGTGATAACAGACATCAAAAAAATGCACAACTCAATTGCATGAAATAGCATTGCTAGCTGTCATTTTGAACGTTTAGAAAGTAAAAGGTAGGTAGCTCTGGTGTATGTCAACAGAAAACTAAAAAGGCTGAATAATCCTCTCACCAATATTAAGTAGCAAACAGGACAGTGCTGTAACTTGCAACTTCTGAAGATTATACACTTCCATTTAGAGCAACTGTATTTCTAGCCCATACTGTTGTTGAAGATAAGGACAGAAAGATGAAAAGAATCAAATGGAACTTTGGATCTTGGTTATATTCCTTGTCCAAAAAGAAAGGCAGTTTTCTTTAAGTATGAAATGGCAAAGAAGTATTTTAGGCTAATGATAGTACATGGGTACACAGTAGCAAAGAATCCAGAAAACTCACATGCTTGCAAAGCTACAGGAAACCTCTGTGGAGGAGGAGACCACTCTAAGATAGCAAACCAAAATGCTTAAATTGTTCAGTTATGCATTTCCAGATTTTCGTTTGACCTACCCCTTTTTATTCAATTTCTTATTTCCTTTGAATACTGGGATGAAAGAATAGTCTTGACCACGGCTGATGAACTATGAAGCAGGGTATATCACCAGCATGCAGTGTTCCCACCTGCTTTTTGGCAGAGACCACTGCAATGGCAAGAAGAGGGATCAGGAGTGCCTGCAGGGAAGGGAGAGATGGGAAGGGACCTGGCTGCTCCTTTGAGGCCAGATGGCAGGCCAATAAGTCATCTGTAAGCTGGGACACGGCAACATAAAATGGACACCAATCTTTAATGTAAGAGGGATACAGCATTTTGATTAACTAGAGAGAACACTGGTATACTTACAATAATGTATTTGAAACTCTCTTTATAACTTTGTCAATAAGATGTGTTCATTTAACAAGAGGGATGATCAGGAAGGATTCTGAAGGACTTAGAAGATACAAAAATTTGACTAGAGTCCATTTGCAGCAGAACCTACATTTCTGAACTAAAGTCTTGTGCTTCCATTTACAATGCCAAACTTCTTTCCTAACTCAGCACAGTTCAATTTACTGGAAAAAAAATGTTTAAAAAAATAGCAGATGGGCAAATAAGGTAAAGAGCATTTGATTTCATTTGCCTCTCCTCCATGCCAATATGCTACTTTGAAGGGACTGTAAGTGTGGGAGGGGAACATATGTGCATGTGGATTGTGCATCTCAGAGTATGTTTGCTGCTGGTAAGCAGTCTCTTCTTTCTTTATTCTTTTTTTCCATGGCAGTTCGAATGCACTCATACAATGTGTGGTTCCACACTGTTATATGAGGACATAAGCCAGCAAATGGAGAATCATATAGAAGCATAGTGACTAGCGAACCACTAAGCCAAATGCCAGGTCAACCTTTTAACAAGAAATTGATTAGTACCCTCTGAAAGTGTGGACAGAGACTTTGTGTAGTCCCAAGACAGAAGCTGGAAATAAAGGTTTCAACACCACAGAAATTGCTTGGACTTTGCTGGACTTCAAAACATGGCTTGGAATGGTTCTGTTTTGGTAGTTTCTCAGCAAATTCTGACAGAGCCTGCTGCCATTTAAACAAAAACTCATCCAAATTAGACAAAACTCTTGAATCTGTCAACAATGCTCCCCTATCTAAGGATGCAAGTAAAGAAGGTACTACTAATACTGAAGCATGAGACCATGGAAGGAGAACTTATTTGGCTGAAAGTCTAATACAGCCTTCGGGTAAAACCTGCAGTAACTCTGGAAGGGAACACTGTCTTCAAGACAGAGCTGTCACAATGTCTTGGGCTTCTGGAAGAGGAGAGAGCATCTTAGAAATTTATTTGCACTGACCAAGAAATGAGCAGCTATGCTAAGTATGTGAAAAATGGAGGATTCAGAATACACAGCATTGTGTTCAAATTCTATCAAGCAGCATCTCCAGCAGTAGGCAAAAAACTGAAAAAGCTCTTTGAGAAACTGAAAGTGATAGGGTGAGAAAGTATAGCAACATGGTTGATATGTTAATGACACTTAAACAGGTGCTAGATAAACCTGAACATAGTTTAAGGACAGACCCGATCCATTCAACTCAAGTGGGTTCTCCAAAAAAAGTACTTGCTCTGCCAGAACTGATGAACTGGAGGGGGCCAACATAGTGCCCTAAGTGGAAACTGCTATCTGTCAACACAGACCCTGGTCCATGGAGCATAGACCTTGAAGTGTCATGCTTTGTCTGAATAAAGTTGGCTGCAATTGTTGAGGCAAACATGGTAATATGAAGTCCATGACCCTTCGTAAAATAGGTTGAAAACAGGCTTCTCCTTGAAGCTAGACAGGGACATACCTGCCAGTCCTGGGAAAGGATCAGGATTGGAGACCGGCAGATGCCTGTGTGCTGTTAGAAGGACTGGAATTCTGAATCCAGGATGGATTTGTTACCCTTTACCTATTGTAGGAATAGGTACAGGAAGTCTACCCATCTCAGGAGAAAGTTAAAAAAAAAAAAAAAAAAAAAAAAGGTAGAAATTCAAACAAGAAGCTGCTTATTTAGAGGGATGAACTTATATCCAGCAACCACAACAGCCTGCAAGTCTAAACCGCAATGAAGCTGAAGAAGACATACACACACATTCCCGGACCACCTGTGTCTTTATACTTGGAAGACATAGCCATTGACACAACTGAGAAGCTGAACAAGGAAGCATATTCCCTGTGCTCTAGCCTTTATTATTGATTCTTTTTCCTGTGACAGCATGGCAAGCAGCAGTTATCCCAAATAATGTCCAGAACAGTACTCCTAAGAGACAGAGGGTGTACAGAGTATACACTAGGCCATGAGATGGTTCCACATCAACAATTTGTTGAATTTCAGAATCTGGAGAGACTCTGTAGAGGATCTGAAACCCCTTTCATAGGTAATCTCAGTATTGCTCGAGTTTGTCACCAGCTTTAATTCTCTGAAGAGTTTGAGAAGCAGAGAGATTCAGCAGTCTTAGCATCATTGGTGCCAAGTACTGAGACAACCAGGTTAGCACCACTAGTCCTAAAGAACACTATGGCAGTGCTGGTGGAGCTGAACTTAGGACTACTGTGATAAGCAGAGAACTGCTGCAATGGATAAAGAAGAAAACAAATGCTTACAGCGCTTCGTATTGGCCTTCAGTGGCTGAACTGGTTCTGGGGATGACCAAATCAGAAGCCTCTGTGGTAACCACAAGGTTTTACCAGTCTGGAAGGGAGAAGACAGAGAGACTTTCTTGTGATGGATTTCTTAAGAGTACGGCCAGTGGTAGATCAAAGCCAAAGCAGTCAGATTCAGCTAACTGCATTCCACAGCACATCATACCCAGGGTCCCACATCAGAAAAATCTTTCACTGCCTTCTCAAGGCGAAATTTTCTGTCGTTGAAGCTTACGTTGAAGCTTTAAAGGACACCACACGGAGCACTCAGTGGGAACACCACCTTCTCTGTCACACCGACAATACCCAGAGTTAGAGAAGCAAAGCTTCTCCTTCTGAAAATTCGTAGAAGCAACTGGACAATTAAGAAGAAATGAGTCAGTAAAAGAATTATCCATCTTATACTTGCACCAAGGAGGAAGGAGGATGGAGCTAAGCATGGCCTCTAAAGAATATCTTTCTGGTCTCAAGTGACAGGTCATTTCTATATCCTTAATCAGAATGTATTTGTGGACTATCACTTCAAAAAATAAAAAAAATAGATCTTCCCGTTACAACTTCATACTACATAACTGAATTCTGCAAACTTCAAAACTATGTCTGCTCATTTACTGTTTCCTCTGTGTTTAACAGAGACCTGTTTCAATTTGCACTTAATTGGATTATTACTGCTAATGGAAAAATGAGATGTGTTAAATACATATCTTTTTGTAGTCAGTTAAATCCAACTTAAATCCCACACCTGTATAAAGTTATGACTGATCAGTGCACAATGCTAGTCAGCAGAAAACACAGCATGATTAAACTTACAGGAAATTCCTCCCTGCAAATATGCTAAGCCATCACCAACTTCAGTACTGACAGGGCAGTTGTTAACTAGTGATAAATTCCACAAAATTACACCCCCTATTCATTTCAGATAGGAAATAGACAAATCTAGGTTGATCTAGATGAACTGAAAGGCAAAGGAAATAAACAAATAAGAAAAACATACAACCATACTTCAGGTGAACCTGTAGACACTGGGTTGTGATTTAAAATACCTTATGTTGTGAACATGTTCACATTTTTGTTTACTTGTTTAGCTCAAAACACATATCTTCTCTTTTTTTTTTTTTTTTTTTGTTTGTTTGTTTGTTTGTTTTTGTTCCTGGCCTTCAAAAATAACTTAACTTACTTCATGTTACAAAGAAACCCATTAGACATTTAAGAAACCAAAGAATATAGAAAAAAATGTTTCTCATTCAAAAAGAAAACTGAAAGAGTAGCCTTACTATCTCAGTTATTTCTGTATCAATTTTGTATGTCAAAAATAGTTTTTGACTAACAGCCATGCAAACTTAGGTTAGGAGCCAAAAATTAAGCTATGATCTTTCTGATTCCTGCGACCCTGAAAGGTGAGTGCTATCACCACATAAATCTTAGCAACTCAGTCTTTTCCAGAGCACTTCACACCACTTTTCAGTGCACACCGTGGAAGATCTCTTCATTTGTGCACGACTACAAAGATGCTAGTGAGGCACAGGTATGAACAAAGCCCATGAAAATAGGGGTTAATCTTCAGCTTGAACATGTCCATTACAAAAATAATCCAGAGCAATATTACTTCTACAAGATGAACATGAACAAGGGCAGACGGTAATACTTTACACACCAAGTTTTTATGTTTGGATGACAATGTCACTTGCCTATGATCCACTAAGCAAAAATATGTCACTAGTCTTCAGTTCTAATTTGTTGGAAAGTTCTAGTTTGTTGGAAAATCTCTGTAAATGTTTAAAGAGCTGCTTTAACAACCTAGCCACTTGTTTTTTTTTCTCCTTCACTTTTTTCAGGTGTAGAGCAATATCATAGTCTTGGTGCTCACTCAAGACACCTTCTATGAAACCTTCCCTTAAGAAAACTAACCCAAACATGAGCCTGGAGAAAAGAAAGCCAAATGGGATATGGACTATCGTACTGCTATTTAACACCTGTTAGAAAACACCTGTCAGAGCTAGCAGGAACTGGG
>CM021766.1:64685079-64800184 GCA_011076525.1 Nettapus auritus | reverse complement strand
GGTAAAATAACGTACTTTTTAATGCAACTGGTAGCAAATTTCTGCCATTTGCTGCCAAAGAATACTAGACTCAGACAGCACTGAAAGAAAAATATAATGGTAACAGGTCCATAAATGTCCAGATACTAAAGGGATAAGGCAGACATCCCATTGTGTGTGGACAGCCTAAGTGGAATGGACCGCAGAAAGTGGAAAAGCTTAGGTGCTGTCCTTTAACCAGTATGTCCTGTTGCCTATGCTGGAGGCAGAATGCTGGGACAGAGGGACCGTGCTGATATCCAGTAGGGTATTTCTTATGCTCTATAAAGTTCAGAAAGTTTGGAAATTCATTGTTTTAAAAGGTAATACACTTTGATTCCAGGACAGAACATCAACAATTTACAATGCTGTTCACAGATGTGTCACAGGTCAGAAGGACAAATCACTGCAAGAGCAGTGAATGCCTAGAGAAAACATCACAAAGCAGTGAAATGTGATACTGATAGAGGAAAATGCATCATGCTGGATCCAGTAGCCTGAGGGAGGTGAAGCTGCTGCTCCATGCCTCCAGCTCCAACCAGCAGTGAAGCTGAAAATGTATTCCCAGCATGTGCACACACAGAACAAACATGTACACCACATATATACATATATGTGGCTGGACACACAGATTTGAGCCCCCACGCTGTTCCCTTGCACCCCCTCATGTGTCCCACACCCAGGCAGCAATCCCCCTTAGTCCAAAAGGTGACCTGCAGAGCTCATCCTGATGGCTCATGGTGTTGTGTTGGGCCTGGGAATAGCCTGGTCAGAGATTATTTAGGTTGTCCCCTGCCCAGCCCTCATCTCTCTGTAATCCTTTGTGGAGGTACAGACAAGCTTCATCACATAAAACCTAACAGTTACTCCAGCAGTCAGCCAGCCTTGAAATACAATGACTTCCCACTAGCTTTCTAAGCCCTAAGACACAGAATTAATCTGTCACAGGTCATCTGTTTCTTAAAATAGGCTGTGAGGATCAATCTCCTTTCAGCATCTGTTAGAAATCATCATGCGTTGCTTGTCATAAACCAAATACGATTATTAACGATTAGGTAAATCACATGAACCAACCTGTTAGTAGAGGGCTTTAGTCAATAACTTGCACAGTCTCTACTGCTACAGCTTTAGCAACCTTATCAAGGTCAATGCAGCTACTCAAGCAGTTAAAGCAAAGCATTTGTGTCTCAGCAAAATTGGGGTGTTACAGATCACAGCGCCTGATCTGCAGATACACATTCACCGGGCCTCATCCAATGCGTATGGCCCAGTGGAGTCTTTTCACTGATGCCAGAAGGCTTTGCATCAGCCTATACAATAGCAACATAATTTTCCTTTTTGCTATTTCATTTTGTTTTTTGTTTATTACCTCTCTGTTGGTCTTCTGTTCCATTAAGTTGTTTTTGTGCTTCTTCAATTTTGTCTGCAAGAAAGAGAAGTCATTATTAAAATATATTAAAAAAATGCAAGTTTTGAGAAAATCACTTACTGAAGTCTGTCTTGAACTATCAGTTTACATTGAGGAGTAATACCATTCACACGTAAATACGTAGCACATTATAAGTAATACTGCCATATAAAATTACATCATGTTTTACCAGCAAGGCTATTGACATGTTAAATTACACAGAACTGCACAGAGAAAAGCAATGGATCTGCAGTCAACAGCTAATCCCACCGTAGCTTCATACCATTAATAATAATTTACACAGTCAGGAGATACATCAGAATAGGTATAATTGTGCATAACAGGGTGTTTTAATACATTGTATTTACATTGAAAAGTGCTGTTAGAACAAGGCAATGCAGCATTAAGCATGGCGATACAAACAGCAAATAGGATTTGATACATGAAGCACGGGAGCCAATGATGCCACAAGGGAGCAGTGGGGGATGAGCAGTAGCCCCACACTAATTCCTCTGCAAAACTACCCATCGTTCATACTCACACAGTAGGAGCAAAAAGCAGCCTCAAGCCTTTAAGCTCGCTCTGCTGTTAGCAAAACACCTGCTGCCCCCAAACTTATGTGTTGAAGAGAGGGAATTGCGTTCCCACTGCTGTCACACCATGGATCTGGCTGAGGGGGTGAGCCTCAATCTGTGTATGTCTGTTTACATGTAGAGCAAGAAGCAAGAAAATGAGCAGGTGGAACAAGCGAAAATTCAAGTCACATTTATTTTTGGTAGCAAACAGTCCTTTGGTGTGTACCAGGGAAAAGAGGTCATGCTGGTAAGGAGCAGTGGCATGAGGACAGGCCAAGCCCCACACTGCACCGTGGCCTAACTGACCAAGACCCGAGCTTGGAACACGGCTTTCAGATATCATCGATCATTTCCTAAAGTACACGTGAAAGCTTTTTTGGGGGTGCAGTTTTTTAAAAATTAAATTGAAAGAACAGAACAGAACTGCAATCACCCTAAACCTCTCCGACTGTACTGGCATGGTTTGGGAAATACCAGGCTTCCTGGCTGCCATACTGAGGAGGAGGACGGGCCTGCAAAGGCTTCACCTCTTTGTTCACCAGTGCAGAGGCTGGGTTTCACTCTGACAATTTACTCACCATTCCTATGCAATGCAAGGTTTCTAGAAGATGTTCCTTTCTTCAACAGACTCAGAAACAGTGGTTTTAAACAACTTTTCTAATTATGAGCTGAACCACTGAAGGATGTTGCAATCATTTGTTTACAGTTGGGAAAACAATTTCAAAGTTCATTATATTCTCAGTAGAACTAAAGAATTGTAACTGAACCAGACCCTTCTCAGAGGATTTATGCCTGAGTTCTCTTCAGCTTGCTCCAGTCCTGTGTTTCTGCCTCTCAAACCTAGCACCTGGCTCCTTTTCTCACCGATGCTGGGTAATTTCTCTTCTGCATCCAAAGAACACAACAGTCCGACCCACACACGTGGTTACCGACCGGGCTTCCAGAGCTAGACCAAACTGAGCTGCTGATGAGAAAGACTATCACCACAACTTTAAAGCCAAATGTCTTCCTTTTTCCTCTGGGGTTAGCAAGGCATACATATCTATTTAAAGCAAAGTTTTTTTTATATATATGCAGCTTCTTCTGTACTGATTCAGGAGAACTCAGAAGGAGAACAACCCTTCGCTAGCTCATCACCAACCCTGTTACACAGACTCACTTTAAATCACTCAGTTCAAGTCTTCATTGTTGGACAGCTTTCTGGATTAAGCTACTGCTGAAATATTGTATGCATCTATACTTATTATTATTATTATTATTATTGAGAAAGGGTTGTAAATGACAATTTTTAACAGAAAGAAAACAAAGCATATTTTATAAACACATGCTACTAATGCTATTAGAAAAAAATGCATCTAAAAATCTTACACTGTTTTCCTACAGATTAGTTCTTTATAGAAAGGTGATGGAATAAGCTACTTACAGAATTGCACAATACCTGATGAGATACATGAACACACAGGAAAAAACAAACATTGAAGAATTAAACAGATTTACCAAAAAGCAGCAAGCAATCAAAACCACAGACTGGCTATCAAATTCATATACCCTCTCTGTTTAGAAATATATCTAATATATAACATGCAGTGTTTAGCTCTTGAGAGGATGTGAAAGATTTGTCACCAAAATACTTTTAAACAACACACAGACAAATGCAGTTTAATTATTAAAAGAACTACCTGCATAATTTACATAGATGGTAAAATAAATTCAAGTGTTTAAATTCACAATCATTCTATTTTATAGGGAAAAAATATGTATTTTGGAAGTATGCAACAGTAAATTGCCAGAAAGATAAAGTATCTTGATCTCCTATACTCAATTATCCCATTCAAATAAAAACAAAATAAAAAAATAATTAAAAAATAAAAATTAAAAAAAAAAGAAGGAAATAAGAAAATAAAGGAGTTTCTATCAGAAATTCCCAACTGCTTCTCTGTCAGACTGTAATCCCAAACAAAGAACCACAGATAACAGAAATAATAACTAGGTAACCATATGCTTTGTATGGAGCCAGAAAATCTTCTACACTTCTAGCATCTCCTTAAATCTTTTCCCCAGTGAGTAACATCAATTGCATACATGTCTTTCTACCTGTAGGGGCATCTGTGCAGAAGAGTTTCAAGAACCATGAGCACTGCAAAATGTGAATATTGCTTCTGGTAACTGAGGGAGTGGCTGTGGATTGCCGAACAGCAAGCAAAGACCTGAACAGAGAGGGCACAGCACCACGCAAGGGACTTTGGTGGCGAGTTGGACAAGGTCTGCCGAGTTGTAGCCATGCACAGCAATGCCTTGCAAGCCCCTGCTGCCGCATTGTGTTGCTAAATCTTGGCAGAGACCAGATACTTCCAATTTTGATAATATATGTACTACAGGTACTAACAGAGGTCTACCTGCTTGCACCTTCATTGGGCACGACATTCTTGTAATGATCCTAACCAGGTAGCTGCCCCTTCTCATCAGGACACCAAGGCATTTTTCACAACCCAGTGCTAAATCTGGATGAGTGCTAAATCTGGTCTGTGTTTTACAGTTCCAGAAGCTACATTGGTGGCTGCCTCCTAGAATGGTTCACAATGGTTTAAGCCTCAAGGGAAGAACTGCATTACCCCAAAACACTGTTGGCTCAAAGGAAGGAGTGGGTTACCCCAAAATACTGCAGAGAAGGAGGGAAGAGCATGAAGGTGAGTGAGCAACTCACTGAAGTTAAACCGAAATGCAGCTTTCCTTCGTTCTTCTGAAAACTCACAAGCATACTAAAAATAACTTGCTGAATAGCAGAGCATTTATATCTAATCATTTCCTTCCTTTTTGTCTCTTTTAATTAGCCTTCGGTGAAACATTTTCAGGCAAATTATTTAAAATAATGAACCCTTTCTTTCGTAATTGTATTATAGATTCTCTAACAGTAAACACCTTTGAAAACTCTTCTTAAACAAAAATACCTTACACAAGGATCATCTTGCAAAACCCAGGAGAAACTGAAAGCTGCAAAGTCCACTGTTCTTTCAAAATAACGTCAGGAAGTAACATTATCTGACCTAATACTTTGATTTAGCGTCCTTTCAGTTTTAAACTCACAGTACTGAAGATACTGTCTGACCTGAAATTCTACAAAGGAGACATTAGTGTATCACTAGAATACTATTTACTTTTACTAGGATAATAGAAAGTAATATTACTTCTGGAAATTTCTGGTTCATTGCAGGTACAGCAATCTCTTTACTGTTCATACAATGACAGAACAGTGCCTAGCTGCGCTGTGGACTTCTTGTAAGACACATTCTAGTACTGCCAGAAGATATCCTGAGTGGCACACATCTAGAAGCAAACAATGACCATGTGAAGACACAATCTCACTTAAGGCAGGACACTTCTCATTAAGTGCTTGCTGGAGGTGAACAATAACAACAGAAAATCATGGCACATCCACGAAGTAGAGGAGACCAACGATGCCACACATCACATTGCACATCACAGACGAACTCTTACCAGAAGTAGGTGCATACCACAAAAAACAAAGTACAGGTAATACAACATAATAGTAATATATATAGGATGTAGCAAAACAACATGGGTACAAGATAAGAGGGAAAAAAAAGTCTGTGACTACTTGTGAGATGCAGCAGTTCCCAAGAAAGCCTGCCTGTAGCTGCAGGCACCTGTGAACTGCAGCACAGGACAAGCACCACTACCCTCTCCAGCCTCCAGCTGTCCATCTGTCTTGACTGCATTCAGCCCACTGCCCCGCAGCAAGACACTTCAACTATTTTGCACTGATTATGCAATATTGCAATCCAAGTGCCCAAGCTCTGAATGCAACTTGCTCAGAAGCATTGCCCTGCCACCACCATCATAACCCATTCAAAAAAGTTAGAGCTGCATTTTTATTAGTGTTTGCAGCAACAGGATGACTTTTTTTTTTAAACTCAAGTATTAAAGCTTTTCACACTATTATCCAATACAGCTCTCCCAACAGATGTCCCCTGCATGGAAATATCAGCAAATTCCTTGGGGTTTTAATATTTATATATCAAATATTAAATATATCGTGCTTAACCATAATATTACTATAATATTATAATATTATCATAACATTTCCGTAATATTAAATAGACCGTGGGATATGGTAATATTACCATATTATTAAATATACCGTGCTTTCTAGGAATGTGAGGAAGGAGATCTGCACACAGGAAAAGATGCTTGCTGTTTTACATGCCTCCTGCTGTGGAAGATCATTAAGTGGACACCAACAGAGTTAGTTTGAGAAGGTAGTTCTGCGGTGAATGAAAAATAAATGCAAAAACGAACCAGAATTTTCAACAACTTTACATTCTCTATTCTTGATATTCATCAAGGATATAACCTCACAGATTTAACTGAACACACCACAAATAGAATATAGACCTTGGTTTTCTTGTTGTTTTTTTTTGTTTGTTTGTTTTTAAAGACATCAACATATACAAACATAAACATGTTAACATGTATTAGAAGTGCATTAGGAATTTTCATTTTACAAATGAGAAATTTTAAAGGCCTTACTTACATGATCAGCTAAGGAAAAAAAAAAAAAAAAAGGGTTTAGGATTTTCAGTTTTAATTTTCAATTTCATTTACCAGAGTTTACCCGGGGGGGGGGGGGGGTGGTAAATGTTCATTAAACTTAAGCAAAATGCCCAATACATTTCATTGTACATGTTTATATGCATCTGTATCACTGTAAAAAGGCTTCTTGATGAAAATGTGAAAATGTATAACTTCTTCATTTAAAAAAGTGTGCTTTTTTTAAAATCCACATACTTCTCTACAAATAACTGGAGGATTAGCACTTAATACAGTACAAATCTGCTAAAATTAGACTACTGTATCAAAACTTAAAAAAATAAAAATTCCTATTTTGCCTGAAAGGCTATTTTTTTGTATTCAATTTTTTAATCAAAACAGCTGGAAGGAAAATGTCTGCTTTTCTTCACTTTAGTTAAAGGAAGAACTCCCAGGCCTTACTCCTGAGTCATTCTAAAAATACCTCCAGCAAAACAGCTTCATATGACAGCAGTGTTTTCTGTGGCTTTCTGAAGAAAACCACTCTCAATCTTTATCATAAGACATTTGAAGATAATTTTAAAGATCACTTTTCATGTTTTTCAGAGGACATAAAGAAAGATATCAATTTAATGATTTTTTCTTGTATAGATCATCTAGATCACTAGCAGAAAAGTAAACCACAGTTACAGAACATTCTTCAGTTAAAGTACAGTAATGCAATCACACTACATGCATTGGGAAGTGTTACTGAAAACAGAATGCTGGGTGGGATGCTTGTGTTTTGGGGAGGTGAACATACAGACAAGGGACACGAGGCTGAGGTGCTGTGTGGAAATCTCCATCTTCTGTCTATTGAACCCAATAGGGTAAAACTCCATTATGTCAGTGCTTTGCATCTCACTGTATGAGCACTGCTTCTGAAGACATTAGAATAGTATCAGGTTAACAAAATAATAATGAAATTAAATAAATAAATAAAAATAAAAAACAGCACAATATGAACCTTGCAGACAGGTGCTGAGCATGAAGAAGAGCTCAGGTGCTTCATGAAGTAGTCAGAACCCAGCTGCAACTATAGCAATTTCCCACCTCCCCCTAAGGGAAGCCTTCAGGTTTTCATGTCCCTTAATGCTCACCCAGGGGTGCGGGAGCTGATGGTTGGACCAAGCTTGGAAATGATTCTCTGCAAGAGCAGGATGACAGAGGGACACCCACGTGCACTTCCCTCAGCAACACAGCCATCATTTAGTCCAAAAGGTAACTGAGATGATTCCTAAATGTTAACTGATATGAACCCTAGGACTTCCCATAACTAGCTGATTATAAAAGAAGGGAGAAAAAAAGAGAGTGCACTAAATTGAACACTGCTGCAGGCAAGGCTGGTAAGATGAAGGACACAGAAAAGGGATGGAGAAAACAGGAGGCCCCTCTGTTTTTACTTCCTCTCAGAGGCACCTGCCAGTGCAGGAGAAGCATGCCCTGCACATGGAATGGGAAGGAGAGCTGGCAGCAGCAGTCCTGGCTGCATGGATGAGCTCATCCCTGAGCAAGTAGGTGGAAGAGCTGGCAAAAGATAAGCCAGTTGTGCCAAGGATTCCTTTGATGGCCCCAAATTCCCACCACTGCCTTCCTGCTGCAAAATTAAAACCTGTGAGGCTGGCAAACAGCAGTAAAAAAATATTTCACAAAACCTATATGACATTCAAATTTAAATCTACTTTTAATTAAAAACTATTCTTCTGTCCCCTAATGTTTCTTTTTTCTCATTTAATGAGGAACGTTCAAGATTAAAAGGAAAAGATCAGATGAGGCAAAAGCGGTCCCTACATCTTTTTAATTTTACAGTGTGGGAACCTGACACCTTCTGGCATACATTCTGTTTCATGGTTTCGCCTTCCCAGCTTGGGGCTTGGAGAATCAAACCCCCAGGGCTCAGTGGGTTACTGAACACAGGTTAAGCACGACAACTGATAGCAGCGCTGATCCCACCCCACCACAAACACAAGCTGAAATCCCATTTTGTCAGATGGTACTGGGTTTGAAGGTTGCTCATGAAGCTGTAAAAGAGGGGAAAATAAAGATCTCCTAAAAATTGGGAATTGTGAGTTTAATGCTCTTAGCAACTAGTGGGAAGTTGCTGGGACAGCTGTCATTTTAAAAACTACGAACTCTTTTTTATAAAACATTTTGAATGAGATTTAAAAAATTTTAACATGTTCTACCTGTCATTATAACCTTCACTGATGACCTATTTCATCAGTTTTTCAGGAAAATTTTACGCATTTTCATTTTAATAATAACTTTGAATGCTCATCGTACTCCCTGCCATTTATAATTATTTGCATCTAAAAATTAAAAACTGATGACAGATTCTTTACAAAACCCCCTTAAAAATAGAAGATAAAAATCCTATTACTTTTTCATTTTAACCACAAAAAAAAGGCTGCATATTTTTAAATACAATCTGTAAATCGGAGATTAAATTAGTATCTCCAATGTACAACTATACTGTATATACATACAATAAAGCAGAGCTTATATATAAATTACATATACAAACAGCTCTATCCTTGTCATCACATATGTATTACTTAAGCATGGTAAGGACTCCTGATGAGACTGACAGGGTGTATGCGCATAAATTACATACACTTCACGTAGGAACCCAAGCTGAGTTGCTATTGTGGAATTTCCAACTTTTCGGGACATTTTTTATTATGCAGCATTGAAACGTATCAAAAGCTGAGCAAGCAAGGGTCATGCTGGGGAGGATTTCTGGATGGTCATTTCCTTCCAGAAGGATGTAGGACAAAGGGGACACCTCAGTAACTGTCTAGCCCAAGAATTCAGAGGTGGGCAGCTCTTTGGAATGGTTTGCTGCTGCTGGGCATCTTTCCACCCGCTTTTACTTCCACAATACACGTGAGCCCTGACCAGGGAGATAACTCATTTATATTGTTTCATACATACATTGTTTCACTTCTGTAACAAACGAGAAACAGTACTGATTGCATTTACATTTGCATGACTTCTAATCAGTCATCTAGCAAAATAATTACAACATTGCTATGCTGATGTCTAGTGCATTGTTCTGCGCAGCCAGATTCTACCTATCCATCTAGGACAGAGTGATTGCTATCACTCCAATCTGCTTAATAATTATTTAAGAGCCTCTAGGGTATTTACTGTTCCAGGCTTCAGTTCAGCTTTATGCTTTTTTTTTCTATACCTACCCCAGTATCGGGGTTAAAAGTTAAATTTTCAAGCTGACAAGTTGCTTTAGCTCACCACCTTTCCAAGCTGCTGCCAGAGCACCTTCAGGCCTTCTAGAGGAGAAAGGTCCCGCTCCTTTCTCCTCCCATGGGTTCACTGTCCTTTGATCTTGTGCTCCAAAACTAGAAAAAATGTGTTTTTCATTTTTTCTTTTTTTTTTAAAGCCTGACACAAAGATTAAATGAATGCCAGTGAAACCCCTGTGTGTTTTTTTTCTTCAAATTTTCCACTCACCAGAAACATGTAAAAATAACACAAGACACAAAAGATTTCTTTAATTTCTATACTGTCTCAAATACAGACTATACCAAAGAAGCAATTAGTTGAGCCAGCCACTCCCCAGCCAAACAGGGAGCAATTTTCCATTAAGCTTTCTGGTTCTCCAAAAGGCCTGGTACTCAGCTTTGCAGCTGTTGAGGGAGCACTTACCAAACACAGCAAGGAACAGAACTGGTTCAACAAGCAGAGCAACAAGAAAGCTTGTGTTTCATCACCAGAAACAATAGCTCAGAGACTTTATTCAAGTTCTCTGAAGGGTCAAACTGCTCTTTAATTTTTCCTCCTATTTCTGGAGGTCCTCAAGCACTACTGAGCTTACAAGGTAGAAATGATGCAAATACATAAACTTAGCACTCAGGAGCCCGAAGCACCAGCAACCCTGTTAAAAACACCTTAGTTTTATTGAGCTTAGCATGCCTTAAAAATGATCTCTTTACCGAGATCCTGAAACCTTGATTGATAGAAATGGTGGAAAAGATTAGATGTTTAGGAGGACTTCAGATTCTGAATTTGTTATAATTATCAGATATTAAGTAAATAAATAGTACTGGTGGCTATGAAGAAAAAGCAGAAACTAAATATATTTGATGAGGCTCAAAAAAAAAAAAAAAAAAAAAAAAAGCCTTTCATATGACCTCCAAGGTAGAGGTAGAAGTGAGGAAGGGAAAGAAAATTAGGAGCAAGACGTCAGAATGAATCAGTACAGACATGTACTGCGACAGGTATGTTTTCCTCTACAGCTGCCATAAACATAAGCAATGTTTTATTTGCTTTTTGACATCTAGCAAGTATAGAGTTCACTTCTCCACACAAATATATGACCTCAAGGTCTCATGCCTGAGTGTAAACTAGCAACTTGATTTAAATGAAAAGTTAGAGTATTTTTCCTAGGGTTATCACTTTGCATTTATCTGCACTGGATTTCATTTGTCATTTTATAACCCAATTTAATTTTAAAATGCTTTGCATTTCATTTTGCAACTTCATCTTTACTACCACGGATAACTCCACCAACTCAGCAATGCTATCATTTCACTGTTCATGCTCTTTTCACTCAGAAGAACTGGAATTGACAGATGCACATTTAAATTAACTACAAAATGGCAGGCAGCATTTGTCTGCTATGGAACAGATAGAGACTGTGAAACATGTAAGTATCAGCCTCTCAATGAATTTACACACAAGAGGAGTTGGGGGTGGGGGGAAGGCATATAGAGGGAGCTTACTCAATACTCTATCTTCTTTAAAACCCACCCTCTCCAAATTTCTTTGTGCCTTCACCAGACAGCTCAAAGAATATGCCTGTGGTTTGTCCCCCCATTGCACTGCCCATCCATCCCTTACCAAACTCCAGCATCTTCATACATCTTCCTTATAACTGGGCTGGCTCTAACACAGCCTGTTGGCCTTCTAGACCAATGTCCATTTGGCTCCGCTCCGTCCTTTCTTCTGTCCAACCTCAATGTTGCTTACCTGCTTCTCCAAAAAACAACTTTAAATTCTAAGCTATTTGGTAAATTCACTTTGAACATTGCTGCAGAATCACACTCGCCTTCAAATTCAAAAGCCCTCTTTAGTACTACTATGCATTAAATGCAAAGTTAAAGTTTTCCATTATTCAAACTAACCTATGTATTTTTTTGCTTGCTTGTTTTCCCAAGAGTTTAACAGGACTTAATGTTACACACTGAAGTGTATGAATCAAACTTACGTCCACTCTGAATGACATCAGTGGGTCTTACTGCTGAAAAAACAAAGCATCTAAAAAATCCACAATTAACTTCTTATGCTAGATCTTGCTCAGCTGTGGACTTCTAAAATTTGTCTTTCCAAAGTAATCTTCTATTTTTGTCCCTTTTTTCCCTTAGATGCTGCATGAAATGTTATGAGCTGCAGCTTTAAAGTGGAAAAACAACAGTAAATATTAGATTGGCAAAAAGCAAAATGCTTTGAAAGCTGGTCAAGCTACAAGCTGATGCAGGATCATGTGTACCTGAAACACAAAACCTAAGTGAAGGCAAAGATACAATGCTTTCTTGTTAGCAGGGCACTCTAGCCATGAACATGGTATTAGCCGTTCTAAGGGGCTTACCCACAGAAACTTGCCATGGGGAGTTCATGTTCACTTCTCTGGGCAAATAATTAGACCGCAGATGGCAATTTTGAGGATGAAAACGTGATATTCTGTTCAGGAACGCTGCATGGGGTGCCTGGGTTTGGGGATGCAGACAGCAGCAAAGCAGAGGTGATCTGGAAGCCCGGGCATAGGAATTCCCCCAGACCTGTGGGGAGCAGTGACACAACCTGCAGTGCCCGCGGGCACTCCTTCAGCAACCTGCTTCAAGGGGCAGAACAGCTCCAAGTACAAAAATATAGGTCAAGCAGGAGGAAGAAGAGGGAATTAACCAAAGAAAATGAAAATCAGAAGAGAAGCTGTGTGCAGATTAGCCTAAATCATCCAACTTCACCAGACACATCCCAAGCTGCTACTTTGGGGAGAAGGGGGCAATCTGGCAGACACATGTAGAGGAAATCAGACATCAGGGAGGAGTTTTGTGCTGAAAGGAAAAAATGGTTCATGCATTCACCAATACATTTCCAGCAGATCAGGACAACCTGAAATTACAAACAATGCTGCAGTTTTTTTTTTTTTTATTTTACTACCTTCAAGAACCATAAGAAACAAGTTGTTATGAAGTCACCACTTACTCATGAAAGCAGAAATTGCATGCTGGTCTTGCAAAGTGCCCTGCACCACACAGCAAGAGGTCCCCCACCAGGACTCTAAGCCCCATGAAACCTGGAGGGTTTTTTGGTTGTGGGGCTTGAGGGTACTATGTTGGTGGTGGTAAAAGAAATCTGCCGTGCGCCCTAGATTCTAAGCACCACCAAATCTGAAGAAAAAACAAGAAGTTTTCTCTCTCCTTCTCTCCCCAAGAAATAAAAGGAAGTAGGCTGAACTATCTTCTTGGCATTCCTTCTTTGATTATCTCCAAGATACCCTTGAACAACAAAGAAGCTCTTAGGGAAAAAAAAAAAATGGAACACTGACACTGCAAATTTAGTTAATTAATTTTTATACAAAAAGCTACTTATTACAAGAAACTAAGAAACCTTCATTTAGTAAATAAAGAATAGGAAGCAAATTATGGTAGTATTAATTCATAGCTATTTAAGTGCATTATTAATATGCTAACCAGTATTTTGAAAAACAAAGCAAAAACTCTATAGGTCCATTCACATTATTTACTGTTTTCACCACTTTATAAATCATCCCAAACTAAGTGCAGTTGCTTTTCCCATGGAACAACAAAGCACTATGATTTTTTTACAAGTAAAATGTAAACTGAAACAAACCTAGCTCTCCTCGCCTCCTTTTCCTGGGTACACTGGGGAAATTTTCTTTACCGATTGCAAGTTTAAGGAAGGTAACTAACTAGCTGCTTCTCAGACACCCACAAAACAATGACGTGATGGAATCCGAACACCGCCCTGTGTGTTTTTGCCTTTTTCACTTAGCACTCAAGCTCCACATTGTATTGACTGACTGAAGATGAGGGGGTGGTGAGGAACACGTGACAGGCAGCCACAGCACGCTGTGTCAGGAAGCAAATGATGGAGCTTGGCGAGCCCTGCACCCAATTGTGCATCCAGGGACTTCAAGTCGTCACAGAGTTTTTGTCCTTCAACAAGAAGGATTTGGAATTGTTAGCCCTGTGCCACGTAGAAAGACTTGCATCTGACTTTTTAACTCGTTTACATTATTATTTTTATCGTTGAAACAATGGCTTTTGTGAAATATCGTGAGAGGTAGAAGAAATTAGAATGTGCTACTTGACTGAAACAATGAAAATTCAAAGCCACTAGAATATTCTGGAAATACTTTCTGGTTTTCTTTTAATATGCCTGTTTCGACGTTTTCTCAATAGCGTTAAAATTAATTCCTTAGGAAACAACTCAAAATTTCTAAAACTATTAAGCTTTTAAATGGTCACCGAATCACAGAATTGTAAGGGTTAGACCTCAAGAGATCATCAGATCTCCCTTCCCAAAGCAGGTTCCCTAGATCAGATTGCCCAGGTAGACATCCAGATGGGCCCTGAATATCTCCAGAAAAGGAGATTCCACAACCTCCCTGGGCAGCCTGTTCCAGTGCTCTGTCACCCTCACCATGAAGAAGTTCTTTTGCATGTTGGTGCAGAACTTCCTGTGTTCTATTTTGTGGCCATTGCCCCTTGTCCTGTCCACACAAACCACTGAAAAGAGGTTGGCCAAATCCTTCTGTCTTCCAAATATGGTCTCTCTGCCCCCCTCCCCCTTTTTTTTTTTTCAATAGTTCCGCTAAAATAACTTTTCACTTAAACTTTCCACATTTCTTGCCAAAGGAAGGCCAACTGAGACAAAAATAATGGTTAAAATGGTAAAGTAAAATAATGAAGCCAACAAATGGCATCTGCACTGTAGAAATTATACTCGGAAGTTCTTTTTCTTTTTTGCCTCCTCTGAAGATCATACATCAGCTTATACTTTGAGGCTTCTACTTAGCAGGAATCACAGGAAGTATGAAAACACTGAACACATGATTTTCTATTTCTTTTCCCTTATGGAAAAAAAAATTAAGGCACTATCTTACAGGTAGCAAAAATTAATCAAAAATACACTTTCACAGCAGATAACCTGTTGCTTTCTCACCTTTGGCAGTCTTTCTGTCCAGCTTCTCATTTTCTGTGGTTACAATTCATTATCATGAACAAAATTTAAATTTTTTATTCTATGCTTCAGGATTAATCAATTTCTTATGTAGTCAGCTACTCAGCTTTTGGATTTATACTTCATGTAATACCTCCCCTCCAAAAACAAAACAAAACAAAACAAAACAAAAACCACAATACTCTCAACTCAGATGAAGTTTATGGTTTGGCAGTTTAAATACCTTAGTTTTCATTTGTTTCATCCCATTTAGTAATTGCTTCCAAGTGTATTAAACTGTGACTGTTATTTTTAAGAACTTCCAGAAATTAAGTTCTATTCAAATTAAATACTTAGCAGGTATTCATTATCAACTCAAGACAGAATTCAGTAGCAGAATTTGACCTTAATTACTAATTATCAGCTGGATTAAATTTATGCTTTCGCACTCCTGGTATCTAATTTTGAAGATTTGGTGGCTGCAGTTTCATTAGCTCACACATCATGGTAAATAAAAGATTTGGAAATTGTTACTCCAAACATAGCAGAAAAGCAGAGACAAACCTCATGGTGCTCATTGGAAAGAAAACCCTTCTAAAAGCACAACTGAAATATGAAAAAAAAAAACAAAAAAAAAAAAAAAAACATATTTTCAAACTATTACAAGGACATAGTTCTGAGCATGCAAACTGTGTAAATACCTGACTTAATCCATGATTTAAATATAGTCTACTTTATGACACTGTGGGAGTCATCTGCTCATAAGACAGCAAGAGCAATGCGACCCAACCAGTATATTAAAAACCTAAATTGTGAATTATAGAAAAATGTTTTTACCTAGAAGGCTGTCCTAAAAGTATGCTAAGAGAAAAAGCCATGATCAAAGCATTGAAATATAGAAGGAAATAAACAGGTCAAATCCCTTTATCCATTTAAACTACTCACATAATTAATTAACAGCCTTCTGGTGCACAGCACTGAGGAACTGACCCACAGTTCTTGATGATTCTCTGAAAACAGCCACGTAATGCACAGGGATCACCTGTTTTTTGCAGTTGCTTTGATTGATTGCTTTGGGAAGGGGCATTTGCAGATGAACAAAATGTCAGGCTGCATTAAGAAAAGATATGGACAATAATAATACAATTATTGCATTGCTATGAGAACCATGTTCTATGCTGGTTACCTTATCTTGAAGGCAAAAAAGCAGAAACAGAAAAAGTTCAAAGGGCAACAAAATTACTTAGGAGCCTGCTGAAAATTCTAGATGAGAAAAGTCTAAAAGACCACAGCAGTTTTATTTATGGAGAAGTGGAAAAAAATTGAGATAATACAGGTATACAAAGTAATAAATGTTTTAGGGAAGGTCAAACTGCGCACTACTGGGAAAAATAAAAAGAACAAATTGAAAACTCATAAATTTTATTTGCAATATCAAGATGTAAGCCTTAGCAGCTGAACTTCCCACAGGCTTTGTTTAACCAATTTATCTCAACTCTCATTTCCTCCCTGCTTTCAGGCAGGTATTTTAAATACATGTGTTTTAGATTTAGCTTTCCCACTGCAAATGAATTCATTGATCAATTCTGTCTGATGACATTGAAAAGAAATCCTTTTAAACACGAGATATTGGCTTTTGGGCTTTTGCCATGAAGTACTGGAGGTGTATATAGGACAATCTTTACACTCTTATTATTAATAAAAACATACCCTGTTAAGGGCAAACAGATCATGTTCTCAACAGAGATCAAACATGGTTTTCAGAGCACAGCCCAGCTACTAATTGCCTGGCATGAAAGTTTTTTGTTGTTGTTGTTGTTTTGTTTGCTTGTTTGTTTTTTTAAAAAAAAGCCACAGAACAAAACAAAACCCCAGGGTCCACAGCCACTTCTTACAAAGTTGTCCACTGAAGCACTTGCTGTTCTCTCTCCAAATCACTTCACTAAGGGTACTGTTAGGATACTGGTAAATCAGGCTAGTTTTACTTTACAGGAGTGAGAAAAGTGTTAAAAATAATTTTGGCTGCTTTACACACTGACATCCTTGGTTTTGTTTCAAATGAAGTAACACCACATGTGTGCAGTACAGTTTAGACTTGCCACTATCCAACAACAACTAAAGCTATTCTAAGAAACTACCACCCAAAAAGAGGTCATTGCAGATTTACAGTAAGTTTGCCATAGCAAAGTTCGGAGCATGTTCTCAGTATTACCAAAAATGCTTGGCTGCATCTGCTTTGGAGTGACGTGACTGTAACCACCAAAATATTACAGTAACTTGTTGCCAACTGATCCAAGCAAAAAACGTCCATCAAATAACAATGCGAGCTTTCCTATTTTCAGCAGTGACTTTGTTGTTGTTGTCAGCTCTATTGGCAGGCTCCTCAGAGATCTGCCATGTCTTATTCCATATAAACCCATTCACAGGATCACAGAATCATCTAGGTTGGAAGAGACCTCCGAGATCACCGAGTCCAACCTCTGACCTAACACCATCCTTGCTGAGCTGGTTCCTGAAAATCCCAGGCTCTGCCCAAACAAACTATGTCCTGGACACTGCTGCAAGCAAGCCCAGCAGCAACACGCAAAGCAGCACACAGTAACAACGAGGTGCAAATGTGCTCCAGAAATCAGTGCCTGTATGTAGCACGTGCTTCAGTTTACATTAATACATAACCTGGCTTAGAAGTCTCCCAATCCAAGTTTGTCTTCACATCTCAGAGACTGCTCTGACTCAAACCAACACTAAAAGCACTGATAGGCAAAGAGAGGCTCAGCAGTTTGCAAACCCAAGGGCCATCTCTCCCTCCACATATGCATACAGATGTATACATTAAGGATGCATAATTAACTATAGAAAAATAGTTCTCGGGGACCAGAAAGCTAAAAGTATTTGTATCAAACGCAGAATCTTTCTCACTGTTTGCACAAATAAACCCACTGAAGTTGCTGACTTTGACTGGCACAGCAAGCCAGACTAGTTTCTCAACATAAAACAACTTAAGCAGTCAGAAGCCGAAAAGTACTGAAGTTTCCACAAAATTTCTTGCAGATTTTTACACACAAAGTTGTTGCCTTAGTCTGTGGAAACAGTGAATATTTTCTAATGCAATGCAAGCTTGATAACACACACAGCATAGCATACTTTTCCTCTGCTTTTAAATGACCCTAATAGAAACCATCTCCAGATAGCATTGCAAGGTAGGTTTTTGGGGGGTGATGGAAGTGGAGAGCTGCGAAGAAGAGCTGTTCTTAAAACTGAAGTAACATTTCAAATTCACAGAATCACAGAATCACAGAAAAGTCTAGGTTGGAAGAGACCTCCAAGATCACCTAGTCCAAACTATGACCTAACACTAACAGTCCTCCACTAAGCCATCTCCCTAAGCTCTACATCTAAACATCTTTTAAAGACCTCCAGGGATGGTGACTCAAAACCAGTTCCCTGGGCAGCCCACTCCACTGCCTAACAACCCTTTCAGTAAAGAAGTTCTTCCTAATATCCAACCTAAACCTCCCCTGGAGCAACTTTAGCCCATTCCCCATCATCCTGTCACCAGGCACGTGGGAGAATAGGCCAACCCCCACCTCCCTACAGCCTCCTTTCAGGTACCTGTAGAGTGCAATAAGGTCGCCCCTGAGCCTCCTTTTCTCCAGGCTAAATAGTCCCAGCTCCCTCAGCCACTCCTCGTAAGATTTGTTCTCCAGACCCCTCACCAGCTTTGTAGCCCGTCTCTGGACTCGCTCGAGCACCTCCATGTCCTTCTTGTAGTGAGGGGGCCCAAAACTGAACACAGTACTCAAGGTGTACTCAAGGTGTGGCCTCACCAGAGCTGAGTACAGGGAGACAATTACTCCCCTGCACCTGCTGGCCACGCTGTTTCTTATACAAGCCAGGATGCTGTTGGCCTTCTTGGCCGCCTGAGCACACTGCTGGCTCATATTCAGCTGACTAACAACCAAAACTCCCAGGTCCTTCTCTGCCAGGCAGCTTTCCAGCCACTCATCTCCCAGCCTGTAGCTCTGCTTGGGGTTGTTGTGCCCCAGGTGCAGAACCCGGCACTTGGCCTTGTTGAACTTCATACCGTTGGCCTCAGCCCATCGGTCTAGCCTATCCAGATCCTCCTGCAGATCCTTCCTACCCTCGAGCAGATCAACACACGCACCTAATTTGGTGTCATCTGCAAACTCACTGAGGATGAACTCGATCCCCTCATCCAGATCATTGATGAAGATATTAAAGAGGACTGGCCCCAGTACCGAGCCCTGGGGGACTCCACTAGTGACCGGCCTCCAACTGGATTTGACTCCATTCACCAAAACTCTCTGGGCCCGGCCATCCAGCTAGTTTTTAACCCAATGAAGCATGCGCCAGTCCAAGCCACGAGCAGCCAGTTTCCTGAGGAGAATGCTATGGGAAACAGTGTCATAAGCCTTACTGAAGTCAAGGTAGACCACATCCACAGCCTTTCCCTCATCCACTAAGCATGTCACTTTGTCAGAGAAGGAGATCAGGTTTGTCAAGCAGGACCTGCCTTTCATAAACCCATGCTGACTGGACCTGATCACCTGCTTCCCCTGCAACTGCCACATGATGACGCCCAGGATAATCTGCTCCATAAGCTTCTCTGGCACTGAGGTCAAACTAACAGGCCTATAGACTCCTGGGTCTACCCTCCGGCCCTTCTTGTAGATGGGCGTCACATTTGCTATCCGCCTGTCGAGTGGGGCCTTCCCTGAGAGCCAGGACTGCCGATAAATGATGGAAAGCGGCTTGGCCAGCTCTTCCGCCAGTTCTCTCAGTACCCTCGGGTGGATCCCATCCGGTCCCATCGACTTGTGTACATCCCAGTGCTGTAGGAGGTCACCAACCATTTCCTCGTGGACTGTAGGGGCCATATTCTGCTCCTCATCCCCTTCCACCAGCTCAGGGTACTGGGTGTCCAGAGAACAACTGGTCTTGCTGCTAAAGACTGAGGCAAAGAAGGCCTTAAGCACCTCAGCCTTTTCCTCATCTCTTGTAACTAAGTTTCGCCCCGCATCCAGTAAAGGATGGAGATTCTCCTCAGTCCTCCTTTTTGTGTTAATGTATTTATAAAAACATTTTTTGTTGTCTTTAACGGCAGTAGCCAGATTGAGCTCCAGGAGAGCTTTGGCCTTTCTAGTTTTGTCCCTGCACAGCCTCACAACATCCTTGTAGTCCCCTTGAGTGGCCCACCCTCTTTTCCAAAGATTATAAATCCTCTTTTTTCTCCTAAGCTGAAGCCACAACTCTCTGTTCAGCCAGGCCGGTCTTCTTCCGCGCCAGCTCGTCTTTGGACACGTGGGGACAGACCATACCTGTGCCATTAAGATTTCTTTCTTGAAGAGTGCCCAGCCTTCCTGGGCTCCTCTGTCCTTCAGAACCGCCTCCCAAGTGACTCTGCCAACCAGTGTCCTGAACAGCTCAAAGTCAGCCCTCCGGAAGTCCAAGACAGAGGTTTCTGGAGAGCATGGAAGATAACTTCCTGACCCAGCTGGTTGGCGAGCCTACCAGGGGAGGTGCCCCGCTAGACCTTCTGTTCACTAACAGAGAAGGACTGGTGGGAGATATGTGGTCACTCTGCCCAAGACAGCCCCCGACCACCATATCTCCCACCAGTCCTTCTCTGTTAGTGAACAGAAGGTCTAGCGGGGCACCTCCCCTGGTAGGCTCGCCAACCAGCTGGGTCAGGAAGTTATCTTCCATGCTCTCCAGAAACCTCCTGCACTGCTTTCTCTGGGCTGTGTTGTGCTTCCAGCATATATCTGGGAAGTTGAAGTCCCCCATGGGAACAAAGTAGGGACTACTAAGTAGGGACGCTTTCAGTTATCTTTTAGTTTATGAAGCATATGAGCAGGCCCTAACAGCTGACGTTGCTTGGGGTACATGTAAGATTTAAATGGATGTGGAACTTTTCCATGTATTTCTTGTGATTATTTCAATGGCAATTTGCTTTTACTGTGGAAACTTTTCATGAGTTAAGTTTGGGATGTGCAGTGGAACAGTAAAGATATTTAATATTTTGCTTATTTTTTCAGAGAAAAACAGTCTGCATGTCAAAAATATATTGATGAGGTAATTTCTTACAATGTCAATGTGTTAGTTGACTTTTGAGAACAACCTTGTAGATAATGAGTTTTATTTTTATCTCAGAGCCGTCTGATTGTAGTGCCTCTCACAAATCACTTAATGGTTATAAATACATAGCAAAATTTGGAAGCAAAAAAAAAAAAAAAAAAAAAAGATAAGAAAAAAACAAACCACCAGCAACAAATAGACCACCCAGATCTGTCTGACTAGCATGGGTAGTTGTAATTTGCCGAGGCGATCGGCTCCGGGGCAGACGTACTCTGCAGCGGAGCAGGGGATCAGGACAGGCAGGGCTATTTTCCCGGCATCGAGGCCACTCGAGGTAGCCGAGGGAGCCGCCACGACCCGGCAGCCCTGTGAGGAACGCTGACGAGGCGTAAACGGAGCCATCAGCGCCCCCTCCCCGGCCGCTCAAAAGCAGCCCCTGGGGAGCACGAGCGACCAGGAGTGCGGCGACCAGGATGGGCAAACAGGGCGGGGCGCGGCAGTTTGCGCGGCAGTTTGAGCAGGCAGGGCGAGCAGGGCGTTCCTGCCCGCCCATAGGAACAACTCACCTAAGGGCTGTCTAGCACTAGTTAGGCCACTATGGTCCCCACTAGGCAGAGAGCTTGCGTTAGGAAGTCTGTAGCCACTCAGACAGACTGCCCGCTCCAAAATGCGGCAGTTCAGGTCTCTGGGTGCAGGGAGTGCCAGAGCCTGCTGCTGCCATCAGAAGGAGGCATAGATTCTGTGTGTGTGAGGTGCGAGCAGGTGGACGACCTGGTCCGCCTGGTGGCAGAGCTCAAGGAGGAGGTGGAGAGGTTGAGGGCCATCAGGGAGTGTGAGAGGGAGATAGACTGATGGAGCAACTCCCTGCAAGGCCCGAAGGAGAGGCATTGGAGTGAGACTCCCCAAATGGGGGTGGACCCCCTGCCTGGTCACTGTTGGGCAGAGAAAGGGGACCTAAGAGTTCAAGAGGAATGGAAACAGGTCCCTGCTCGATGATGCAGGAAATGGCCCCTCCCCCCCCACCTGTCCCACCTTCCCCACCTTCCCAGGTGCCCTTGTGCAACAGATTTGAGGCCCTGGAGCTCGAGAGGGTGGTGGATAAGGATGTGGAAGGAAGTTTACCCAGGAAGCCTAGGGCGAGGAAGTCTGCTCCATGCCTCAAGACTGCCTCCACCAAGAAAGAAAGGAGGGTGATTGTTGTGGGCGACTCCCTTCTCAGGGGAACAGACGGCCCTGTCTGTCGGCCTGACCCTACCCGTAGGGAGGTCTGCTGCCTCCCTGGGGCCAGGGTCAGGGATGTTGCCAGAAAGCTTCCCAGCCTGGTTCGCCTCTCCGATTACTACCCCCTACTGATAGTCCAGGCTGGCAGTGATAACATTAATGAGAGAAGCCTGAAGGCTACCAAAGGGGACTTCAGGGGGCTGGGACGGTTAGTGGACGGAGCAGGAATACAGGTGGTGTTTTCGTCCATTCCTACAGTGGCAGGGAGCGGGTTCAGAGAGGACACGCAAAGCCCACATGATAAACACATGGCTTAGAGGCTGGTGCCAACACAGAAGTTTTGGGTTCTTTGACCACGGGGCGCTTTACTCGGCACCCAGCCTGATGGCTGCAGATGGGTCCCAACTGTCCCCAAGGGGAAAACAGATCCTGGCCCAGGAGCTGGCAGGGCTCATTGAGAGATCTTTAAACTAGGTAAGAAGGGGGACGGGGATGTAACAAAGCTTGTTGGAGGTGTGCCAGGGGGAACAGTGGCTAGGCTGGGGGAAAAGGCAAAGGCTCAGCTGAAGTGCATCTACAGTAATGCATGCAGCATGGGCAACAAGCAGGAGGAGCTGGAAGCCATTGTGCAGCACGCGGGCTATGACTTGGTTGCCATCACGGAAACGTGGTGGGACCACTCTCATGACTGGGGTGCTGCCATGTCTGGCTATAGGCTCTTCAGAAGGGACAGGCAGCATGGAAGGGGTGGTGGAGTGGCTCTCTGTATTAGAGAGTTTTTGATGTCGTCGAACTTGAGGCTAGCAATGACAAGGTGGAGTTGCTATGGGTTAGGATCAGCGGAAAGGCCAACAAGGCAAGCATCCTGAGGGGGGTCTGCTATAGACCGCTGAACCAGGATGAAGGGGAGGATGAGGAGTTCAACAGACAGCTGATAGAGGCTGCGAAATCGTCAGCGCTTGTTCTTGTGGGGGACTTCAACTTCCCATACATATCCTGGAAGCACAACACAGCCCAGAGAAAGCAGTGCAGGAGGTTTCTGGAGAGCATGGAAGATAACTTCCTGACCCAGCTGGTTGGCGAGCCTACCAGGGGAGGTGCCCCGCTAGACCTTCTGTTCACTAACAGAGAAGGACTGGTGGGAGATATGGTGGTCGGGGGCTGTCTTGGGCAGAGTGACCACAAAATGGTAGAGTTCTCGATACTTGGCGAAGTCGGGAAGGGGACCAGTAAAACCTCTGTCTTGGACTTCCGGAGGGCTGACTTTGAGCTGTTCAGGACACTGGTTGGCAGAGTCACTTGGGAGGCGGTTCTGAAGGACAGAGGAGCCCAGGAAGGCTGGGCACTCTTCAAGAAAGAAATCTTAATGGCACAGGTATGGTCTGTCCCCACGTGTCCAAAGACGAGCTGGCGCGGAAGAAGACCGGCCTGGCTGAACAGAGAGTTGTGGCTTCAGCTTAGGAGAAAAAAGAGGATTTATAATCTTTGGAAAAGAGGGTGGGCCACTCAAGGGGACTACAAGGATGTTGTGAGGCTGTGCAGGGACAAAACTAGAAAGGCCAAAGCTCTCCTGGAGCTCAATCTGGCTACTGCCGTTAAAGACAACAAAAAATGTTTTTATAAATACATTAACACAAAAAGGAGGACTGAGGAGAATCTCCATCCTTTACTGGATGCGGGGCGAAACTTAGTTACAAGAGATGAGGAAAAGGCTGAGGTGCTTAAGGCCTTCTTTGCCTCAGTCTTTAGCAGCAAGACCAGTTGTTCTCTGGACACCCAGTACCCTGAGCTGGTGGAAGGGGATGAGGAGCAGAATATGGCCCCTACAGTCCACGAGGAAATGGTTGGTGACCTCCTACAGCACTGGGATGTACACAAGTCGATGGGACCGGATGGGATCCACCCGAGGGTACTGAGAGAACTGGCGGAAGAGCTGGCCAAGCCGCTTTCCATCATTTATCGGCAGTCCTGGCTCTCAGGGAAGGCCCCACTCGACAGGCGGATAGCAAATGTGACGCCCATCTACAAGAAGGGCCGGAGGGTAGACCCAGGAGTCTATAGGCCTGTTAGTTTGACCTCAGTGCCAGAGAAGCTTATGGAGCAGATTATCCTGGGCGTCATCATGTGGCAGTTGCAGGGGAAGCAGGTGATCAGGTCCAGTCAGCATGGGTTTATGAAAGGCAGGTCCTGCTTGACAAACCTGATCTCCTTCTCTGACAAAGTGACATGCTTAGTGGATGAGGGAAAGGCTGTGGATGTGGTCTACCTTGACTTCAGTAAGGCTTATGACACTGTTTCCCATAGCATTCTCCTCAGGAAACTGGCTGCTCGTGGCTTGGACTGGCGCATGCTTCATTGGGTTAAAAACTAGCTGGATGGCCGGGCCCAGAGAGTTTTGGTGAATGGAGTCAAATCCAGTTGGAGGCCGGTCACTAGTGGAGTCCCCCAGGGCTCGGTACTGGGGCCAGTCCTCTTTAATATCTTCATCAATGATCTGGATGAGGGGATCGAGTTCATCCTCAGTGAGTTTGCAGATGACACCAAATTAGGTGCGTGTGTTGATCTGCTCGAGGGTAGGAAGGATCTGCAGGAGGATCTGGATAGGCTAGACCGATGGGCTGAGGCCAACGGTATGAAGTTCAACAAGGCCAAGTGCCGGGTTCTGCACCTGGGGCACAACAACCCCAAGCAGAGCTACAGGCTGGGAGATGAGTGGCTGGAAAGCTGCCTGGCAGAGAAGGACCTGGGAGTTTTGGTTGTTAGTCAGCTGAATATGAGCCAGCAGTGTGCTCAGGCGGCCAAGAAGGCCAACAGCATCCTGGCTTGTATAAGAAACAGCGTGGCCAGCAGGTGCAGGGGAGTAATTGTCTCCCTGTACTCAGCTCTGGTGAGGCCACACCTTGAGTACACCTTGAGTACTGTGTTCAGTTTTGGGCCCCCTCACTACAAGAAGGACATGGAGGTGCTCGAGCGAGTCCAGAGACGGGCTACAAAGCTGGTGAGGGGTCTGGAGAACAAATCTTACGAGGAGTGGCTGAGGGAGCTGGGACTATTTAGCCTGGAGAAAAGGAGGCTCAGGGGCGACCTTATTGCACTCTACAGGTACCTGAAAGGAGGCTGTAGGGAGGTGGGGGTTGGCCTATTCTCCCACGTGCCTGGTGACAGGATGATGGGGAATGGGCTAAAGTTGCTCCAGGGGAGGTTTAGGTTGGATATTAGGAAGAACTTCTTTACTGAAAGGGTTGTTAGGCAGTGGAGTGGGCTGCCCAGGGAACTGGTTTTGAGTCACCATCCCTGGAGGTCTTTAAAAGATGTTTAGATGTAGAGCTTAGGGAGATGGCTTAGTGGAGGACTGTTAGTGTTAGGTCATAGTTTGGACTAGGTGATCTTGGAGGTCTCTTCCAACCTAGGTGATCCTGTAAATATGGTATAGCCTAAAAATTATTATTATGGGCCTGGCTGGTTCTTTCTTTTAAAATTTCTCTAATCCATGCTGGTAAACGGGAGTTAAAGCAGGACATCATTAGTCCCTGCTTAGGATTTGCTTACTGTCTTTTGCTATTTGTCTTCCTTACTGACCCAGGAAAGCAAAGCACAGACCTCTTCCAGGTGCTTCCCCCTACATCCATTCTCACCCTTCCCCTCTCCTCCACAGGCAGCACTGCAAAGGCAGCCAGAGGTGCAGCCCCAAATTTTGCTTCCACCTCCCACCCTGCCTCCAGGAAGAGCTCACCCGCACTGTTGCAGCTGGCAACAGAAGCTGGGTGCCGAGCTGTAGAAAATGCCTACCTCATCCCTTCTGCAGGGGTAAGGGGGAGTGGCTCGCAACAATGAAGAGAAAGAGCAGCTTCATGAGCTAACAACTGGGACACCTCCCAGGCCAGGTGGAGATGCCCAGGACAGCTTCTCTCTTTAACAAAGCAGAGAGCAAAAGCTACAATTTCTCCCCTTTCCCAGCTACTGGGGTTCTTTGTTGATGTGTGAGCTTTCTATGGTATCTTCCAGGCTAGAGTTACAGGAGAGTCTTCACTTAGAGAACTTCGTTTCTTGAGTACACAATTACCTAATACACTCAAGGCACTCCAAGGCACTTTTTTTTTTTAATTAAAAAATAAATTATTTCCAGCTGGAACTTTTTTTTTTTTTATATATTTTATTTCAAACTTAGGCCTGTAAGCAAAGCCATGAGAGTGCTCTGAATGTGGTGCACAGGGACACTCAGCTCAGTATCCCAATAAAGTATAAACTTCTTGGCTGTGTTTCCATCCCTCTACATATGAGAACATAGGCTGAGCTCCAGGCTTGCAAGAGACCTTGACGTTCAGGAGAACCTCCTCCATTTCCATCCGTGCACCTTATTCCTCCTACAGCAAGTCAAGTTTCTACTGAACATTCTTCTAGAAAATGTTAAAGATAGCTAGCTATGCCAGCAAGCCCCACCACAGGGAACAAACACCCCTTCTGTCATTTCACAGAGAGAACAGCACCAGCTGACTATTTATCCTAAATTAAAGCTTTTAACTCATTTTACAAGAGAAAAGAAAGTGGCAAAGAGCAGGATAAAAACAATTAAAGGAGCATGTGCCCATGAAAAGCCAATGGGACATTGTGATTGTGTTGGGAGGGGAAGGCAGCAGGGAGAACACACCATATTCAACTGCAGCAAGATGTAGAAAGTTGGACTCCGCATTTGAAAAGCCATCGATGAAGTCAAATAAAATACAGATCAGCCAGGCAGTATATACACAGCCCTCAAGGGCCTTATGGCAAAGCTGTGTACTTGCCCCAGTTTCTTTAAAATACATTTCCCCCCTCCTAACAGTCATTCAACAAGCATGGAAACCTTCATTTGGGTACATGTTCAGGAAAAGACACAGTGTGAAGTTACATGGTGTGATGTGTGTGATGTGTAACTTCACATGGTGTGAAGTTACACATCACATCCATCATCAACAGATCTCTGCCAGGCAGTATCCGAGAGATCTCTGATCACTTCTAAGTAGAAATGGGAGGTGGCAACCCAAGTACTTAGAAACATTAAGGAATCCAGAGCACTCCCCTGTGCTGATGTAGGATTATGATCCAACAGGTCCAAAGGCTGCACAGGGAAATTACTGCTGGTTGTGTCCCAGCCTGACAGCTAAGCATCAGGACCCTGCTGACTGAGCTATGAAAGTTTTCCCTTTCATAGCTCAGTCAGCAGGGTCCTGATGCTTAGCTGTCAGGCTGAGGGAGAATTACCTCACCTGCTCCTTTTCCCAAGGAGTCTGAAGTAATTTAAGTCTTTAAAATAGCGACTCTTTCACAAGCATTGCTGAACCCCAAAACCCATACCTCTGCTCATTTTATAAACATCCTGTCATTGCAGGTATTGTAACTTAACCTGACAATCTCTAAGGTGCACACTGTTACAAGACAGAAGATCCAGCACAATACACACCATGCTAGGAGAAAGCTAGACACAATACACATCATTGACTGACCTGTTCCTTGCAATGCCATCTCGACTACTCCCCCCTCCCCCCCCCCATTGTACAAATTAATGAGACTTAAGCAAAGCAAACCAAAATTTTATTTGCAATATTTTATTTCCAGTTCAGATTTGAGATGGCTGGTCACATTCAGTTCACAAAATTTTGCTCTATAAATATATCATGTCTGATTTGGATTTTTAAGTAACACTTGAAAACAAACAGTGCAACACAAAAGCTGCAATAAACCACACTAATAAACTTATCTCGGGAATACCTTTTAGAGGCCAATAAGAACTGTGCTGTATTATCAAAGGGGCTTTAAGTATTATACTGCAAATCCTGTGTAACAAGAAGTGGATGAAGCATGTCAAACCATATACTGTCCTTTAAAATTGCCATATAAAAACTAGGTTTTAAGAAGATCAGAGGTTGGTATGTTAGTATTGAAGAATGAAATGCATTATATGGCACATTATCCCCAGAATTACCCCTAAACCAAGTAACATGTATCCATGTATCCAAGTAACATGTATCCATAAAATCTGAGCAAAGTAAATTGAAACACTTATGGTTGGGAAGTGCACTGTCAAGGCACATGTGCAAACTGAACAGAGCCTTATCATGGGAGTCAATCAAGATACCATGGTGTTTCAAAACCCTAAATAAATTCAAATCTTATGTAGTGAGCTAATAGCTATTCTCCCATACTAATATTATCAAAGGGCACTGTTTGGCTCTAGTAGCTGGGAAATTTTCTATAGCTTAAAGTGGCCTAAGTTGGGCTGACACCTCACTTCCCCAGGAAAATTGTAGGCTTCTTTGCTGACAAGAGGATGTTGCTTAGAGGAAATGCACCAAAAACCTCTTTCCATCAGAAAATACACTACCAAAAGCTGAACTGTTTGTAGAAAACAGGAGTTTGAGCAAGTTTTACATTATAAAATATTTCTCCAGGACACTTTCCTAAGTTCCCAACCAAAAAAAAAGAAAAAACATGTATTATCTAAAGCTTTGTTTCACTGTTGATTATCTACTCAAAGAAAAGCCATGTGGACTGTAAGAAGTCAAATTCAAAACAAAGTGTTTTAGATTTATAACAATTAAATACTCTAAGTTAATACCTATTTTAATTTCATATTACAGAAGCATGGCAAGTAGTGAGTTGAGATTTTAGTTTTCACATTTTAAAAAGTTGTACAGAAAAAAGGCACAATGACCTATGAATCTAATTTCAACTTGTTTTAATTGCAGATGTTGGAACAGATTTGAAATCTATTACAATCATCTGATGTACCCACAATGAATGGTTTGGTACACACTTATTAAGTGTAGATTTTAACATCTGTTGTGCATTCAAATCAATTAATGCATTTGGTAATGTTCAGAGGATTCACTCTGAAAATCTCCAGTTTTAAGTGGTTCTAATAAGCATATATTTTGGTTTTTGCATGAACAGACTGTACACATCGTAAACCTACAAACCTAGTTAAGGATCCTGAAACACACGGCTTTTTCTTTGTATTCCTGTCCCTCACACTTGAACTCTTGTGGAATAAATGTGGTGAAGCCAAAATCTCTTCCCTAACCCCACCCTCAGAACAGAGATACGCACACTACTCTTCCACCAAGACACCACCACCAAAGGACGTTGAACAACAAGCTCACACTCTGAATTTGAGCATCTCTGGAGCAGCAGGAAGCCTGAGTATCAAAAAATTGTTAACTTGTTAATTGTACTTCACTGAAATCCAGACCATGCTCAGACCAACTGTATAACTACGTAGGATTTTAAGAAAACCAGAATTTCAATGGTTCACAATTTTGTTAGGAAACCCAGCAGCCCCACAATATCCACCCACCTGTGGGAACTCCCTTGTTATTACTTCCATTCCACTGAGGCAAGTGACTCTGTAAAGCAGCCAAATCTCACGCAACGGTTCGCTTCTTCACAGCTCCTCTGGAATCCCAGGGCATAGATGAAAGCAAGGACTGACAGTGTTGGAAAGCATCCAGAAGCAGTGCAATGGCAGCAGGTAGCAGAAGTGTGCTTACCAATAGTACAAAATCCTGTTAGATGGAAAATGGGGAAGGGGACACTTGGTTTTTGCACAATTCAGTGACAGGCAGGCAGAGGAGAACATGCAGGATGAGACTGGGGAGGTGAGACAGCATATACTTACAGGAGGAAAAGCCTGGGCTCAGGAATGGGGTTAAGGAATGGTCTTGGAATATGGAGGTTCAGTGCTGGCCAACCACAGCCTTCCCATGTGTCTCAGCTCCAATCCACAACAATGCTTTCATACTACAGTGATTTATTGCAATGATGAATTACCATGTGTTTCTAAGGAACACAGTTGCTGCAGAGATGAAGTCTTACGGAGATATTTAGATAGTTTGCTGCCAACTGCTCACATAAAACATGCTCGTTAGTTAACCTGTTACATACCTTCCTGAGCATCTTCTCATTTACTGCTTCCTTTTCCAATGGCACAAAGATTTAAAGACGATCAGTTGTTGCTGTTTCACCATATATCAATATTGTACCCAAGGCAGGGGCTCAAACTCCCCCTGCCCTGAAGCACTCTGACAGGTCTTGCTAAACAGCTGGCCCAATAGCTGCAAAAGCAGCCAGTAAGTCAAGGTGTGCAAGCACCATTCTCCTGAAACAGCCTTTTCAGCAATGGACTTTCTAAATATCAGACATTATTAGACTGTCTCAGATCCAACCCATGCAAAGAAAGCTGCCCCAAAGCCCTTTTGCAAGAACACCTGACTTCTGTACGCATCTCCTAAATACAGTGTAAGCAATTATTGCACACGCAGTGCAAAATTAGGGTAGTTAGAAAATAGCTTCTTCTTCTGACCTGCAGCAATTAATTCCAAAGTCAAAAATCTTAATAAAATAGTTGAGGATTTTCAAAAGGAACTCAGTCATTGTTGATGGGTTTTTAATTAATTTTCCCACAGAAGCCAATTGTAAAACTACCACCAATGAAAACAGCATTCATCCAAGTCAAATCCCATGTGTTCCTGACAATCACGCTCATAACTTCCAAGTGTGGTAACAACATATTTCTATCTTTTTTAGAATGGTCTTTAAAGACAAAACTTAATTATAAAGAAAAAAAGACATTTATCTTGCAGTGGCAATAAAAACCTCATATGTAAAGGTACGTTCAACCAGAATAAAATCTTACTGTGGTCAGCACAAGCTGGTTTGTGACCATTCACTTTATAATGCACTGCATCAAGACCCAGACAGAAGAGTGCACCCATAAAGCATCTTAGCAGATCCCTGGACCACACAGAAAGAAGCCTGTGCATTGCTTTAAAACCAGCTCAGCCTCCCCTGGCTCAGGTAGCAGAATGATGCCAGCAAAGAGAAGGTCCAAAAGACTCCTCCCTGCTTCTCGGTCTCCCTGTAGTAACCCACTTTCTAGATGAAAGACAGATTGCCAAAGTTCATATTTGGTAAAATATGCTACATGGACTTACCTTGTCAGATTTGGTATTAGGAAAAGATTCACAAATATATTAATGGGAAGACTTGGGCTTGGGTTTTCTTGCAAAGTCTCCCTCAAAATAAAACCCACTCGTGTGTCATAGGTGCCTTCTCAATGTTTTTTCACAGTATGAGCCAGGAATGGATGAGCTGATATTATGATATTAATAGCTGACTTTCTACAACATATAGTGCCCTGCCATCCAGCATCTCCTGAGCCATCAGCACTGCTGGGATTAATAATCAAATCACAGTACATAACAGACAAAGGAGCAAAAACTCTTCTCAATTTAAAATATCATTAATTCCTGCATAATTATATTAACTGTACTAAAGGTCTACCATTTTTAAATTGTGCACAAACACTTAATTCCCTGTGACAAGCATACGTACACCAAGATGAAGATCCAGACTCTAGCTGACACCAGCTATGTGCCATGGATGTGCAAACATCTCAAAGGCACATGTATACAACTGTGCTAAAGACCCTCTGTAAATCCAGCAAACTTCAAAAAGCAGAAGACTGGGCATGTGTCACTTCCTTCACAGAGGAAGTATTTGCTGAAATCCTACACTGTCAAAGGCAGCTGACAAAACAGCAGCAATTAATTCTTTCAGCTGCGTGTGCCCAGCCTATCCAAAAAAAAAAAAAATGAAGTCAACCTTCATCCATCTTCATTTGTTTTTAGTTTTGCCAAGGTAACTGTGATTAACTTATCAAGTTTCAGTCTGAAATATTTGTGGGTCAGGGGAGGCATGAGGGAAAGAAAGTCATATGTTTGCCTTATAAGTAACTGCTGGTGATTCAAAGCAATGCTGCCTTTTAAAATAAAAAGTGTTAAATCCCTAGAGCCAAAACAACCAAAACATAAGTCACCTTATCTCTTAGAAGGTAGTTGCCAATATTAATGAGCACCAGACAAATGAAAAAGCTGAATTAAACAAACAAAAAGATGTGCTTTCTCACATAAATGCAGAAGAAGCAGTATTTCCCGCACCCGAAAAATATGGCTGTATGCTATTCCACAGGCATTTGAAAACACCTACACGCTAGCAAAGTTTTTGTACCCAAGCACGTGAAACTCTGGGAGTAAACACAGTTGCTCTCATTCAAAGATGATGGTGTCAGTTTTTCAGGCTCCTTCAACAGGTAGCAGGCCAATTTTGCCAACCAACCAATGAAATTAGCTAGCTGCCTCCTGCTTCAAAGCTTTTTTTAAAAAAAAAAAAAGTGATCAGAAATAGTTGCTTATCCCCAGTTGGGCTGAAGCACCCCTACTTCCCTGCCATAGCGCCTCCCGGCACACATTTCTCTGCTATTCCGTGCTATCCCCCAATATCGAAATGCCCAGGGCATTTCAACTATTGCATAATGCTGCTTCGATAAACCTGAGGTTACAATTCACCCTGCTGAATGTTATGGCTGCATTATAGCCCAAGGTTAGACTTTCCCTATTTTTAAAGCAGCATCCTTACTTTAGTGCTTAAAAATTCTCCTAGTTCATTTTTGCTTTTTCTTACAAATAACATATGCAAACAGCAAAATGCCTTTGCCCATGTATACCAAACAGAGCCTTTCCCCCAGTAATAGCCTGGAAGCTAATAACTATTTTAGAGCAATTCCAGTACAGTGAGACGCTGTTATTGGCTGTTATGTAACAGTGAATTAACCCCAACCCATACCTTTGTATTCACAGCATACAAAATGTGCCCCACAAGAGCTTGTTAATATGGTAAGCACAGAAGTAGTCTCAATTCGGAAGACTGTATTTCAAAGCAAACATGCTTAACCTGCAGTTTCGGTCATGGAAAAAATTACTCAATTAATTGCAGACAACAAAAACAACGGGGTTATAACTAATGTACAGTAAATGCTCTGTGGGTGTAATGCAAGCTCATTTCCCAGTAGTGCATCTCTTTTACATACCACTCTCTTACATCCTAACAAATTTCTCACCCCACTGCTATGAAATACCTTTAGTATGTTAAATTTGCTTGTGCATTTCGTTTTCAGACAATGACACCACATCATTACCAGCTGGAGCAGGGTTTCTTCTCTCCTCAGAAGCATTTTTGGAGCAGGGGGCCAGCAGGCAGCGGACGCCCCACTGCCAGGAGCACTGACAGTGAATGGAGAACCTCACCGCAGCAGGCACCACCATCTCCCTCCGGCACCCCCTCCATGCAAGCAGGGAACCACCGCCGCCTAGGGCTGGATCTGACCCGATGGCTCTTCTCAGGGAAGGCGGATGTCAGGAGGCGTTCAGAGAAGCATTATCATTAAAGGCGTAAAAACCGCTGCAAACCCGTTCCCTGAGAGCTGCCCCCGGCAGCGCCGGGCTCGGAGGCCGCGGGCCGGCAGCCATCCCGGGAGCCCTCCCCCGCCGCCGCTCCATGGCAACGCGGCCCGGCCCGCCTCGAAGGCGTGAGGGGGGTGCGCACCAGGCATCCACCCGAGTGCCGGGTCACTGATATTAACCCACTGACACACCCTCCAGATCATATATAAACATATTAAAAAAACAAACAAAAAAAAACAAAACAAAAACAAACAACAACAAAAAAAAGCAAACAAACAAACAAAAAAAAAAAACACGAAAAACAGCCCAGCCACTTGGCAGCTCGCTGGTCTGGCTCTGCTTCCAGTTAGAGTGATGAGGAGGGTAGAAATTTGGGTGGGGGGTGGTCGTGTTGAAATGGAGAAATGTTGCATTCGATGCCTTAAAATAAATAATAGCCATAGGAAGGCTAGGGACAGGGGGACGAAAGGCAAGGCGCAGACTTTGATTGTGCAATCGGATCGGTGCAGGCACCTCTGACAGTCTGATCGGATTGCTGCAACAGAGCCCTGGAAAGTCAGCCAAGTAGAAGTGGAAAACTCTATGGACCTGGTTACCTTTCAAGAAATGAAAGGGAACTCTGCCTCTGGTACTGGGATTTATGGGAAAGGTAAATGCAGCCATAACACAACACTTGCCAAGATAACTTCGGTCTTCCTTCAGGAAAACACTTAAGCATATTCCTAAAGCCATTACTATTCAGGGCAGCCCATAAGCATCTGCTGAAGCATAGCATTGAAACATAGCATTCTTAAACAGGAGTCCTTAAGTACTGTGCTGATTAACGTTGTGCTTTTTCCCCAAATCCAAGCCACTGTGAACCAACAGAATGAACTGCCCTCATTAAATTTTTATATTGCCTCTGCCTCCTTTCAGATTAAACCAGAGAGTACAAAAAAAGTTTCACTTTCCATTAAGAGGAAAAAAAAAAAAAAAAAAAACTTTTTTCCCCCCATAGGATCAATAGGCTGCATGTTACTACACATCCCTATGAACGAGCACCTTTCATGAGGAAGAAAGCTGGCACACAGCAGGACTGCTCTGCCCCTCTACAAGCCTTGCAACTCACTTGATGTGCAGCAATTTTATCCACTGATGAACCCTTTTGAAGCAAACTTTAAAAACCTGTAGACTATGAACATGTCTCAGTCATTAACAGCTGTGGATAAGATGTCTGTTTCTCAGTTCAAGTGAGGTCGATGTTAGGGGCACAGGCTGAGGTCCTCGCCTGTTGCACAACTGACACTGCCTGCCCTTGATGCGCCCAGAAACTTGACAAACTGAGCACACAGAATGAGTTCCAAACCTTAAATACAAACGTTACAGTTCATTAATGTTCATCAGCAAGGTTTCACGTCTGCAACTGCTTCCATTTCTCATTCACAGCACACCACCTCTCCTCAGAGCTCTCACCTGCTGATTTCTGACAAAGAAACTGTATCCCCTGTTGAAGGAAGAAATCTTATCAAATAGTGAATCGATGCTTTTGGCTCTCGTTGCTGTTATTTAGGAATATTGTGCCCCATATACTAAACTATTGCTTTATTTATGTTCCATATTCAGGCAGGAAAATGGACCTTGGAAAATGGTTTGCATCAGTTTTAGAGTTAGCTGAATCAGAGTCTTATATGAGTTTTATACTGGAGAATTTTGAAGGAAAACATTTTTGTGTAACTACTCTGTTCCCTTTTACCTTTTGGGAAGACAGCCTTGATAGGAAAGCTTGTGAGAGGCAGCCTAATCTCCTATTGCAAGTCTCGAGACAGATGGCAGAGCACCCTGCCAGAAGGTTATGTTAAGATCAAGTTATCTCCCCTTCTTGTTAGCTATATCCAAATGCTATGGCAGGCAGGAGCAGTTTTACTATTCACCCCCAAGAAACTTTACCTCTTCTCTTCATCTGCAGCAATTAGCACTGCTCAATATGAAGGTAAGGGCACCATCTTGCTGCAAACCTTGTTGTCAGAAATGGGTAAGGACAAAGAATTAAAGAATCTCATGCATCTGTCCCTAAATGAACAATTTACCTTTCAGGGAAAAAATGGTCTTGCCATGCTGTAACCACCCCAACATACCCCTCTAGGCTCTTCAGACAGACAAACAAACCCATGAAGTAGGTTATTATTTTCTTCCATAAAGAATTTTCTTTCATAAAAACACTTAAGAGAAGGCCACCATCACCCTGCAAAAAGAAAAAAAAAAAAAAAAAGCGCTCATTCAGCAGCCTGTGAGTAGCAAAATTACCCCAAGAACTTCATAAAGCACCTCCTGGGGTGAGTGAAACAGGACTGCTGCTAAATCAGAAGAACAATGCTGCAAAAAGGGGGAGAAATTAGATGTTCCAAGTCTTTCCCACTGTTCTCTCAGCTTAAATACATCTGTTGATTTAGTGCCTATAAGTAGCATGAAGAAATGAGTGAGTAAATAGCTACAATCCTCTGTTCACTGTTGCGAAAGAAGCTCAAAACCAAGAAAAAGACAGTAAAGACAGTAAAAACGAACTTCACTCAAAATCTGTAAAACAAACCCAGAAGTATTCTCCCTACTTGAGATCATAGCACAGCCCAAAGGGCTTCACAACAAAGCACATACAAACTACTTGTTCCTGTAAAGGCTCAGAAGGACCACCAAGATGTGCGCCCACAAAAGGGCACAAAAAGGATGACAACTAATTTTCAGACATTTGGAATTGGAGACCACAGCACCCTACCTCCTTCTCCGAGTATTGTTATGGCCTATTACAAAATTATCTAGTAATGAAACAAAAACACATTTACGAAGTGACAACCTCCATTCTTTAAACTTGAAATCTCAATCTCTTCCACTGGAGCTAAAGTCCAAGTGATGAAATAAACCTTGAACTGTGCCCTACTGTTGGAACTACTCATCGCTTTTGGAAAACGAATGAGTGCCTCATCCCAGACACAGCAATTTAGCAATTTAATCTGTACACGCGTCCTGATGAGAAGATGTCATGAAGATAGAGCAGAAAGCCTTCAGAGAGCCAGTAGACAAATGAGAACATTTCCCTGATCAATACCACTGACCAGAATTTCACCTGCAATCACAGAAGAACCCAGAGCAGTTACTGGAAAAGCCCCGTTACCCAATTCCAGGCAGAGCTAGTGGCAGCAGCTACCAAGTGGTGGTCTCCAAGAACAGGTCTCATGAACAGCAAGCAGTTATCCGGGTATGAAGGGGTAATAAGGAGGAGGAGTTGTTTACTACTGTCCAGCAGAACACAGCCTGCAACATCTCGTTAGCTCTCCCAGTGGTCTCCAGTAATGCGTGAACAGGAGAGATGTCACAGAAGAGCTTTGAACTGCACCTCATTGACAGAGGGAAAAACGGTTGTGAGGATCACAGTTCCTTTACCTTTTCAGTTCCCCAAATTAAACGAGTACATTTGTATATGCTCATTGGTTATCCCTCTCTTCTCAGTTACTTTAACTGCTGCTGAATTCTAAACTCTGCTTCAATTGAGAAAAGGAAAACAAAATGTGTTTTTCTGATGCATAACATACAGCTGTCACAAGTGACAACAATGAAGATAAAGGAAGAGAGAACTATTTAGCTGTTTTTTCTATTTTCCATTTCTAACCAATGAATCCTGTAAATAGGAACTCACTATGCTATGTAGTCTTCATCTTAAGTCAGACTGCAAGAAAGATTGTTTAGAAAAAGCAAGCGCTTTCTTGCGCTTGGAAGAAAAAACGTTAGAATTGTTAGAAAAAAATAGCACTTTCTATAATCGCACAGAAATTCCTACCTGGGTTTGAAAAAATCTCAAGTAGTCTTTCCCATTTTTTCCCCCTTATAGTTTTGCCCCATTAGCATTTGATTTAAACCAGGTATAAAGCAATTTTGAAGCATACTCCACCAATGTATCCCATCAAGTTTAAACTATATTTAGACGACAGTATTTTTACTACTAGAGAAACCTATCAAAGGAACAACATGCTTGGAACATCTGTCACAGTGACTGAAAGAAGTTTATGACAGGAATAGCAAATACTTATTTTCTTTTCTAAAATGTTGTCAATCTGCTGAAGCAAAGTATCAGTAAAGTAGATTGTCTAAGAGCTAACTCACATTGGCCTGTCTCCTCCAAAATGAAGATGATTAAAATATTCCCTTGTTGTATAACCTTGTCTGGTTGCTTGCTATTATCTGCCATCTCTGTGTTGGGGGAGGAACTTTGGCAAAACTAGTAAGCACATTACAGTGTTATGTAAAAAATAATTCATATGCTTAAGTCTAACACCCACCTAATGAAATTCAAATTTTCAAGTGTGCCAATTATTATATACATTTAAATAATCAGCTGCATGACAACACAATCCAGAAGATACAGACCCCTAAGCATGGCTGTCACACAACATTCTGCACAGCTGATCAAAACCACAAATATTTATTACACAACTTTTTGGTTACCTCATGGAAGATGACTTCAGAGTGGCTCCTCACCCTGTGCTAACGCTGACTATCCATGATGGATTTCTGTGATGCTCACCCCTTAGGTGGCCAAAAATCTTTCAGGTTCTTGTATGAATGTGTACAAAAGGTTCTTTCACATAACAGCGTCCTGCTGCCCAAACCACACAGAGCTGCCTTCTATATGGAGGTGAAGAAGGGACGAATCCCCATGGCTGCATTTGTGCTCCCTTTCAGTACAAAGTTAAAGAAAACCAGTACTCCAAAAAGTAACAGCACGACTCACAGGATTCATTACAATACACTGTTGGTGTATCATAATCAGTTGTCATGAGTCCACAGTGGGCAACCAGCAAACAATATCTTTTCTCACCATCACCAGGATGAGGTTTCAACCACATCACCAAGTGGCAGCCGCACACATTACTCTCCTGAACTAGGCCCAGCCTGAGCTCTTATTAAGTCAGGCATATAATGCATGATAAAGGGCAGCCTGTTACTCCACATCATCACTGCCTGATCAAAAGCATCAGCACACAGCTATGGCAGGCATATGTCTCCTGAGCACTGGTGCAAAAAGCCAGAGGCTCAGCTGGAAGAAGACAGGCCAGTAAGCTGCTAATGTGAGAAGATGCCTTAAGTGACCAACAAACAGAATTCCTCAACATGAGACAACGCCGCCTTTGAAGGGCCAGACATGGCTGCAGATTCTCCACCTGGGCTCGTTGCTAAATGGGGTTTGGGAGTGGTGACCATTGCCACTGCTGATATTCTTGGAGCAGCTCCTCCTCAGGCCACAGCACCACCACCATGCTGCAGGAAGACACTGGGATGTTCAGGCACAGATGAGAACATCGGCAGTTTTCTAGCTGAAGCCACAGATGTGAAATTGTGTAGGAAATGTTGTGATAGACATTAAGAAGGGGACTTAAAAAAAAAAAAACACCACCCTACAAACAAAAGAGCCAAACCAGTGGACACAGATGTAAAAGCTTCCTGAGAAACTTCACTGTCAAATAGCTAAGACAGAACCAAGTATCAGCATTCAGGGAGAAATTACTCTGAGAAGAGCATGAAATGCCAAAGCCTTAAAGTTCTCTGCTGATTATTTGAAAACAACATCAAAAAAGACAGTATACTTGCATATTAAAATTAATAGTTCAAAATTATATTTTCTTTTCATATGTAAATCTTCATGTTAACACATACTGTGCTAAAAAGATTCAGAAGCCATCTATATACAAAATACAGACTTAAAAGCAGAATTTATTTCTCTGTATAATGTTTTCTTATAGATACAGGGCTCTTTACTTCAAAAGGGACCACTACACAAAAGAATCATTAACTTTCAACTTCTGTATTGAAAGTATTCAGCATACATACCTAAAAAAAGTTCACGATTCATCTATGATCTGGAGATCATACTGGGTTCATTTGCAAACAATTTCAGAAAAGATGGTTATGTAACTCACCAGGGTGACACCGAGCACCCACCTGATCTCACTGTGTCCCACCCACTGCCTGCACACAGCTTAAATCCTACTGCACCTTTATTGAAACCAAAGAACACAGACCCTGTCTTACTGAGATCAAAGCCTTGATCTCACCTCATATCCACTGGTCCTTTCAGAGTAGCCTTTGAGCTCTCTAGTGGCGTGTCCTCTTCATTCCTGTTCTTTTTATGCCTTCTTAAATTTCAATGCAGGGACTTCAGCCAAGCTATTTTAACCTGCTCCTAGAGAGACCTGGAAGTATGTTTCTAGAACACTAAGAAGATAGGACAGAACTTTCTCTGTAGGTACCAGACTGGCAGAGCTCCTTTTTACTCATTTATTTTAATACTGCTGTAGTTTTGTTGTAGTATTAATTATGCAGTAGGGTGCCCACAGCTTTGTATAAGCATCTTTTTGAATTATTTAAAACAAAATAAGAGAGAAACAGCAGTTACTCAGCATCTCTGAAAACTGTGAAACTCTTGAGTTTCAGCACCGATCACAAAACATGCCAAAGAACAAATAACGCATTCACCAATGTGCAGGCCTTAAAAGACATAGTACAAGACAATTCTATAACCAACTGCCCCTTAGCTACAACCTATGACACCCTGCACAAGCTTTCAGAGTAGTACACTTGCTCAAGGATACAAGTATCAGAGGGTGATCAAGTGTAATACTTCGGGAATTCAGCCGATTTTTTTCTTGAGGCAAAAAGAGAGGGAAAAAAACATTTAATTAAAAGATATTTCCTGTCAACATGTGAAGTTTCATTTCAAAATTGCCAGAAGTGAAGCACTAAAGGAGAAATTTGAGCTCCCAGATCCCTGCATGATTTCGACTCAGTCTTTGCCTGTTCAGTAATAGTCGGTCGGGTTTTTCCCTTGTTATCAAGGCAGGAGTCAATAAGGGAGCAAGTCTCAGCCCATACCTTCCTTCGGGGAGCTAGGCATGTTTGGGAGCCTTCCCTTGAGTTCCTCCTCCTGCCCCCAGGCCCAGCATAGCCACCAGTCCCTAAGTCAGCACTGGTCAACTAGGAACTTTCACTGTGATAAACGAAGATGCATGGGCTGCAGGTTTCAGGAAAGAACCCATAAGGCTAATGAGGAAGCCTCAAAATGAACCATGTTGTGTGTAGCATAGCTGTTGCATCTCCAAAAGAAAGCATTTTGAAGCAGGTTCAGAAACAAAGGAATTATGCCTGTCAGTATGGGCTTAAGGCCCATAATCAGGATCACACTATACAAAGTGAACCTCAACAGCAACTACTATTCAGCACAGTAGTTGCTGCACTTCTGTCCGTTTTTCCATTTTCTAACAACTTCTGCTGACTCAGACAAATTGCTGACATCCCTCCTGTGAGTGCTCAAACACAGAACAAACTCCTTCACACAAGCACACAAAATAACGTGAACATGGAAATAAGTTTGAATCTACAGGTATATGCGAAAGAAATAAAACTTCCATGCTTTAGCCACCTTTTCCAAATATTCACATTAAGTGCTACGCTGAATAAAAGAAGCTGAACCTTAGGATTTCTGGAAAAAATACAGTGGTGAGATTTTGCAGGCTTTTAGCCTACTACAAAGACCCACAGCTTTTTGTCCAATCTGGAAGGCAAATTGTTTCAATGAGTGAGGATTTCGCCTCTTTTAAGAAAGAGCAGGTGAACGTGTGGCACAGCCTAAACAGCCCAAAACATGCAGGTGTATACTCACTTTGGACCACAACACAGCAGTAACCTTGGCATTCCAGATGTGGGTCAAAAGAGCTACAGTAAATTGTTAAGTACCACTTCAAACTTACAAATTTACTATTGTTCAAAAGAAAATATGCACAAACAAAAGCAAGTGAGTTTCTCTAACACTTTATATAAACTTAGCTGAACAGAAGTTTTTTGTACAAAGAATAGGAAAAGGTCACAGAGAAAAGCTACTTGGGCTATAAAGTGACAGCTTTCAGGCATGCACCAAGGCAAGCAAATGTTAACATTCATACTTTTACACTAATACTAATAATAATACTGTCACATATACACAACAGAAACAGATTGTTTTGGCTATCTGCTAGTCTCAGTCAGGTTATATATCCTTTAGACACAAGCTAAACTGCAAAACTGCAGCATATTTATTCCTGAAAACCTTTTGGCATCAGATTTAGTGACTGTGGAAAAAAATATTTATAGAGTCTTCCAAGCTTTGTCTCCCCCCTCCCCCTGCCCCCCTCCCTTTTCTTCGTAATAAAAGAAGTGCAATTTTTTTTCCATTTTTTTTTTCTAATATTTTTTTTGACCACGAGCCAACAGTGTGCCTTTGTGGCCAAGAGGGCCAATGGGATCCAGCTGTGCATTAAAAGGAGCGTGGCCAGCAGGTCAAGGGAGGTGACCCTCCCCCTCTACTCTGCCCTAGTCAGGCCTCACCTGGAGTACTGTGTCCAGTTCTGGGCTCCCCGGTACAAAAAAGACAGGGATCCCCTGGAAATAGTCCAGTGGAGGGTCACAAAGATGATACGGGGCCTGGAGCATCTTTCCTATGAGGAAAGGCTGAGAGACCTGGGTCTGTTCAGCCTGGAGAAGAAAAGACTGAGGGGATCTCATCAATGTGTATAAATACCTGAGGGGTGGGAGACAGAAAGATGTAGCTAACCTCTTCTCAGTGGTTTGTGGGGACAGGGCAAGGGGCAATGGCCGCAAGGTAGAGCACAGGAAGTTCCACACCGACATGCGAAAGAACTTCATGGTGAGGGTGATGGAGCACTGGAGCAGGCTGCCTAGGGAGGTTGTGGAGTCTCCTTCTCTGGAGATATTCAAGGCCCATCTGGACGCCTACCTGGGCAGCCTGCTCTGAGGAACTAGCTTTGCAGGGGGGTTGGACCCGATGATCTTTCGAGGTCCCTTCCAACCCCTACAGTTCTGATTCTGTCATTTTTGCAGTCTTTTTAGTCTAGTAGGTTCCCTCCAAGTAATTGTTATCCTCCCTTCCATTTCATGATCTGGTCTACAATCACAACCAATTTTCCACCTTTTATCAACTACCCTACCTCCATTCTTTCAGCTAAGCAGATGTTCTGTGGAAGAGACCTAGAGGTTACAACGTTATATAAAAATACATGATTATGGTAGATGTGCATCAACAACACTGCACTCTTGAAAAAAAGCTAACGCGGTGTCAGAACATACAGACAGCAAAGGAGGTCTGCCAGGAAAGCCTTCTGCTGCACTCACCATTACTGGCATGTCAGCAAGAGAATTTTGTTAAGTTTTATTGCTGCAGTCCAATAAAGATGAGCACAAATTGCAAGATATTCAGAGAAGAACTGAGAAAAGATGAATTACATATGTAACCTAAACAAAAGAAGACTGAAGAGAGTCAAGGTATGACTGACTCTTCAATGATCCAGAAGACTGATACAAAGAAGAAAGAAACTTTATTTTCATCATCCAGGGCCAGCAGAATAACTAATTAAATTATAACATGAAAGACTTTACCAAAACAATAAGAGAAACTTTCTGACAGAAAGAAACGCTCTTGAACAGAACACACATATCACATGGGGCCAGGTGAGGGAAGATGAGAGGGAGGGAGGAAGAGAGAGTCAGTCAGTCTTGGCTATTTCATATATTTTATATATATATATATATAAAGATGAATATGTGTGTGTATATATATATATATATATATAGGAAGATTATGAAGATGCTAGTTGCTGTCAGAAGTGACCAAGCCCTAGCCAGCTCTGTTTTAGAGTGAGTCAGGTCATTGCTTGGGGATCCAGTTCAAACCTGTGACTCCGTACGTATGCAAACCTTACCCTCCTTACCCTTTTCCCAGCATCAAGTGCCCATATAGGCCCATAAGAGGAGCAGTCCCTTTAATTCAAAATATGGAAAGAAAAGAGGCTACGGTCATGCTGTCCCTGGTAATCCTGGACAAAGGTCAGGTACAACTTGGCCCTCAGCAGCAAGCATAGGGCAGAACAGCACGCAATGACGCAGCTGTGTGGAGTACTGCGAGTCACCTGAGCCAAGGAAAAAAAAAAAAAGTCCACGTAATGTGCTACAGAGAGAACAGAAAGTCGTTCACAGTTCAATGTCCAGAGGTATACAAACAAACAAACAAAAAAAAGCAAAAATCTACCGGAACATCACCTTTGACTTCTCTTCACTGTACCAGCAGAGAATGCATGCTGTCTGCTGGCACTAGCCTCTCTGAACCCTACTACTAAATTAACCACACAGCTTTTCCCTCTCATATGTATATTTTGTCTACACAAACTACTAGCAGAACGGACTAAAAACTCCTATACTTATTTACACCATCCCTAGTAAAATAGGAAACTCTCTCAGCTGGAGTACAAGCATTCATCATCCACCAGATGCCCAAACAAATGAGTTGCATCTCTCACTTCACTGGGATTTATCTACAGCTAGAAGTTTGGGGCTAACCTGTTTTCTTCTTCCTGTACCACAACTAAAGTTTTGTTTTCTTTTACTTATTTTAAATATATATACCCATTTTCCCTTTCTTTTTCTCTGCTCTTTTCTCTTTCCAACCTCTTCTGGTTTCTACTAGCTATTCTTCTTCACTGCTGCTTCTTATTTCCCTATACTACACTGCAGGATGAACAAAAGTAGTAGGACAAGTACACTGAACTCCAATAAAATGGGGACAGTCTTGTTGCCTGCTTCCTCCAAACGTTTAAAAGCAAAGGTCTCCAATCTCCAAGCTTCAATCACCTATAAGCCGTAATAGCACAGAATAATACTGATCTATCAAGGGCAACATCAGATTTTGCTCTCAAAGCTGACTAAACCAAGAAATATTTCACATATAGAGAGGGTGGAAAAAAGATGCAAGCCTGAGAGAGCTATGGAAGATGCAGAACACATAATGAGACTTGTTAAGAACAAAGGCATTGCAATGATGTCTTAGAAAGCAGGGGCACAAACTACCATGCCCCTAACGGACAAAGCATAGACCAGGGAACAATATAGCTGGCTTCAAAACCATTTTTTGTTCTCTTGTCTTTGGACTGCTGTAGGGCTTGGAGAAGCCTCTCAACATAATCTGGATGCCTGCAGGTCCCTATTTTATGCTGAGTTTTGTATACTAACCATGACGTCTTAAAGGCAGGGGGACCCTGTGATGCATTCCTCCTACCTTCCAGAGCACAGACTGCATCAGGAGTCCAGCAATGAAGCATGTCTCCAAGCCTAGAAGATTACAGAGATCCCATTAAAACCATTCTAGGTTTATGTGAAAATTGAAAGGACTGAAATCTTCACCAGGACTTCAGTCCTCATATCTACACGCACCTTTGGCTTTTCCTTTTATTGGCAACACAGAAAGTTGTGTGGTTTTTTGAACTGAAGCCCTCTGAGGAAATAATTCAGACAACATAGAATACCTCAGCTATTACATTACTATCATATTTTCATTTACCAAAGCCTTGCCCACAGTACACGCATGACTAAGTTTCAAGAACTCATTCTGAAATTGTCTCATGCAAAGCAACTGTTGAGTTTAAATACAACAGCTTTTGACAACCAATTTATCAGAACTGTTACTGGGCAAACACTTCTTATTTTTAGTACAGATAGCACCCAAAGTGCCTTAACTGGAAAGTTTATTTCCATTTGTTGTTCCATGCAGGTGAAATAGAATTGTTATAATGCTGAGCTTTGCCTGATGGAAAAAAAAAAGTTTCTGTATATCCATATATCACACACATGCTCCAAAGCCCAAGAAAAAAAAAAACAATGTTAAGCTGTGGTAATACCTCTATTAGTCACAGCAATCCTCATTTTTTCTAAAGTAGCCAAAAGTAGCCAAAACCTTATACAAATGCATGGCAGACACAGCCTTTGGCTTCATGAGATGTACTTGACAGGGTAACAACAGCTGGTACATAGTGAGATTCGTATTGGCTAGCTACACAAGATGTCATGATATACTCATTTCGAAAGTACCAAAGAGCAATGCTTCATGCTTCAATTCATTTTGAAATTAGAAAGGCCAGTTCTTTCTGGTTTGTATAAAGTTATATATTAGAAAACCAAAGACTTCCCACATTAGCAACCAGCTAAGATATTCTTAGACAAATAAAAGTACATATTTAGGTATGCACGCATATATGAAACTGTTTTATTACTCAGAAAATAGACTTAAGATAGACAGAAAATAAACTCGGCAAGATAGGTAGATGTTCCACAGTAGCTGCTGTATCAAAAGAGGCAGCTAATATGGAAGTTACCTCCCATTTCCTAAATACAAAGTGCAGCACTAGGATCAACAAAGTACTGAGAAAATAATAACCAAGGGGGAAAAAAGTCCAGTTTAGATCAAAAGAAGTGCTGACCATCTAACAATTTCCACTGATTTTACTAGAACTAAGAGTATGTGTAGAGGTATGTAAGAGTTAATTTAAAAAAAAAAGTTTTTCAAAATGTGAGCCAGTATACTTGTGATTACACATTATTCTGCATCTGGGTTTTCTTTCTTCTAGCTGGAGAATTAGGCAGTTATAAAATGTATTAGTAAGTCTTTAATTACATCATAAACCTTGGCAATGTTTGATAATTTCTTAAGGGATTTGACAGACGAATCAAAAGGTTACAGAAACCTTCTCAAGTTCCTAACCTTCACAGCCTTACAATAATGTGGAAGAACTCAGTGTGCAGGTACCAGATAGTTTAAGTCAACTTCTGAAAGCCCTGGCTCAAGACTGAGCACCTGAGGTTAAGAATACTACTAACATAAGCCTTTTGTAATCAACCCCCTAATTTTGCGCTGTGTTTAAGCTAGCAGTTACTAGCTGAATTAGCTCCCTTATTCAGTGCTACCCAAGTTGGGCAACAAAGAACTGCAAGCAAGTGTGGCATTTTGCTGATGAAGACAGTGGGAAAATTTGCCCTACACCAGCATGCTCCTTCCCAGTCCAGGTCTGCTCCTCACCTTTTCCCAGCAGATGCTATGGGGAGCACAGAGGGCATAGTGACAGCAAATAAAGGTTGCTGCCATACACTAGTGTCCTGCCCTACCAGGGAAAATATATTAGTGTAGCAAAGATGTTCTTTCCCCAGATCTCTAGAATTTAAGTCTAACAGGAGGAAGCATGCTCAAAAAAAAAAAAAACAAAACACTCAGGGATTTTTCCTTCAGCTTTTCTCATATATGAAATATATGCATGTATAGCATTATTCATGTTTAGTAGCTCTGGTATTTGTTTTCCATTAGCCATTACGAAACTTACTTCAGAAAATATGTTTTGTGGGTTGTAATCCACAGCTTGTTAACCACTATATTCATTTGGGGACTACACATATGTTTTTTTCAAATATAAACATAAGGGGAAGTTTAAAATCATGCCAGAGAGCATTGGTTATTTCCCAGGAAAGATGGCATCTAGAATTTGGCAGCTTTCAGACACAGGAAGCACACACACACAGTCAGACTCAACAGTTTCAAGTAGCTTCTGTGCACCATTGCTTCTGCTGTGGTGATCCCAACTTCTTCTACAGTCATTTGTTGCTGTCTATTTTTTTCAAATGCAAAATACTTGCACATTATCGTATTAGAAAATGATGTTTGCAAAACATATCCCCCCAATTCTGAGCGCAAACTATTTTAACTTCTCTTTACTGGACATTTGACAAAAACACTGTCATCCTTAACTAGATTACAAAAAAAAACTCCTACAGAAGTAAAGTACAGTTGATGGACAGAAAATAATAGTTATCACTGGCTTTCCAACAAAGCAGAGAGGTAACAAAACCACCAGAACATACCGAGAATTGCCTGTACCACCCAATGTAAAGCTGAGGTAACACCAAGATGATTCAAACTACCAGCACATATCAAAGCTGCACAGAGGTCTTGGATCTTCCCAAAAGCCACACTGCATGGCTGGCAAAGCCTTCTGCAGGCCAGGAGCCCCTCTTTGTCCTCAGCTCCTGTCCAACACCACTCAGCATCCCCATGACCTGAACCTTGACTCCTCACCTGCTGCCTTTCCTCTTGGAAGGGAAACAGCAGTCAGCACCTAGTGGCCAACCACGCTTTCCTTGCAGTTCACTGCTCAGGGAATGGCCCCACGCTCCCCTCCAATAGTTTTTCAGTCCAGCTGGCAATAAATTACATTGAAAGAAAAGCCTGGACTCTGGAACATCATATTGTTGAGGTTCAGTAGCCACAACCAATGAAAAAATTATTTTGGGCTGACACGGCTCTCTATCTTTATACTTGGAATTCTAGAAGCATTGTAAACAATTATTTCTGAATTGTAATAGAGCTTCAGAACACAAGGTTGGGCCCCAGGTACTTACTGTGTTACGAGCACAACAGAAATATGTACATTGAATGTACTACCACTACTCAAGAAAAACATTTATATGGACAGTACAGAAGAACTCTTTGGAAAAAAAAAAAAAATCAAATATGTTAAATTCTAACTCTTAATTTTGAGTTTATTCTGCAGACTGTGATTGCATTGTAAAGGGGAAACAAAACCATTCAATGTGCTTCCTTCAGGTTTAAGAAAGTAATTAATACTGTACAGATCATAATATTTGACTTGACTCAGTTTCTAGAAAATAATTAGATACATAGTGGAGTTCATTCAAAATTTTGATCTAGTCTACATAAAAACTATCTAAAGGAAATATTAGCTTATACACGTTGCCAAATCCCTTTGCCAGTACTCGCTGATTAACCCAGCAGTCTTCCCTGCTATTGATGTATGAAAGAAACAGTCAACTAATTCATTAAACAGGAGGTGTTGATTACATACATATTGTTATCAAAAGCACAAACTACAATTTGTTTCCTTTCTCTCCATTATGGTAATTTTAGGTGCCTGCAAAACAAGATGACTAAAAATACTCAGCCTGAAAACTGATATTTCAATAATACTTGGGTATTGCCTCTTTAGGAAGCCAAGTAAGACACGAACAAATTCCATACACTCAAAGCGTAGCTACACACAGCTAGTAGCTATTTGTGATTAAATACTCTATTTTAAAAATGGGTAAAGCTGAACAGACACAGAGCACTTTTTTGTCACAGAACAAGCTTGTCCATGGAGCTGGAACATTCTCTGAATTTTACAGTCATATCTCCTTTAAATTCAAATTAGCTTCCAGATGCAAAAAGTCCCTATTTTCTTTTTTTTGCATGGCCCAACTACAGAAGACTTTATTATACATTGTAAGGAATGAAAACTGCCTTCCAACAAGCTGATTCAACTGGGTATTTTCAGTCTTACAGCCAACTGAAAGAAGCCCCCAAATACATGAAAATGACCTAAACAAGTTTATCAACATCTTCCACCCACATGTATTTATGAATATGAAAAATGATAGTGACAGTGGAACTAGATTCTCAGATTCTACTTATAATTCACCTCTGCGATGGACAGAGCTACCAGAAGAAACTAAATGTAGAACAGGATAGTAGCTGAAGATAGTTTACAAGTATCTTTCTCCAATGCCAAGTCTTTCATTGATTTAATTTGCAACATTTGGTCTTGAAGAAAAATTAACACTGCATGTTAATGTCATACATAATTGCTATAAAGTGTTATAGCTTTAGAAGACAAAGTGATGCATGATTCAATAAAACTCTTCTATTACATGATGTAACTGAGTCCTTAAGAGGTAAAACACAAGAATTGTGTCCTGTTACTCATCAGGAATACTTGTTCCTAGATAAGCTTAAAGAACACCACACTGCTGGTATACTGGTTGCCACACATAACTGAAGACAAGAAAACAAAGAAAAAACAAGCTCAAAAAAATATCAACAGAAACATGATCCAAAATTTTATTCCTTTAATTCTGCCTTTGAAAGTGAGTATTATAAAGAGCACCTACAGAGAAACGGACCCTCAGGTTTCTGTAGCTATAAATACCTTTGACAAAAAATACTGGAGAAACAGGTGGAACACAATACACGATGACAGTCTGAGTTGTTAGCACTGTATATTTTTGTTTCTGTCTACTCAGTGATGAAGAAATTAATCCACCACTTGGCTGAAATAAGTAAATAAACAAAATCACAAATTAGTTTTTACTTGAAGTGTCCCCAGCATCTCTAGTCACATTGCAAGATCACTTTGAGGAGTAGTAGTAACAAATGCCAAGAAAAATAAAGATTTGTTTGTCAAGCAGAACATACCCAGTGCCTCTCTGGTAAAGTTCAGACAAAACAAAGGCAATATATGTCTGGAAAATGTCTGCTTTTATTTATTTATTTTTTAAAAAGCCCTCCAAAACACAACATAGAGACCCATCACTTTAACTGAAGAGAGTTGTATATAGCATTTTACTTGTCAGACAACATTCAGAATGGTAAAGCAATACTTTCAGTATCATCCTCTTCTGATGTACTTCAGGTGCTCATTTTTCCTTCTTAGCATTGCTTTCCATTGCAGTCAAAAGTGTTCTACTTCATACTATTTTGCATACTCACACAGAATGCTAATTACAAAAGGCAGGTGGATTCACCTTCAGGAAACACAGCACCGAATGGCAGTAACTTTTCAGAACTTAATGACAAAAATTATATTTGCTTTGTAGCTCCTTCACCCCACTGAAACATCACTATTACACCGTGAGACTGGTAACTCAGTGTTTTCAGGAAAAGCTTTCTCCTACTTATCCACTCCACATGTAACTGTCAAAGTTGACATTAAAGAGGGTAAAACTGTATATATTTGTGCAAGTAGGACATCTATTGCACTTGTGCATTACTGCTGTTAGCACTTGTTATATGATGCTGCTAAAGGAATGGGTCATATTTCAGTTCTGCAAGCTTTTGAAGGCCTATCCCAAACAACGGAGTGCAAAAAAGTATTTTTTCCCATTGCAGCAGCACAACAGATGGATATCCATGCCTAATATTATTCTGTGTGACGTCCCAAATTATACCACTGATGGATTATATAACAGAGGCACCATACACACAACTAAAACAAATTTCTCTGCAACAGTGAATGGAGACTTTATTAAGTCTTTGCCAATTGCATGCATCATTGTTGGCTTTGCTAATGTTGAATAAGGACAGAGGATATATTCTGTCCTTCATGGCAGCAAAACAGTGATGCTGCTATAAATTAAAGAAAATACAACAAACTGACAACAGATTCATTACTACTTTCTTACTCTTGGTTCCAATACATAAATGTAGCAGAGCTCCTCACATTGTGCTGAAAGTAATGGGAAACAGGGATAAACAGAGGAGTCTTTCCATAGCTAAACAATACAGATCTCACTCCCTCCATATGGATCCAGTTTTGTTGGCTTGTAGATTTTTTGTGTGTCTTTTTGTTTGTTGGTGTTTTGTTTGTTTTAACATCAACTGTTTGTCCTTGTTCTTGGCTTCTTTTTTTCCCTGTGTATTTTCAGAGCTGCTATTCAAGCATATCAATAACCTTTTTTTTTTTTTTTTTTTTTTTTAAAAATCTCCAGAACAGAGTATCTATACTCCTATAAGAATCTGCCCCACAGCAATGCCATATTTCTCCCCGCTATCTTTATTTCAAGCAAATTTAAAAAAAGAATCAGGTTTGGGGAAACGTCTAAGAAAGTTTAATTTATAAGTAGATACTGACATTTCCCGTACTGATAAGTAAATTATGCAGTGCTGATTCCTCCATAGCCCCTTGCATTGCTCCTGTTCCCTGCCCCGCTCTCCCTTTCCCCCACTTATATATGATCTGGGTTGTCTTGCTGCCAGGTATGACCTCAGTTATCACCACAATATTGAAGATAACCCAAAAGAAGAAAAGTGTTCAGAAAGCATACATTTAATAGCAAAGCTTGCAGAAATCTGGGGAAATTCCAGAGAACACTACAAGAATGTAAGTATATAGGTGCATACACAGGAATGACAAAACAAGTATTTTCTCTTCGGGCATTAGCACAGAGTCTGTATCAATGTTGTGTTTGCCTTAGGAACAAAGAAATTCCTATCATCATACTTTTTGAGAAAATAGGAAAGAAGAATATGAAAATATGAAAGAAGTGCCAGTATGCAGAACTTCTGAGTATTTTCAGTAAGTTTTACCAGGATTAAACAGAACACCATTAACTATCACAATGATTAAAGGCTACAGAGAAGGTACCTGACCACCCCCAGCATTGCCACCAGTGCCTCTAGCTCAACAGCTGCAATTGCCCCTAGTATAGACAAGCCATTGGTTGAAAAAGCAATCAAAAAAAAAAATAAAATTAAATTAAAAAAAAAAAATGTATCTCTTATGAATGTCAGCCTGACATTTCATGGAGACCATTACAATGCAATTCCAATAATCTTTAGAAATTGGACTCTAAATGGAAGAAACAGTGATTGTAACCCTACAGATAGGAATAATAATAAAAAAAATACAAAACCCACAAGAGTTCTCATGGTTAACAGGACCTTGAAACAAAGATCTCTTTGTAAATTTGAAATATATTCTTATGGAAGCAGAAATACAACTTAGACTGGTTGCTAACAAGAGAGAGGCAAACAGAATGAACATTTGCCAGAACTGAGCACATATAGGATGTAATGGGGAGGAAGAAACATTTTCCTTTTTCCGTGTTCCCAAAGGAAGCAAAAAAATTGGTGGAAACACCATCCTCTTCTCAAAGGGGGACTTCTACAGAAGTTGAGATGAGCAAAAAGTCAATACACAAAAACTTCATAACACAGAAGAAACATGCAGCTCATTCCACAGTCCGTTACAACAGTCCAAATATTCCACAAAAAAATATAGCTGGAAATAAAGGAGTTGAAGCGCTAATTGCAGCTTAGACTACTTGCAAACACATACTCAGAGTGAAAAATACTGCTACCCATGCTACTGACTATAACAGCTGCTAGTTTAAGTACCTGATATTGGTTTTAAACTGGATTTGTCAGTCTGGAAATATCAGACCTGAGTGGACTCTGACCCATAGCTCCTGACTTGAGGGCCAAAGGATATTCCACAAGAGTCACTCAGATACTTCAGGAGCAGAATCAACTATGTCAAAATAGAGACAAAACCTCTGAAAGTCCTCAGAGGCTACTAAAATCTCCCAGGCTGTTGCAGATTATAGATTACACATCAAAATGGTTTCAGGTGAAGAAAGACATTGGTGAAAGCAGTTGTGAAAGCATCACTCTCATCCATTTCTTTCCCAAACACGGAAATAATACAGATAAGTGAAAACCCTGTCTCTCCCACCAAGCAACAAGAAAATGCATAGTTGGTGGAAATGTCCCTTGTAAACAACTTCCCCATGTCATGTGCCTCCTTCTGCAGAGATTTAATTTGGAGAGGGTACTTTGATGAGAAACTCCATTTACTCAACCAGGATTTTACCAAAGAAAGTACTGTACTACAGCAGCAGGAAAAAGACAAATTTAGGGTAGTAACACTGCAGAAATAAACTTATTGGATACAAACACTGACAAGTACCTAAACTCATAACTACATGAAGTTCAGTATAAAAGCTGGTATTTCAATTTAGCGGATTCAAATTTCTGCCGTTTTGAAACCTTTCTAAAATGAAGCATTTCATGTTCCCTTACACAAGATTTTCTATTTTAGAATGATTCTTGCCTGTCCTGCAAGCTTCCTTTACTCCCCTTACATCTTACCTTTTGAATTTCCCTTTTATTTAAAAAAAATACTTTGTGGGTGTTTTTAAAATATTGATTTATTAAAACATTTCACTGAAAAAGTATAGCACTGATACAAATGTACCTCTGTAAATCAAGTCACATGTTTTAATAGCATATAATTCACATATCTTACATCAAAATAAGTCTGGCAACTTTTGTTTACATGCCTTAACTTGCTCATTTGCATTCCCTAAAATATTTTTAAAGTAATTAACTGGAAGTTTCTGCATCATCTGTGCTACACAAAAGAAAGTCCATCCTGCACCAATCATTTTGTGTCACTAATCTTCATCATGATTCAAATGCATTTGGATTTCTGGTAAGAGCATATGACCAATATTAAAAAACTATACATAAACTAGCTCAGCTTGGACTCCTGCATTCAGTTGAGAAATAGTCACTAGAAGCACTCTCCTTCCTTGTAGTTGAGTTACTCAACACGCTGTGCACAGGAATTGTTTGTTGAAACATTGGTATTTTTAGACCTGGCCTCTCAATGGGAATTCCACACTGAAAAAAGTATCATTTACACACTCAAATTGGTCACTGCATCCTCCACTATGAATTTACATACAGGGGGTAGAAGGTGAATTGCTCAGTTATAAGCTGGAACTTATAAATGTGTTTAAGCACCTGCTAAAAACAACTAGGAATTATGCTCTTGACATGAATACACGCTTCTCTTCTCTGCATAGATTTTAAAAAAAGAAAAAAGCTCGAGCTCAATACGGGACAGCAGTACACATTAAATGAACCAATATTTAATAAAAAGCCACAAATCTGCTTTTATAACTTCTACTTGTTCTTTTAATCAGGATTGTGTTTTTTTTTGTTTTTTTTTTTTTTTTTTTGAAGGGTAAGATACTCTATACGTAATTTTTCATGACATTAAAAAAAAAGTGAAATTATCTTTAAGGAAATACATTCAAAGCATTTCCATGGCATTGAGCATGAACAGAAGGGGATACTCAGAAAGAAGCAAAGAACACTCAGCTGGAATATTTACCCACCTCTTCCCCTCCCTCTGCTGCATGCACTAACATTAGCATCAGCTATAGACAGGTATGGACAAAGTTTTCTTTCCAGCACACATTTATCCACTTAATGGCAAACTAATACTTTTTTGTTACTGTATCAAAGATTGCATATATGATGAGTTTCAGAGCATTATTTCACTAGCCTTGCTGCTGTGGTGGTGAGGAAGTAGGAATGGGATGAAACAGTTTGACTTGGAAAAGCATTACCATGTAACTCTCTGAGCTGTAGTTTCTGAAGAGAAAGGGATGGGGTGGTTGGATCCAGCTCTGGAAAAAAAACTCAGCTTTTTACATAAAAATGTCCATTGGAAAAAATCTATGCTGTTATTACAACAATTATTTAGGATAACTTGTCAGAGCCAAAAATAAGCAAAGCTATTTGCATGTCAATCAGAAATTTACCCAAGGGGCAAACGAGCAGTGCACCAGGAGAGCTACTGCCCCCTTATCCTTCCCACTAGCAGACTCCTGCATGGTTTGCTAACAGCTGGTCAGCAAAATGACACAAAGAGCTATAGCATGGTTTCACTCACCCATGCTGCAGCATCTTCAGCCTTGTACAACTTCAAAACACTAAGCAACATATATATGCAGTTCCCACATAAGAAACAGAAGGAGCAAAACAGGCATTTTAAAATTCACTTAGTAAGCATGCTTTTCTCACACAGGCACACAAAGAACAAACCCACAATGACTTCCACCACGCCAGCATGCTAAATTCCTTAGTGCTCCTGTGCGCAAAGACGGCAGTGATGGTGAAAAACCTTTCCTACCTTTACACAGCCGGAAGCCTATTCCCTTTACCTTCCCGTGAGGATCTAATCCTCATTATTCATGTTTTTTGGTTCCTAGGTTACGGTTCATGGAGGCTGCAACCAGATTAGGAACCCGCAGGCCGTGGGCCAGCGCTCCCCAGGACCTGCTTCAGAAACCAAACAGAAGAAAGAGCACAAGCAATTCCCTTAAAACACTGTTTGCCACATCTCTTGCAACAGCCCAACTCAATTGAAGAAGCACAAATGTTGTTGCAGTGGCATGGAGGAGGACTTGGGCACTACTGAAGGGAATTAATTCTCGGTGGTGAAACATCCAGCTGTTAATTACTTCCCAGCATGAACTGAAGCCAAACGGTACCTTCAGGCACTTCATTTCAGTAATTCATTCACCATGAAGAGCCTCCCTCAAATGAAAGGCAGTAAAACCCTAAAATGTTAAGAAGGAAGAACACGCTGAACACCTCTTAGATTCCATGGTGCTTCTCACCCAGCCGCGTTCCACACATACACAACAAGGCAATGAGCACTCACATACACTTCAGGCAGGGAGACCTGTACCCCATTAACCTACACCCAGGAGCACTGGGCACAAGCACACAATGGGGGACTGGAGGAGCACAAACAGGAAGAAAAAGACTCTTGTGAAGAAGCCACACAGCTCAGAAGTTTTAGGAAAGGGTTCGGCTTGAAAACAGGTCAACAGGGAATGCTGCTATCCAGTACAGCCAGAAAAGACCTGACTTTATTCCTCATCATGACCCTAAATGACCATTCCAAGGCCAGATCCAACAAAGCCCTTGGACACAACTGTTCCTCAGGCCTTAGTAGATCAGATGTCCATACACCTCAGCTCCTCATCTTTACAGTAGACAATGTATAAGTAATACCTTATTTTGGCAGGCCTGCTGAAGAAAGCGCAACAAAAAATAAATAAATATGGGAGCCCAGATGACAGTTCTGGAAAAATGTTACTGTTCAACTGTTTTGCTTTCAGACCACTTCAAGTATGATAGAGAAAAATGACAGGATGAATGCGTAAGTCAGTTCTAGTTATCTTCTCCATTCTTCTTCTAGCAGAGACAGAAGAAAACAGGCTGCATGAATGGTACTGTACCAACAATGCAATAGACAGAGCATCGTTTGGATACTAAGTATGCAGAAAGATTGACAATCGCAAGTTACTTATTTGTGGTACTGCTCATGTCTAACAGTTTTAAAGACACTTAAAGCATGAGGGGAGGCAGGAAAAAATAAAATGCCTGCAAAACAAAACTTGGCAAGATCAGTAGTAGACTTGCTCACTATGAAAGAAGATTGCTTTATTTGTTGCTTACCTGTATTTTCTTCCTACACCTTCACAATTCTCAAAACCTTTGCCAGTTCACCAAAAACAGGAGGAGCCCTTCTGTGCAAACTTCTTTGCTCTCAATGCCCAGGTGGAAGGTGGAATTCAAAACTTTCTCCAGCATGTCAAAACTCATGCAACAACAAATATACCGGGGGAGGGGGGAGGTCAGAGGTGTGAGCAGGTAAGAGAGCACAGAAATAAAATTAAGTGTCAATTGGAAGACTATGCATGTAAACTATAACATTCGGAAGAAAGTCAGATTACTGTACACAGGACTTCTCTTTCCAAGACATCAGCGCAGCATGCTCTCTCCTTTTGGACCAGGACAGCGAACGGAAGGGAAACCATGGCTTTTCCTACACATCTCACCTCCCTGATGTTATCTCGCTGTGATTATTTCCCTTCAATCATTTTACCTAAAATCCTGTGAGGAAGCATTCAGTACTTGTGTAAGATGTTGAAGTTTGAAGTGTGATCATTCAAGATGCAAAAGATAAGCAAACGGCAGAAAAGCAGTGGAGGGAGAGAGGGAGGGAGGAAAATGCTTTGGTTTTGCCTCTCTACAGAATTTGTTTTGATACAGCATCCCTGTTGCATGAATTTTCCATATGCTTGTGTCAGATCCACTAAAGACACAGAGCTGTCAGATGCTCATTTTTTATTGTGTGCTTATGTGGCAGGCCAACCTTTCCATTGAATCAGTCAGTCTCTCCTGAAGCCAGGATTTGCAGCCCAGAAAAATGTACACATTTGCATGGCCAAAAGTCTCAACAACACAAGTGGGTCAGCAAAGCAAGCCACTACACTATGGAACCTAACAACTATTACCATTACTTTTACAAGAAAGAATTATCAACAACATAAATATTCTGTATATGCATTGTGAAGCAAATATCACAATGATAATGCAGATTTAAATGAGTAGATACTATCAGAAGTTAGTAATTCTTAAATCAGAAAGTCTCAAGCTTTTGCACATGCTCAACTTTAAAGAAATAAGGAGCAGTAGACATGTTTTTTGTTACCAAAAATAAATTCAGTTAAAACTTAATTTAAACCCATCCTAGACTACACAGAATTTGGATCAAAACAGAACAAAAGCAACAATCCAAGACACCTTTTCCTTTACCCTATCTGATTAAGAAACCCTGTAATCCTACAACTACGTGAAACTATCAGTCACACAGGCATCATTTCCCAACACCGGTGTGGGGGCAGGCACACATTTCTACCTCACATCCACAGTCTTTAGCACTTGAAATATTTCTTGTGAGGAATTTGGGGCATGGGGAATAGAGGTAAAATACCATATTTACATGGAGCATACATACTAATCAGGACATATACATTTAAGTAACAGAATGCAGATCTGTTAATCAAATCTGATTGCTAGCTTCCCCTCTGTTTACTGGGCATTCTTCTGGAAAATACCATCTTAGTTACTGTTGCCAAAATTGTGTTTTTAAAGCCTGGTGGAGAAAAAGCTGATTAGTTATCCTATTGGCTAAAGAGAGACGTTTTACATCAGCATTTACTAAAGATGCAATATTCAAATTAGCTTGCAGGTGTATAATTGTGCACCTACAATAACCGTTTCTGTTAATTCCAAAATAGACTTTTCCTCTGGTGCCCCTTCCCTGACATCAGTGTATTTTAAAGCATTTTACAGTTCTGCATGCCCTCACAAAAGTAAGTGGGTAACCAGAAACTTTCAGCTCTGTAAAACACCAACCATTACATGCTTTTCAAGCCATTATCTTCTGCCAAAAAGAACTTTCAGACTCCTCCCTGTTTCTAGAGATTTTTAAGTAGCTTTTTATAAATATCATGTTGGGCTTCTGTAGCTGGACATCAGTGAGCTGTGACTATTGCTGGTCATGAGGTGCAAATCATGATTTCCCAGCCAAACTGAAAAACAGAAATTTGTAAGCTGCATTTTTAAGCTTTTAACATCTGACCCCAGGTGGCATATTAAGGTTCCCTAGAAAACACCCAAGGATGTTCCAATCTCTCTTTCACTCTTGATTCAACAAACGAGCACAGAAAGAAAGCTGCAAGGCACACATAACACAGCAGTCTGCTCGTCACACACTCTCCTTTCTTTACCAAAGTTCCCTTCAACATTTCAAGGCAGTAGACAGAAGCTGGAGTGCAAATACAGTCAGCCTTTTGCTGAAGCACAGAGGCTGATCATTCAGATGAAAAGATGCCAAAGTGTGAATCTGCAACTGAATGGGGAAATTGAGAACTTTTACAAAAAGAAAAGGATGGAAAAAAAAGTACAAAAGTTATTGTAAAAGTTGGGAAAATGTTTCAATGTTCATGCGCTTCCAAGCAGTTCTAAGTGTGTTTATACAAATGTACTATAGATGTAACCATCCACAGGCTTGCTCTTTTATTTTGAAGAGAATGTAGAAATATTACTTAAAATAATAGGTTCAGTTTTCAGATATACTGAAAATCCATTACTTGACAATGCTTTCTGAGCATGTTACAGACTGGTATCACATTCTTCAAACCCCTGAACCTTGGCTTTTAATACACCATGTTTCTCTATAGTCAATTTCTTGTTCTGTTTTCTCACTGCACTATAAAAATGTTATTTCTGAGAACATAACATATTAATTGTATTTTTTTTTTAAAGCCTTGCCATGTAGAGGCTTTACTCTGCTTCTGTAGAAATGTCTTTATATCTACAACTTTGTTCAGTGAACAAACCACAACACATAAGATGTCAGCAATATCAATGGTTTGTGACATTTCAGAACAGATTAGGGAGGAATAAAAACACTATGAATTTTCCTGATTTTCAGATGCCCACTACATTGCTTATAATAGTTATACTAGCAGACTGAATGGCAGAGAAGCAATATCCAAGGACAGTGAGAACTGGAAGTTGCGTTGGGGAAAGAAGAATAAGAGAAGGAAAAAAGCACACAGGAGGAGGAAAAACAAACATTACCTTAAAAAAAAAAAGTTGTGAAGAAAGAAGCCAAAATGATTGTCTTAAAGAGGAATGCACTATTCTTTTTGAACAACCATGGTAGAAACCAGCTTTACAATACTGGAAAAACATTGATAGTTAAAACCTGTTTTGTGTCAAGGCCACTTCCCACCTTGAATTCTGTGAAGCTTCCCATGAGCCCTGGGACATGCCTGAATAAACCTAGGGTGCCTTCCTGGGGACAGCATCCCTCCAGCAAAGGCCCCAAGCAAGAGATTCCAGCTGCTCTATCCAGGAGCTTCAGAGTCTGCCTCCAGAGTACTCCTTGCATATGCAGATGATACACTGAGCAAGCAAAAGTTTCTGGTTTTCTGAAGCACTGTAGAGCTTCAGAGTAAGCCTGACTAGCCTGCTTAAGGAGCTGAAGAGACAGAAGATTGACCATTTCAGCAGGGAAGCAGATCTGCATTCAGCAGCCAAACAACAAACACTGGCTCGCTCTTGGTACTCTTGTGGCAATGGATGTCTTCAGCATGGCAGCCAGATTGTGCAGCAATCCTGGCAGGAAACGTTGTTTAAGAGGTATTTGGGACAGCCTGACAAAAGCACAATCATCCTCAAACTACACAGCAACTCCTCTAATATCTCCAGAAGGTACATGACCATTTCAGAATTTTGAGGAAAAGAGGAAAAAGCGCATAAAGAAAATACTATTTTCAAACATACTGATGGACACACCTATTTGGACTTAACATAGATTAAAAATGTTCTAAAATAAATGTATGATTTCATTGGCACAGAAATATACTTTGTTTAAAATAAAGAAAAAATACCAGGGGAGAACTTACTGAAACGTTCCATAAATCAATACCATGAAAAAGGATACGTATTCTCCCACCCCTTGACAAATGCGTGCAATACTTGAGACAAATTTACTGTGTACACTGCATAAATATTTCCTCTGAAAATTATTAAATCATCCCTGTAATAACATTCAGTATTTTCATAGTTCCTAATCTGCCCCAGTCACAGAAGCATTGTCCTCATACTGAAGAAGGCAATTCCTTTAAGATTCAATGCACTGAACTATCACAACACACTTACTTAGCTCTGCCTCTTGACAACTGAGAATTACAGGAACATTTTGACATATGTATTTTGCTAATAAAAATTAGAGTAAAATATTTTAAACAATTACTACATACAGCATTGTGTTTCCTTGATAAAACTGGGACAGAAATACTTCTTTCTGTAATAAATCCTGAAGTGGGGAGGACAGTAAAACCTACTGTCTAAAAGACATGCTCCTCTTCAAAAGGCACAACTGCTAGACATTCCACAGAGGTAATGGTATAGCAAAACTACCCCAGAAACTGTGCCATTTCTAAACATTTATTTCTTTTTCCTGGCTCCATATCATGTCTGCATCACAATCTTTAGGGTAAGAACAAGTGCGCGATCTCCCATCTGACATAGCAGCACTCAGTATTTAAGAACAATACTGCTCAACATTAACTTCTCCTGCTTCCCCACCCCACAAAATTAAGCCAAAAATCAGAGGAAATCACACGGTGTGCTCTGGATATTCCATGACTACCACTGCTGGCAGGACTTGAGCCACATATTTCATAGGTAACTAGGAACACACGCACTGTTGTTTTGTAGCTACGTTAGGCCACAGGATCCTCCTCAACCACTACTTTTTCTCTCTCCACCTCTTTCAAACCTTTTGCAAATTCAGCCCACTGAGGTCTGCCCCGTGATTTACAAATGGGGCTTTGCACGAACTTAATTTTTCAACACGCAGGAATCTGTGGAAAAAACGTTCACAGGGCATCTCAGCCTACCAGCACATGGTCCTTTTTAAGACGTTCTCTGCTCGCTGCTTCTGCAGGATATCGAAGATGCTAAGTGCAGTTTACTTCATTAACCAGATGCAAATAGGAGCACAAACAAAACCTTAAATCAAAGATTAAACTGAGAAGTACAAAGACTTTTTCAACTTTGTCTTCCACTTTTCACACCCTGTGGATCATTAAAAAGACACTTCTTTTTCAGTCACCAAAGGTCATAAGGAAATTGCTAAATCAGCATGTTCTCTGAGCATTCTCATTCTGAAAGAATCTTTAAGGACCTTTTAAAAGTTTTTGTACAAAACCAAACAGTCCTGCCTACCCTACTAAACAAGAGCTTCCCCACTTCCCCCACAAATGTGTCACAGAAGGCTTCAAACATCAGCCATCTTTTTTTTTTCCCCTCCTTCTTCTTAATACAAATATTCTGAGTTATGACACATTTAAACTAGTGGAGGGAAAGACCGCGCACTTTGCCCAATTCATCTCATTTGGAAATTTAAAGTCCAGTTGATTCATCTCCTTTAACATAGAAAGGAAAATCTTATTTTTCCAACTGAGCTTGAATTTCTCTCTTCATAATCTCATAAGCCATTACTGAGCTAAAATTCTTGCTACAGAAGTCCAACATACCAAAGAACAAGCAAGTCTAGGAAGCACATACCTTTATAACTAGCTCCTTGAAAATGTGTAGCTCTAGAAAGTCTCATTTATGTCTCCTTGCATAAATATGTAGAGAAGTCTGCAATTTTAAATCAAATTGTCTGATCACAAGGAACTCAAACTACATGCCTACTGCACCAAAAGGGAGTCATTTCAAGATAAAAATAAACAAACAACTAAACAAACAGCCCAAAAACAGAGGGCTATTTTTTTTTTCTCAACTTCCTGAATGCATGAAGTCAGATTACATGCAGACTGTTTTGGTGTTAACAAACGACTGTGGCTAGAACAAAACAATTTTCACCCACCTCTTCAGCAAGTCACCCCCTTACCTATAGGCAGCTGAGGGAGGCACTGCCCACGTTCTCCCTTTGTCAAGGACAGGGAATGAATGCAGCCCACAGATGCCCACCTGCAGCAGCAGGTATATACTTACCTTACAATCCCTTTCAAGCACCATAAAGCAGGCTCAGTGTAAAGTCTGAAGGAAGCACTACTAAGCCACAAATTCCTTTGTTAATTCTTTACTTACAGAGAATTCACTGTAGCAAGATATTTTTAAATGCTTACAATGCTCTTGGAAAGTTTATTTTGCTGTGTAAAAGAGGCCTGTGCAATAACACAGCACAACCACAAACTCTGGTGGACTGATGCATACAAACTTTGAAAATACTGACATGAGTGTCAACAGACAAACTTGCATAGTTTTGTGTTAAAGTATTAAAAAGATAATTTCAGAAAATGTGAGACCATAAACCTTGGCCTTTTTTCTAGCAGACATTTAAGATGTCGAAATCTGCGAGGAGGCTCTGATAACTAAGCCTCTGTAGCCTATCCAGGATTTTGTTATTTACATTTTAATTTGTAATAGTTGCATACTGGATGCAGCTTTTTCTTTTTTTTTTTTTTTTTTTAGTTCACTATCCATTCAGAATGTTAAAACAGCTACTTTACAACTCAATGCAAACCAGAATTTATTCTGAGCTGCAATAATTTTTTTAAAAAGTCATTCTTCTGAATGCTCTGAGAAGGCTTGACTCATTAAATATAGCTGTTCCTGAGCCCAAAAAACTTGATTCAGTTTCATCCCAGAGCTGTCTGTCATAATAGAAACGTTTGAAAGAACAACTGCTTACCTTTTTAAGAACAAATCTTACTTTTTGTTTCTCTTTTCATAACCTCCCCCCCCCCCCCAAGACCTTCCTAACACACTGGGGTTCATGCTTCAGCAAACGCCAAATTCTGTAGTATTTCCCACTCTTTGCTCAATTAAAATAAACAAGATCGAGAATGTGAAGGTGAGGCAGAATTATATATCTGCTTTGTTTCACCTTCAATTTACTTGCAAAGATATCCAACTGGCTTATAAGATATCTTCAAGCCCCAGATCATGGCTGCTTTTTCGTGTCTGTAGGAATTCAATTGTGTTGTGTGTGTTTGTTTTTTTTTTAAATCTGACCCTTCGCTAATTTCTTCCAGCTTCTGCCTGATTCTAACTGCAATGAGAAGATTTCTACTCCATAAAAAGCAATTTGTTCTTTTCTGCCATCAAGAGAGCAGAACCAAGCCGCTTCCTCCATTCTTTTTATCAGTCATCCTTGCAGATGTGTCTTTGCAATCCTTTTACCTGGAACACCATTCTTTTATCCCTCTTCCTAATGTTATTTTAACACCCTCTGAAAGCACCTATTCTTGCCACTGTCTGCATCAAGCAGACTCACTTTGCATTATCCCCTTCTCCTAATATTTAGCATGCATACACAGCAATCTATAATATACACCTATTCAGAGATGACAGTGCCAGCTGCATTTAAATGTTGTTTATTTTTAAACTTCAATCTTAGCCATACTTTGTCCATTCTGAATAAAAGCGGTATGCCAAATTTTAGGATAATTTTATTATTATGTTTTTAGTTGATGTGTTAACTAGGTAAAGTTCAGTTTCCTATTGGTTTACTAAAATTCTTAAAGTCATACCATTAAGAATTTTGTCAGTGGAAGGGGTTTCTGAAGGGGAACAAGCTAGGAATAAGGAATAGATCTTATGTTATCCTGATGAAAATACATACCTATTTTGGGGCAAATTAAGAATCCCAAAAAGCCTACCATTTATACACGGCAAATACAGGTTTCCAGCACAGTTTCACAAGGTCAAGCTGGCATACATTAGTACAAGCTTTGGAAAAAAAAAAAAAAAGGGGGGGGGGAGAAGGAGTGGGCAGAAAGAAAGGCAATCTTGTAATTCTACCTACTCCGGGCCCTCCATTTTCAACCCCACGGCTTTCCCACCCTTACACTGGCACAGGCTTTGTGAGCCCAAGCAAGAGAACCACTGAGGTGCAAGAAGAGGTTTGCACTGAGTTCATGCTCCTCCCTTCCAGGCTGCAGGGTGCACAGCATTGGGTATCTGACCCAGCATAAGAGTTATCCCCTGCCCTCGGTGTTAGCATAGCTAAAGTGATCTTGAAACCACCTGGGAAACTACGACCTTAAAGACATTCCTCTCTGAAGGCTTTTTCTGCACTGAATATTCCCTCCTCGCTGCAGGGGCTTTCTCAGCAGCAGCTCCAAACTCTGCAACATTATGCCACACACAAAAAGGGTATTACAGAAACTAGCATAAACATTGAAAACCTCTAGGAGCCCTAACAGCTCTCATACCAGAAGCAAATGCTGCAAAGCTCACAGATGGGAGAGATTTCTCCCTCTGCTCCCTCATGCCTGGTCCAGGGGGGGGGTACATCACTGTGGTACAGAGCCCACACAGGGCGGTCCCACCGTGGTGGTGACTCACACGGGAAGCTCTGAGGTTCAATAGGATGGAATTTCTTGGGTTTTCTGGTTTCTTTGGTTTGTTCCCCTCCCCCCAGTTTACAATTTTTACAGCTAAGAAGCAACATTTAAGAACATCTTTTAAATGTTAAGATGGTGAAGCAAAGTGCTAAGAAGTCACAGAATGCCAAAAGTAAGGTTGTTTACCCAAACAAAGTCCGTTTGGCTCTGGGCCTTATTCATAGCACACGCCAAATACAAGACTACCAGTTTCTTCATCATCTTTTCTGTTGTTTAGCCACCGAACAGCTGCTTCACAACACTGACAACTTTATCTTTTGAATCCTTAGAAGCTGATGCAGTACTGGTATCTCCCGATTACAGGCAAGAGACAAAAGCATGGAGAGATTAACAAATTTACCAAAAGTGTTGACTAATCTTAGGTCACCTAGAACATGATTTTTACTTTTTTTTTTTTTTTAAAGGTACTTAGCACTTTTACATCTACAACTTCGAAGTAAAACACCATAGTGGACCAACTGCAGTTGCAGAAACTCAGAATTTGTGCCTTGGCATCTCAGCTCTGGCAAAATGCAGAACAATTACCAGTTGGCTGCAAAAATCTGGTTTAACAAAATTGCTCAGCCTCACACAAGAAGCTTGAAAGCAGAGGCAGGAACAAAACGCAGCTCTCTCAAGGTAGTACAGTCTTATCCACCCTACCATTCTTTTCTCTCTCACAATCCCCTCTCAGCAGGCATTTTTCCATTGCTTGTGACCACTGACGTAAGGAGCCCAACCATCCTGCACAGCAAATAGGACTAGACCCTGTCAAAAAAACACTTAGATGATCAAATTTTGGGATATATAAACAGGGAGATGGGGACAGGACAGGTAGGGGTAAAAAGGGTGGCAAACCAGAGCTTTAAATCCAGCCTTTATACTCTGCAGTGTATTTTAGACAGTTTTTCAAACAAAGATGTATATTATTCACATTACAACATCATTTACTAGCTGCAGCCAAGAAGCTCTCTAAGGTGCAAGGACGTTTATACAGCACAGTAGGAAATAACTGTCCGCGTTAAGTTCTCACGCTCCAAACAAGTAAAACAAATCCCCCTCAAAATAGAGAAGAAACATCATTCCCCACCACAGACAAGAAATACAAGGCACAGAGAGACTACTTCTGTGGCCTGCAAGAGATATATGCAAGGTCTATGCACTGCATTGCGGGAGGATCTTCTGGCACTTTGACTGACAGCATACCTACAGAGCCACCTGTACCTTCTACCTTCATGAGGGAGATTTTGGCTTTTTAGTTGTTCAAGTATTGGAAACAACCTGACACATACAAACCATAACTGCTGCCAAATGAATGGGGATTTCTATAATAAAGTCACCAAGTCAAAGCTCTGACTTATTGTTCCACCTGCATCACACATGCTTCAGAAGTTTGAGCAAAATACTTATCTGGGCTTTCTCTACAGTGTCTTTAGGGATGTCTATGGGTACGCTACAGGGCACAGCACACCAGCACTTGCAGTGTACCAACACCACACCAACAGAGCCTCAGAAATACCATAAAGCAAAACATTTTTCTGTCAGAAAGAGCACTATGGCCCCAAAGTCAAATGTAATGCCTGCATATTTATTTTGAACTGAGCAAGTGCAAGTTACAGGAGTCTTAAAAAAAAAAAAAAAAAATGAAGACTTTGCAAATCCTGTGATGAAAATCATGAGTTAAAGCACAGCACAATGATCACTTCTCAGGTTTTGTAGATGACGTGACCAAACACTAATGAGAAATGTTAACCTGTCAGTTTTCAATGTAGACAGGCCTATTTCAGTACTGAAAGCACGTTATAATTCTAAACCAAGTCCAAGAGCCTTTACTAAATTACACGTAGGATGTATCAGACACTTCATTCTCGTGGAAATCAGACCCAGAACATATCCAGCTTTCCAACTGAGGCACACTTTCCAGATTACAGCAAAGCTATCAAGTTATTGAACAACACAATTTATATTATACTTGCACTTCTTTAACAAATACAAAGAGTTAACACCTTTGAGAACAGATCTTGAACTTTATGGGACCATCCACCATTTGTTTTGAATTGAAACATTTGATTGTGAAGAAAAAGTAGAAACAGCAACAATTTGTATTCCTAAAAATAAAGATAAGCTTATCTAGGAAAAAGACAAAGTTAAAAATATTTGTTACATTTTTGTACTAGTGCATCATAGCACTGTGCTGAACACTGCACAGATAATAAGTTTTCAATTTGAACTCTGCAATTGGGTATGCCTAAGTAAACAAAAACATGAGTTGTTTTTCCTCCTATATCCTCAGAACCATCTGACAAAACCAAGCCCACTCAGCTCTGTTAAAAGCATGATTCTCTAATGTAACTGTACTTCTGGGAATACATTACTGCTTCTGTGAAATGTTTTGTTACATCCGTGTACCAATTGGCCATGTAAATATATGGTGTGACTGCATGCAAAGTAGTCTTTTACCAGTTACCCAAAACTTAACCAATGAAGTAAATTTAGGACCAATGACCTCTGGATATCTGGCAAGCAGTACTTTTTCCAGTCTCCCTCCCAAATTAGATGTATGTTTTCCTCTTTCACAACACACTCCATTTCTGGGGGAGATGACAATGCTTCTAGTTAATAACACGCTAATGTGTCAGAGATTAGCTTTTTTTTAAAAAAAAAAAAAAAAAAAGAGGCTAAAATAAGGTCAGCAACGCCTGCTTATTCCCTCCGTTTCAGCTGCATAGCTGACTGGTAACTCACATACATGCTAGTCTTTTCCCATGCATGCCTTTAGCCTTCATTTTTGAAACTACCAAGTATTTTTTGGAACTTATATGCATTCAAATCATATCCTTTTGAGACCCACAAAAACAACTTCTCTCCAACTTTAGCCACTTCTGGAAATGGCTAGTTATTATTAAATTAGTCAGGAGACATGCAAGTCTGATGCCATGCACAACAGCTCTTACCAAGGCAGTCCACTGGTGATGCTAACATTTTTTACTTGAGGATGTATTTGCGGCAAGAAGCCAGGAAGACTGAAGACTGACATATGAAAACAAAATAATGAAATAAGCACAGCACAGCAGATGCCTTATTGACATAAGGCATCAGATATAACGTGCTCATCCAGCTGCAGTCAGGCATTAGAACCATGTGACAAGCACGTAGTCATGAAAACAAACTGCCAACTATTTTCATTTTCTTTTTTATTTTATTTACAAAGTAATGTTTCCCATATCCTGCCCTCTTAACAGTTTTTTTTTTTTTTTTCCTGCTCTAAAATTGGTTAGTATAACACTATTTTGACTCATCGATAAACAGCAAAAGCCAAGGTGGGGGGTGAGGGTAGGGGACCTCAGCACATACAAAAGCGCACACACACAAAAAGAAACTTGATCTTCACTATGGAACACTTCAGGGACATTTCTAATTTGTCAAAGACTGTCTGCTCTCTCAAATGCATACAAAATGAGTAAAATAAAGCCATGACATAAAAAGAAGAGACTTCAGGTTACTTGCCAAATTCTTACATTTAGATCTATGTATTAAACAATGTCATTTCATTTTCCCCAGACAATAAAGTTGCTTACAGTAAACACAGGAAATATTAAAACTTTAACAAATGTATTTCTGTACTGATGAAAATCACAAATCAACTTTTTTAGGGGGTGGGGAGAAGTAAAGTCATGGGTTTGCTTTTGTTTTAGAATTTGTGTACATACTTTAGGTTCTTGGACTTGGTTGTTTACTCTCGAGGCAGACTTGGACTGCAAGCGCAAACCAACTAACTCATCTAATGCACAGCAGAGTGGATAGACAGTGTCAAGGGTTGTTCAGCAGAACTCTCTTGGAAAAGTTAAACATTGGTGGGCTCCAGACATGGTAAAGCTACTAGCAACTTGACTGCGATGGGACAACCAGAGGGGTTGAGACAAGGAAGGGAGAAGCCAGGTAAGGCTACAGTGTTCTTTGTACATAGTTCAGATAGTAATAATAAGGTGTAGACAATGTAAACATAACTTTTATCATAAAAATAAAAGCTACATCTTTGTCTTTCAAAGGTTACAAAATTTCAGAGTTTGCTGAATTTCACCTTAGACCACAGACATGTATTCTTTTTGCAGATCTAGTTATTACCTGCACCAATCATCATAAATTAAACACTGCATCTACAATGTATACTTAAAAGTTTTAATGGTTAAAACTCTCAATTTTAGTCTGGTCTAACCTTCCATACACAAATATAAAATGCCATAACTTCCATACATAAATGTAAACTGCCAGAAAACAGAGCTACGCAATCTTTCAGCCTCCTCAAAATCCATCAAAACCCGAGGTTTTCAGCATTTTCTGCTGTATTCTCAGAGACTGATAAAATAACTAAATCCAGTTTTCCTCATTATCAAGACTAAAAATGGAAATTGGGCATCGCTAATGAGAAGTAAACTGATTTTTCAAATCATTTCACCTCTGATAACCTATGGTAGCAATACATGCTTACAAAATGTTGAAGTTCTCAGCACCTATGTAGTTTCAACAATCATTTTTAACTGTTAATAAGGGGTTCCAACATCATTTCAAGTTACGGGCTCACTGTATACCTTTTTCCCTTCCCAACATTTAACCCACCTTAATTTATTCAAAAACCTCTACTAGTTGTAGAAAAACAGAAACTGTTAAAAACTGCTATTAGAGGGATGATAAAAGCTAAATGACTGGGGAAATTATGCAAGGGAAAAAAAAAAAGAGCAATTTCTTACACAATTAAGAGTTTAATTATATTATTTATTTTAAATGTTTTTAGTTAAATGAATACTAAGCTACAAAAAGCTTTACAGTAGACTTAACTCCCATTAAGTTCAAAGCAGTACAAGAGTGGACACTAAAGCACTAAAATTAGATTGTTTTTATATTTGACTGGCAAACATTACATCAATTACATCAGCAACTTGGTAAGCACCAATACTGAAAATTAGGCCTAATTTATTGCCTTAAGTTCAGTTGGAATGGGAAGTGGCATCACCTAAATACAAGGCACTGCAAGGTGCTCACTGCTGCTTTTTCCCCCTCTCCTGATCCATGATGGAGGTTTATCCATCATGCTGTTCCACTTTTCCTGAATGAAAGCACTGCAAAAACATCCTCTGCAGCACAGATGCTTACTGGTAGCAGTGACACAGTTCACAGACCCCCAAGGCTCTTGATAAAGCTGTATACACTACCACTTAGAAGTTTGTCAACATTTGTGGTTTTGTCCTTGCTTTTATTTCCTAAAGGGATGCTTCCCTATTGCAGCGGTGAAATTCACCTTAAGAAAGCTGATGACAGCCATGTGAGGGTGTGCACGTGGAAGCATGTTCTCCTAACAGCTACAAAGGAGGCCAATGGTGGAAGCTTGTTTTCCTTCCACATGTCTGCTCTCCAACTAATCTATATTTTTCACCTCATTTAATTCCTCCAGGGCCACTTTGACCAAGACAGTAACAAATAATCAAGGGACTGGATTGCTCACATTCATCTGCCCATCCTAGGCTCTGTTAAGCACGCCACAATTTTGTTCCAGGAGCCACCTGGACATCTCAGCCTGTCAGTTTGCAAAGCATGTCCCTTACACACTTGCTCCCTTCTGCAGCCAGTGAGCTCAGCTGCGTGAAGGCAGGCTAGTGAGGAGACCAAGGTCAAACCCAGCAATTTCTGGGGTAGCATGGACAACAGAGATGATAAATAGTGGGGAGGCACGCACGGGAGGAGAGTCTGCTCCCCTTCAAAGCAAGCTAAACCAATTACTATCAAGAAAAACAACTACTGGCAGCCAGATCGCAGGCTGCTTTTTACACTGCAAACACTTCCAACCTCCCAGTATATTTCAACTGTAAATTCTCTGGCAAGGAAACTGCGTTGTCTTTTGCTTTTTCAGAGTTCAAGCTACTTACTGGTCTAAGCTAGAGGATATCAAGAATGCAGTCGTGCACACACACTACAGCAATAAGAACAGATCCCACTTATTTCTCTCAAAATTAGAGAAGCCTCCTAGATTACTCCTAGAATTTGCTGGCAAGATATTTTGGGGTCAAAACAGACTTCATAAGTACACATTTCTTCAACCTCATAACTGGAAATGCAGCCAAGTTTCGCGAACACTTTTTCTCTCCGTGGAGAGCTACATACCTCTCAGATTTCTTGGATGTATCTGCTTTGTCCGCGGCATTTTCCTCTAATCTCATATACCACTTTTTCCTCTCAGAAACGAAGAGTACAACAAGCAGAGAGATGGCAGTGCCATAAACTTGTCAATGGGGTAAAATAAAACATACGCTAAAAAAAAAAAAAAAAAAAAAAAAAAAAGAAGTTAAGAGATGTATGCAGTATTAAGAAGGAAAACTTAGATACCTATCCGCTTCCTTTCACCCTAAAACAGGGAAATTAGCAACGACCAAGAAATACTTCTATTTCCGTCCCTTTACGGAGCAAAATGTTTCACTACCGTAAGAAAATTAAATGAGGATGAAACTACTTTTGAGATTATTCAGGAGGCATGAGAGAACTAAGACACTTTTCCAGATTTGTCAGCTGTTTTCTAGCCAGAAAACGTCTTCCAAAAACTTGTTCCCCATGTAAATAGTTCTAAAATTAAAAATTTGACAGACTTTAAGATAATACATGCTCTTCTCTGGGGGAGAAGGCAGAGCGAAGGGCAAACACTGCCTGCAGCAGCAATAATCCACCCTATTTGCAACACAACGAAGCCTCGGGTTCCCCCACTTGGGGCTTGCAGCTCCAGAGGAACTCCTCAAGGGAGGTTATTGGTAAAATACCACTAGTAGCACAGAACCACATGAGCCCTTGACCCAGCTGCAAGCTGTTGCACAGCCACTTTCTGCCCTGCCACCCTCCCAGGTAGCTGCAACAGTCCCTGCATGTGCAGGAGGCTGCAGCCAGCAAAGGTCAAGCACGCACAAAACCGACAGATGGGGGATTTTAAATATATTTTTTAAACAGACAACGCACCAGATTTTGTACTGAAATGGTACCGACCCACATGTGCATCCCCAAAATTACACCTTATCCACTGTTAACAAAACTTTCTCACTTTTCAAATGTTCTTACGATTTACTCCCAGTTTAAAGAGCAGTTTAATTTCCACAATCTCCCCAGACCTATAGGAAACTACTTACACAGAACTTATAAAAAACAACCAGTGTAATCCCCCGTTTCAACTAAACAAAGCAAAATGCCGACCACTTCTTTTTATAGCAATATCATCTCAGATGGTGAGATTTCCATAATTAACACAAAGAAGAATGTATCTGAATTTCTACAAACCCCTCAATGGCCCTTAATATGGACAAGATTATTACAGAGAGCTACTTAAGGGAGGAAGCATGTAGGATTTTTAGCATTTAAGCATCAATTTGGGGGGGAGGGGGGGGGTGTTAAGCCAGGTGAAGCTTGTTTGTTTGTTCTTTATAAAAACTAAATTCGAACCCCTTCAAGCAGACTTCTCACTGCCACCCCTTCGGTGTAGAGGCCGCTGGGGAGCATGAGCATTAATTTTTAACGCTTCTTTTGTCTGTTGCAGCAGGAAGAGGAGCCAGGCAGGGGAAGAGGCTGGCACAAAGGAGGGCTGGGGGCTGCCAGTTCTGCCCCAGGGGCTCCTCGCCGGGACATTTCGAGGAGGGGAAAACCGGGATCAAACTTGGGGGGACACGGGCCGGCCGGCCCCCGCAGAAGTGGAGGGGATATAGGGGAAGGAGAGAATGGAGGGGTGGATATAGGGGAGAGGGGAGGGAAGGAAATGAGAAAGGAGGAAAAAATAAAAAATAATTTAAAAAAAATGAATGAAGAGAGAGGGAGGAGCCTGGGAAAACCCCTCCGCAACGCCGCGCCGAACAAAGCGCTGCGCACACGCCGGGCACTTGGGGGGAGGGGAGTGGGGGGGGCGACACAACAGCACTATGAAAATTAAATTAAAAAAAAAACAAACAAAAAACACATGGGGCCCCACGGGGGGTTGTGGGGAGCTGAGCCCGTCCAGTACCCCCCCCAATCGGTGCCTCTCCCTCCCACCTTCCCCCTCCCGCTCCAGGGGCCCGCTGCAAACCTGGCGGAGGCTGATGGCGGCGGGGAACCCGGCGGGGGGGGGATAGGGGGGAAGGCCGGGAGCCTCCTTCACTTGACAGCCTCAAACACAAACATGACCCAGCAGCGCCGCCTCGCACGGCCTCCTCCTCCTCCTCCTCCTCGCGCCGTGCCCCTCCCGCGAGGCTCCGCCCCCCCGGGCTCCCCTAGGGGAGAGCCGCGCCGTGACCGGGGCAGGGTAGGGCGGGGAGGGGGGGCATGCTCGGGGGGAGAGAAGGAGGTGTTACCCTCCCTCACTTTCTATTGCAGGAAGCGGGTGACGTCACCGGGTCTCCCAGCCCCGCCCCCCTTTGCCCTCCCTCCCCCCCCAAGCCCGGGGGTGGGGGAGGGGTCACCGGGGGGTTTCCTCGCGGGCCGCTGGGGGAGGGGCGGCGAGCACCCTGTCATCCCCCTTCCTTCTTCCTCTCCCCTCCCCTGCCGGTGCGGCGACCGACCCCAGCCCCCATAATGAGGGAGCCCCCCCAAGAGCACCCCTACTAAGCTCCAGCTGCCCCCCCCCCCCTAACCCCCCCACCCCCCAAAATCCCCCCCCCCCCCCCCAAAAAAAAAACCACAAACACAAAAAAAAAAAAAAAAAAAAAAAACTGCCGTCGGTCGCGCTCCCCCCTGCCTCCTCCCGGCCCCTGGGGCACCGGCAGGGCCACGCGGCGCGGAGGATCCGGGAGGTTCCTCCCCCGATCCCTCCGTCTGTCCGTCCTTCCGTCCGTCCGCCCTCCCGTCCCCACCGGGGCGTCCCCCCCCCCGCGCCCCGCCGGGGTACTCACTCCCGCACCCCCCAACTTTCCGTGCCGGCACCGAGCCCCTCCACCACCGCCGGTGGGCGGGGGAGGAAATCCGAAGGGGGTGGTGCGTCGGGCTCTCCCCTTTTTTGGCCCGGGGGGGGGGATGGGGAGGTGGGGATGGCGACGGCCCCAGGGAGGGAGGGGCTCTGAGCACCGAGAGGAGGGTGTCTTGATGTGGGAGGCGTTAGTGGGTTCCGTGCTCCCCCCCTTCTTTTTTTCATTTTTATTTATTTTCTTTTATTTGGGCGGGGAGGGGAAGGGAAGGTGTTAGCAGCTTTTCGGAACCACTCAGGTTTTTTTAATTACAGATTCATGGGAGGATGGGACCCTCAAAGAGCATCCTTAGGAAAAATGCTCCATTCTACTGCCTCTTGTCAGAGAAGAAAAAGATTAACTCTTTGAAAGGGGCTTTCTTCATCTTCCCCCTCTGGCTTTCAGAATTAGGGCTCTGACTTGCTGAAGAACAGAATAGCCATTAGCCTGAGCACACTGATATGATGAATTTGACCCCCCCAGGTGCTGATAGCTGAAACTAGTCCACCAGATCTGACCAGTCACAAACCCGAGTTCAAGTGACCTCTGAAATTAGCTCTGGACCTCCACTTGGTATCTTTAGCTGTCTCCTTCCTTCTTGTTCCTTCTCGTTCCTTCCTATTCTACCCATTGCTGGAAAGCTTCAGATTGTTGTCACCATGTCATAAGGGAGGAAGAATCAGATGCTGCCCTTCCTTATAAGATGCCTGAGAACAACGACCCACCACAGCTGTTGCAGGTGCCAAAGAAAGTCCCAGGCCACCCATCTCTTTGCAAGGGCCTGAGTTAGTTCAACACAGATGCTCTGACCTGCAAGATGGAATGACAGACAGCAGGAAACGGTGAAAGAAGTAAAACTGCATCCCACCCAACAATGTGAAAATCCATCCCTCTTTTCTCACCGATATGTATAGAGGTATAACAAGTGCCCTTCCTCTGCAGACAAGCACGAGTGTCCTTCCAGAGCAACTCAGTGAGGTGGCAAAGAGGAGGCGGCTCCTTGATGGGGGAGAAGAGAACAGTGGGGTCCTCATATTTATCAAATGGTGCCAAATTGGAACATAAAAAAAAGGTGATTTGGGTCAGAGGAGACAACACAGAACTGAAAGTCTGGCCCCATGAGGTTGTTCGCACCACAACCTGGAGAAGCGGCTGGAGAAGCAGCCATGAGCTGCTGCTGCTCCTCAGCCTGAGCACCCTGACTGAGTAGGGGTAGGACCCAAAGAGTAGTCAACAGTTCGTCTCAGGGGTGGCAGAAAATCTGCTCCCCAGAGCAGCCCTGGGAAAGTTTTGAAAAGACAGCGTAACAGGCTGTTTGTTTCCTGGCTATGTAAGCTTGGTCAGACCACTTCATCTTTGTCTGTTTTTCCATCAGTCCAAAAAGGAAGTCCATACCCACTCAACACAGCAGTTTGGGAAAAGTACTATGTACGCTTGCTGGTAGGAGGCATGTAGTAATCTTCTCAAACCTGCAAATGAGGGATTTTTTTTTTTTTTAAGCTTTCAGCAACATCTAAAATGACACATTAGTAAGCACGTTGAAAAAGACTGTCATGGTAGAATTTAGATACTTTTAAAAATCTCACCGAAAAGAAGCCCTACAGATTCCTTTTAAATGACTGCATGTATGTCTGAAGGGAGAAGATTAAGTCTTTTTTTCCTGCTAAAACTCCACTATATTTTCAGGAGGGTACCTATTTTTAAACATCCTCTAGATTTACACTTGAAACCCTCAGAAAGTGGTATTCTATAATGGCTCACAGGTATTTTATGTATAAATATATACACATGCACACATTAGGCTCTCAAGAAACCATGATACATTAGGTACTTTTAAATAATTCATTGTTAAGCACCCCATGATAAATCTCTAGTTGAACAGTATGTGATTTTGCTAGAATTCTTGGTATATATTGAATACGAAGCACTGTGGTAAATTTAACTGTGCTGAGAATCAAATGTGAAAATGTTATATTGTACATTACATCCCAACACATGATGGAGAATCTTTATTATTAAGGCTTCAGGGAATTTTTGAGGTAACTTCTGAAGTCCTGAAAAGGAAAGAAAAAAGACTGAGCACCATTTCTTTATAAAAGTTGAAATTTTCTCAGAGAAGGGAAATTCCATAAGCAGCTTTTATTGAATTAACATAAAGGGTTTGTTAAGAGAATTGCTATCTAATAGCTTGTGCTCTGAGGCTCCTAATTCAGCCCAAATCAGCCAGAAGAATTGGAGGATCATGCCTTACCTGGTACAAGCTGGTGCTCAGAGCATTTCCAGGGTTGGGCTCCTACAGCAAGGCCGGAGAGACAGGGCAGCATCTGCTGCTGCCAGGGGCAGTCATTTTTTCCACTTTTCTCCAGCAGTAACTGTCACCACAGATACCTGCACCTTGCCCTTTTCAGCAGCAGCCAGGTGCTTTCCTGAGGGCAGGCAGGGATGCCAGCAGGGGCCTGGCCACATGCCTTCTGCTCTGAGCACCTTCCTGCTCAGGACCTGGCAGCAGTGTCCCCAGTCTCCACTCCAAGGGCATCTGAAAGGGGCATTGCTTTTCTGTTGTCCTGTAAATTGATGCAGTTCCTTCCCATTTGGACAAACAGGCATCATGCCATGGAAAAATGCTCCAGTGAGGAATTTTGGCCCAATCTCACTTTCTACTTCTGTGTACTGCAGCTGTGTGTGATGGCCATCAAGAAATGGGGCAAGTCCATCCAGCTCCAGCTTAATGAAGTGATACAGGGCATAATTTACTGACAGAGCTTCAAACCTTCTCAGGTAATATTAACCAGACATTTTCCCAGACATTCATTCAGCCTTCCTTCTTCCTTCCCAGCACACCAGGCCTCATATGTCTGGTCACAGAACCTGAGATCAGCCGCAGAGCGAAGCAGTTGCTGAGGAGGACACCTTCTCGCAAAGTCCCTGTGAGGCCTCCTTCGGTACCACAAGCTCTGTTGAGGCTGTAGTACCATGCCCAGGCCACGTGCATGAGACCCAGACCTCCCTGCAGAGGATCATGACGAGGCCAAGAGCAAGAGTCTCCTCCTCCGCATTCTGCAGACTGGCTGTACACCCTGCCTAGCCAAACCCTCCGTGATGGCAATGACAGCAGGGCTTTGTGGGATGCGACATCAGCCCATTCTGGGGGGGAGCTATGGTCACACAGAATTTTGAGATGGGAAATGGAGGATTCAGGAGAAGGCATAGGGTCACGTGCCATGCAGGATACGATAACATTGGGGTTAAATTAAAGGGCTGAGACAGCTCAGCCTCCCTTCCTCCTCCCAGAGATGGAGCTCACCCAAGGCCCTGAGCACAGTCCTGTGTCCAAACGCATGAGACAAGTTTAAGCTTGGGCTGGTGCTCTGAATTTAGTGTAGATGCCATCCATGAAAAGCAAGTCCCATAACTATAGGCTTTCCACTGAGAACTGCTTCTGTCTTTTCAGACAGAATTGTTTCTCTGTAGCTCAGCAGGTTCTGTACTTTTGCAGCCATTTTACTTCCTTCCAACCACATATTTTTACTCTCAACTGAGCTAGACAGGTTTCTTGCCATCTCTAAACTTTTTCATAAAGTTGCTCACATTTTCCACTGCATCTCCCTTCACATCAGCTCACAGATTTGCTCTGATCTTTCTTTTTTTCCAGTAGTTCTAGGTTCTGAACAGTTCATTTAAATAGAGTGTGGTTTGCCAGCACTTTTTTGCAAAGCCTTTTATCTATTAAAGAAACAGAAGGTATACATGCACTTAAGACACTTTCACCTTGCCATGATGTTTACTATGGTATGCTTTTTCTTTGCATCTGTCCATAAACATGTTAACATATCTGAATGACTGAAATGCATTTCACCGTGTGGTTTCCTCTGAAAGTATTTTTTGCCATTCAATGACAGTCTAGCATTATGTTTGCCACAGACATGTATGAGAGAGTTCTTTTTAAATATCACATTCTGAGCACATAAAATTAGTTTAGCAGCTCAAAGTTCACAGGGTTGATGATGTTTTATTCATTTCCTTACTTTCTTCCCTGCATACATTTTCTCTCATACACTCTCCAGTACATACGTGAATAAAAGAAAGCCATAAATATGGAAAAAAAAAAAAAATGTATTGAAAATTTCAAGCTAAAATTTCTGATTACTGGGATGTTTGCTTTGCCAAGCATACTGCAAGTAAGCACAGATCAAGAGTGAATCTTCAAGTTTCTCTAGCTTTGTTTTCCTGACTGAAATGACATTCAAGTAATATAGAGAATACTCACAATGATATATCACAAGCCAGACATGTAGAACCTTTAATAAGCTATGGTATTTCTAATAATTTAAGTTCCACAAGTCCCCCTTAAATCCAAAGGACTACAGCAATAACTAAATGTATAGATTTTGCTTTGAGTTATCTTGATACCTTACTTGTCTTGCTTTCTTTCTCTCCCTTTATGGGTCTCCTGAGAAATCAGTTTCTCCAGCTATGGTCAGTGAATTTGTTAAGTCTTTATATCTGTTTTTAAAAACCAAACAACAGCTAACAAGTGTCAGGCCTCAGTGCTAAGGAGCATAAAGTTTCAAAACATGCTTTAGCAAACAAATGCAAGTTGAAAACACAGCACTTGCTATCCTGCAGCTGTCCCAAAATTTCACAAAGCCAAAGCTGTAAAAGTCCTAAATCTCATTCTTCAAAATCCCATCACAGCATCATATACCCCTTTTCACACATGGATGAACGATTACCTGTGTAGCATAAAAGACAGAGGGAAACTGGGCATACAGAGCAACAATGATACAACTAGGATACCTAGTTCAAGGCTGGCTTGTCACTCTGCTAATTTGTACTGAGAAAAATATCCTGGTCTTGGTCACACAGAGAGTAGTCAGGCTGGCTTCGCCACCTCTGTCAGGGCTTCTTTAGGTCCGGTTGCACCCCTTTCAGGAGGTTGTGATACAGGCTTGTCACATCCTGGCTGCAAAGCTCCTTTTCTCTAAGAGAGGACAAAGCTTTTCAGACCTGACTATATTTTAGAATATAATAGCTTCTTTTAGGTTGGAAAAGACCTTAAGATCATCAAGTCCAACCATCAGCCTAACACTACCAAGTCCACTGCTAAAACATTTTCCCAAATACCGCAATACCCAGTCCTGGTAATTCTGAGGCCAAACCAATTCCTTAATATTGTGGAATGGATCGGATGCAGTCACACACGCACACACACACACACACAAAAAGTAAGTCAAAATGATGTTCCTGGAATTCTACTGCAGAAACACCATCCAGTTTCAGTCTTATTCCTCTTGACCTATGAAATAAAAACATCTTAGTCTGTTTGATAAGAAACAGTGACTACGGCCTAAACACTAAGCTCTGGAAACATTCACATGAACCACATTAGCACGTGCTTCTTACCTAGATAAGAAATGCTTAGCAGGCTCGATCCAATGAGGTGAAACACTGAATATGGGATTATCTTTATTTGTGGGCAAAGTCCTCTAGACAAAACTGAACCATGAATCTTCATGTCTGAAAATTAAAGCATTATCTAGATTTTCTTCAGCAGTGGAAATGTTATGGCAGTGACACCAGAAGTTTCTGTTCCTTACCTCTGTCATCTTTTGCCGCTTTGTTACCTCCAGGGAAAGAGGAGCCAGTAAGAAGCAACTTCTTCATTAGGCAAAAAGAGAACTTCAGTTAGAAAGCTTCTGCAGAGGGGACAGGAATCACCATATACTATTACGTAGGTACTGACAGCCACACTAGCTCATCCCTACACACTAATAAACGTATTTTAAGAGAGTGTCAGAGAGCAGCAAGAGCAGGTCTTCTCCTCAAGGGAAGAGGAGGTGAGGAACTGAGGTGATTCCATGGCCTGCCCCACACCTGAGTGAACTGAGCAGGACAGACCCAGAGATGGTGACTAGGTCCAAGCAGGCCTATATCACAAGCCAAAAGCATAGTGATAGGGCAGATCTAAGGTCAAACCAGGAAGCCAGTCTATGGGTCAGGTCTAGTAAATTCCAGGTAGAGCTGTGATGATGAGGCAGAGCCAAGTTCAAGCTGGGAGACGAATCTGCATACAAAGCTCAGGAGAAAAGGACTCCACAGCCAGGCACAGCTGAGCTGGAGACCAGCACTCCTCCAAAAAGCTCAGGCAGGGGCTGTTGGTTTCAGACTAAGCTTAAAAGGGTTTCTGAGAGCATGGAGGCCATAGGTGAGGCTGGTCAGGGCATTAAGGCTTGTAAGTGGCCTTGGGGCCCCAACAGAAGGATTAAAAGAAGAGTCAAACCACACTTGTTTGCATATACATATTGTATGTATGTATGTATAACACATAATGTAATGTCATCACGTTAATATTCTGTTTCTTAAACACATTCTCTTCATTTCCAAATACCTGGCATATGATTTTAGATCCCCTAAGGCTTAAAGTCCCTAACTCTAAAACTGTTTCTGATGCCACACTGAAAGAAATATTGAAAAGTTAAAGAAAGACACAGCTAAGGGAATGCAACTTTCAATTAAAACTCCAAGCTTCAAATAATATGTCCTGCATTCAATATTATAGCAAGGCCTACTTTAAAATCTCTTCAAGGACTTTTTATGTTGCCTTGCTCCAAAGTATTATTATTCTACAGAGACTCCTCTTGCACTTCCTGTATGCTTCCTACATTCTTTCTTTTTATTTGCATCACTGCTTTCTAATTCTGCTGCTACCTGCTATGTTTACTCCTAGAACTATTTTCCTCAAATTAATTCTCCCTTTGATCTTTCCAGTCCAAAGGGGTAACCTTCCCAAGCTGCTCTCTATTATTTGTAGTCTTCAGTGGCACCTGCAGTCCATAAAAGTTAAAAATCAACTGAAAAAAAAAAAAAAAAAAAATCATTCATGTGCTGCTTGCCTTCTCTCTGCTCTCAGTAATGAGTATCTGACACCAGGCTGCACCCTGCACTGAATCCTGAAATGGCCTGAATTTTAACAAAAATTTGCATTCCCAGAACTTGCCCTTGCCATTGGCTGGGTTGTTACAAGCAGCCTGCACGCAGACATGCACGCACACACACAGGATCAGGTTTGCAATGGTTGGCTTTCCTGGGACAAGGATTAGATCCCAATGATCCTGCAGCAAGACCTTTTGGGGCTGCTGAAAACAATATATTAAATATAAAACAATTACTTTCATTACAGACTTCCTCTACCTTGTGTCCCAGCTTAATTTGTTTTTCTCTGTATTTACAGTCTGTTTTTAAGTAATAATTATTCCTGGACAAATCATCTGAAAAAATTTTTCTTAAACGTTTAATTTTGCAAATGTTTCCATACAAATGCAAATCCTTTAATAGAGCTGAAATATTGTATTTATTCTTTCCTCTTCAGTGCAGATTTGTGTAATTAAATTTTAATTTAGTTTGTATTGGAATTTGCTAATATTTAAAATCCCATCCGTGCCCTAGCATCACCTCCACCAATGGCACAGGTAGAAGTCAGCTAGATTTCAGGTCTGTGGATAAATATCCTCTACTCATTTTTCCTTTTTTGACGTAATTAAGTGCACTAGTGTCCCACACAAAATTTACTACTCCAGCTCTGGCAGCAGAAGAGGTTGTATGGACACTCCCCAAGCTGCTCCACTGCATGTGGGCTACTTTAGACTGCCTTCATTAGCTGTTTAAGTTAAATGAGTTAATTTTGTAAAGAAGCAAATGGCATATGTAAACATATTTCCAGCTGCTGGCAGGTCAGTGGGAATGGTGACCTCTGGCACAGGAACAATAATGAATATTTGGGTTGGCAACATCTTCAACCAGCAGAGATAACTGCAAAGCAAACATGCATTTATCACCTACCTCAACTAAAACCAGGAAAGCAAGAATACTGCAAGAGCTGTGTTAAGCTTTGGAAAGAAAGATGGGAGTGGCAAAGAAGAACTGTGTGGGATATTGCATATAAGAGTTACAAGACTTGGTGAGCAATTTCACAGGGCAATTCCCTCTGGATTGTTCTGGAAAATGCATGTGTGTGGAGCCAGAAAACCAGCAAACCATCCTGGATTGCACAGATGACTCAATAGAACTTCAAAACCATCTATACGGAAGAATTCATCGAGGGTGATTCATGACCATTGGCAGAAGGGGATTATTCAGGAAGAGGAGAAGGGCGGTTTCACTTTCTGAAGCAAATTCAGAGAAAATGAACCAGACTCACACTGAACTCCAGCCATCAGGAGCAGCTATCATGCTCTGAACTGTAGATACTGGCTGTTGCTCAGCATGCGTAACCAGAGGAGGTCCTAAATGCTTTGGAAACTACAGAGCAACCTGCTGAAGAGATGCAGCAAGGGCTCCTCTTCACAGTACATAAGCATGGTCTTGCTGGTGGAAAGGAGAACAAAGCTGAGGAGTGGGGGAAAAAAAAAAAAAAAAAAAAAAAAACCTTGATGAAAAGAGCACCACTCTTATACATTTATGAACAGGCAGCTTCTTGTACTTTTTTCCATCTCCACAGTTACAGATGAGCTGCCAGGATCCAGCCCTCATCTGTTTCTGAAGTGAAAACTGACATTTAGTTGCTGATAGTGCACAGTACCTCCACACATCAGTGTGGAACAGGAAATGAAAAACACCTTTTCTAACTAATAATGGCAATTTTAGGTAGATGGAACATTAATGGTGGATGCCAAGATGGAAGCTGGCCACCCCATGGCTTTTCAGCAGCGGTTTTAGTCTTTGCAAGCTTTTCACAGGCTAATAATGATTCAGAAGAATCTACTTTTGTCTGGGATTACAAAAATCAATTGCACAACTTGTACATAACATAAATAGTTTCTGTGTGGATAGCCCCTTCAGCTGGCTGACCTTTATTCCAGGTTATCACATCCAGTGTGTCACAGAAAGCTCTCTCCAGCTTTATGGTACGGTTTATCAGAAGACCATTTCCACTTTGAAAACAAGTTTTCTTTCTCAAAGGAGAATAGATTATTTTTCTCCTCACAGAAAAAGTTAGTTGCCTAAGGGAAGCTTTAGGTGTTGGTAATGTGTCCCAGGCCCTCTTGGTCTTGTAAGCCACCTCAAGACCTACACTCAACACCCATGTCACTTGTAGCCTAGTACCTTTTGTCTACACAAAATGGATCTTGAGTTGTAACTACCTTTCAATCTTTCCTTCAGTGCAGAAAATTGTGTATTGGTAGAAATTAGAGTTCTGCCAATATTAGAACTCCTTTCTGTTGGAAAAGCCTTCTTAATCAAAACAAGCATTTTGTACACAAATATCACACCACAGCAGAGGAGTGGGTTTGCTAGCTGTCCATATATCTGCATTGCAGCCTGATGGAATAACAGAGACAACCCAGAGCAGTCTGAAAGCTATCCAGTTTCATGTTGAGGGAATTGCCTAACTTGGTACCACAAAGTGAGCAGAGCAATTTCTAGATTTGAGGATGATGTAAGGATTAGGACTAGAACATCCCCACCACAAGGCAATGCCGAGTTGCTGCACTTTTCCCCTTTGCCTTCTCCTTTCATACTGTTCTTGGGGCCACCAGCAGTTGGCATAAATCAAAGAAGCCTTCAGTCTTCACTTTAGGTTGGGAAAACAGTTTTGTTCACAGTGGTCTTGTGGACAATAATTTAAAGAAGTCCCTTTACCACTTACACCCCCAAAATGATGCCTTGTGATCCACTGCAGCCAGAGACTCGGGACACAACACTTAGTAACTCCACAGTGAATCAGACATGTTACACAATGATTTGATTAAAGGAAGCATTCATTTTCAACTGAGACACTGTTAAGTCATGGATCTGCACAGAAAGCTTTCCAAACTATCATTCATCCAACAGGCCAGACCAGCTGTTAATATTTAAAGAGCATCAGAATTTACTAAGCATCTCTCAAATATCTATGGGATTTAAATGTTCCCTGTGAGGACCACTTGATAGACTCTCTGTGATTTTGGCCATGCTATAGGACTGATTCATCTCCCCCTAGAGTATTGCCTGGTGCATGGCAAAGAAAAGACAGCAAAAAGATTGTTGTGCAAAGTCACACATACACATGATTCACATATATTTTAAATAACATGTATCTCTATGTGTACTTAGGCACAAAAACCTGCACAGAAAACATTACTCAGACTGTGAAGTCCAGCACTATGTAGGCAGGAAACCCTACAAGAAAGACTGCCCTCTCTGCTTTGGCTTAGTCCTGAGCAGTGAGTACAGCAGACCAACTTCATGTTACTTTGCTTTGGGGGGAGCCACAGCATGCATGGCATGTGGCTGGGGGTGGCACTCCAGAGGAGCAGGGTCAGGTGTGTTTTGATCACAGCTCATCCCAAGCAAGAGTATACTGCCCTGGTCCTCCTGCCAGCTGCTCACCACCTCTTCTCTGCCAGGCATATAATCACACTTTCTGATCTGCCAGAACAGTTCCATCTGCAGTAATTTCCTAACACAAGTTCTGTCAAATGATCTGTGGTTTTGTGGTTTCTTTTTGGGGATATACATATATATATATATATATATATATATATATATATAAAGGTCAGGCAAATCTGTGCCCCCACCAAGTCAGACCATTTTTGCAAACAGGAGCAGCTAGAAGTGCTATTCTGCCAGCAGATCTGAGGGGTTAGCAACCTAAGACAGGATCTGATGCAGCCAGAACATTGTGTCTGCACCATTAATGAGCTCCTGTTCAATATTTCTTTTTCACCGTATTGCTCAAGGCATGGTACCAAACCCTTAGTAATAGTGCCTTATAACCCCTGTGGTGGAGACAGGATTACTAATATCTACAACACCCACCACTATAGTATCACAAATACCCATTTGTTCATTAATTTTAAAAGCTCAATTTGATTTTGTTATTATTATTATTATTATTATTATTATTTTCAGAATCTTTAGCATTATACAGCACTTTGTTTGATCAGGGAACAACTTAGGTGGACTTTTGTTACAAACATAAGCATCAGCACATGAGGTATGGAATGTAGGATATAAGAAATATACTTTTTAAAATAAGCTGTCAAAACCTGACTAGCATCATATGGGAATTAGAGCAAAACCATGAACAGATTTTTATTTTCCAGGGCAAGACATGGCTCTGACAGTCTATCATCTCCCTCCTTGATCCTTCGTCTCATGTAATACACGTTTGTTGATTTCTATGTCAAACAAAGTGGGGAAAAAAACAAAACAAAACAAAACAAAAACAAACAAACAAACAAACAGATCTGCTCAAGAGACCCATCCTGTACCTTCAGCACTTCAGCTGTGCCCTCAGGGAAAAGACATGTGTGGTCATCCAATTAAAGGCACAAATCTCATATCTGAGAGGATTTTGCTGCACATGCAACCTTAATTCTAATAGTACCCAAATACTAGGAATGTGATTTTTTAAAACATTAATAAAAGAAAAAAAAAAAAAAAAAAAAAAAAAAGACAATGGTATAATTACTATTTCCTTTTGTTATAAAAGCACCCTGAAAGCCCAGAAATGTATTTTTGTTGTCTCTCAAAGCCACAGTCATTAGCATACAGGAACCTGCACAATGGTTTTGAAGATACCTGCCACTTGAGCTAAAGGACACCTTCCACTGGTGTCTGACCATTGCCCTATGTATCTGCCAGGATCTCTGTGTGTGAGAGAGAGAGAAACTTTGCTTGTGGGCTTCAGTGCTATCCACCAGAAAGTATGAACAAAAAAATATGTACTGCAAGAGGCCTGCACTCTTCTAGTTTTCCTTCCCAAGCTCCTAAAAAGTGTCTTAGCCCGTGGGGGTCCCTCTGTAAAAACCTCAGTTTTCTGCATCATCTCATCCTGACCCCTTTCTTTCCCTTTTCCCACTGAGAGACTGATTTTCCAGTCAGCCCCTCATTGTTGGACCAAGGGTGATTCTTCTCTCCCAGACTTCTTTCTCACTGTCCTTTCCCACTGGGTGGGCACCATCTCCTTAAAAAGCTTGCAATCTTACTATCTCTTAGCTTCATATATCCCCTTAAAACCTGTCTCCCAGTCTCCTCTTCCACAACTTCTCTCTCCAAAGTGCTTGTCTGCTGGCATGTGAATGGCTTATCAGTGATGGAGAGAAGAGGGCTGTGAAGTATTTGGTAATTTGCTCTGTCCAAAAAAGCCTGCAGCAGGAACTACAGCAGCAGACTGCTTTTGTCCCTTTTGCCTCAGGCCTTAGTAGGATCCCCTGCTGGCTGTGTCCATACAATCATCTTAACCTAATCTCAGACACCTTAAGTATCTTAGCATGTCAGCTGCACAAATAAAAAATCTCTAGCTTGCATGCAGCTTACATGATACAGGGTTTGAGCTCTGGTCCTCTGGAATGGCAAGCAAGACTTTGGGGCTAGAGACCTGGCATTTACACCACTGTAAAAATAGCCACGTCTATCTTTGTCCTTCTAACCCTAATACACAGCTATAAACCAAGTATTGAGTATCAGTTATCTGCTCATACTTACACTAGATGCAGAATAATCTGCTCTAAAGGATGTGTAATCTAATTAGACATTAATGGAAGTGCTACAGCTCAAACTATTGCCTTAGCATAAATTCCTACCATTGGACATAGTGAATGTTAATGGCTTGCTCTGCGAGGTCATTTACATGGGGTCTGAAAATCCCCTGAGGTTTCCCCATGAGCAAAAGCTGAGAAGCTTGGAGAAAGTAGTAACGAGGCCCCACCTGAACCAAAGAGGTCCCACACACTTGCTTAATTTGTGATTAATAATAATAATAATAATAAATAAATAAATAAATAAATAAATAAGCCACTCAGATTCTTTGCAGTCACCTATTCACCTTGCTTTTCACCACAGCAGTTGAGCTAGGGAAACAGTTCAGGCAGCGTAGGACTTCCCTTCCCGACCAGAGGTATGTTCTCAGCGCAGGTGTGGCTCAGCAGAGCTCAGGAGCCAACCAAATAAGCTGTGCTGGGATATGTGCTCTTGTTTCTGGAGCTGGCAGAAATGTCTCCTTCCTGTGTTACTTTCACACATTTTACAGTTCTCAAACCTACTTCAGCAAAGTCTCCATTGTGGCTAATTGGGTTGATGATTAGCTATGGCACTGAGGTAAACTTATGCAGTTGTTACTGAAGCAATTTAGTTTGGGCATGGAATCTTGACCAATGCTGTCAGATCTTGTAGGCCTCTCCTTCTTGCACTAAAGAACACAATTTCTTTATCTCCTACAGCTTACTATCTTAAGTAACTACCTGCCCTTCTCTTTCCTACAGCTACCTTCTGCAGAGGGCTTGTGTGTCTTCAGAGTTCATCCTACAAACAACCATCTAGGGGCAGGTTGTGAGCTTGTGGGACCTTTCTTGAGATAAAACAGCCATTACATTTCTATGTAATTAATTTCTCTTGCTATTACATTTCACTCTAGCCCTGCATTTTTTGGTACCATGACCTTATTAAAGATAAGTAATCTCCAGAGATACTAAGGCAAAGGAAACAAGACAGAGAATATTCCTTTGGATAGCAAAAATATCTCATATACTCATATACAACCAATGTCAACCCCTTGAATTTTTGGAGAAACATGGTCTTCTCTCAGCTTTTCCACAAAGCTTCCATTAGAGACCAGTTGGGTTCATATGCATGTGATAAGGAGAATATATCCAATGGCAGTTCCAAAAAGTGAACAGGTAAAACAAATTCTAAAGACTTTTTTTGCTTTGTCTTTTCATTTTTCAATCAGTTTCTATTCTGAAACATGCAATTAAGAACATGTTGTGCTATCTGAAACAATAGGTAGGGTTTACCTGTAGCTGTCAATTATCACAGAAGGTGCTGGGAAACATTCTGTAAAGCTCCATCTACACTATGCGAAAAGGAAATCACAGCTGCAGCTAAGCAAGCAACATAATAATAATAATTACGCTGAAATAATCTGCTTGAATTTTCAAATGAATCCACCATGAGCAGGCTTAAGCTCAAATAGCATTACTTTTCTGGCAGCTTTCTATCAGTTCATTATTACAAGCTTGTGCAGAAAGAATACTTATATGACCTTTTAGGTCCTTTAGGAAATCTTAGGAAATCTTTCCTATAGGAAAGATTTTCTGCGTGTCTGATTTTTGCTCCCTGCTGTGCCTGGCAGATATACTGTGTCTGAACCACTTGCAAGTGATAAAGCTCTGTCTTTAAAAAAGAAGAGGGTGGGCAATTCTTTCTATAATTTCCCTTAAAAAGATGATCACCATTTAGAAGCATCTCATTTCCAGCTTGATCTTTTCTTAGCTAATATTGCCCTTTAGCATCAATGATCTTCCCACTGTTTACTACCTATAAACTCTTGAAGACTGGGTTTTGATTCGGTAAACAAGCTAAGTTCTTCTGATCTCCTCCTATAGAAGTTTCTAGATAGTCAAATGAAGGAAGGAAGGAAGGAAGGAAAGAAGGAAGGAAGGAAGGAAGGAAGGGACGGAGGGAGGAAGGGAGGGAAGGAGGAAGGGAGAGAAAAATAATAATAATAATAATAATAATAACCTACCTATGGAAATTTTCATCAAGTTTCTGCCATCATTCAAAATAATAATAATAATAATAATTCTTAGTATTGTTCTGTTGCAAGAAATTATTGTTGTTGTTACAAGAAAACAGATTGCCCCAAAGCTGTGGATGGAGGGAAAAGATTGTGCTTCCTAAGCTACTGGCTAAACACCAACACAACCCAGTGCATGTTGAGCCTATTTTTCAGTAATGTTAAGCACCATCAACTCTTTCTGAACTCAGGTGGAGCTGAAGATGCCCAGACTAGGCCCTTAAAAGCAGGATTATGTGGCACTTGAGGTAGATGTAGAGTGTGTCTACATTCCTACAATATTGTAACAGGACACCCAATGTCTTCAGGCACATTTCAAACAGAAAACAATGGCTACATTTCACATCCCTAGAAACCTTTTTCCCTCTTGCAGTCACTTCAGCTTGGCATGTTCATTCTCAGAGTAAATCACAAGTACAATCCTTAATGGTCCTCTGTGGTCAGAAACTGCCTGAAAGAAATATTTTCTCCCCAGTGGAGAATGTTGACTCATCTACACCGAATGCTCCAAAGAGACTCTGATTACAGGAAGTGTCCAGTTCTTGATTGTTACATGACCTCTTGAATTTACAGACCTTTCCTGGGGCTAGTGCTTGGGCAATGGATGGATGGACAGATGGATGAAGTGTGGATGCATATAAGTGAAAGAGAGGTACATGTCTGTTTTAGGTAAGGGCCTGGACAGGTCACTGATATTTTCAATATATTTTGACAGTGTGATAGGTGTGATAAAGAAAATAGTGCTAAGCGGCATCAGTCTGACTGTCTGATGGTAATGTTGGAAGAAGGAGGGAGGCAAGGGTAGAACTCAGAAAAGGGAAAGGAAAACTGCTGTGGTCCATGGTGCAGGTTGTGGTCCAGGGAGAAGAGGCTCTGTATTCCTGAGAACATAGCCCAGGAAAGCACTCAAGAACATCTTGGCATGGTGAAAAAACTGAGGCATATTATAGCATGTAGACATTTTATTATTTTGTCCAGGTCTGTATCACTCTTATGCTGCCTAAAATAGTGTTGAGGGGGCAGGAACGGGGTGTGGGGATGTGGTTGGAAACCTTTTGCAAAGACTGCACTAAAATTTTCATCTATCATGTGTCCCTGAAGAGGCAATCTGCCAGAATACCCACAGAACTGGTGCTCTGGGAAAGGGTTTGATTAAGTCATTAGGGAGTCTCTGAGACCTGATACCAGGCTCAGGACCTGCATCAGTGACAGCAAACAGTTACACGGAGGTCAAGTTCAGCACTAAAAAAGATTTGAGCTGGCACCAAAGACAAACCAGCTACAATGTTTTTGTGCACATGAACTTGGTGCTAGATGCCAAAACCCTACTGAGCTGGATGTCAAGGTCTCAGTTCTCAGAAGGAGATGCTCACTTTGGGAGTACTTTGAGAACATGTCTAGAAACCTAAAGCCAAGAAGCAAGCATACTGAAGACTGGACCAACTCACACAGAGAGGAGGGAGAGCAGAACTGAGAGTACAGCACCAAGCTCTCCAGAGCTCACCATGCAGACTGCTGGGGAGTCATGAACTGAATCACCAGCCCACAACCTTCCAGCTCCTCAGGAAGGTGGGAGACCTTGTAGTCTGCAAGCCCTGGTCCTGTGAGCCACATGAACCACAGTTTTCAGCACCCTCCCTTCGCCAGTATCTTGCCAGAAATGAAGCAACCTCAAGGGATTTCCTTTTCATAGAAAAAAATAAAATTTAGATTTCATTCCAATCTGGAAAGGAACCAGATTTTGCAAGATCAAAATCCACTGTGAAATCAAATGACTTTTCATGGCACAGCTTTGCTGATTGATGTAGACTGCATCTAACCAAGAACAGCTCCCTAAATGTCTGTTGCAATCAGAATTTCCTGGTCTGTCACTTTCAAGAACACAATTAACTGCAAAAACAGAGACTTGAAATTTTGCAAAAAGGCAGAAGGACCAAACAGATCAGATATAGCATCAGCAAAATGTCACACAGCCTGCAGCTCCCCTTCTCATCCTGTCTTGTCCAACTGAACGCTGGTGGTAGCCTCTGTCCCACTCCCCCTCAGCACATGCACAGGTACCTGTTTCTCTTAGCTCTGAAGTTTTCATGCTGCAGCCAGCAACACTGCATCCATTTCTGTTTGCATGCACTACAGCTGAGCTCAGAGCAGTTGTTTGCTTTGTACTTTTCAGGAAGTTTGCAGCGTGCTCCCTTGTGCTAATCAGCCAGCAGGCAGCCTCGATGGCTGGGAGGCTGCTGGCAGACTTGTGTCTAGTTTGGTCATTTGTCTTAATCACCCATTTTCCCCCAGGAAGAGTATTTGATTTAAGGCAGAGAGGAAATACAAACTGAGGACTGAGGAATTCTGTATATGAAGGAATGATGCATAAAATGTTTTCGCACAACAATTACTTCTATTTATCACCTTCAAACACATGCATGTGGCTTCAGTTTTTACAGCAGTTGCCGAACTTAGCTGCTGCATATGGATGATAAGATACTTGACTGTGAGACAGGTTCAATTAATTCTACTGTGCAGTTAGTTTGGCAAATTCATTAGGTACTCCGATCTGAATGAATGACACAGACTTATTAATATCTGCAGGCACAAGAGAATGCTGCAGAGTAATATTTCTGAAACAGAAAAGCTCTAAGACATGATTGAGACAACACAACTTTTCCCTTGTTGTACAAGAAGATTACTGTAAACTCCCTTTCCATTAAGTACCAAAAGCTGGAGGCACAGGAAAAGGCTGAAGATATTTATTTTTACTTCTTATTTTATTGGAAGAAGATTAAAAGAGAATAAGCATAAACTTTAAATGATGTGTTTCAGAAAATACAGCCTATAAAACAAGGAAATAGACCAACATGACTTTTTCCTTATATTCACCTCTGAAAGAGATTTTAAGCTTAGCTACGTGTCTATGCTGTCCTTTTTGTTGGTGGTGTTGCTAGCTTGCTATGTTTTTTCCTTATTTGTTCATGTCGTTCATTCATACCCCCAGCCCTATGGGGGGACCAATGACCCACAGCCTACCCTGTAAGAGCACTTGTCTTAGGCATCTCTGCCACGTCACCCCATGGACATAATTAGTGCCAAGGCAGACAAAAACATGCTTCCAAAAATATGCTATTCTGCAGCCAGAACTGAAGCTATCGGGGAAAAGGGGAAGTCTGTACTATATAATGTAAGCAAGAAAACATGTTCATGTCTTAAAAATCAATATTCCCTAGGAATTTCATTGTGTCCTTGTGGTATCTAATTACTTGGGAACTTTCATTCACTTTGACATCTGTGTGTTGGAGGGAGGAAAGCTGAAGGGAAATGTTCATATCTTCCTTTATCCCCCACAAGTATTAGGTTTTAAAAGTCGTATCTGTTACAAGCATACTCTTTCAATTGGGAAACATTATACGTATAATCCACTTAGTATTTTGCTATCAAGACAGGTACTATTTGGAGCAATACAGATATTTTTCAGGGGAATCTGTGATCTCAGTTAACCCCTAAATAATCAATGAAAAATCAGGAGAGTCTCTCTCTTTGGTCAAGGTTGTAAAGCATACAAAACCCAACTGTCTGGACATAGCATGCTCCTCCTCTACCCTAACAGCATGCACAGCCATGAAAAAGCAGCAGTAATTAACACTGACCTCATTTTAAAAACATCTCAAAAGTTTCTAGAAATAATTCCATTTACCTGCTCTTTCATACCAGACATATTTTGTTCCCTTCCTCTCCAGGCTGCAAGCTGTCCATGAGTACTTACATGTGAGTAATAGTTTACACTGGAACAGTAACAGTTATTTCTCTGGGGATTTCTGGGTTTCTAGGTGTTTGCACAGAGTGAAGTTTTGTGATCTATCCAAAGAAGATTGTTTCCAGGAGTGATTACCTGGAAATTGGTAGCTTTTCTCTTTTTCACTCTCTTTACGGCCCCCCTCCTCCCCCCTCCCCCTTTAATTTTTTATCTTTACATTGATTGCCAAGCAAAACAAACACATCCCATGGGGTTCTAAGTAATGAGAGAACAAACTATGAACTTGTAATTATTGAAGTAATGCCACACAATGGAGTTAGAGTAAATTTGGTTCCATGGTGCTGGGAAGGATCAGAGAAGAGAAGTGCACAACCAGGAGTAAGGAGGATGGTGCACAGATCTCATCTGTAGTGGTGTAAGAATGAAATACATAAAAGGAATTAGCTACTCTCTTGCACAGGACTGCTGCAGTATTGACAAGTGGGTCCTCATTATATTATTACTCAGATGAAATGCTCAGCATTGCAGGCATGCACACCCCATAAGACAAAGTTCAAATATTTTATATGGGACTTATCTGGCCTTCAGGGAAATTCCTGATGCCCCTATATTTAACTTGTACCACAACAGGCTAATAAAATTCCCTGTGGTTTTAGCTCTCTCAGTAATGACTGTCCAAAATTAGCTGGCAGACTTCCTTTTATTTATTTATTTATTTTTTATAATGGCATAAAGCTATCCAGAGGAATCTTACTAGATGAACTAATATTTACCCTGTGCTGAAGCAGGATGCCTCTTTCAAGGAGCTGCATCCACTTCTGCTCTCCACAATGTGGGAAAGCTGCTCAACCTCAGGTTTTGATACTATTGCAGCCCATGGCACTTGTGGAGCAGCACCAGCCCTGGGACTGCAACCAAAGCATCCCCACCATCACTGCTGGGCTGGGGCAGGGTGGCAGGCTGCAGCACAGGTCTTGTGACCTCTTTGCTTCTTTCTTTGGAGATAAGCAACCTGCTCATGCATTCCTTTGGCAATAGTGGAGCACCTGTAGGTGACAGCAAACAATAGGATATTTTGCATTCCCAACTTGTGCTGTTCTGCACCCTGGCTATGCTGGATGTCACTGAATCACCAAATTGTTGAGGTGAGCAGGAGCCTCTGGAGATCATGCAGTCTAGCCTCCCTGCTCAAGGTAGGGACAACTAGGGCAGGTTGCTCAATGCCACCTCCAGTTGGGTTTTGAAAATCACCAAGGATGGAGCCTCCATGGTCATCTGTCCCAGCATTCAACTACCCTCAGAGTGGAAAAGCTTTTACTTAGACTTAAATGGAATTTCCTTTCTTTTAAGTTGTCCATTACCTCCTGTCATGCCACTGGGCACCACTGGAAAGAGCCTATCTCTGTCTTCTTTACTTCCTCCATCAGATGTTTACACACAGTGATGACTGTCCCCCTGAGCCTTTTCTTCTCCAGGCTGAACAGTCCCAGCTCTCTCAGTCTTCTACTGGAGATGTTTCTTTATCACTTTCCATGGCGGTGCCCTTATCTCCCTTGTACTGGAAAGCCCAGAACTGGAAGGAACACTCCAGTGGTGGCCTCACCATGGCTGAACAGAGGGGAAGGGTCACCTTGATCTGCTGGTAACATTCCCCCTGGTGCAGCCCAGGATGCTGCTGGGTTTCTTTGTGCCAAGGGCATATTTACTGATTCATGGTCAACTTGTTCATCAGAGCCACTGCATTCTTTTCTGCAAAGCTGCTCTCCAGCTGATTGGTCTTCATTGCATGCTGGTGCATGGGGTTATTCTTACCCAAGGACATTTTACTTTGTGGAACTTCACCATGTTCTTGCCAGTCCATTCCTCCAGCCTGTTGAGATCCCTCCATATGACAACACAAACCTTTTGTTTTATCAGTCCCTTTTCCCAGCTCTGCTTCAGCTGCAACATTGTAAAAGGATGTTCCCATCATTCAGCTCATTAACAAGGAGATTATTCAGTATTGGCCTTTGTCCCATCCTTTAGGGCACACTAGTTGTGCCACAGATCACATTAGATTGTGCCAATGGAGAAACCTGTTGTCCTTCATATCTCTCACCAAGTTCAACTCCAGGTGGGGTTTGGCTTTTTTTTTATCCCATCTCTGCACACCCTGACAGCGTCCACATATTCCTCCTGGCTTACCTGCTCCTGCTTCAATCTCCTGTACACCTCCTTTTACAATTTTGTCAAGAACTCCTTGTTCATTCATGCAGGCCTCCTGCCACCATGTCTTAATTTCCTGCTCATTAGGATGGACTTTTCTTGAGCTGGGAGGAGGTGATCCTTGAAAATCAACCAACTCTCCTGGACCCCTCTTATCTCCAGGGCCATTTCCCATGGGATTCTTCCATGCGGAAACTGAAGAGGCCAAATCATGCCCTCCTGAAATCCAGGGTTGTAATCCTGCATTTAGTCTTGTTTCCTCCCCTCAGGATCCTGAATTCCACCAATGCAAATGCTGAAGGGCAGAGAGGCACCTCGTTCCCAGTTTGGCACAAGACACATATGAAAAGCCAATTCTTCATGTGCTGGAGTGAGAGAAAAAAAAAAGTCTAAAATAATAATAAAAATGATAGATCTTCCTTTGGAAAAGTTGGCTGAAACATTTGTTTTTGTCTCTTTTTTCTTCCCAAATGCCTTCCATTAGTGTATTTTTTAGTGCTTTTACATAACATCTTATATTGTGTTAAATCACTGACCAGATTTCTTTGAAAGGAATCCTTGTGGGGTTTTTGCAACATTAGAAAGAAGGAAAAAAGAAAAAAAAAGAAAAAAGAAAAAAAAAAGTGTATTCCTTTATTTCTTTCCAACTGGAAAAAGCCAACCCAAATCAACAGGGAAATGGTTTCAGACTCCTACAGTGATATTATACACATTGGCAAGGAGAATAAAAACATTTTAAAAGGTACGACTGATATTTCATTTTCTTTTCTGAATGTTTCAATGTTTCACATCAATTTTTCCTGTCCATTAAAGTGGTGTAAACTTTCTTTCTTTTTTTTTTTTTTTTTTTTTTTTTTAAGGTGCAGATTTAAAATATTCATGTCAGATACATAATCTTTGCTGGCAAAAAAATTAATGCTTGTATTTCTGTGAGAAGACGTGACATGATGGCTCCAGATTGCCACCATTGCTTTGTTTTTTGCCAGACATATTTGAACCATGGAGTTTCTTATTTCTTTCAGTGACTGCTAAGAATAAGGTGCAGGTAATTCTGCTCATTGTTGAGGGCTTTAAAAATATATACATCCAATTGCATGTTTGCTAAACTAGGCTTCACATAAAAGTTGTAGAAATTCAGATATTAGCTGAAGAATGTCTACCATGAATACCGTCACAGAAGTATATTAAAGTATGTGAAGCAGGGAGTGTGGTTAGAAAGCTTATGTAAGTTTCTGGAAAAGTTAGCAATTTGTGGAGTCTATAAATACAGAAACATTGGATGTACAAGTTTTTCATCTATAATGGTAAAATTTGCAGATTAAGTATCACTAGATTATTTTCCCTTTCTGCCTTGTACCGTTGGAGAAAAAATATAGACTCACCAGAGAATACAATTTCCACACAAAACTCAGTCCTGAACCACAACTAAACTACATGAGAATGTAGTCCTCCTTTAAACTGGGGGTTTGTGTGTGGTGCTCTCTTTGGTAACCCATGGAAAACCAGCCCTGCCTGCTCCAGCCTCCTGGCTCTGTGGTGTCCATTTTTATTCCCTGCTTCCCCAGACTCCCAGGCAAAATATTTCCATTCTAGGGACAGATTTCATAGAATCATAGAAACACAAGGTTGGAAAGGATCTACAAGATCATCTAGTCCAACTGTCCTCTTATCACCGATACTATCCACTAAGTTACTAAATCATATTTGTAGCATCTTGTCCAGGTGCTTCTTGAATGCCGCGAGGGATGGTGACTCCACCACCTCCCCGGGCAGGCCATTCCAGTGCCTGACCACTCGTTGATAGAAAAATGTTTTTCCTGATATCTAATCTAAATCTCCCCAGGTGCAACTTGTGGCCATTTCCTCAAGTCCTATCATTAGTTGTCTGAGAGAAGAGGCTGATCCCCTCCTCATTACAACCTCCTTCAGGAAGTTTTAGAGTGCAAGAGGTCTCCCCTGAGCCTTCTCTTCTCCAGACTAAACAATCCCAGCTCCCTCAGCTGCTCCTCAGAAGCCCTGTGCTCCGGAACCCTCACCAGTTTTGTTGCCCTTCTCTGGACATGCTCCAGGGCCTCAAAGTCTTTCTTGTAGTGAGAAGCCCAAAACACAGTATTTGAGGTGTGGCCTCACCAAAGCTGAGTATAGGGGGATGATCACTGCTTTGCTCCTTATGGCTACACTATTTCTAATACAGGCCAGGATACCATTGGCCTTCTTGGCCACCTGAGCACACTGCCGGCTCATGTTCAGCCGAGCATCGATCAACATTTCCGGGTCCCTTTCCTCTTCACAGTCTTCTAGCCACTCTGCCCCAAGCCTATAGTGTTGCATGGGGTTATTGTGGCCAAAGTGCAGGACCTGGCACTTGGCATTGTTGAACACCATCCTATTTGCCTCAGCCCAGCAGTCCAGCCTATCCAGATCCCTCTGAAGGGCCACCTTACCCTCAGACAGATCCACGCTACCTCCCAGCTCAATGTCTTCTGCAAACTTACTGAGGGTACGCTCAGTCCCCCCATCTAGGTCACCAATAAAGATATTAAACAAGATAGGCTCCAGTCCCGACCCCTGGGGGACACCACTTGTAACAGGACACCAGCTGGACTTAACTCCATTAACCACTACCCGCTGGGCACAGCCAGTTCTTTACCCAGAGAAGAGTACACCTGTCCAGGCCACAGGCAGCCAGTTTCCCCAGGAGAATACTGTGGGAGACTGTGTCAAAGGCTTTGCAGAAGTCTAAGTAGACATTAACAGTCTTTCCCTCATCTACAAGTCTGGTCACACGGTCATAGAAGGAGATGAGGTTGGACAAGCTCAACCTGCCTTTCGTGGACCCATGCTGGCTGGGCCTGATCCCCTGAATGCCACGCAAGTGCTGTGTGATTTCACCCAAGATGATGTGCTCCATAACTTTCCCTGGAACTAAGGTCAGGCTGACAATCCTGTATTTCCCCGGGTCCTCCTTACAGCCCTTCTTGTAGATGGGAGTCACATCGGCATACCTCCAATCCTCTGTGACCTCTCCAGATAACCAGGAATGCTGATAGATCGTGGAAAGAGGCTTGGCAATTACCTCCGCCAGCTCCCTCAGCACCCTAGGGTGGAGCTCATCTGGTCCCATGGACTTATAACATTCCAGATGGAGGAGAAAGTCTCTAACTGTCTCATTCTGGATCACAGGGGGTGATTCTCTACCTGAATTACAGGGGATGTCCAGGTCAGGGCATAAAGTACCCTGGAGATAACTGTTCCAACTATTAAAGACAGATGTAAAGGTGTTGAGAACCTCAGCCTTACCCTTATCCTCAGTGATCACATTCCCTGCTGCATCAAGTAAAGGATGGAGATTTTCCTTGGTTCTTCTCTTGCTGTTAATATATTTGTAAAAGGATTTCTTGTTATCTTTTCCTGCAGTGGCCAGAGTTCAAGCTGGCCTTTTGCCTTTCTAATTTCCTCTCTGCATATCTTAGCAAATTCCTTGTAGTTGCCTAAGTAGCCTGTCCCTTCTTCCAGTGGGCATAGACTCTCTTTTTCTCCGGGAGTCTCAGTAAAAGTTCCCAGTTCATCCATGCTGGTCTTCTTCCCCTCTGGCTTGCCTTACAGGACTCAGGAACAGCCTGCTCCTGTGCCTCTCAAGATTTCCTTCTTGAGGAGCGTTCAGGCTTCCTGGACCCCTTTGCCCTTCAGGAGTGACTCCCAAGGGACCCCTGCAACAAGTGTTCTGAATAGGTCAAAGTCTGCCTTCTGGAAGTTCAAGACAGCAGTTTGACTAGTAACCTTTCTGACATCACCAATAATAGAAAATTCAAAAATTTCATGGTCACTCTGCACAAGACAGTCCCCACATTTCACATCTCCCACCAGTCCTTCCCTGTTAGTGAAGACCAGGTCTAGTGGGGCACCTCCCCTGATAGGCTATTGAACCAACTGTGTCAGGAAGCTATCTTCCACACACTCTAGGAACCTCCTAGACTGGTTCCTCTGAGCAGTATTATACTTCCAGCATATATCAGGGAATTTGAAGTCATGGGAGTGATCCCACCATGTTTCAGTTATTGCAACTTGTTTGTAGTTAGCCTGTCACACAATCACTTCTAGCTCCTCCTGTTTGTTGCCCATGCTGCATGCATTGGTGTAGATGCACTTCAGATGAGACATCTGCCTCACCCCCAGCTTCAGCATTGTTCCCCTAGGCACTTCTCTGGTGAGCCCTGTTTTACCCCCTTCCCCCATCATAGCTAGTTTAAATCTCTCTCAACGAGTGCTGCTAGCTCCTGCGCTAGGATTCATTTCCCCCTTTGAGACAGGTGAGTTCCATCCATTGACAACAGGCCAGGGGTCAAGTAAACAGCCCCTTGGTCAAAGAACCCAAAGTTCCTATCTTGACATCAGCCTCTCAGCCAATTATTCATTACCTGTGTTTTCTTAGCCTGCTGTCTGTCCTCCACCTCCCCAGAAGGAACAGACCAAAACACGACTTGTTTTCCCGCTCCTTGAACTATTTGTCCTAAACCCCTGAAATCTCTCTTCATAGTTTGCAGGCCTCTCTATTTCATCACTGCCCACCAGAAGTATGAGTAATGGGTAATAAGTGGGGTGAACCAGCTCTGGGAGTTTTCTAGTTATGTCCCTGACCCAGGCCCCAGGGAGGCAGCACTCTTCCCTATGGCTTGGGTCTAGTCTGCAAATGGGGCCCACCATTCCTCTCAGAAGGGAGTCACCTACCACAACAACCCTTCTTTCTTTCCTGGCAGAAGCCTTCTGAATGTGTGGAGTCAACTGCCTCTTACTTGGTAACCTCTTTGGGGAATATTCCCACACCTCCTCATTTACCTCCCCTTCAATGTCCAAAACTAGGGCATTATTTTCAGAAATATTTAGTACCCAACATTTCTCCTAAAATAAATGGCTAGATTTTTTTTAAAAAAATCAACAGCTTCTCTATGCAGGAACTGCTGAGAGACAGACTTTCTCTTTTCTGTTGCCCCAGCTGGGCATCTTACTTAAATATCCCACAAGCTGGGTAACAGTCCCTAATGAACACTCATCAATGGCTGGCTTTCTAATTGTAATCATTAACTGATTTCTGAGGTTTGTAATAGAAATAACTATAATCCAAATCAGGTCACAAAGTTATTTATTTATCTAGAACTAACTCCAAACTTCAGAAAAAGAGCTGGCATTATTCACAATATAAGTCACTGGAGCCATACATTTCAGCACAGATAAATCAAATCTCTTCTGCATTAAACAGATAGCAAAACACAAAGTTCACTTGCAAATCCAGGGAGATTTTATTGCATAAAGGCAATGCTGCTCCAGTTTTAAAAGGATTGAAAATTGCAAAACTATGCATTTACAACCAAGTCTTGCATAAAACACAGTTTAAAATGATTCAACCTTTATAAATTACTGGTGACTATTAAAATATAGGCGCATTTATGTGGCTTTCAGATGCATCCCTGTAGAGTGCAAACTGAACAGCCCTTGCATTTCACTGCACAATAGTCAGAAGCAAAAGTGATGCTCTGTTCTAAGCATTCATTAAATATCAGAATATGTACTGAGGATATAAATGTTGACTAGACTTTCAGGGAAGTACATAATTTATATTCAGAACTAAGCTTCATAATAAATACCAGCTTCAAATCTCTTTGGACAGTGTTTCTCAATAGGTTTCTAAAATCGTACATTTATGGAGTAAACAGAATATTTAATGGCTGCTAGTAGTATATCAGATTTGTTATGCTTATGGGAGCTGTGGTCATCAAATGTTCATGATGATGGTTGTTATACAATGCTGACAACTTTCTAACTTGTGAAATAAATAATGGGTCAGAGGGAACTGCTTTATCTGAGAAGGGTGAGCATGCTTTCCTGTGGCTGTAGGAGGATTAAGAGTTGTGTTCTCAGAGCAAGACAGAAAATTTGAAGGTGTATTTCTTCAGCTTACACATCTTTAGGTCTGGCCTTTATCTTATTCTCTCCCTCTAACTGCCCCTCCCAGATCATGGGAGGTATTTAGTCAAGGTCAAGCAATACAAAACTAACTCATAAGTTTCTGCTACCAGAAAAGCTGAGCTGACATACTAGATCATTTCAGGTGAGGATGAGGGGTGGTTGGTAACATATACATAACCCAGCCCCATATTTCTTATGTTGGCAGTTTTCCCTTACTCCAGTTAGGGCAAATAAAGGATTTTAAAGGATTTTGCCTCATTAAGGAATATGAGAGAAGGTCCATAAGGAACTGTTGTTTTTTTGTTTGTTTGTTTGTTTGTTTTAAAATGTCCTACACTCTTCAGTGCTGGTACACCTTCAATGCATTGTCTGAATACTACTAAACTACATGCCTCTGATTGATAATTTGGCGTAATTGCATTGGAAAAAATCCGCAAGTTAACCAAATATGCATTACCATAAAACTAGATCAAATGAGAGAACATTTCCGGCACAGATGTTCTTCATCTTAATTGGCCTTTATTTTATATGAAATCAATGGGTTATGCTGTAGTTACACATCCTTAGTACTATCTGATCTCAGTACCTGGCCTTCATCCCTCCAGTTCCTGGAATAGCTCTATGCAAGTCAAGACAAGAAAGAGTACCTTCACAACTGTCCAGAGAAACACTGTATGCCCAGCATACAGTAAGATAACACCAGTGACTTTGTTGGCAGCTATGTTCTTTCTAGAATTAAAACACAAATTACCTTTGATTTACTTCACAGGATGAGCTTCCTCATCCATGTGTCAACATGAAGAAATTATCAGTCTCACAGATTTAACTTATTTACTTTAAATGGTAAATTACAGAATTTGTACAAAACATTTCAAAAGTACATTATGATGTTTATTTAAGGAAATCTATATATACATTTTAAAAGTCTAGTTTTTAACCACAAGATAAAATGCTTCAGGACAGAAACTGATTCCAATGCTCTTTCTACTAAAAACAAGGGGCAAACTCATGCTGAATTCATGTAGAGTTCTACCCGCGCTCCAAATAATGACTTGCCTCAAACATACATAATGATGCAGGGGACCCTGGGTAAGTCCAGCTTTTTATCGCAGCCCTTGAAAGATAAGAATGTTAGTGAAAGGATTGAAAGCCCTAAACCTCAGCCGTAGCCTCAGATTTGTCATAAAGCATGAGTAACCCAGAGCTTAATCTTGCAAATTTAACCTGGGCAGAGCTGCAGAACAGACTGAACAAGAAAAGTAAAGGGGGCAATTTGAAGCTCTACTTTTTGTCACATGATGCTTTCTTTGCAGCATAAACTGTAATTCAGTGGGAACGTAAAATGTGAAAAAAGCCAATGCCTTCATATTGCCATCAAAATACCTTCGATGAAAGTTGTATAAGTATGATAGAAGTAGTGTCCACAGGAGACAAATTCGGTAAAGGACAGTTAAGGGATGATTTTCTGCTACAGAAGTTTCTTTCTAATGCTCTGGCAGTCAGATGTCTTGAAGAAGGAGAATCTATATTCTTGACAAGAATTGACTATTTTCTTCTTCTCTCCCTGAAATCTAGGTGTTATGTATTTTTAGACAAGAGGGAACTAAAATTCATTGTTGTAACACTGGTGAAGGCATATCCATCATTCACATTCTTCTAAAATCATTTGCAATTTTATTTTTTTCACTTACTACAACACACTATTACAAGCATGCAAGATGGGAAAAATGGAAACTGCAGTCTTATACTAGTCTTCTCCTCCAAGTACAAATTTGTTTAAATAAATAAATAAACAAACAAACAATAAAAAACTCCTTTCACCTTTTACTCCCATTTATGATTTTCCTGTTGATCACCTCTTACAATACAATATCATTCCTTCTCATCATATTATGCAATTGCTGTATCCTCAAGATGTTCTGTGATCTTTCATGATCTAATTTAGTAAGCTCACAAATACAACTTTTTGGTTTGTAGTTGTCTTACCTCCCAGAAGAGACTTTCAAACATCAAGGACACTGTGACACCTTTGAGAGGTCCAAAATAATGGAAGTCAGATAAATACTCTTTCTACTAACTCAGCCTTTTTATCATTTTTATCTTTCACCAAGCCGAAGAGCTCTGGAGAATTTCTATGGTCTAGTTTTGTCCAGTTCTTTCAAGACCTTTTATTCTCTGTATTTTTGAACAGTACCACTGGCCAACTTCAGGAAAGAAAAAAATTACTCTTGATTAGGTGTCTTTTAAATGTCTCAGTGACTTTCATGTTTCTGCAGTGATCCTTCTAACCATCCAAAATCTAACTCTTTTCTGAGTTCTGTCCTCCTGATACATCAAGAATTTCTTGCCTTTTTTTTTTTTTTTTTTTTTTTTTTTTGGTGCTTCTTTCCCCCAGATATCTGTACCATTTGCCTTTTCTATTACAGTTCTTCTGATCTCTTCCTTACATTTCTCCTGCTGTAGTTTAATTTCTTTTTATTGGCTTGATACACTAAAATTTTCACTTTCTGATGGTTAAAATAACATCCTGGCTCTTGCCTACTAGGTATACTGGAGTCCATGCTGCCTTCTTAATTCAGTGATATTCCTGCTTTCTGAGGCTTTATTCTGGTGGGGGTCTTTTTATTTCTGTGTATTTGTTTTCCCCTTTCTCTGCTGTTTCTGTAGGATCTAAAATATATTCAAGCTTATTTGATTTTTATTTATTTTTTAAATCATCCTTCTAAAGTACAATGCAACTAGGCTAAAGTATGTTACATTGCCTTACCCAAAGATGTAGAAAATTATTAGTTTGAAGTTCTGCTGAAGCCAGACTTACACTATATTAATGTGATGTCAAATACTTGAATAGACAATGAGTACTATGCTTTTCTGTTATTATTGTTTGTTTTTTTTTTTTTGTTTTTTTGTTTTTTTTTAAAAAAAAAAAAAGCTGCACTCCAGCAGCATTCCCAGTTGCTGTTTCACTCTGTACTTCACCTGACACCAGAAATACAAGCAAACAAACAAAGTGATAAAAGGGATTGCTGAGATGTGACGCTATGGAACTGCACTTACTAATTAGCTGATGCTAATTAACAGAGTCTCGGCTCAGCCTTGGGGGTGAGACAGAGCGAGAGGTCAGGTTAGAGTACCACTGTGAAGAACAGCTAGCTGCTGACCTGGCACAGACTGCCAGCATGGCAGTGCTTTGTCTTTTACACCTCCTGGGGCGAAGAATGAGGAAAAAGTGTCTGCACAGCTTTTGAGACAATGACTACCTTTTTCTCCTCTCTGCAAGGAGTGTTTCTGCACACATGATTACCTATGAAGAATGTCCCATGGCTGGTACAATGGATATGTAGAGCTACAATAAAATCACAACAGCCTTTGGTACACGTGTCTGAAGAGCCATATAAAGTCCTAGAAGTTAATGTTAAGGTGGGTGCTAATAATTTGCTGGCTCAGACACTGAGAAACAAGTAGCTAGTAACCTTTAAAACCTGCAGGAAGCAAACACAGACAAACTAAAATAACCTGAATGCACAGTGATGCACTGTAATGCTTCCCAGTAAACAATCCCATTTGGCTAAGAGGAAAATGAATACAAATGAACCAGCTGAAGCACAATAAAATAAATGATTCCAAGATGCAGAGGAGAATTCAAAAATGTGTTAGTGGGAGAGAGAAGGGAGAATATATGGAAGGATGGACTGCATTACTCTCAGCAGCTTCCTTCTCCTGATGGCGAATTATGACCACCCCATCCTCTCCTTTTCTTCCTCATTGTCTAAACATATTAGGACAGTGAGGCTTCAACATGAAGAAATAAACCTTTAATTAATAGTCTACAAAAGAATTAACTTATCCGTGGTGCGCACACGCTCAATACAATTTCTCAGCATGATCGTTCCCCATTTGCCTTCTACTTCTATGTTTCTATCTTCAGGATTCTTCATTTCTCACTTTTATGACTCAACTCATTTTTAGATATGACACAAAATGAATACCAGTTCAATATGTTTGAGTGGCAATTACACTACTTACTAGGTCAAGTATATATAAGCTACTGTGACCACTGAATGCCTCCTCTGTGTGAGCACACCATAGCCATACCTCAGACGCATTGTCGATTTTTCATCTCTTTCTTCTTTCCTCACCATGGTTTACTGTTAGATTTTTTTCTCCTTTCTGCTGTTTTATATCCTGGCTATGTATCATTTCTACAAAACTTCATTAGAAGGTAATTACGAGAAAGCCAGTTCCGTACATACCTGTTTCCAAAGAACAGAAGATAGAATCAACCAGTATATCACACATGACCTGCATTTCCAAGTGATTTTTACTAACTTAAGAAAATGGAAGGAATATTTTTAGGTTTTACTTATGACAACTCTTAAGTGGAGATAGATCAAAACTGAGAGAACAAATTACTACAACCTATTGAGGTAAAATGTGCATAGCCACACTGAAGCACTATTTCATACATCTATAGGTTGATTGTGCAAAGTACTGAGCATGAGACTTCTGAAGTCCCAAAGCAACTTAAGTGCATGCTTAAATGTGAGCCTATGGCTAAATCATATGGAGCTCAGCAACTTCAGAGAAAATGGGCTGGGGGTGGAACCTGGGCCTTGAGATCTTCCCTAGGGTTTGGCTGAAGGAGAGAAACCTCCAGGCCCATGCAGCAGCAGCCAGTGTCCCACCTGCTGCACAAATGGGGAACTGCTCCCTGATGCCAGCAAGAAAGGTAGTAGCTTCTCCCAGCCTTCCCACCGAACCATCTCCCTGCAACACGTGACAACCTGCCATAGCAGGGAAACGACTGAGATATCTGCCTGCAGCAATATCATCTTCAATTGTGAATTAATCAAATCTCAGAAGTTGATCTTAGGTGTTACAGGCTTCTCTGGGGAGCTCAAATTTACCTGAAAGAATTCAAAGAGTTTTAAACAAAATTATAGCTACAATTTAGCAAAGAAAATGTGTATAGCTACACTTCTTCTCACTGGAGTGCTGTAAAATTAAAGCAAATTTTCAATCTGATTAATTCATTCAGAATGATTCCCGTTGAGTAATTATCTTCAATAAAGATCTGTCAATACAATTCCTAGCTATTGTCATTTTATATCAAACATAAATTAGACAGTATAATGAATTCAGGTACACCTAAACTCAATGTCAGATGAAATCCTTGCATGATAATCAAGTGCAATAATCACTCTGAGAATGTAAAAACAAAATAATTTTTTTTTTGTACAAGAACTGTAAAACCCCTCCTTGTTTCTGGATTAAGACAGCATGGATGATTGTCAAAATTTTCTGTACAATGCACAAAAATGTACATCCCAGGTAAGCTCAATCTAATGAAGCTTTCAAGAACTCTAGTTGGAAAGAAAGAGTCATTATTTTGGCTGGTATAAAATAACATTGTTTTAAAACAGATAAAATCATACTCATATATTCCAGGTGAAGATGGGACAAAGAAACATTGATTTAAGCACTAGTTTGCTAATATATTTAGATAAATGTTGAATGGCCAGAAACACTGAAATAGCGTACTGCCCAAGGGGTAATTTAACAGATTTAATAATTTCAGGGACAAAGAATCCTTCAGATATGTTTTGGATAGAGCATCATCAGCTGGTACATGACCTGATACACCTGAGTGAGAAAATTTCAGTTCAGCAGCTCTTCTGTTTACACCTAGCACTGGGAAAACAGGGTGATGTTGGACCAGAGGTCAGGTCACAGCTGTCATGCATCTGAAAGTGCAACAGAGTTATTTTTCCCAGAAGAAATTTATTTCTGCCCTGCTCAATAGCTTATAGGGAATTGACACCTAGCAGCAACAAAAATAGATCTATAAGCCCATCCCCATTAAACAAACACAGGATTGCCTCATGCTCAAACAAAGCAGCTTCCCAAGGGAGCTGCAGGGACTCAATGCTCCAGGAGATCAGCTGTGAGGTGCAGATGTAGGGGCTTGGCCCCACCACAGGTGTGGGCACTGAGGCTTTTGCCTGGCCCACTCCAGCTCCAAGGGGGCAGGAGCCTTGGTACTGCACCCCATCCTCCCACGCCATTCATTGCCCACCCACACTGTCCTCCAAGCCATGGCATAGCATGGCACAGCAGAGCAGCCCCAGCTAAAAAATATTATTTTAACAGTCTTTTTTTTTAGTTCTAGAAGTGGAGAACATTTCTAAGGAGATAGGATTTATGCCTTTAAATCCCCACATTGTTATTCTGTCTTTCTCCAGCTCTTAGTCTGAAAGCCTCTCAAAGGCAAACAGCCTGTAAATATTTTTGAAATTCATCTAAATCTGTAGTAGCCAGATTACCTCTGCACAGCAACAACAACTCAACAACTTTTTTGTTTCTTAACTGAAGATTTAAGCTAAAAAAACATTGCTTTTATATATGTGGAGTTAATAGCAGAAAACGCAAATATAGGTGGAAAAACAGGGGCACGTTTAAAAGCCCCCCCCCCCCTTCTTTTTACAAGCTCAGCAGGAGATTCAAGCACGCATCACCCAAACCAGAAAAAAACAGCAGCCTTGAGCAGCACTCTTCCAGATATCAGAAGTTAAAGTTAAAAAAAAAAAAAATCTTCTTGCTTCTCTCCCCCGCAACTTACTAATAACTCATCTGTTTGCCTCCAAGTGTGTCCTTGCTGAATTAGATCTATGCTCAGACTGTGTTTAGGATTGTTGAGGTTATGGCAACAAAGCCCTTAGGAAACTAGCAAGCGTTTTGTGCAAATCTGCATGGATGCACACAGCTAGGTTAGCTTCTTAATGTTTTGCTCCCAATATTAAGATGTAATTATTCTGCAAGTTGCAATTATCTCTCTTCCTGGCTCCTTTAAACCCTTTCTTTCTGGTTATTGTAAATCCCTGCCTTGCCTTACAGTTCCCCTTGGCTTCAGTTGCTTTATTATTAGTGATAGACTTACCAGAGCAGTAAATCAGCTCAGACAGGAAGACTGCAGTATTCCTCCGCTTACACTTTGCCTGACCAAGGGGGAGCAGAAGTCATACACATCAAAGTAGCTGGTTGTGGTGGTTTTACTCGGATAGGTGGCCAAGCTCCACCACAACTGCTCTCTCACTCCCCCTCCTCAAAGAGGAACAGGGAGAAAATACGATGAAAGGGGCTCAAGGGTTTAGATAAGGACAAGGAGATCACACAGTAATTATCATGATGGGCAAAACAGACTCAGCATAGGGAGACAGTAAGATTTATTACCTATTACTAACAAGCTAGAGAAGTGAGAAATAAAGGAAAGAAACTGAAAGCACCTTCCCCCCATTCACCCTCTCCCACCTCCTCCCCAAGCGGCGCAGGGGAACGGGGAAATGGGGGTTATGTTATGGTCAGTCTATAGCACTTCTCTGCTGCTCCTTCTTGGTCACTCTCGTCCCCTGTGCTGTGGGGTCCCTCCCATGGTATGCAGTCCTTGGTGAATTGATTTGGCGTGGGCTTCCCACAGGCAGCAGGTCTTCAAGAACTGCTCCAAATATGACTCCGTACCACAGGGTCCATCCCTCAGGAGAAAACTGCTCCAACCTGGATCCCCCACGGGCAGCAGCTCCTGCCAGGTCACCTGGTCCTGCATGGTCTCTTCTCCACGGCCTACAGGTCCAGTCCGGAATCTGCTCCTGCAGGGGTCTTCCACAGGCCGCTGCCTCTGCCGGTGCAAGTTCACCTGCTCCACCGTGGTCTCCTCCACGGGCTGCAGCATGGAACCCTGCTCCACCATGGTACTCCATGGGCTGCAGGGGGACATCCTGCTTCACCATGGTCCTCACCATAGGCTGCAGGGGACTTCTGCTCTGGCACCTGGAGCACCTCTCCCCCTCCTTCTTCACTGACCTTGGCACCTGCAAGGCTGTTTCTCACTCCTCTCACCCTCCCAGCTGCTGAGTGGTGCAGCGTTTTTTTTTTTCCTGTCTTAAATATGCTCTCACAGAGGCGCAAAATAACATCACTTATTGGCTCAGCTCTGGTCAGCAGTGGGGCCCTTACCAAAATGGGGGAGCTTCTAGATCCTTCTTATAGAAGCCACCCCTATGGCCCCCTGCTACCAGAACCTTGCCACATAAACCCACTACACTGGTAAATTGATTACAAGCTATACGAATTAAGATATCATCCACAGTACATTATTCACTCAAGCTTGTGCCATGATAAAACATATCCCAATCAACAACAACAACAACAAGTAATTACATTTTGAGATTTTCCAACGTTATCTATTGCAAGACACTGGAGCAAATACTGATTAAGCCCTGTTTGCTTGTTTCCAGTAATACACACATTGGACGTTGTAAAGCAGGGTAGCGAAAATTGCTATTTTGCTGCTTCTTTAACTTTATATCATACTGAGCTTTACTCAGTAAATCTATGTGACCATCTACATGTATAAATACACATTTATTTTCACTTCTGCAGACTGCAATATAAGGCAGCACTTTTATAACCATAGGAGAGTGAAACAATGAAATTCCATTAACTTTTAGCTGGACACAAAGGTTACGCTTCCTGTTACCTTTTACCTGCTTTTATGAATCAGAAATCTGCAGTTGTATTGGCACTCAGTCATTCAAAGATTTGAAGGAGAAAAGCTCTTGATACTAATTTCCTTGTAAATTTTTGATGAACTGAAGGAAAAATGCTAAATTATGTAATATTTGCTGAATAATGTATGATCTGGATTCCCTTTTTTAGAATTACAGAATCACAGAAACACAAGGTTGGAAAGGATTTACAAGATCATGTAGTCCAACTGTCTTCCTATCACCAATACTACCCACTAAGCTACTAAATGCTCCAAGCATTTGGGCAGAGATCTGCAACAGGTCCAATGCATTGGGGTCATTCCAGTTTACAGAAAGAGAAAGCAAAGCTTCTGCCTTCCAAATTCATCATGCACTCCAGGATGGGAAAATTATAAATGCTGGACATACACTGGAAATAAAAATATAAATCTGCTGCAGAAGGCACGTTATTCAAATGGACCATTAGTCACAGTCCTGCATTCTTTAGAAGCCCCACCACTGCTATTTATAACACTGCAAGTGTATTTGGAGCTAGAGAAGGCCCAAACAGCACCAAGACAAGTATTTTCCCATCCGTGAAAACAGAGGGCCTGTTTGTGCAGCAGTGCCTCAGCAGCACCGAGCAGCTGGGGCTCCTCCAGCCCTGACACCTCCTGTGTTTGCAGAGCACTCCTGGATGAGAGACGCTGCATGCACACATGCTGAGCCATGCTTTTGCAAAGCCAAATATATTGTATACAAGCTGGCAGGGTAGCGTCAGGCTAAGCATCATAAAATAACCCAGATTTTTCAGGGAGTTTTCAATAGAAAAGTAGTTGTAGGAAAGCCTGAGAATGGAAACATGTCCAGAAAGCTCCTTCTGTTCTGCTTGGTGCTCAGTCATCTTCTGACCGTATCTGCAATGAAAGCTTATAGAGATCTGCTATTCCTTTTTCTAAGAGGAACTCTCATTCTCCCCCCTGCACCTGAAGTCACTTGTCCTTAAATTTTCCTAAACAAAAACAACAACTTGTGGCTTTGCCAAGAATTCTGTTTGGCTGTTTTGAATTTTCCATGTCACTTGTTCTAGTCAAGAGGTTTGTATGCAAACTTTGATGCAAGTCTCAAACTTTCAGTAGCAACAGTAACATCTTCGATGCTGGAGGTATTTAATAAGCAATGGCCTTCTCTGGAGTAGCGGGTACAGAATAACACACAAAGCCAGCCTTTCTAAGAAGTTTTCTAGCTCTCTTCTTCTCAAGTAATGCAGCCACACCTCTGGGCCCTTATCTTCTAGACATGTTAGAAAGTGTGATGGTTTTACTCGGGTGGGAGGCCGAGCTCCACCACAACCGCTCTCTCACTCCCCCTCCTCAAAGAGAAACAGGGAGAAAATACGATGAAAGGGGCTCAAGGGTTGAGATAAGGACGAGGAGATCACGCAATAATTATCGTGATGGGCAAAACAGACTCAGCATAGAGAGACAGTAAGATTTATTGCCTATTACTAACAAGCTAGAGAAGTGAGAAACAAAGGAAAGAAACCAAAAGCACATTCTCCCCCATCCACCCTCTTCCACCTCCTCCCCCCGAGCAGTGCAGGGGAACGGGGAAATGGGGGTTATGGTCAGGCTATAGCACTTCTCTGCCGCTCCTTCTTGGTCACTCTCGTCCCCTGTGCTGTGGGGTCCCTCCCATGGTATGCAGTCCTTGGTGAATTGATTTGGCGTGGGCTTCCCACAGGCAGCAGGTCTTCAAGAACTGCTCCAAATATGACTCCGTACCACAGGGTCCATCCCTCAGGAGAAAACTGCTCCAACCTGGATCCCCCACGGGCAGCAGCTCCTGCCAGGTCACCTGGTCCTGCATGGTCTCCTCTCCACGGCCTACAGGTCCAGCCCAGAATCTGCTCCGGCAGGGGCCTTCCACAGGCCACAGTCTCCATCAGGGCAGGTCCACCTGCTCCACTGTGGTCTCCTCCACGGGCTGCAGCATGGAACCCTGCTCCACCATGGTACTCCATGGGCTGCAGCGGGACATCCTGCTTCACCATGGTCCTCACCATAGGCTGCAGGGGACTTCTGCTCTGGCACCTGGAGCACCTCTCCCCCTCCTTCTTCACTGACCTTGGCACCTGCAAGGCTGTTTCTCACTCCTCTCACCCTCCCAGCTGCTGAGTGGTGCAGCGTTTTTTTTTTTCCTGTCTTAAATATGCTCTCACAGAGGTGCAAAATAACATCACTTATTGGCTCAGCTCTGGTCAGTAGTGGGGCCCTTACCAAGCATGGGGCAGCTTCTAGATCCTTCTCACAGAAGCCTCCCCTATGGCCCCTTGCTACCAAAACCTTGCCACATAAACCCACTACAGAAAGGAATCTAATGCTTGAGAACAAGAAGCCTTATGTGGTTGTGGCAGAAAGTAGAGCTAATGAGGTTGTAGAGCTATGTCCAAATGAGTAGTCTTCCCCTCCTCCTTCTGCAACCCATAGTCAGGATTTTGTTCTGTACACAGTGGTTTTGTTTTAAACAGGAATTGCATATAAGGGAGAATTAAATTCCTGCTCCAAACTTCATGTTGAACAAAAAATGGATTTTTGCAAATCTGTACTAGAGAGCACCTTGATGGACAAGAACCTCATTGCCATGTTTCAAAGTAAGTCAGCAGATATACCTATCTGCCAAAAACAGTAGTCATGGAAACTGAATCACCAGCTGCAGAAACTGCAGCCTCTGGCTCTCATATCCTGGGGCCAAACAAGTGAAGAGAAAGGCAAATATAACATTTCCCTGCCAGCACAACTCACGGCCACCCAGAAGGTTGTTCAACCCAGAAAGAAGCAAGTACTTTTTTTTCTGCAACTCCTTGTGGTGGTTTTACTGTGCTAGGCAACTGAACACCACAACCTCTCTCTCACTCCCCCTCCTCAGATGAGGAGGGGAAGAAGTAAAGGAAAGAACAACTCACGGGTTGAGATAGGGATAATTTAATTAAAGGGAAAAATATATATATATTAAGGAAATATTATTAATTAACAATTCAACTAAAGGGAAAAAAGGGAAAGGGGAAAAGAGAGGGGGAAAGGGGACAATAAAACAAAACAAGTAAAGGATATATGGAAGTGCAGAGGAAATAAATTATTCTCTACTTCCCGCAAATGAACAATGCCTGACCATGTCCTTGAAGCAGGGCCTCAACGCACATAGCCAGTGTTCGCGAGGAAGATAGACGTTTTCGCAACGAAAGCCCACCCCTCCCCTCTTCCTCCTTCTTCCACCTTTTATTGCTGAGTGTGACATCATATGGTATGGAATATCTCTTTGGTTAGTTTAGGTCAGCTGCCCTGGTGATGTTTCTTTCTCACTTTTTGCCCACTCCCCAGGAGGGTTAGAGAAAGTCCTGATATTGTGCCAGCACTTCTCAGCAGCAGACACAACACTAGTGTGATAACACTGCTGTTCTTGCTACAAGTGCAGAGCATGGCACTGTATGGGCTGCTGCAGGGAAAGTTAACATCCCAGCCAGACCCAGTACACTCCTCCAATGTCTCCTTCCAAGCCTGGTTAGACAACCGCTAGGACTCCACAGGCAACTAACAGGCTCTACGAGAACTGTTATTCCTCATTTTGGAATAAAGCTAATTGGTCTCACAATTAGCTCACAATGTTGCCTATGGTCACAGACCCTACAGAAGCTTGTAATAAGAAATAACACTTGTCCCACTGAGCACCGGACTCTAAACAGAGGAAACAAGAAGCCCAGATTGGCAAGGAAACCTGCCCCAGGATAATTTAGCCCAGCAGCTGAAGTGCATGGATGGAGTAGAGATGAGTTAATGTGAAGCTGTGTTTTCTTTGGCTTTCTTTGGCACAGTCACTTCCTCCTAAGCACCACCTTGTCATTTACCAGCTTCTCTGATCTTGACCCAACCTGATCTAAAACTTATTACTCTCAGCACAAAAGGCATGTCTGATGTAAGGGTATTCCAGCAGGCAGACCCACTTCAGGTTCCCATTCCATATCATGCGGACCGGGGATGTCAATATAGGCCTTCCCCAGCATTGCCTGAACCACAGGGCTGCTGGCTGTTCTGCCTTCAGATTCAGTAATCCCAGTTGGAATTGCTCCATTCTATGCAAACAAGTAAAAGTGAACATATCTGGTTTTGTCACTCCAGGTGGAATAGCACTAGGAAACAGTTTTCACAAAAAGTCATAATCCACATCATGTTATGCTGTAAGAAGTTGCAAATTTCCTCTATGATGAAAGAAGGAACTGTGGTGGAAACCCCAAACCATGGGCAACATGTTTCAGTCCATCCACAGAATAAAATGGAAAAACATGCAAATAATGGAGGAAAAAAAACACTGCCAGCATAACATCACATCAGTGGAACTATCCTGGGAACCCTAGAGGTCTTTCTGCAGCTCAAAGACAACTGAATGGGGCAATTAAGACAGAAAATATCTACTTGCTTTAATTTATCTCAGCTCAGCAGGCATTTCTGGAAAATTCCCTCTGTGCTCTGAAAGTGCACATCCACCAGCATCCACTACCTTACTTGGGAAAGCTTTTGTGGATGTCTGAGATCTGAGCAGTATTCTTAGGGCCATAGAGCAAGTTTCAGAAAGGAACCAAACCATACAGGGACAGTGCTGGCAAGGAGAAACAGAGGTTTGAAAGCTTGTCCCTCACATACTCCAACCCAACAAATTCTGGCTTCTTGCAGATCTGTGTCTTGTGGTTGACTTCAAGCTCCCAGAGAAGTTTTTCCTGCAGTTCAGACACTCTCTGCAGTTCAGTCTCTCTCAAGCAGTGGGTACTCAAGCAGTTAGTAATATATATGATCATGTTGCAGGCTTTGTCTGAACTAGGGCATGCATCTTGCCTTTTTACTTTATTGGGCTCTAACTTTCACATGACAGATGGAATTTAACCATGTCTCAGATATTTTTCCCCTAAAAAAAAATATTCAACCACTGAGAGGTCCAAGCCAGGCAGACAAAACAATTGCACAAGACTTGCTTCCTTAGGAAAAGCTTGCCAGAAAACAAAATTCAAATAGCTGTTGTCCTAGTCTCTTAGTTCTCTAATTCTAGCAAACTAGTTTGCCAGTAGGACTGGAAAATATGCAGTCCAAAGCAGTCACGCTGTCTGTATTTGCAATGTCCTAAAGATTTAAGGCCTCTGTTTTGGAGCCCTGTGTTCTAGAGTAGTGAAAAAAATCAACGCATCATTTAGCAAAGCTTTCCTTCATTTGCCTGGTTTTTTTTTGTTTTGTTTTGTTTTTTTTGGTGAAAATATTATGAAAATTCTGTTGACAATTTTCAGAGCATGGTTGAAAAACAGGTATGTTTGTGCAGAAATGAGCAGCCTTGTCTGAGATATCATCTTCAATAAAAAAAATTAACAAACTTTGGCAGTTTGTTTTCAATCATCAGGATACATAGCTGTATAGTGTATATATGAGGTGAGAAAAAAACACCTCATTTACAGACTGATGCTCTGGTGAAAGAGGTAGGTGACCTGGCAATGGAGAGGACCATATTCCATACCTACCACACAACACCCAGAAATGGTGGACCTGTTCCTCTAAAAAATAATAATAAATAAACTTTAGACAAACATGATCTGCCACAGAAGCACCTTGCAAATGGGGACTGCACTGACTTCTCAGTGGACTCTCATTACTGGGCTGGACAACCTACTCAACATTTTCTGCACCACCTACAAACTTTGCACCATACAGGGCTGTCCCTTGGAGTGAAGCGAGGTGCTGGCACAATGGGCATTGCTGGGGGGTTCAGCTCAGCCCAGGCTGGCAGCTAGCACCAGCTCCCTGCCCCAGGGGCAAGAGCCAGATATTCGGGAGGAGGAAGAGGAGGGTGTCAGTGATGTGCCTCATACCACATGTAGCAGCAACCACAGCAGCCGAGAAGGCTTCTCTGCCAGGGAACCGGATTGCAAATAACTGTAAGATCCTTCTTCCATGGGTATATACAACAGCATGTGGGATGGTTATCTGCCTTGTAGGATGCTTTTTCCCTTGACTGAACCAGGGTCAGTGGCCCAGCAGTAGCCATTCATATGAAGCAATATGTGGCTCAAAAAGCTCCTCGATAGTCCTATGTGTAAATAATAGACACAGTGCAAGCTGCACCATTCTAAAATGAACTGCTTGCAAAGGGCAACAAGTAGTGCCAAGTGCGATGCCTTATACCATGTGCACAGTGTTTTGGAAATGCCAGCTATGGAGAATATTTTTCAAGATACTGACTCTGGTTACTTGGCTACCATTAAAAAGGGACCCAACATCCACAGATCAAGGGCATTGTGCAGTAATATAGCCTTGTTCATTCTGGAAACAAGAAAAAAAGAAAATGTTGAAGGGCTATTGATCTGCAAGGTAGAAAACTCCATATTTCATTTCCAGGGGAAATAAAACAGCAACAGAGCAGCTTCACCCCTCCCCAGCTTGGGAAAAAACACATCACCCATTCTGTAAAATACAGGCATCATCATAAGACTTTCTTTACAAGAACAATCACAAGGATGATTGGTTCTTTGAATTTTATTTTCAAGCCTGTGCATCTATTGTTTACCATCCTTATACATATAGTCACTTGTGAATACAGTGTCTTTGTCACAGTGCTGATTAGAACAGTAGAAGAAAGAACTGCTAGCAATGCTGACATTCAAAAAAAAAAAAAAAAAA
>CM021766.1:64621115-64680079 GCA_011076525.1 Nettapus auritus | reverse complement strand
CGATGATCTTGAGGTCTCTTCCAACCTAGAAATTCTGTGATTCTGTGATAAATGACACTGAAAAATACTCAGCCTTCCAACTCCCGTTTGTGCTTCAGATGCGGAAACCAACTGAAGGCTTATTCTGCTCTTTGCTGTATCTGCACCATGTACATACACTTACATGCACCTTATGTTGTGTTGTGTTTTTTTTTCCTCCACATGTCCAGGAGGAGGACAGGGCAAGAAGAACAGTGCCACTTAGATACACGAAGCCTTTATTCATTTAACAAGATGAGCAAGGCAAGGTCAGACAAGGTGCAAGCTGGCAGTGCTGTATCTGTTTGTGTTGCAGGGAGGGTAGTTTGTTAGCTCTGAAGGGAATCCCAATTTCAAAATCAGCCCTGTGTTACATCCAGGAGCTGTCTTACAAAGACAAGCCCATGAGGAGGCTTCCTAATAAATATTGCTTTCACTCCCTGCATCTGCAGGTGTGTGGCTGTGGTCTGCTGCAGAAGACATCTGCCTGGGCATCCCTGGTGCTGGCACAGTGGGCTGGTCAGCCCGGAGCCCAGCTTCACCCTGTGGGAACACCAGCAGATTTCTTCCAGCACACTGGGGAGTTGGCACACACTATACTCGGCCTCTCCTGTGCCAGCACCGGGCCCTCTCTCCTGGGACAGAGCTGGTTCACACACCGCGTGACCAGATGGCAAAGCTCCCAAGCTTTGCACTAGCCTGTTTCAGGAAAACAGCAACAACAACAAAAACTGGCAGAGCAGAGGGACAGCACCATGTGAGTACATGCACCCACTCACCAAAACACAGCTGGCTGGAGTTATTTTTAGACCTGCTTTGACAGGGTCGCTTTAAATTTTACTGTCTTTTGTCAGTTTTTATCACAGAGCTAACATTGTTTAAATGCAGCATATTATTTTTGGCCTGTGAATCATACCACTCACTCAGGAGCCTTTTCATGCGAGCCATTGAGAGGTCTCTGTTTTCATGGCACTGGATTATTGCTAAAAATCTAATCACCAGGTACAGCAAAAGGGCTTCAAGGGCCTGCAAATTAAGAGTAAACTATCAAATATCTTCCCTGGGCTGTAAGCCATGCAAGCCTGGTTGCTGTTAATGAGGGTTTCTGCTGCGAAATACTCTTTTCTAGAGGCACACGTATAATATATACATACACACTGCAGCGCCTTGCATGTGAGGGCTGACGCACTCTCGGCTGATTCCCTCCCGCTCTGGAGCCACGTGGGTTGTCCCCAGTGCGATGTCGCTAAACCCAAGCAGCAGGCAAGCAGAGAGGCCCTCCCCTCTGGGAACCCGCGGCAGGGGCATCCCCGGGGAGCAGCGGCAGTAATCACTGGGTTGTGGTTTTGAGGGAGATGCTGCAGAAGAGCTGTGGGAGTGTCACGAGGGAGCGTGAAGCAACAGGGGACTTTTAAGCAGGAAAAAAAAAAAAAAAAAAAAAAAAAAAAAGTTTGTTTTATCATCTGTATTCCCAAAGATGTCTGCTCTCTAAATAAACATTGCCTTATCCTTAACCACTGCCAGCATCTCATGACAGGGAATATCCTGGCTCCAGGAGGAGGAACATCACCAGCCCTGGCTAGGCTCATCTATGGGGCTGCCCTCAAGTATCACAATTTGTGGGGCTGAGTGCCTCACCCAGCAGACAGCCAACTGTGCTGCACTTTGGGAAGCAAAACAAAACCAAAGCACACACTTCTCTGTTTTTGGAGTTGTCTGGGGTTAGGTTTAGGAGATGATTTGCAGCTGTTGCACAAGCCCATGGACCACTGCAGGCATCAGCCACTTTGGAGCACCAGGGGAAGGAAAAACAAAGACAAGAGGGTCTGGCTCTGGGAATTCAAGTCCTCACACTGAGCAGTCACAGTTGTTTCCAGCTTTTCTCAGCCTGTATGTATCCAAGAATGGCTATTGTAGAACCACAGGAATATCCAAATCATTAATTATGTGTGAAAATGAAAGGAATGCTTGTGCTTTTTTTTTTTTTTTTTTTTTTTAAAAATTAGGTCTGGGAATTCTCCTTGGCTTTAAATAAACATAGAAAACCAGGGGGGGGGGGGGGGAATAAAAGTACAAGGCTTGCATTTCCCATGCTGAAATAAAGAAACAATTTGCCTTTTTGCACAGGGAAACTCCACACCATTTGTCCCTCTGCCAAAAGCAGTCCCACAGCATCACCCAGGCACAGCTGCAGCCTGGTGGAAGGGCACAGGACTGGGAATCACTGGGTTTTCTCCAAAAATAACTTGGCTGTGGCTGCATTTCCTCCTCACTGCCCTCCAAGTGAGGGGCTGAAGCCCTGCCCACCAGTCCTACCTGCCCTGATTTCTCTTAAAAGGTGAGCCATGCTGTGGTTTATCCAAAAGGGAAGGCAGCAGGGATGGATATGACAGACTAAAGAACAAGGAGGTTGGAAGAGATGAGAAGCAGCATTAAACCAGCAACAATCATTTGCAGAATAAAAATGGCAACTACCAGGAGATGATGGCAAGACCTGTCATGCCTTCCTCATTTAAAAGCCCATTTTCCCGTAATGGCAGCTGCAGCCATCGCCTTTCTGGCTGCACAGCCCAAGGGCAGCAACACCTCCCCTCCATACACATTTCAACCCAACACCTCCATCTGAGCATCCCAAACTCAAGGGTCCCAGAAGTGCCCAAGAAGCAGGGTGGGAAGTGAGCAGCATGCCCAGCACCAGACTTAAGGTGCCTTCAGCACTCAGAGGGGAGCTTCTGATTGGTCCTAAAGAAGAGCTCAGAGCTACAGTAGGAAGGGGTGAGTGAATGCAAGGTCAGAAGGTGGTTTCTTTCCCTGGAGCAAACATTTCCATTTTGTTCACCTCCTTCACGACACTCTCACTTCATAAGACAAAGGTGGCCCACTCCAGCATCCTCTCTGTAAGAGGCATCATCCTCTGGGACTTGTGGGTAGCTGACCCACTTGAAAATACACACTGCATACAACTACCACTGTAGCTTAATAGGGGATATATTCTCTCCAAAATAAACATGTTGGGCTGGTGAGCATAAAGTGACTTTCAAACAATGCTTATCAAAACACAAACAAAAACAATGTGAAAATATATGCCTATCTTCTTCTTTTCCCTCTTCCCCACTAAAGAAAAAAAGAAAAAAAGAAAAAAAAAAAAAAAAAAAAAAAAAAAGAAAGTTTGTCCTCAGTGGAAGATTCCACCATAAGAGAGAGATAGGATTACACTGAGAGAACAAAGCCTCATTCTTTGGGGGAGGAGGAGGAGTGATTTGTGTTAAAAGAGAGGAAGAACCCGATTACCTTTAGCTGCTATTTCACCTCAATTGTTGAGCAAGAAGGAGGGCAGCAGGTTAGTTTTGCTGTGGAGGGCACACCGACCTCAGTAGGTCCCAGAAAGGTCAAGCTTCCCATGAGGTCACTGGGACAAAACTGCACTGAATGAGGGAGATTAAATAAATGATTTTATGCAGAGCAAGTGTCCACACTGGCAGCTGCTAGGCTGGTCTGACTTTGGGGGGAAGACAGGAGGTGATCAGACAACTTAATAACTTGCACAGCAGTCTTTTATATGATATTGCATCCCCAAGGAGCCCAGATCCCCTCCTGCAGTGTTTCATTTGAATCTAAAGTTGCTGGGCTATGCCTCTCTGCTCCTTCTCAGCAGACAACCACCATTGGAAACAGCTTCTCCTACCCTCAAAAACCTGAGTGGAAAATGAACATGGCAAGAGGAAAAGAGGAGGTCTGCTAGTGATTTCTTGTGACTTCTCAAAGTCTGCATTGGCAGCGAACAGAGACACAGCAGCAAAGGGCACATTGTAAACTGACGGAGGTTGGTGCTGCCAACTCAGTCTCTTCCATTCTTTTCCTTGAAGGATACCATTTCCACAAGGATTGCCTGAAAACAGGATTACCACAGCAGGGACAAAACACCACATTGCTTCAGTTTAACAAGCTTAAAGCATCTGTATTTAAGAGCCACCAAACCCAACAGTTACCACCTTCAGACAAAACTGTGTTCACTGATGTACATGCATGTGGCTCCACAAATCCTGACAGTTAAAATGTTAAACATGGGAAGAGAAAGAGGCATTTGTGGGCAAGGAGCAAAAAACATGAGACACTTTTTGAGCAGCTCAGATGCTGCTGCTCCATTACAAAACCTGTGCAGCCAGCATGGTGTCCTGTGCAGTCCTGTCCTACCCCATGAATAGGGGCAGCACCAGGAGCTTCCCTAACATGTGACAGCAACAGGGCGCAAGGTGCTAGAGGCAAACTGGAGATGTTGGCCAAGCCCAGTGTTACCTCAGCACCTTCTGGGGATGATGACACTCTCCAGGAAAAGGCTGAGACACAGCCTACAGCATCCCAAGGGATGCTCCAGGTAGAAGAGACTGCACTTGGCCAAGTGTGGTGCAAAGAAAAGGAGGGGAGAGTCCAGGTGTTGAATTATGATTTTCCATGAGGCTAGTGTATTGTCCATGGAGAAGGTTGCAGTTTCATGCAAGCAAGAGATGTTTTGATGAATGTAACTCCCCAGCTAGAAGAGATGTATGGCCTTAGCAGGACTTCCAGCTGTTTCTGTGCAAACTTGCTGGGGACAGCAAAAGCTCAACAGGGACATCTTCAAACCTATTTCCTGTGCATTGCTTTTCTGATCGTTCTGTGAGCCTCCATCTTAGTTTAAACCAGCTTTTGAGGTTAACTAGGACCTTTGTTTGGGGGATAAGTCTGATGCTTTGTGATTTTCATTAATGTCAAAGAGCTACCAGTTACCACTACAGGTACCAAACGGCACACTGGAAATATACTGGGCTTACCCAGCCTTTCCATTCACCCTGAGTTAGGCAGTGCCATAAGCATATAATAAGCAACCCACACATTAAATGCAACCAGTGAGCCAGAAGAGCAACCGACATCAGGGTCTCGTACAGACGTACAATTCAGAGATATCCCTTCCTCCACCAAGGAGCTGCTCTGATACAAATGAAGCAACAATGTAAGGTCATTCAGCAGGTGGTCAAAATCACATGGATACACACACACACAGAGGGAATCCAGAAGACATAATCCCTCCTTCTTACTTCAAACTATTTTTTTGATTCTAAATCAGCAACCTTCATAGCTTATCATCCTTTAAGTAGATAGCACCCAAAGATAACAAGGCCACTCAGAACTGCTGCTCCCAATAGCTAACAATTTGCACAGGTATCTTCTGCATTTGAAAAGCAGAACAGTTTGAAGAATTATACACCAGCTTCCTGAAAGCTGGTTGCCATTTCCTCTCTCCATTCCTTTATGCCTCTTTTCTTCTGCATACTTTCTTCCTGTAGATCACAGGATATTTTTCATTCCTTGCCTTCATCTTCTTTTGCCTGACAGACTTGTCTCCGTGGCCTAAATGCAAAGCTAACCACTGAAGCTGATTGTGAAAGTGAAGGTGAACTCTGTGAGACCAATTAGAAAAAACCGGACAGAAGGAAGGCTTTTTTTTTTTTTTTTTTTTTTTTCCTCCACTGCAGAAATACATTTCAAATACATTTTTAAAAGTCTGCACATGTCCTACAGACTTACGCAGCTAATAGATTTGTGACAGCAATCCTCAAATCCATCATTTAAAGATGCCCAGATCATTGCACTGCTGAGTCAGCTCTAAGAACTCACTTAAACATATATTCTCCTGTTTCCACACAGTGTTTCCTGGCTCTATTTCATATTTTCACTATATATATGTAGTAAAAAATAGGACAAAAAAAGTAAATAGCACATCCCAATTTTATGTTGTACATATTTGGAGTACCTCCACATTGAAGCAGAAGGCTCCTGTTTCAGATCTAAAGAAGGGCTCTTGTTCTCAGAGCTTGTCTGCTTCCTCCCACTGCATGAGGCATACTAATGAAAGCTACCTTATCCCTCCTGTAAGCTTGAGTCACTGCTGGAATGGCTTCTACAAGTTCAACAAAGCAACAAATGCTGTGGAGTGACTGGTGAGCCACAAAAACAAGTTTTGTGGAAGAAACAGCTTTGGGATTTTAATGACAAGTGACTCAGCTTTTTTGTTAACTGGTTGCTCCCCACAGACATTATTCTCAATCTATAGCAAAGCCTTTGTCTGTCCTGTCTTTGGGAAACAAGCTCCTATATCATGAAGGTGTAAGCCATTTTTGGTGCATGTAAGATCTGCTTGTTTTGTGCATTAGCTTTGTGCTGATCAAGAGCATCTCCTCTGCAACAGTAAAGCCACACTAGCAAATCCCTCTGGTAGCTTCATATCTTAAATCTGCAAGCTGCCCTGAACACAGACCCTTCTGGTCCTTTGCAGAACCTCTCCTAATTGCTTTTTGCTCTGCTTGTAGAAACCTTCACCTGCATGATTCAGCCCCTGTTAGTTGCACAAGGTCACATTTTGTTGTGTGTGCATGCACACAGTCACACTGTATTTCCTGGCTCCACTGGAAGGAGACTCAGGCATGCAGCAAGGGAGAAGTACAACAGCAAGCTCATCTGGACAGCTAGGGGAGCAGAGCTGTGGGATGCACCACAGTTTCTACCTCCCACACAGTACAGACGCAGCCCAGGTGGTTTGCAGAGCTTTTATTGCTGCACTGATGGAGGAGCTTGAAGGAATGCAGTTCTGGACAGCTCTGGAAGTCATTATTGCATGGCACCCTCTTTAGAGTAGCTATTCTGCCTTGAACAAAGCTTTCTGAGAGTATACACAGCCTAACTTTTATGACTGAATAAGTGAAATACAGTTTTACTTGAAAATACCAACCAGAGTGTATAGATCACTCTTTGTGAGGAGTATGTATTTGCTAAACCAGGAAAACTCTTTTGGAAAGCAAAGATAAACTGTTCAAGGATCTTAAGAAATATCTGCAAGGAACCAGAGAGGCCCAACTTCATTCTGCATAGACCTTCACTGCTCAGTACAGTCAGCAATATGCACACGTGATACATGGCCTTCCTGAACGGCATGTTTTTTTTAAAAAAGTAAATTAAAAAAGAAAAAAAGGCAATTCAGACCATCTTCAGCATGTGCCGCAGTCACATGCCACATCCTATCTACTGCTAGAGGGGATTGAACTCCACATTTTCAGCAGACAGTTGTTTGATCTGATCACTGGTATTCTCAGCAAAGCCTTTTCTCTAGCACAGGATCAGTTTCCCTCAGCTCCAACACCAAACTGGCTATCAGATCACAACTTTTACAACCTTTTATATGGTAAGTGTATATTTTTCTGTTCTGTGGTCACATACAAAACAAAACTCCTCTCCCCTTTAGGTTTCCTAAAATAACATAATAACATTAGCTTTTGAGCTTGGAAATTTGCATTCCAGTGGGGAGGATGGAGACAAAAGGATAAGAGAGCAAAGTAAGCGAAGCTGGGAATGACCATCCTTTTAACATAGCAATTTGTCCCCCAGCATTCTGGTATGAGCTTTAGGTCCTTTCCTTTAAATAACAACATTTGCTGTTTGGTTATTTGTTAGTTTGCAGACAGTCTGGATTCTCTTCTGCTCTGCTCCTGGTTTCGTCATGAAGCATGCACAAAATAGTGTCTGATTTCATAACACTGAGCCCACTCAGCTGACAATATGTCTCCTTTCCTTGAAGCCACAGTAGACTGAACCAGATTGTTTTACTCCACAGTGGCTGCATATTTAACCAGAAAAGCAGCAACATCTTGATTCATGTTTATTGTATGAACCCCTCCACAGACAAAAGGAAAGAAACAGGCCGAGCTTATATACTTCTATGTAAATGAATGCTTCTGCCACCAAAGCCAGGGGAATAACAACTGAACCCAAGAGCACAGGCGAGCTCCTGGCTTCTAGTATCATTGCAGGGTCACCTACTTTTTCCACTGTGCTTTGTGCTGGGCTGAACTCCAGGGATTAATTCACCATCCACCATGCAGTTTTACAGAGGAGGAAGGGATCAAAGGCTTGTTCAACAGCATGAAGCTGTCACTATTGATGCAGAGGCTGACACTTCCTCTTGGCAGCCCAGGGCACAGAGGAAAGTGGCACTGGCACCTCATTAGGTGGCACCAGCACTCCTCTCTAGGACAGAGTAGCACCTCTGGGAGCTGGCACTGCCTTGCACTTGCTATGCTTGGCTGCGAGAAGCTTACGCCTCAGCATCCCAGCCAAATTTCAGCTCTGCTTACATGAGGCTGGTGCTGATGGTAACCACCAAGCCAGTTCTGGGGGTTTTTGATCTCATTGCCACTCTGCCTCAGTCACCAGCATGAATCATCACTGGTCAAAGCCCCACTCACAGCCACCTGCAGCACCTTCTCTGTCCTGCCAGCAGGCAGGCTGGGGGTGCAGCAAGAGTTGGGAGGGGACAGAGCCAGGACAGCTGACCCAAACTGGCCAAAGGAGTATTCTGACGTCATGCTAAACAATATATAGGGGTGGCTAGCTGGGGTGTGGGGGCCGGCTGCTCGGGGATAGACTGGGCATCAGTCAGTGGGTGGTGAGCAATTGCATTGTGCATCACTTGTTTCATACACACTGCTAGTATTATTATTATTATTATTATTGTTTCCTATCTTAATAAACTATCTTTTCTCAACTCTCAGGCTTCACTTTTCCATTTCTCTCCCCCATCCCAGAGAGGGAGGGGGGAGGGTGAGTGAACGGCTGTGTGGTGTTTAGCTGCCGGCCAGGTTAAACCACAACAACTCAATACACTCTTGTCCTCATCTAGAAAGGACAAGGAAAAAAAAAAAATAAATAAAAAAAATAAGCACACTTCTTCACTTGCCCACCACAATTATTTATCAGGAAAAGAGTCTAATGAGAACTAGCCATTATACCTTGTATTCCTAAGACACATAAATTACCTTGGCAATTTTTCTCTAGTGTGATGTGATGTAACAGTTTGTTTCACTCTGAACTTTAAGCTGTTTGTTCCCAATCTTCCTAAACAGTCAAAGATTAATTTTTCAGATTAATGACAGAAAATGGGAAAGGTAAAAACTAAGAAACAATATTGTATATCTCTCCAAATATACAGATTCTTGGAAGCTGCTGAAAATCAATGAAAAACATGACTTTTGTTTATAAGCAGCTTTCACCTTGCCAAGAGAGAAGATGCTGTTGGAGTTCAGTGATGAGGCAAACAATAATTCGTTTCCAGTATGAGATGGAGATAATGAGATAGGCAAGCACTTTTCCAGTCAAATGGGTTCTAAAAGTAGAATCATCTATGTTGGAAAAGACCTTCAAGATCTTCAGTCCCAGCCATCAACCTGACCTACTGAGTGCCATCACTAAATCATGCTTTTAGTGCCACAAAACAAAACAAAACAAAACAAAAGTAGTTTTCTGGAAAGGTTCTGCTATTTTATTCATTTATTTATTATTTTATTTATTTAAAGGAGTCACATGTGTCAAGTCATTGTGATACAGGAAGTTTTGTTTCATGGTCAAAGTGAAATTTATTGAGCAGCCCAACTAAACATACAAAAATCCTGTGGAACTCAGCGTGCGGTGTTGACTCTGAAATCTAAACAGATACTGCCACCACCTGCACCCAGCTTCTACTAGCACACCAGTCATTGCTGAAAGACTGAAAAATCCCTCTGGACTTTGAGACCTTTGAACAACTTTTTAAGAAAAATTCAGAAGAAGCCTATCAAGATGATTGAGTTCAGGTCTCTGTATTCACAGAGTGCCTGAGCCTGTTGCTGCCGTCTGAGGGTGGCAAAGACACCATGTGTGTTAGTTGTGAGCAGGTGGATGACCTGCTCAGCCTGGTGGCAGAGCTCAAGGAGGAGGTAGAGAGGTTGAGGGCCATCAGGGAGTGTGAGCGGGAGATAGACTGGTGGAGTCACTCCCTGCAAGGCCTGAAGGAAAGGCACCAGGTGAGACACCCCAAACAGGGGTGGACCCCCTGCCCTGTCGAGCAGAGGGAGGGGACCTAGGAGATGAGGAGGAATGGAAACAGGTCCCTGCTCGACATCACAGACAACCCCGCTCCCTACCAGCCCTGCCTTCCCAGGTGCCCGTACACAACAGGTTTGAGGCCCTGGAGCTTGAGAGACCAGTGGGTGAGGGTGAAAAGTCTACCCAGGAGGACGCCTAGGGCAAGGAAGTTGACTCCACACCTCAAGATTGCCTCAACTAAGAAGGAAAGGGTATTGTTGCAGGCGACTCCCTTCTCTGGGGAACAGAGGGCCCTATTTGTCATCTTGACCCTACCTGTAGGGAAGTCTGCTGCCTCCCTGGGGCCAGGGTCAGGGACATTGCTAGAAAGCTTCCTAACATGGTTCACCCCTCTGACTACTATCCTCTATTGATAGTCCAGGCTGGCAAAGATTATATTGAAGAGAAAAGCCTGAAGGCTAACAAATGGGACTGTAGGGGACTGGGATGATTAGTGGATGGAGAAGGAGTACATGTAATGTTTTCCTCCATCCCTACAGTGGCAAGGAGGTGTACAGAGAGGACCCAGAAAGCCCACCTGATAAACACATGGCTCAGAGGCTGGTGCCTCTGAAATTTTTATTTATTTATTTATTTATTTATTTATTTATTTTGACCACGGGGAGCTTTACTTGGCACCCGGCCTGATGGCCGCAGATGGGTCCCGCCTGTCTCTGTCTCTAAGGGGAAAATGGATACTAGCACAGGAGCTGGCACTGCTCATTGAGAGGGCTTTAAACTAGGTAAGAAGGGGGACAGGGATGAAATAAGGCTCATTAGAGGTGTGCCGGGGGAACAATGTCAGGGCCAGGGGAGAAGGCAATGACCCGACTGAAGTGCATCTACACTAATGCACGCAGCATGGGCAACAAGCAGGAGGAGCCGGAAGCCATCACGCAGCAGGCAGGCTATGAGTTGGTTGCCATCACAGAAATGTGGTGGGACCACTCCCATGACTGAAGTGCTGCAATGACTGGCTATAGGCTCATCAGAAGGGACAGGCAGCACAGAAGGGGTAGTGGTGTGGCTCTCTATGTTAGAGAGTGTTTTGGTGTTGTGGAACTCAAGGCTGAGACTGGGAATGATAAGGTTGAGTCCCTATGGGTTAGGATTGGCAGGAAGGCCAACAAGGCAAGCATCCTGGTGGGGGTCTGTCACAGACCACCAAACCAGGGTTAGGAGATGGAAAAGGAATTCTACAGGCAGCTGGCAAAAGTTGTGAAATTGTCAGTGCTTGTTCTCGTGAGGGACTTCAACTTCCCAGAAATATCCTGGAAATGCCATACAGCTCAGAGGAAGCAGTCTACGGGGTTTCTGGAGAATGTGGAAGTTTCCTGACACAGCTGGTTAGTGAGCCTACCAGGGGTAGACCTTCTGTTCACTAACAGATAAGGAGTGGTGCGAGATGTGGTGGTTGGGAGCTATCTTGGGCAGAGTGGCCACAAAATGGTAGAGTTCTCTATTCTTGGCGATGTCAGGAGGGGGACCAGTAAAACTGCTGTCTTGGACTTCCGGAGGGCTGACTTTGAGCTGTTCAGGACACTGGTTGGCAGAGTCCCTTGGGAGGCAATTCTGAAGGGCAGAGGAGTCCAGGAAGGCTGGGCACTCTTCAAGAAGGAAATCTTAATGGCACAGGAGCCGTCTGTCCCCATGTGCCCAAAGACGAGCCAGCACGGAAGAAGACCGGCCTGGCTGAACAGAGAGCTGTGGCTAGACCTCAGGAAAAAAAAAAAAAAAAAAAAAAAAAAGAGACAGAGAGATCACTTCACGCAGTCTGCTTGGCCGAACCTGAGCTCTGCCCAGGGGGACAGCCTCTGTAGAGTGTGAGGATCACCTAATTGCCATGTCCTGCCACAGGAAGGTCTGGGCAAGGCTTGGGCACAGCAAAACACCTGAATGGCAAATATTGCCAACAGCACTGCAATTACAGGGACTCGGGCCCATACGAGAAAAGCTGTGTTTGTTTTCCAGTGCTAACTAGGGCAGCTTGGCAGGGTGGAAGGGGAGGGAAAAATGAGCTTTTTCATGGGAACTTAATTTTAGGATAATGGTATGAGTACTATTTCTGCTCTGCTTTACCCTTGCCCCGTCCAGTCACATCAGGGAAGAGGGGTTGCCTGAAGATGGAAGACAGAAAGAAAAGAAGGTGGTAGGCAAGAAGCCATGCTCAGGGCTCAGATTTTGTCATCCAAAGCCCTGACCTCTTGTCTCCATTCCTGCCAGAGGTTCAGAGTGTCTCAGGCTCTGGCTGCCCTGCTGCGCACATTTGTGAGGGACTCCAGCTGCACACAGCAGCACGAAGGAGGCCGAGCCTTTTCCCATAAAAAATGTCAACACTCACAGTGTTTTTCAACCCGGAGAACCTTTGCCTACTAATCCTCTCAGCTTCCTTTCCACCTCCACAGCCTATTAACAACTCAGTTTCTCTTTCACAGACCGCTGTGTTTCCCACTTCTTCTTTTGGCACAAGGGAAAAGAGTCAAAGGCTTCTCAAAGTAAGGCAGAGACATGCCTACACTGCTAGCTACAAGCAAGTAAAGTGCTGCTTATTTTCACTCACTGCCTAGAGTGCAACAGCCAGTTACACAAAATAAGTAGCAAAGCTCCCCCGTCTTCTAAAAAAAAAAAAAAAAAAAAAAAAAAAAAAAAAAGTCTAATAAACTTATGTAATTCTGCAACTAATCTTCGCTAATCTTGAGCAAGGCATTTAAATCCAGAAAATAAGCCTTTTTCCCCCCCCCCCCTCCCCCGCCCCCCCCCCCCCCCATCTTTGCAGTAAAAAGGGAAAAAACAGAAGCAAAGTTCACAGTGCTGTGAATATTCCTGTTGAGAGCAAAGTGGCAAAGGGGCCCGAGCCTGCTCCAAAGCAAACTCTCCTGTCCTGCCATTTCCCATGTACAGCCACTGAGGACCTTAAGAGAAAAGCTTCTTTCAGACTGATTATCACTTGCTTTTAGCTAAAGCATGGAAATCTCTACTCTCACAATGTACCATTGCCTGGTTTTTGTCTGGTATTTTTTTGTCATCTATTCAATCACATGTCTAAGAGCAGAAGAACGGCCATCTGAAGTGTTCCTTTACGGTGGCCAGTGGAAATATTTGACAGTCCTCAATCTGGTAAGCAAATCGTGTTGTACAGTGATACCAATAAGTCTGTTTGTCTGCCATCTGTGCCTCAAGACACATGCAGCTGGTAGATTTGCTGCTGTTAAACTGCTTCCTTTAATGGTTTATACCCCAAAGGAAACTAAATGGGTATCTATGCTTGTGCAATGAAATGTATTTGCAGGTTTTATGCAGAAAGAATATGGGTTGGCAAGCTGCTGGTTTTTAAAGAGTATGTACTCCAGAGCTAGCTGCTTCTTTGTAAAAGAGATGAGCTATCAGTAAGAACAGAGGCACAAGGGTAGAACATGTTCAGCCAGGATATGTGACTTTGATGCATGCTGTCTGTTAATTAACAGTTAAGCAACAGCAATATACATTATAATGCTGCTTGCAGTTTGTCTTCCATTTCTAAAAGATTGTGTGTGACCTGTATATTCAAGAAAAGGTAAAACAAAGCAAAGCACCGTGCTAATTTTGCCAGTCAGAGTATATGCTTAGTTTGAAAATCAGTTTAGAGCATGAGGCAAAGAAATTCGAGTCCACAGAGGTATGCTTGTGACAAAATTATGTGTGTTTTAATAGTGTTACCAACTCTTTGCTACATTCCCTGAAATTACAGGGAAAAATGTGGACCATAATGTGTTCTCCTGTTGCGCTAGCATTTCATGAGGAAGAAATCAAAAAGAAAGCATGTGAAATAGTCTGAGGGAGAGAGCATGTTCACAGTCCAAATGGTACATCAGTGACCTGTGGGGGTGGTGGCAGTGGGGGGGGGGAAAGACTGGGCTTGGGGAGAGGGTGTCTTCAGGGGACAAATTTCTGGGACACTTGCAAATCTGAAGGGATGAAGGTCCCTTTGGTCTTTTGTCCATTGTGTGTGACTGTCAGAGCTAAAGACCAGTAGGAGGCCTGGGTACAGCTGTTTACCCATCTTTTACTTTTCAGAAGGAGACACACCACTGTGATGTTCAGTGGAAGTCTAAGGGGTCCCTGGCTTTCAGACACCCTCAGGGATCTGGGATATTTGGGTCCGTTCCAACCTCAACCATTCTGTGATTCTAGGAAATATTTGCAATGAATAGCACATGAGGTGGCCAACACCAGCCCAGTTTTCAGGGATCCATGGGATTTTTCTCAGTGGACAAACCCCCTGTGGAAGGATGAGGGCATATATGTCACTGTAGTCAGGACAGATTATTTGTGGTTTGTTGCTAAACTAGCTTCATAACAGAACACTTGGACTTTTTGTGAAGTTTTCAGAAATTATTATTATTATTTTCTGAAATGCCAGCAATTGAATGGAAAGGATGGAACAACCTTAAGAATATTCAGTTCCTCTTGCTGGAACATATGTCAGTAGACTAAAACACCAACAGCCAAGTCCAGTGGAAGACAGGCTGCTCCCTGTAGGTCTAGCTCCTCTTCTTTGTGTTTTTGGGTAAAGCTGTCTCCGCTAAAGCACCAGCCATACCCTCAGGCAAAAGAGCACCTCCATCCCACATCCCCAGGCACAGTTATGAGATCTACCACCCAGTACGTGACAGAGCCCTAAAGCAGCAGATCAAAAGGAGAAAGCTAGTGGCCCTTGTCTTGGCATTTTGGGAAACAGAAATATCCATTGAAACTAGTATCCAGCTTCCCTTAGTGACGAACAGTGATCAGGTAAAGGCTGCACAAGACAAGAGTACATGTAGGTGTAAAATAATCTTTCCACAGTTCTACCCTCTGAGCTTGCCTTCCAATGGCATACAGACAGACCCAGACAGAAGGTAAATACAGGCTGAGAGTACTTATTACTAGTACTTATTACTTACTTAACTAGCACTTATTCAAAGACTACCTTTCATCTATCTAAAGGAATAAACTTATGTGCTTGTACTTCTGGTACCTTCCATATCCCGTGACAATGAGTTCCACAACACAATTGTTCCTTGTGTGAAAGGAACAATGCATTTTGTTGGCATAAACCTGCTTCCTGACAGCTAAATAGGGTGCCCCTTCACTTCTGTGTTACAATTTAATTGTCCGTCCCTGTTCACTTTTTCTTTGCTGCTCATTAGAGACCTCTGCAAGATTTCCTTCCTCTAGTTATTCTTTTCTCCAAGCTGAAAGTTTCAGTCTTTTTTATCTCTGTTCACAAATGGATGCGTCTTTCATTAAAGCATCCTTGTTGCCCCTTCATCATTTTTTTATTTTCAGGAAGAGGTAAGTAGGGCAGCCTGCAGTGATTGAGCTATGAGCACAGCATGTATTTATACAGTGGCCTAAGGTGTTTCCTAGTCTGTTTGTTTCTTCTCAAAAAAATCTTAAATCTCTATTTTCTTTTCTTTCTTTCTTTCTTTTTTTTTTTTTTTTTTTTTTTTTTTTTTGATAAACAGTGAGCAAGGAGCCATCAGTGTGAGACCTATCCAGAGTGAGCTCCAAGTTTATTTACTGAATCATCATAGTTAATTTAGAAACCACTGTTCCAAAATATGTAATTGAAGGTGTTTTTTTTTTCCTTTTTTTTTCTTTTTTTTTTTTTTTTTTCTTTTTCCCTGAAATGCACTGCATTACATTTACCAACACTTATTTTTGCCTGTTGTTTGCTGTTGCCCAGCTCATTTCCAAGTTTGCTGAACAGCTCAGGTCTCATTAAATGCATTGTTGCACTTCTCTAGTCCTTTGTCTCCCTTCTTTAACCACCTGATGATCTGGTTCTAACTCCAAAATGGAGGTGTCAGACAACAGAGTTGAGCTGAAGACACTGCTGTTTTCTGACACAGAAGAGGTGCAAGATTATTCTTTCATGTCTGGTAGTCCCTCTGCTGCATGGGATGGAGCCCACAGCTGGGCTGTGTCTCAGAGGTTCCTGCCTATGCAGTAGAGCCACCAGGCTGGGCCATGCCCTTAAAGCTTTCCCAGAGCCAGGCACTTAGTGCTCTGGTCCAGTTCTTGTTTCCTGCCAGACCATGATTGCCTGGCTTCTGGCATTAGCCAGCTGAATCGCTTAGAAATTTTCCCCAAAATTTCCTCCTAACAATTTGGAATTGCATTTTAAAAAGGCAATAAATTCAATTCAGCAAAAAGCTGTTGTAGCAAGCTCACTCTAATCTGAAATGGAAATAATGGGAAATGCAATTTTTCCAGGGGATGGAAATGCAGTTTGACTCCTAGCACTGCTGGAGGGATGCTGGAGGAATTTCTTCTAGATATGATCCTCTTCTAGCACCTCATTCAACACCTTGCTAACCATGTGATTTCCCCAAGAGGGTGACAGCTTTGATGTTACTTCAGATTAATTTATCTATTTAATGATCATAGCAGTCAAGATTCAAAAAGGAAATATTTTTGTAGGGAAAAAAAAAAAAAAAAAAAGTGGATTTTCTACCAAATAAGTTCATTGACTGACTATTAAACAGCAGAAATAATAGATAAAAAGAGTTTTGTATTCATTTGTCTGTGATACAAAACAGCACAAGCTGAATCATTCATTGCCTTAAATAGCTGAGTTCATAAAAAATCTGCTTGCTGCTGTAAATCTATTAATAAACCATTGCATAATGCGCACACTGCACCCTTAAAAATTGCATTCCTGTCCCATTTTATTCCTTATGTTTTTGTCTCATATAATGCATATAATTTAAATATTTTCAATTTTCCTGAAAGCTGTTTTTTACTTCTTTCCAAATAGACTCAGTATTTAGTACACACATTTTCCAGGTTGTTGTCCTGTGTATATATGGCTGTCTACACTAAATGTTGACTGTTATATCTAATACCTCCTCAGAATATTAAATTTATATCCCTTTAAAGTATAAAGAGCTTGGAGCTCAATTTATTTGTACTAGTTTGAGAATTCAATATACACACATGGCTAGATCTCAGAAAGCAAATCATGAGGGGTTAGTTAAACAGAAACACCCCTTTGATCAGTGCAACAGATAAAAATTAAGGTTTTCCTTTGTCACCATGATTCTTAGTTTGCAAAAAAAGAAAAATCAAACTGGCCAAATGAAGTGTTTCTACAGTACCTAGTGCCACGAAGTTGTACAGGGTCTGTAGAGGAAAACAACATCTCTCCAAAAGGGTTAATCATAACCATATTCTCCTCTTTGGGTTGATTGTTAGCTTTCTGAATGGTTCCAGTCTTCCTTCTGTTCATGTGGGAGTACTTTAGGGGATCGTCTTTATTTACAGCCAGTGGATTTATAGTCTACTGTTATCTGCAATGTCCTGGTGAGCACCAGCATTGTTTGTTGTTTGGGAAATTCACCAGACATCTGGAATAATTTAATGTTTTCATTTTTTTGTTGTTGTTTGTTTGGTTGTTTTTTTTATGTCAACATTTTCTCTTTAGTAAAGGGCTGCAAGATTTGGATATACTTTTCTTACAGGAACAAGCCTGAGTTGGGAAGAACGCAGGCTGGGAGTTCTGATTCAGGCCTACCAGAGGTTCATCCTGCCAGAGGAATGATTCTAGATAGTGTGTTTTTTTGTTGTTGTTGTTGTTGTTGTTGTTTTTTTTGGTTTGGGTTTTTTTTTTTTTTTTTGGTCTGAAACTTATTTTTCTCCTGAAAATACATGGAGATCACACAGTGACTGAAACCCTTTGAATCCACACTGCTGGACATGGGTAGAGCTATGAGCAACACAAAAATGAGTTGCCGAGACTGAATTCCAACTTCTTCAGGAGATGCTCTTCTTAGTGCTCAGCCAGAGAAGTGGGTCAAGTTACGTATTAAGATAAATATTTTCCATTCAGAAGATAACATGGTCCTCCCCCACATATGACTGAGAATGGGGCTGTTTTGGGACTATCTGTTTCTTTTCAGAGATGTTTGTTTTAGTTAATTTTGAAGGGATGGGAGGGAAGGAGAAGCCTACCCCTGCCCCATGATTAATGTAAGGATGCCCGTGAACAAGATAATAATAGCCCCATCCTCTGGGAACAATGCCTCTCCCTCACTGCTTTATTGGTATTTAGTCACTGTGTGTCACCACACTGTCACCACCCTCATGTACCTTTTTCATGCTTCTTACAGAAAGTTACTGCTGGCTCTACAGGCTGTAACAATAGCTTTTTTTTTTTTTCTTTTTCTTTTTCTTTTTCTTTTTTCTTTTTTTCTTTTTTTCTTTTTTAAAATTTTCTTAGCTCTTCAAGGACTTTGTTTTAGTGTCCTGGTGAGGCCAAGCACTTGGGAACATGTTTATGCTGAACACATGCTTGGCTCTAAGCACACTGTGCCCCAGCATGTACTTGTCTGAACCAGACCCATGACTTGGAGGGTTGAATCCCTAGGGACTGAAATTGTGCCTGGAGTCACAGAGGCTAATTGTGCTAATGGAGAGAAAACCACAAAAGAGCTGGTTTGGGTGCCTTGGAATTGAACAAAACCATGTGTATTTTTATGCAAAAATGTAGCTGTTCACCCCATGCTCCTGAGAGGAAGCTTTGAGGTTTTACAGCTGAATCGGATGGTGCATAACCTCTGATGCCTGGATCTGAGTGACCCTGTAGAAAGCATACAGCCTGTATTGTATCATCTGTACCTGCACTGCTATGGGTGCATGAAGGCGGAGGGGATGCTCCACCAGCCCACCCTGCTGGCACCCAGCTGCAGTCTACCACAGTGATCATCTGGACTGTGGAAATGATAAAGAAGGAAGGATACATTCCTCCTCTTTGCCAGGAAGCTAGGAAATAGATGGGGCAACTTGCAGTTAACTGCAGGGATGCTTTGGTCAGGTAATCTACAGTTGTTTTGCTGTAAAACATCCCCACACTCACAACTTGCAAATGATTTAAAGACCCCTCCCCACTCCAAAATTAATTAGTTATAAACAGTTTAACTTACTCAGTTTTAGTTAGTAAAGTCTGTATCTCTCCTTCTAAACACTTAAACAACTTTTCTGAATCCCCCTGACTTCAGCAAAAGAGGTTTTGGTTTTGGTAACTTCTGCAATTAATTTTCATGTTAGAGCATTTTGAACTACTTGGCTTGTATGACTCCGAGATCAGCTGCACCATGAGTCCCCAGAAAGAAGGCCCTATATTGACTAAGCCATGAGAGAAGCTATCTAACAGTTCCCTTACAGGAAGCATTTCCTAGCATATTCCAGATTTTGTTCTCTCCTGGTCCTCCTCAGATGCATTGAACACAGCAATTAACATATAAAGCATGAAGGAGCTGGCTTTCAACATATCTTTACACCCTTCCCATCTGAATCACATCACATGTCTCTGTTCAGTCAAGATACTGTTAAAGTTATCTCCCAGAATACTTTATTTAATCACTATCAGTAAAAAAAGGCTCATGTGGGCTTGCAGCTCACAAACAAAACAGCTCCCTGAAGAGCAAGAACTGAGTTCATTGAGGAACATGCTAATTAAAGCTGGATGAGTTTCCCTCATTAGTTGTAATTATTTTAGGTTCTGCAGGCTGTCTTCTACGGGGTGTCCTTCCTGGCTGATGTGTTGAGACTAATTAAGAAACTGCAATGTGCTAAGTGCATAAGTTCCAGCAGAGACCTTCTTTTCAGTGTCCTGGCTTTCCCAGTGTCCGCAGTAAGTAACCTCTGTATATAAAAATAATGTTTGCACAAATATGTATAGCAAAACCTGCAAATATGTGAAACAGATAAGGATTGTAGACTCTTTTACCCTTTCAAAATTGATTTGGCCCATCTAGAAGAGACAGTGTTCAGATCTTTGTGTAAGCCTTCTGCATTCATGGCTGAAAGTAAAGCCTCTTGTAAAAACTTTAGGGTGGTTGTCCCTGAACAAAGAGAGATTGACCCCAAAGGGTGAAGTATAACCTCTCTGTTAATCTTATGTTCCAAATAGCTTTGGAGTTATCCACTTAGGGCATTTCTCTGAAGGGCAACAGGGGCCAGGAGGATATGAGAGGGTGCCTAGGATGCAGCAAAAGTTGACGCCTCCTTCTCTGACTCCAGTATGACTTTAAATATGCATTAGAAAGAAACAGATTCACAGGACAAAAATTATATTCATAACCTTCATCAGACCATGGACCACCCACTCGCTCACAGATAGTGCTGTTCATCTGGTGCTGGGTGTTGGAACCAACGGGTTACTTTAACATGTAGGTGCTGCTGGTTGTGAGTGAAGCCTGCAATCACCTGTGAATCTCAAAGAGCTGAGAAGCACTTCTTAAATCTGGTCCACAAGCAGCTCAACCAGCTGGATCACCTAAGAAATCCTGCCAGAGATGGGGACAGTGCAATTGGTAATTTATCTTTACTGCACAGCAGTATTCACCATGCTGCTATCCTAACCCCCAGGCATCTTCTCCAGGACAGAGGTACAGGGTGGTCTCATTTCTCCAGCATCTCAAACCCCTGATTTACAGGACGCACAAAGTATGCTCAAACACAAAGCCAGGCCATAAAAATGCAGATCAGCTTCCAGGTGTTAGTAGCTGATACCAGAGTGTGTTTCCTCCCATTAGGTTCTACCACTACAAAATCTCTATTGGAAAAGATGGTGCCCACCTTGAAACTTGCATTTGCAAATCGGTAATTAGGCATATGGATTGTGAATATAAAATAAGTTTTAGGTGATCTGCCTTATCAAGGGCTGTTTTTACTTTGTTACTGAGCTGAACAAATGCTGTGGCTTAACAGCCAATCCCTCAAAGGTGAACTTTTGGACTCTTCAAAAATTCTATCAGAAAAAAAAAAAAAAAAGTTTAAAGTTAATCACGTGTTCCATGGAAAATGTCAGTGTTGGCAATTTATAAAGGAGCATTTTCTCACAATATCAATACAGAACATGGCAACTCAGCGTAAATTCCTTTTTTTTATGTAGTAAGGTGAGATACAGGAGACTATCTGGCAATATCAACATTTTCCATGTAGGAGATATTTGCCTTCTCAGAAATGAAAACGTTATCCAAATCCCATCAATTACATTTCTCTCATTTTGAAATATCTTTCTTTTTGTATTTTGTTTCCAGTTTGTGTCTATATCCTTTTGGACACTGTATACTTACAACCGAGAGCTAGTTTACCCCAAAAGCCTTGATGGAGTCATTCCACTCTGGTTAAATCATGCTATGGTGAGTAAGAAACACCCCTGCATCTTGCTCAGAAGAGAGACTTTGCAATGTGTGTCCCACCATTGTGTTAGGTAGCTTTCCAGAAAAGTTTCACGGCTTCTTCTTTCTCACCTCCTCCTTCCTACTTATCTGACATTGATGTTGAGCTATACACAACAAACAGATGCATGCTTGAAGTTGCCTCAAGAAGCCTTTTAGCACACCAGGAATGTCAGTGAATCATTGCTTGTCAGACCTCTGAGGCCATTGAAATGTTGTACAGTCACAGGTGGAAAATAAAATAAAATAAAATAAAAATAAAAATAAAAAATTGGTTATTTTAGCTCAAAAAACAAATAATCTCTGCAAACAGAAATATATGAAATACAAAATAGCTGGGAGTATAACAAAGTGTTTCTTAATTTTTAAAAAGGGTTAAAGAACCAAAGAACATCTGACGGCTCAACAGCTAATAAGCTAATGTGTGCACAGCTTTGAATAGCTGAATTGAAATGATTGTTTACAGATTTCTATAAATACTTTCCAGATTTCTCCTTCATTTGCTCTGGCTGTTTTTATGATGTGTTGAATAATCACATATTTCTCATCAGTCAAGTGTAAGAAGGATGACAGTAACATGGAAAGTGTGGGTGGATTGTAAGGTCAGGGAGGCTTCATAAGTCTAATGGGAAGGGGGAGAGAAAAGAGAGGTTCAGTGCTAGACTGAATAAGAGGAGCCAGAAAGTATGAAATAAGTGCACAGATGTCCTAGTCTTATTTCTCTCCAGATTTCATTTCTTCAGTACAACTTTTTGCAACCCACTGCAGTAGTTCCCAATGCATTCGAAAGGTAAACTTGTTAAAGGTCTTGAACAGCCCTTTGATTGAGATAAGCTTATTTTGGAATCCAAAAACACATAAGCATGTCTGCATTGCTGATATTCAAGTGATAAACTGCAGTCATTGTGCACTTTTAACCTTATCACCTGCTCTCTGCCCACCAACCCATCTCCACTGGGGATCTTAAGCAATCCAAACCTCCAAACAGATGCAAAAAGGCACTGCTCCTTCTTAAAACCATGATCCACCAGAAAAGATTCTTTTTGCCCTAAATATCACACTGATTTCAGGTCCAGAGTTTGATGTCGGTGACTGGTCAAAGTTTAAAATCAGCAGAAGATAAACTGGGGAAGGGGAGGGCACAGGATAGTGATGAGAGCAGATGGGCTTTGCTTTTTGTTTAACACTGCTGCACAGATGAGAATTTGCCCGTTCCATTTCCACATTTGTTTATGACATGGGAAGGTTAGGAGGTGCTAGAACTTTTTAATTTCATGAGGAAGAAGTATTCAGAGAAACTCCTAAAATGTATTCATTATAACTTCTTTCTTACCCTACCTACACCTACATTTCGTAACAGAGTGATTCTGACAACAACAAAAAGCTTTTCCATTTCAGAAATGTCAAAAACAGGTGTTAAAAAAGGAAAACAATTCTTCCTCAAAATTATTTTGATGAGAGAAACTTCACATAAAGCAAACCTCTATCACAACCTAGTATTTTATTTCTAAAGCTCTTGATACACTGCATACATCTTGTACTTGACAGTTCCTGGGTGGGAAATTTTCCTTCCAGTAGCTACTGAGTGCAAAATACCTGTCGTGAGTTCAGACTGTTACCTGCATGGACTATCCATATGGTTTGGGACACTTTTTCACAGCAGAGCACCTTAGAATTCACCTGTACACTAGCTTACCAGGCTATAACGTGCTATGCTGCACGGCTCTGAAGGGCCAGGGTGCAGCCACAGCACCAGCCAGCCACTCAGAAATGATGTGCTCGGTCCCATGAAAGTATTTGGTAGTCCTACCACCTCCTCACTGCTGGGTAGCAAAGCTGTTTTTGTTAAAGGCAAATCTAATAATGCTATAATAAAAATTTGAAAATAAATCTTTAGTGCACTTTAGAGGGAAGCTTTCTTCTAGCATTACAGAAAGCTTTCTTTCCAGCCCAACAGCATTCAAGTCTTCAGTATTAGCTGAGATATTTCTTTATTCCAATCCAAAATATTCACTGCAAAGATACGGGGAGCTACTGACACTTTAAGGGACAATCTCCAAGTATTGCCAAACAGATGCCTTTTGGTGTGGGGAAGTTCATTTTCTTGAACATTCCTATGCTTTATGGCTCTGAGATTACAGACATTTCATAGCAGATTGAGGCAGAAGCTATCTGGCTTTGGTGGAAAAAAACACCAATGTATCAGCAATATACGTCAGTGCCGTATCATTTTCAGTGGGAGTAATTTTTTTTATCTTGGTCTACTTTAACATTCTATATAGGGAAAGCATATGTTGTTATGCAGCCAAAGAGTAAAAGTAAAAAATAAGCATACAAAAACACTTCAGGAATATGAAGCTCTTGAGTTCACAGTGATGCTTCAGCACTTTCCTTCCAAAAATGAACTAACCACTTATTTTTCTCACATTCGCTGTTCTCAAAGTGGGAAGCTGTCATTGCCCACCAGGTAGTCCAGAGTCATCCAGCGCATTACATTTTAGGCATGTTTTTACAGCCTCAATTGAAACATTCCCTGTTCTGCAGAGAGGATGGCTAATGCTGAAAGGAGCGGATACCTAGGTTTCTCTCCTTGCCTTTCTACTGAGTTTACCACAAAGGTTGTGCCTCAGTTTCCTTTTCTGCTTGTCTGGAATAACTATGTTTTGTTGTCTTTTTACAAAACTTTAAGATTCACAGATGAAGGAAAAAAAAATACTACTTATGTCTTCAACACAATAATATATATTTTTTTGAATGGCTGAGAGGCTGAGATGGCTGAGACAAAGGTAGACTGTTTTTGTCAAGGTGACTTTTGTCAAGCAAAATTATTTATTTCTTTCCTAGTCATCTCTTTTCAAGCGACATCTGGATACTCTCCAGAAGGCCACTAACTGCTGGAGGCGGCTTGGATAAAATCATATTCATGTATTATTCAACTTAATGGCAATAGAGAAAAATACTACATTTTGAAGGGGCTGACAAGATTGAATGCTGAATAAAAATGAGCAATGGTGGGTCAAAAGACATTGCTCAAAGCATTTTAATCTATAGCAAAAGAAAAGATACATGTCAACATTAACACCCAGATGCATTCACAAGAATGGTAATGGTACAATTGTCTTTTCATAAAGGAGGTTCGTATTTTCTGTCTGCAAGGCACAATTCCTGTAAAATGTATATTTTCTTGTAAAAACTGCATTTTCCTTTGTTTTTAGGCCATAGCTAAGTTTGGTTTAGCTAGCTTTTTTTTTTTTTTGTTTTTTTTTTTTTTTTTTTTTTTCCCGAGTTATTCTGTAGCTATACTACTCCCTCTCCTTGAAAAAAAAAAAAAAAATCAAAATCACCATTGTAGTGTCCTAGGCACTTTATTGACACATAATTATGGACAATTCCTGTCTTGAAGATCCAGTAAACTAAATAGCTAAGAATAAAAAAGAAGCAATGGCAAATAGGGGAAACGAAGAAAAATGACTTATCTTTCAGCAAAGAAGACAACAAAAGCTATATTGTCTGAGCCTCTTAAGCATCTGGGCACTTTGCCCTGATGAAGAGTAGCTAAGCAGCACCTGAAAGGAAAAAAAAAAAAAAGAAAGAAAAGAAAGAAAGGAAGGACAAGTAACACCAGCAAGACGTGCCATGCATTTCCTCGTCTTGGAGTTTTTTTGGAATCTACAAGCTGCTTTTCTGATACCCATCTAGCTTTTCCTTTTCCATTGCCTTTCTAGTGTGGACACAACTGCATCAACAGAAATGTGGTGTTGTATCAGTATAGTTTACCTCCACCTAGAAAAGCAAACAAGTTGTATGAATACAAATCACTCTTTTTCAAATATGAGGGCATCTATATGAAGGATTTTATCTTTCTATAACTGCATTGGAAAGCTGCTGCAACACTAACTAGCCAAAGGGGTGCAAAATCAATGCACAGAGGAAAACCTGCTTGTCCAGGCCACTCCAACCAGACTCTTGCTTGAAGCGTGTACACAAGAATAGTTTCATCTATGAACACCTCAAATAATTCTTTATACAATAGTATTTAACTCTTAATAAATCTTATATATTTACACAAGAGAGAAACATTTCCATTTGTTTGCATTTCACAGTATCTCAAATTTAAGCTGTCTGGCAACTACGGACATTCATAAGACTCCAATTATATTCAGTTTTTGGCAAAGAAAAAGAATGTGTGTGTGAGGGACATTAAATTAATCACCCCATATACTTTAAATGCAAAGATACTTAGCTTTTCCCAGAACTACATATGTTTTTTGAAGTTTCCATTTTTGTTGACATATGCCCATTTCCTGGCATTTCCTGCCCATTTCCATGTCTGTTTCACAAATATTATGGCAGGGAATCCTCCCTGGCTGCTGCTACCCCAGCATGCACAGGTACTGTCCCCATAACCCACTGTGTGAAGGAACAGCTGGAGAAAAGTATTCTGCAGCAAGGAATGTGTCATTCCAGTCCCATATCAGCTTCCAGCTGCAGTGCAACCTCAGCTTCCCAGACTATGCATCTAATGCCAGGGAGAAATGCAATTAAAATTCTGTCTTTTACACTGATACAAAACATTTGTTAGTAAGCATGCAGATATTCAGCCAGGACCTTCGTTACAGAAATGCATACATGCATGCAGGAAATGTTACCTCTGATGCCACTATAATTTTGATCGTGCAGTTGCTCTGATGTTTCATCTGTTTTCCCAGTCACGCTCCCAAATTACCTACACGTCTATAAAAACACAGAAAAAATAATGCCTTTAAGACATACAAGCATGAATGGAATTGGAAAGGGCAGACACAAGTAGTAGCTGAAAGTTTGGTGAAGCACTGCAGGACTTAAATTGAGCAATAGCTTCCCAACCAATTTTGTACCACACCTGCTCAGTAATGGGGCTCCTTGTACAGCCTGCTCCACCTATAAAATTTTGAATAATTTGTGATTTCCTGAACATGCACTGATGGCTAAGAATATAAGAGAAATGTGATAGAGACAGCTTTTCTCTGAGAGAAGAGTAGTTATATAGCTAGGTATTTTAATCAAAACAATGTACCTTTTAAATAAATAAGTGAATAATGCTGCTTAAACCTCTCCCACCCTAAAAAAGAAGGGGAGGTTTAGAGAGGAAGAAAAAAATGCATAAGGACAAATCACAAAATAAAATTTCAAAGGAGGCATTTGAATGAAAACAGTTTAATAGCAAAATAAATCAAAAGAGGGAATTTACCCCAAGATGAAGCCAAGAATGGTGACAGCACGCAAGGATCCAGAAAATTATGAGGAGTATAGAGCTAGATAGAAGCTATGGTGTCAGTAAGACATTTAGTTTTATGATTTTCAGATAACATACTGTAAATATTAATTAAAAAAATAATAATAACCCGAGATTTTAAGAGACAATAGGAATTTTCCCAAAAATGAGCTGAACAACTGAGTAAACACTTCAAAAGTCAACCAGTGAACACTGGCGTTTTGCGTCTCAGAAGACTACATTGAAGCGGGTTTCTGTTTTTTACTGGCAGTGGAGAAGATACAAATATGAGTATCTACCATGAGAGTTTTTCAGCACACAGGCTCTGTGGGGAATTTGAAAAAAGATGGGCAATTTTTCAAAAGCACTTGATGGTGTCTGACTGTGCCCATTGAAGTTTAGTTTCGCCAGTGGTAACTGTTTGTGAAAAATCCCCTGCTAAAATCTCACATATGGAAAGCAGACGCAGGGGGTATGTAAATGCAGACAAATGAGAAACAAAAAGCTATGGTCAATCATGGCATCATTTCCTCAACTCTGGAGTCAAACAGGGTCAAACTGAGTCAAACTGAAATGCATGCATTAGGCATACAAGTGATCTCAGCAGCTCTGGGGAGATTATTCATGTGATTAAAACTCAGCATAGGCTGGAGTCTGCAGCTGAACAAAGCTCTACCCAACCCTTGGCCTTGGTCTTCTTGGCCTTATGAAACTTGCTTTTACTTATATTCTCAACAACAAGTATACAACATTGAATAAAAAGGAAAATTACTCAAAATAAAAAGTATGGGAAGTAAAAATTCCATGTGATCTCACCCAACAGCGGAAATAATATCCAGAGAGGTCTGTTTATCTCGGTTTAAATACATGAACGTGAAATGTATCCTAGGAAACAACTTACAACATAGGGTAGGGAACAAAAAAGAAAGAAACCGGAAAATATTATAATTTCATCCTTCTCTGCAGAAGATGAATTAACATGCCAATATTTCAGATGGAGTTCAGCATACATTCAATAAACTTTTTTCCCTGTAGTTGTATGCCAAAGTTCATGAGAAACATTATTAATTTCACAATTTTATAATTAATTCAAATTCACCTGAGTTTGTCAGAATAAGAGCAAAGAAGCCAAACCCAAGCTGAAAATCATACTTGACAAAAAGAACCATAGAGGATTTTTCAGGCAAAAGATTGTAAAAAGGATTCAGATGATAAATCTGGTTAGTTAACAAAATGATAATTTTGAAAGTCCCATAACCTTCATCTTTCCACTATACAAATAAAAAATGCTGATTAAAATGTTTCTATTCTCACAAAATTTGTAAGCTGAAAGCTTTTCTCAACAAGCAGAGGTTATTAGACAAGTAAGTATATTAATATTTAAAAGAACCAAAAAATAAGTCCTAGCAGGTTTCCTACCAGGAGACAAAAAGGCTCTACAATTCAGTTCAGTTCATTGATAGCCAGAACAGTGCACACAATGATCATTTTTCATTACTTGCAGTGGAATATTTTTTCTCCCTCTGTGATAATTGTTTTTGACAGTTTCACTGTTTATATGTGAAACTGAGAAACTGTTAATTGAAATAAAAAGTGAGTCACTGTTTCCAGCAATTTTTGCCAATATTTTGATCTGTGTCAATCTGAGCTTAATGATTTTTTTTTTTTTTTAAAGCAAGAGGCAAGACTGTGTTTGAATTTGGCCCCATACAAGGAATGCACTCTTTAGTCAAATATCAGTTTAACAATACAAAGCATACTCAAAAAAGGGTGGAAAGCATGTTTAATGAACCATAACAAACCTTTTCGGAAGGAGGTAAGCAGGCTGAGGAGCATCAGGGAATCGGAGAGGGAAATTGGTGGAGGTGTACTATACCCTCTCTGAGACAGACTGATGAGCCTGCCACAGAACAAGTGTCTCCTGCTACGCAGAAGACAAAAGTTCCCTCTTCCCGCCAGGCAGCAGGAGGGGACCTAGTGCAAGGGGGGGAATGGAGGCAGGTTCCTGTTTGGGGTGGTAGGCGAGCCCTGCCCACTTCACCTTCCCATTTACCCTTATATAACAGGTATGAGGGTCTAGAACACGACAGTCAGAACAACGAAGCAGACGAAAGCCCATCCCAGTTGGAGAGGGTGACTAAGGCAAGGCGACCTACCCCCTGCATTGCTACATCATCTGTCAAAAAGGAAAGAAGGGTTATCGTCATGGGGGACTCCCTTCTGAAAGGGACTGAGGGCCCGATATGCCAACCGGACACAACCCACAGGGAAGTCTGTTGCCTCCCTGGGGCTCAGGTGAGAGACTTTGCTAAGAAAGTCAAGCACCTGTTATGGCCCACTGACTACTACTACCCGCTACTGGTCTTTCAGACTGGTAATGACGAGGTAACAATGAGAAGTCCGAGAGCAATCAAAAGGGACCTTAGGGCTTTGGGGCGACTACTTAAAGGATCAGGGGCACAGGTTGTGTTTGTCTCTGTCCTTCTGAGAGGGGGGCTCGATGCTGACAAGCGGGCTCATCACATTAACACTTCGGGACTGGTGTAACCGGCAGAACTTTGGGTTTTTCGATCACGGGAAGGTCTACGTGACACCAGGCCTTCTGGCACCTCTCTCAGAGAGGGGTAAAGATTTTTGGTCAGGAGATGGCAGGGCTGATAGGTAGGACTTTAAACTAGAGTTGAAGGGGGAAGGGGATAAAACCAGGCATGCCAGTGACGAGCTAAGAGATGGTGCACTAGAATCAGAGGGACTGTGTGCCAGTGAGGTCCTACGGTCAGCTCCACAAGGTGCTGCATGTAGGGAGGCTCATTTGAGTGCTTCTACACAAACACACGCAGTATGAGGAATAAAATGGATGAGCTAGAAGTGTTGGCCCAGTCCCACAGCTACGACATCATCGGCATAAGTGAAACCTGGTGGGATCAGTCCTGTGGCTGGTGTGCTGCAATAGATGGTTACAGGCTGTTCAGGAGGGACAGGCAGGGTAGGTGAGGTGGTGGGGTGGCGATGTATGTGAGGCATGGGCTGGACTGTGTGAAACTTCAGGTTGGGGATGGCAAAGTTGAGAGCCTCTGGGTAAGGATTAAGGGACAAACAAATAAAGGGGATGTCATTGTGGGAGTCTATTACAGACCACCTGGCCAGGACGACAACGCCGATGAATTATTCTTTGCAAAACTGAGAGATGCCTTGAGATCAACTCCCCTTGTCCTTATGGGGGGCTTCAACTTGCCAGAAGACAAGTGGGATCACCACATGGCTGACACGAGCAAGTCCAGAAGGTTCATAAAGCACCTCAATGATAACTTCCTGATGCAGGTGCTAAGGGAGCCAACTAGGAAAGGTGCCCTCCTAGATCTGTTGCTAGAGAACAGAGAGGGTCTTGTGGGAGACATGGCAATTGGCGACCGTCAAGGTCATAGTGACTATGAAGTGGTTGAATTTAGAATTTATGGTGACAGAAGGAGAACTGCCACCAAAACTTCAGCCCTGGATATGGGGAGAGCAGACTTCAGGCTGCTCAGGGAACTAGTCGGCCAGGTCCTCTGGGAAACTGCTTTTGAAGGCATGGGTGTCCATCAGTGCTGGTCAGTCTTTAAGCACTGCCTCCTAAAAGCACAAGATCAGGCAATTCCAAAATATCGGAAGTCAGGCAGGTGGGGCAGGAGGCCGGACTGGCTGACCAGGGATCTTCTACTGGAGCTTAGGCGAAAAAAGAAAGTGTACGGCTGCTGGAAGGAGGGTCAGGCGACAAGGAAGGAATACAGGGATGCTGTTCGTGTTTGTAGGGAGAAAATTTGTGTGGCCAAAGGCCAAAGCCCAACTAGAGTTGAAGCTGGCCGTGTCTGTGGGAGACAATAACAAGTTTTTTTTAGAGATGTGAACAGAAAAAGGAGAACCAAAGAAAACATAGGTCTGCTGCTTGATGGGGAAGGTCTCCTCATAGACAATGATGTAGGCAAAGCAGAGATGTTTAATGCCTTCTTCACCTCTGTCTTCAACGCTGATGATGGACTTCGGGACCCAGGGTGCCCTGAGCTGGAGGACCGTGACGGTGGGAATGACAAACTCCCAACCGACCCTGAACGTGTGTGGGATTTGCTGCTCCACCTGGATCCATACAAGTCCATGGGTCTGGATGGGATTCATCCCAGCGTGCTTAAAGAGCTGGCTGATGTCATTGCTCAATTACTTTTCAACGATCTTGGGAATCTGGAGAGGTCCCGGTAGACTGGAAGCTGGCAAATGTTGGGCCAATTTTCAAGAAGGGTAAGAAAGAAGACCCTAGCAATTACAGGCCTGTCAGTCTCACGTCAGTGCCTGGTAAAATTGTGGAGAAGATGATTCTTGAAGTTACTGAAGCACACCTCAGGGACAGTGCAGTCATTGGTCCCAGCCAACATGGGTTCATGAGGGGTAGGTCCTGCCTAACAAATTTGATTTCCTTTTATGATAAGATCACCATCTAGTCGACCAAGGGAAACCAGCTGATGTGATCTTTTTGGACTTCAGCAAGGCTCTTGACACGGTTTCCCATAGGACCCTACTGGACAAAATGTCCAGCATACAGCTTAACAAAAACATCATACGATGGGTGAGCAATTGGCTGACGGGCAGGGCTCAAAGGATTGTGGTAAATGGGGCCACATCAGGCTGGCGGGAGGTCACTAGTGGGGTCCCTCAAGGCTCCATTTTAGGGCCAGTCCTCTTAAATGTCTTTATAAATTATTTGGTTGTAGGACTAAAAGGTGTTTTGAGCAAATTTGCCAACGACACCAAACTTGGAGGAGTTGTAGACTCAGATGAGGGTGGAAAGGCTGTGCAGAGAGATCTGGACAGGTTGGAGAGTTGGGCAATCACCAGCTGCATGAAGTTTAACAAAAGCATGTGCTGGGTCTTGCACCTGGGACGGGGCAACCCTGGCTATACATACAGACTGGGCAACAAGATGCTGGAGAGCAGCCCCACAGAGAGGGATATGGGGATCATGGTTGACAGCAAGCTGAATATGAGCCAGCAGTGTGCAGCCAGGAGGGCCAACCGTATCCTGGGCTGCATCAAGCACGGCATCGCTAGTTGGGCGAGGGAAGTGATCGTCCCACTCTACTCTGCGCTGGTGCAGCCTCACCTCGAGTACTGTGTGCAGTTCTGGGCACCACAGTACAAAAAGGACATTCAACTGTGGGAGAGCGTCCAGAGGAGGGCGACAAAGATGGTGAAGGGCCTGGAGAGGAAAACATACCAGGAGTGGCTGTGGTCACTGGGCCTGTTCAGCCTGGAGAAGAGGAGGCTGAGGGGAGACCTCATCGCGGTCTACAACTTCCTTGCAAGGGGGAGTGGAGAGGCGGGTGACCTTTTCCCCATAAACACCAGTGATAGGACCCGCAGGAACGGGGTGAAGGTGAGGCAGGGGAAGTTTAGACTAGACATCAGGAGGAGGTTCTTCACTGAGAGGGTGGTTGCGCACTGAAAGAGGCTCCCCAGTGAAGTGGTCACTTCACTGAGCCTGTCTGAATTTAAGAAGAGATTGGACCGTGCACTTAGTCACATGGTCTAAACTTCTGGGTAGACCTGTACGGTGCGAGGAGTTGGACTTGATGATCCTTATGGGTCCCTTCCAACTTGGGATATTCTGTGATTCTATAATTCTATGAACTAGAGACCTATGGCAAAAATAATGAGAGAGAAAAAAATACATCTTTTTGATGAGGATGTGAGAAGTCTTTAAAGCCTTTCAGCAGATATGATTAGCTATGATACATCATCTATCACTAATGATGCTGCCAAAATCAACGTCTATCGGCCATGAGAGGGAGGTCATTTGGAAGGCTAACCATGTGTTACAGGCAAAGGGCAAGCTCCATACTCGGTAGCAAACCATGCATTCCTCTGATATCTGCTGTATAAATATGTATCATGAGGAACTCATCTGTTCTTGTAAACATACTTGTTTAATCAGTAGAAATTCCACTGTGATTTTGCCACTAATGGACAAGCTTGCCTTGGCAGAAATACATGACATCACCATCAGACGCTAGGATAACAAAAATGCAAGGGAAGTATTTCCAGGATGTTTTCTGGATCTATAATTGGTTTCTGGGTTGTATGTGTAAAGAAAAAGAAACTTGATATCCAAAAGGCAAACTGTTAAACCAAAACATTTTCATTCTGGGTGTGCATGAAGTAACTGAGAACAATCTGTCTTGAGAAGTTATTTGTATGGCAATTTCAAATGGCCCTAGAAAGAGTTTACCTAGTTCATATATACAGTGCATTCTCTAACCAGTAAAAAGCAAAAAAAAAATATATCAATAAATAAAAATGGTTTTATATATAGCAAAATATTTTTAGGAAGGTACAATTATTTGTACAGAAGACACAGCACTAACATTAATAAATTGTGTACCAGTGTCATCGTTAGACTTGGGAGGAAAACAGCTTTCTTACACCACAACAAATTCATTTATTTTTCTTTTTCTCCTTTTTTTTCTTTTTCTCCTTTTTCTTTTTCCATGTCTGGATAGATCCAAGACCTGTAAGAAACTGTTCACAAACCAAGAGGCAGGCAGCCCCATGCCTGAACAGTGCTGCTGCTCTCGGAGGTGGCAGTACTCTTCTAGTGAGTGGGAAGCTCAGCTTCAGCCTTTGTGAATCATGAAGAGCAGAAATTTGAACTGGCACCTCACCACTAAACTCTTGGCCATTTCCAAAATCACACGCACTTTCAGCTTTACCAGTGACTTTCAAACTTTTTTTGATTTACAGGCCCCTGAGCAGAGCTCCCAACCGTCTTTCACAACCACTACTGGTTTCCTCACTGTCTGTGGTGCCTGTGCATATGTTAGTGTATTGGGCTTCCCCTCGCCACCCCCAGTTTATTGCTTACTGTGATCATATTAGAGAGCATTGCACTGCTGCCTACATGTTGTTAATGTGCTGCTACAGGGTGCCTCAAGCCCTCATCTGACTCCTCTCATTTTACTTTTCTCTCTAGATACAACACTGCATTCAGTCATGATTTCTACTGCTGTCTTTGGACTGCTTTCTTGTTCATGTTTTCCTGCTGTTTGTGCTGGTCTTAATCTGGGTGTGCTCCAAATTACCTGCACCAGTCAAAATGGTGTGTCCTAAATCATAGGCAGAGTACCAGCCAAAACCTCGTCAATGTCAAGTAGAGTAGAATAGTTACTTCCCAGATCTTACACACAATATTCCTGTTAAGCAGCGTACCACGTGCTTTTTCTATTAAAGCAGCATCATACTGGTGACTCGTACTTATTTAGTATTCACTCTGAGGACAAAAAGACTCAAACCAAGGAATTAAGTATATAAACCAACCCCCACATGAAAACTGTTTGCTTCAAAAAATATTATTTCACCAGGTCACTCTTGCTAAATTCTTGTTAGTACACCAGTAACCAGCTGGAGCAAGCAGCTTATAGTTGTTAAAAGAGTTTAAATTAATTACATGACTAGCAAGGACATTTTATGTTTCCCAAAGGAATTTTGTAGGCTATTTCATGTCAGATGAAAACCAGGACTTATATCCACTTTGCATAATGGACAAATCTACTATAAACAGCTAAAGACTAATTGTGAGGACAGAGCAGAAGTTTTCTGTCATTGCTGTCTTCCATGGGTAGTTTTGTTTGAAGACAAACTATTGCTCAACTATAGGACAACAAAACAAAACAATCAAACAATTATTATTAATATTTTAAAAGCAGTCTAATACATAGATTTTGGAGTAAAAGACACTTACAAGGATTATATATGAAAATAGTCTGTGAGGCATTTTTTCTGGTTAAAGTAATGAAGGAATCTCTTGTACTGATACAACTAGACATATCCTATCAGCCAACAGGGTTGTAGAGCTGAAGAATATCTTTGTGAAACAGAACAGAGAAAAATATTCAGTACCAGTAAGTGAGAGAAACGGGAACATGACATAAATATTTTCTCTCTCTTTTCTCTGAGAAATGATAACTGAGATGGAAGGGTTTTGTAATGGGACAGCAACGCACGAAAAACAACTCTTGGGAGTCTGCTGGGGGAGGACGTACAGTTTCCAGTAAGCTGTTGCTTGGCAGTGACAGAAAAGACTGATGCCCACCTCTTAAAGAAATAAAAATAAGAATGTTTAGAAATAAAAATGTTTAGAAATATAAATGTTTTCATGCATGCATTTAAAGATTGATGTACATGTAAAGAATTTCATGTGTATTTTCGGCATCTCATACTATAAATATACAGCAATAAAACTTTGACACCATGCTACCATATCATATACTCAGCACAGTTTCTGACAAATATATACCTTGAAGGTTGCAGAACCATTCCCTTTAGACAAGAGGAAACTCCATATCATACATCCAGCAGGTTGGGTTTTTAAGAGAGAAACAAAAAATCATTAGTTTCATGGGGTTTTTTATGTTTTTTATGTTTTTTTTTTTTTTTAAGGTCTATTTTTTTTTTCTTTTAAGGTCTTTTTCTGCTGTCCTGTTCTCTTCCCCCTATCATCTACCCACGAAAACATTTGCTTAATTATTAGCATTTCAATTGACAATCAACAATCTCTGCAAGTTTCCTCTCATTGTACCTCATTGACTGTTTTTTTTCTGTGTTGTTTCCCAACATTGTTTACTCCATCTGTCCTAGGTATTGAGATTTAGAACTATTGTTTGTTTGCACAGTGAAAATTACAAAGTTTTAGCAGGGAAATTTTATCCTGACAAATTATTTTCTGAAGTTGCCACAAATCAGCCAACAAGCTGAGGCATTAGCATACCAAGAGACCCACTTTGCCCATTTGACATCCAAGCCCATAAGGAGTTGTGTTGTACCCCATCCTCTCCATGGGTGTACAGGTGAGGAGCATCCTCCTGGAGGCAGCTCCCCATCCATGAAACAGTCAGTGTTTCTGTCAAAAATCCTCCTTGCTCTGACAGTTACCTTCATAAAGGGCCTTGACACTGATGCTATTTAATACAATTCAAACTCTGACAAAAGAAAGAAAAAACAAACAAACAAACAAAAAACAGAAAAGGTCCTCCAGCAAGCTGACTCTTTACTGACTCTTGGTTAAGCTTCTTGGGGATCCTTAATCATCTTGAATTACAGCTAACTTAAGTTCTCTGTCCTTTATCACCACATTTTTCAGTTTACAAAGAGAAGAACGACACTATATTTGCAATACAGTAAATGATACCATATAAAATGCAGTAATGACCTGAAGAAAACATGAAGACAATTCAGCAATTACTTAATGAGTTCAAGAACAAGGCTTCTGTCATCCTCAAATGCACACAACAATGGACTTCAATATTCTGTGTACTCTAATGGGAGTTATAAAAAGCTTTATTGCATTATTAAATGTAAAGGAAAGATCACCCATTACAAAATAACACGGATCTTTCTATGGGTGGACCTCATTACAATACCTTTTACAGTATACTAACAAGAAAATTTCGGTGCTTGTTACTGTAGGGGTACTTATTTGCTATGAAAAATGAAGTAAGTGTGTATGTATGCAGTTACACTCAGTATTGTTAAACACCCCTTTGCCCACATGCTGCTTTGTGAGCAGCAATGAATGAGCATGAGGCATTGTGACTAGTCTGTGACAGACTCTCTTTTCTCCTCAGCACACGGCAATATTGCCAGTTGCTCTCCTGGAAATCCTTGCCACACCACATCGCTACCCAGCAAAGAAGAAGGGACTGATCCTATTAGGATGTGCAGCTTTTCTTTATATCAGTTGGTAAGAATTACATATGTTAAAACATTTTCTTTGAGAAATCTACTTTGAAAACAAGGCCAAACTCTGTACTTAGACTAAGTTCCCTCTCACACATCGTAGACAGTAGTCTGGTCTGTGGGTAAGTCATTTAAAAACAGGTGAAATCCATGAAAACTATTTCCAGACACAGGCAGAGCAGGTTTCTTCAAACTTAATACAGGTACTGAGACCACACTTTATATCTCCTGCTCTTCTGGGGGTCTCTTTAGAAAGGCAGCTAAACTGCCATAAACTGCAGGACACTTTGAGTTATTTCTGCTGGGCTGGAGTTCTAATTTCATCTCTACCAGTACCATCAAATTTACCCCTGCTTGTTGTCTTGCCTACTGAAAAACCACCAAACCCCAAAGGTCCGGGAGTCATGTGAGCAGAGGAGGAATAGCAGTCACTCAGGTTGGTATTTGGCAGGGAGACAACTATATTTAGAAACTTGAGTTAGAAAGCGATACTCAGAACCAAGTGCAAACTGATGGGTACCAAGGAGGCATCTGACCCACTACCACCTCCCACTCCATCAGTCAAAAAATCTTATGTTCCCAGTGACATGACCCAATTTATCTCCAACCTGTCAAATTACATCTAACAGGGCCTCTGCTCTGTCCACAGCCCTCCATCCACCTCCTTTATGTGTCATACAGCCCTGGAGCAAGGCTTGCATCCATTCCTGTTCATAGCATTCACATTCTAGTGCCGGGGTCCAGAAGAATGGCCCATCCCATCTAACTACAGGCAGCTGCCAACGTTTCCAACCACTTGGAGACTCAGCTCTGGAGCGGATCTGTGTAGTTTCAGGGCATGTTGTGCTATCAGACAGTTTCCAGAGCTTAGGAAGCACCTGGGGCCTAGGGTGAAGGACACAGAATAACTGGTAAGTAGAGAAGGGATTCGTCCTCACACAAATCTTTCTGAGAAGCAGCTGGAACTATGTGAGTATCCAACCTTCCCATTTCTGCCCATCATTTAGCTAGAAAGCATCTTCATAGCACTGAATGACAAACTGGAATAGATGGTAAGTGTCACAGATGAAACACTCTTACAATTTAAAACCTGTGAGAGTAGCTTTGGAAGCAATGGACTTTAGCACTACATTATGTAACTAAGTTTGGAGCCATTTATCCTAATCCAGGACACAGCCTAATACGATTACAATTGTGAGAGACACATGTTGACCCCCTAGGTTCTTTTCAGTCAGTCCTGCCAGACATCTCGGAGTAAGCTTGAATTATCCACAGGACCACCAACCTTACTAGCTCCCCAGTGAAAAAGCTGCCTTGGCCTTGTGGGTCACATATGGATGCAAAAGCAAATGCCGTGCTCACAAGACAATCCCCTCCTGTCCCAGATTTCCAACCAGGAAAAGTTAGTGGTGCAGGCAAGCACAGGTGGAACCCGTATGATCAGATGTTCATCATCCTCCACATTTGAGTCATCGCAGTATCTTCTTTGAATTGATGTTGCATGGTGCTGCAGGCATCCTGGGTTCCTTACAGTGCTTGTCCCGTGTCCCAGGACGCCAGTACCTGGATAAAATCTCCTTAGGATTTCAGTGCTGTTGCTTTCTCTCCTCCTGAGGTATTGAAGAATCTCCCATCTGCCTTCCTTTTCCCTGCAACCAGAGACGAAAGGTTTCCAGTAATAGAAAAGATCTTCCGTCTGTGCACCAAAATCTTAACGCTTGTAGTAATTTTATTCTTGGTCCTGCAACCTGCTGAATAGATAGCCCCATGTGGGTGCCTTATGTTTCACAAGCAATGCAGAGTCCTCTCTAAAAACCTCTTCTTGAGCTGTCACTGTTGTCATCACACTGTCCCCTCCCTGCTATCGGTGGGCTGAGAACTGCCAGTTCCCTCGCAGGCGGTGAGAAATCAAGCAGTAAGTGACTCCTTGCACCAGATGCCTATCTCTGAGTGACCCTTCGCTGTAGCTTTGAATATTTTTATGGTTCAAAAAGAAAAGATGGTTTCGAGACAAGGAATATCTGGGCTAAGAGAACTGTTGTGCAAGTTAATTAATTCTTGCATGAATGGATCTTGCATCACCTGCTTGTATTAACTAATGCATTAATCCTGGAGTCATCACACTGAAAGCAATGAAGAATATGTAAACTTTAGAACTGGCATTTTAAATCTTAGAAAGGAAGTAACAATAGCACGCCCTTTCCCATTTCAGAGGCAATATCAATTTAGTAATGAAGATCAGGATAAAATAAATGTTATTCTTCACAATTGTACCTGTGGTTTTGGAGAAAAGATCAAGCTATCATTATGAGGGAATATAAATCATTATACATTGTACACCATCTATAGAAAACTTAAATCACTATAGTTTGCACATCATGTGCAAAAACCTGAAAGACAAAAAAAAATAAAAATAAAAAAAAATTCCCATTTAATCTAGAGACTGATAGCTTTCTTATAATATGCCCATATTTCACCTCTGTTAGGAATCAAAATATTTTTCCTTCACGGCATACTCATTTTCAGTTGATAACCTTTTAATTTTGAATTAACCACAGTTTAAAAGAACTCATATGTGGCCAATACGTTTTCGTCTCCCTTTTAGATCTTCCCATTTAATAATTCCTTAGGGATTTTTTTTTTCTTCCCTCCAGCAAAGGTGGAACTCCCATTAGCATATCACCTTCTCTTCATATCTATATGATCTTCCCTCTGTCCTGCAACACTTTGATAGCTTTGGTTATACCGAGGCTGTTACTTCAATCTATTTTTTCCATAATTCTGGGCATTGTATAATAACTTATTGCTGTAAAATCTTGGCAAAAAACAGAAATGTGGAGAAACAAAATGTTCCGAACAATAAGCAATAAGCCTCTGAATTCTACTTGTATGTTTAATAGGTTTAATTTACCCACAAGGAAAAGCAATATGCATTTGCAAGTTGTGGGGTGCATTTTATGAAATCCTTAGCAAAACAAACAAACAAACAAAAACTGTCAATCATTCTGTGGTCAAAATAAGTAAACTCAAGAATCTGAAGATATGTCCCAATATAAAACGCTGGCTGCATGCAGCTTCCACCAGCTCAGAAAGCTGAAAATGCTTTAGTGCTTCTGAACAGTCAAGCATTTTTTTTAAAGTTCAAATTTACAAGTTGAGGTTCTTCCTATCAGGCACTCCAGCTGTCCAAACTAGATCAAGATAATCTAGTTCCTCATTATACAAAGACATTTGTCACTCTGTGGTTTACTGTGAGAGACACATTAAGAAAATAGCAACCCCACAAGGTAAAGAACACTTGCTGACATCTGCACCTGGTCTTTGTTATTTCTGCTCAGCTTCCTCCTGGCCTTTGCACAGGCTTTTTTCTTTTTATTACTGTTTTGCAGCCCTATTTTTTGGTGAGAGAACCTCTCTTGAATAAGGAAAATTAGTCTCTACACCTCACATTTTCATGCTCAGCCCAGACAGCTCTGCCACTAATTCCCTCCAACTCTCCAGTCTACCCCTTAGCTAGGGATTAATATATCTCTCTTCACAGTCAAGGTAAAATTCAGCCACTTTTGTGCCCTACTCCTTCCTTCTTTACTAGAAGAAATGAGAAGCCATCCTTTCAACCGTGTTTTTGTTGTTATTGTTGTTGATGTTTGTTTGTTTTTCCTTAGCACTCCTCAGTGTCTCATTGTGGTGACACGTTTTCACTCTGGTGGTTCAGCCAGTTGCATGCTTCACTTTGAGGCATAACACTCCTGGCAAGGTGGCAGGCAGGCAGGGTGTCTTCAGAGAGAGTGGTATTGTATTCCCATCCCAGGCACACAATGGTGGTGGGAAGTAAGGCAAACTCCACTGGTGTGTTTTCCAATCAAGAATTAAACTTTTTAGGACTTTTTTGACCCAAAGGATCTTTTTAAGAAAGTGTTGTCCTATACTAGAAACACAGCCTCGTAGCAATCACTGGAGACCTGCCATATTTTTAATATTCTTTATGTACTCAACTCAAATATACATAATTTAATCTACAGAAATAGAATTTTCTATGGTTTATATCTAGACACAATTTTTATGTTCTTAAATTTAGACACTTGCCACCAGCCACTCTTAAAAGCTGTAAATAATGAAATTAATGTCAGTGAACTGGCAGCTACTACAAGAAAGACTCCTTTGGAGAGAAGAAACAGGCAGAAATAAAGGGCCTAAGTAGAAGAAAAGAAGCCCCATAAAGCAAACACATTCATTCTCATCCTCTTCTTTCTTTCTATCTTCCAAATGATACCTTGTAAGTGGCTCTGGAACAAAAGAGCAAAGCAGGTACATCTCTTTCCCACCCACTTGTTTGTCCTCTCCTAATTTTGGATCAAGAGAAAAGAGAATTATGCTTGCCCTTTTTGACTCCTTCCCCATTTCTTCCCACTTCCCAAAAGAGTGTTCAACAGCAGCAGGATAGAGACAGTGAGAAAACACACTTTTGTCACCACAGACCCTCAAGATCTCGATTGGGACTGACAAGCTGCAGTAACTGAAGAAGCACGTATGTGAGAGCTTATCTGAATAAGCCTCACTTAGCATAATGAAATGTATACCTGTATTTCCAAGTATTTTACTATTTTACTGTTATTTTACTGCTGTAACAGCCAATGCCACCAGGGTTATGGCAGAACATTGTGTGCATTTCAAGCTGCACTGAAACCCATCTAATTTAGCAGCAATTCAAGTGTGCTTCACAGTAAATAGCCCAAATGCTGAGGAGATGTATCAACAGCTAAACTAATTTTCTCTGCATTAAGATTGTTTTGATAACTCAGCCCCTTTAGCAGTTCAAGCGGTTCTTCTAACTGAATGGTCCTAACCAAGGTCATTTCTCTCATCGTCTAGGGTCCTGTGGATCTATTTTGTAACAGGAGAGTGGGTATACCCTCTTTTTGCTTCCTTCAGCCCAACTGGGCTAGGAGCCTTTTTCATCGGTAACCTTGCCATCATCTTCTGTTTCTACAACTTCGGAGAGTTTCTCAACCGTATGATATGGGGTCAGTTCAAATACTGTTTTTCACATCTATCTGTATGAAAAGAAAGAAAAAAATAATAATCTACAATGAATTCCTGTGATTACTGGGGCAGGTGGGGCTACGAGGAGGAGGACCCATGTACACTGGGGGTGGAGGTGGCATTTGGGTGATTGAGATTGCCTGGTCCTGAGTAGTAACTAACAAACAAAACAAACCAGAGAAAGATTCCCAACCCTACTAAACAAATACATGGGCCACTTTTCTCTAATATGGCTTGAGAAGCACCTCACAGCAGCATAATCACTGGATTTTGATTTTGTTCTCAAACAATAGTCCAGAGAAGCAAAACATTGCTGGCTAAAACTCTTACACCTGCATCACGTGGTGTTTTTCAGAAAACTAACGTGATGTTAGTTGGGAATGGTTTACTAAAAATTTATAGGAAGGCATTAGCCCATCCAAGTGAAAGCACTGCAGCGGCTCTGTGGGTAAAGCAGCACTTTGGAAAGTTTTAACAGACTGTTGAGAACATCTCCCTTTGGCTTCAGTAGTGGTACAATCATTAATGATTTAAAGAAAATGAGTCAGGCTATTTGGACAAGTGGGCAGTCAGAGAAAAAAATAGGTAGTTTAGAAGGATGACAGTTAGAAGAGGAAAGAGAGCTGATGAAGTGTGGGACTATTGTTATTATTATTTTCCCTTCTGGTTGCTTCTCTTCCTTTTCATTCAAGATTAAGTTTTTGAGGATGAAAGTGTTTCTGTCAGGAAAACGTGTATTTAGGACAAATGTGTGAACATTTGCAATTTCTTAAACTAGATTTCTGATGAAAGAAAAAGCGCTGCAGAAACACCTCTGAAAGTAAACAAGACAACCTCCCTCTGTTCTCAGGGAACGTTTGATGCCTGATCCATTTTGTGAAGTCTCACATGCCTGTACAGCCAAAGTAGATTGTCTGTTTCTAGTCTCTCACCATCCATACTCAGCTACCTAAAAGCAGCAGATTGACTTTCAAATGTACTGAATAACTTCAGTGGTTCATACCTTTGCAAATAAGACACTCGGTCTACATGCCCATGTTTGGAAATTTTAGCCAAATTCTGTTGTTGCATAAATATGTTATGTAATGAAGATTGCTGGTAACTGAAAACAGATCTGCAAGCATTCGGCACTAGCACTGATTTAAGAGGCATCACATAAATAACAACTACTACTACCAGTAATTTTTGCCCTTTCCATTTAATCAAAAACTAAGCCACCACCACAGTGTAGGTTTTATATGAGATATCATGAATTACATCATTTAAGTATCAGATTTTTTCATCAGTGAGTAAGTATTAGTAATTTCAGGTGTCGAGCATGCCTGGTGGAACCGTTGAACATAATCAAAATAAAAATAATTTGATTCCTAAGGTGTTAATTGAGTAGGCTAAAAGTTGTGCCAAGCAGAAATCAGTTGGGAAAAAAAAAAAAAAAAAAAAAAAAGATGCATTTTGAGCAATTGAGTAGGTAAATACATTAATGTAAGAAAGATGTTAATTCAGGAGATTTCTAGGAAACTGGAGCAAACGACAACTTTCTTTTCTGTGCACACAGGCTGAAAAGCACTCCCAGTTGTGATAGTATTAATGTAACCTCAGATACCCTTGGTCGATGTCTGACATGCTCTCACAATCCAGGGAAGCCCTCTGTGTGTGGTGGGTCCATCCCTCCATGCATACTTGTATTTTTCTCGTTGCTTTAAATGCATTCTCAGCTCTTTACCTCCAAGGCCGATGGCATTCCCTAGGTTTGCTGTACACCAATACAGAAAGAGGCAAGCTGCACCACAATATCTGGCCACTCCATGGTATCTGAGCCTGCAGTTTGATAACTTGGGAGCTTTGGGAGCAATAACATCTCAATGAGTTCCTGCCCACCACTCCCCACTCTTTCCTACTCCACCATAAATGCCTGTTTCTTGCAGGCAGGGGTTGTTTTTAACTCAGATCATTTTCCTGATCCATTTCCCAGCTGTGTCCATGCAGGAGAAAAGCAGCACTTCCTTAAGCTGGTATTGATAGCAAGATCCCAGTAGTGTTGAAATACAGCCAGAGGGAAGCCATTCCAAATTACAGTGTGCCAGAGTCTTAATATATTCCTGACTGAGACAAATCTGCTCAGCATTGCCAGAGTAAAAACAGCTGCAAATAGAATGAAGATGTGATTCCAACATACCTTTCTTCTTGCAGCAAAAATGCCTCCATACACTTTTTTTCATTCTCCTCATTCCCACCTCAACTTCCCATCCCAGTAGGAAAGATAATACAGTTAAAATAACCTTGTGGAAAAAACACACACATGAGAAATATATATACATATACATATATATGTGGTGGGAAAGGACAAAGCCTATCTGGGCTGTTTGTGACCACCCTTTGCCCGAAAGGGAGAGGCTCAGGGGCAGCTACTTCTTTTTCTTTCCTTCCCACTTAAGGGAATAAAACTGGCTGAGACTGTGCCCACAGCAACTGAGATAAGCTGTGTTTATTCGAGGAGGCAAGAAGTGATTAATAAATAGCTCTGCAAGAGCATCAAACCTGATTTCCTGGTGGACTTGTATTCTGTAGAGGACAGTAGGCTGCAAATGGAGCTTGTCCCACAGTGCTGTGCTCTTTAAGGACTCTCCTCCATGTTCCTTTGTAGCCTCAGGCCACAATCACTTCTGCTAAAACAAAGAGCACCAGCTACAAATGTTTATTTTTTTTCCACCCATAAAGGTATATTTAGCTCCAAATTATTCCAGAGTCCATGGATGGCAGCTTCCAGCTTTGAGCAAGGAATTTTTAAAGCTATGTCCTGTGCACCACCAAAAAGATGCAGTATCATTTCTGAAAGCAAAAAATCCAGTTTAATAATATAACCTTTTTTTTTTTTTCCTTTTCAGAACAGCCAAAAGATGCCAGACCTTAAATTTGTTTTATTATTTATAGACAAAATGCTTCATATAGTATTAGATGCTTTAAAAATACATTATTTCTCATTCGCCTTTCCCTCCACTTGCACAGTTGGATTCATGGTAACTAAGGCAACCCAGCTGCACAGGCTGAGAGGCACAGAAAATAGTACCATGTAATGACTTTTTTTTTGTTGTTTTAAATCCCAGAGTTTCTAGAGTACTAGACAATGTTGAGCAATACAGAAACTCCAAAGAGGATAATTGGAAACAACAGGCTGATTCTTCCTCTGCCATAAGTTTACCTCAGCCAAGAATTTGGCTGCAGGGCGTGAGTAGCAAAGATGTACTGTGTGATAACTTCTCTTGTTCCCCACGGGTAGAAAACTTCACACATGCAACTGATCTCGCAATATTTTGACCAGCAAAACTGTAACCCTCAAAAGCAAAGCAAAGCAAATCAGCGTTAACTCAGCTTTTGCTCCTGGTGACACAAACAGATCCACAGGACACATTCAGATCAAAGTTCTCCAAATCAGACAGAGCAAAATTTCATATGAGGTTTCTTCTCTGGTACCAGTGTTTGAAGCTGCAGGGGATTAATTTACCTTTTGTCTAGCAGACCTGACAAAATATTCAGCAGCTGCTTCATTTCAATATTTTGAAATGCAGGGTAATATGAGCAATAGGTGAGCAACGAGCAATAGCTTCCCACTCTGCAAGTGATTTAAATGCCTGCTGAGGGACACCATGAAAATCACTTGCAAGGTTTTACACCCACAAGGTCTCTGCCAGATCCAGAGAAAATGTTCATCCCCAAGGACATCTTCCCAAATTGTCCTTTGGGTGAGAACCCCAGGGCAGAAGGGAAGGCTGGCTGTCAGAGCAGGGGCAGCAGCTCTAGCAGTCCCAGCAGCCAACCCCAGCCCTTGGGGATCACTCTTCTCTGCAAGGGAAGGCTTTGGGCAGCAGCTGACTGAGAAACACCAAGGACAGGGCAAAGCAGCCAGTACTAAAAATATTTCTAAAGTAGGGGAGGCAATCTGGTGTATTGCAGTGGATAAGGCAGTACAATGAGGTTTGCATGTGCTTGCATGTTGCTCTCAGGAAAAAGAGGAAACCTAAAGTGGAATACATTTCTCATGCTCAGTGCATGGATGGATGTGCTCTTCCAGATCTTCTAGGAGCTCTTGAATGTCTTGGAAAGACTAAACTTAAATGTATTCACTCAAGGCTGAACTGAAGTTAGAGAACAATCTTTTCTTGAACGTATTTTCCCTCTTCCTTTTGAAGTACTTTTGTGTGAAATGCATTTTACAGAACCACATAATGTGTTTTACCAGCTGGCTGTTTTCCCTGGGTTTTATTTTTGTACTTATGTGCTTGTGAAACCAAGCTCCCTTAACACCAAGTGGCCAGCTATTGGGAAACCCAACCTGTATAATGGCAGATGGGTCCACGCAAAATAAAGTAAAATCATAATGCAATCAAATTCTTGATGCTCTCATTTTCCCAGCAGCTACTGAGTTGAGCTTGCAGAAACCCAAGTGGCAATGAGGGGATGCAAAGGGTAGCTGTGTTGGGTGAGAAGTTATTCTGCTGGTGTGTTGGCACAGGCTTATGAACAGCAGGTTTTGTATGAACATTAAAAAGTTCGTGTTCTGCAGGTAATTATCAATCTAGACACAGAAGCCACCCTTCATTATTACAGTCCTCTTACTTCTTTAGGGTCCAGCAGGGATTTTTAAACAGAGCCTCCTTAATGGAATACATCTCTATTTGTTATATCTTGCCTTTAAAATCAGAGTATAACAGTCCACGGTGTATCCATTTCTTTCATCGAACTAATAATGTTTTCATCTACAGTATCACTATATTGCCAGTGATGAATGGAATTCAAGTTTAAAAGGATTTAACAGCCCAGAGTTTGCAAACCACACACAAATACTTACTTTTGCCTCATCCATTCATCCTTGTTGTGCCACAATCTTGTGATGGCATATCTATATCCTTCATATTTGTCACTCCCCTGGGCTGCAGGTCACCCCTCTGGCACAGAAGTCCAGCTATTTAAAGGAAACCTGCACCATCTGTCACGTGCCCTAGCGGTGCTGACAAGTTTATCTGATGATTCACTGGAGGGAGGGGGACACATGGGCAGAAGCTGTGGCTACCCAGGGCTTACATTTTCATCACTAGAGGCCCAACATCAGCAGGTGTTTGCTAATACACTGTCTCTGGCCCAATAGGCTAGTCTAGTCTTGTGTGTCATCACTGTCGTTGTCGTCGCGTCATGTCCCCCTCTCCCCCCCACCCCCCGAAATGCTGGGACTTTGTTACATATCAGCTCAATTGCCACAGGCAACGCAGGCTGGAGATAAATAAAATATAGCATTTACTGTGCTACAGAGTCTCTGAGCTCTACCGACAAGGAAAGAACCTTTAAAAAGGGGTTCCCTGTGAGTAAACGGTCATCAACAGGGAAGAAGAAAGGCTGAGACAGTTTCAGATGATAAGGGTTCCCAAACATACTGGGTTATTTTACATACTTGGTGCCCCATGGCAGCACATCTGGTCTCCGACTCAGAAAGCTGTGGCTGGCACTAAGTCCTTTGCCTTCCTGGCCAGCCATATGAGCTCCAGATATACTAGCTGCAGCGTTTAGTATCTGCCGCCTTTTCAGACAAGCTTTCTTTCTTTTCATGTATTCTTGCACCAAACTAGGTTTGCTTGGTGGCAGATACTTTTTCCACTAGCAAAGCACCATTATTCTCAATGGATGTGGTCTGTGGTAGATCAAAAGTCATTCCTCCAGAAGCTGAGTAATCCTTCACTTGTGAGGGACATCCCAGGCTCATTTGACTTTTGCAGCAGTTTAGGCAATAGCAGCTGGTCCAAACCACCTTTCTCCTAATCTCAGGCAGGTTCAGTTCCCCAGGGCTGCTGACAGGCTGGGGACAGCTTCGCATACTCTGCCCAACAGCATGTTTGATCTATAAAAGAACTTAGTATTGTGCCTTTTTTTTTTTTTTTTTAAAAACAATCTGTTCTCCTCTGCCTCGGAACAGGAGATTCAATAGTAATACTGTACTACAAGCGGAAAGGCAAGTGAATGCTCCTTTTCAAGCCAATTTCTCCATGAATGCTGAAGCCATGAAGTAAAGGAAAATAAATGCAGCTGTGATCAATTCTTTCTCCAATGCACTGCAGCTTCTGGTGAAGCCATTATGTCATCATATGTATGGAAAACTGGTGGAAAATATGAAATGTTTGCCTCTTACATGATAAATCCACAACTGCTATGAATCAGAAAATGGTGTTAATCTATTTACACACATTTCACGTCTCTTGCACAACATACATGAGGATGTATGTGTCCATGGTTAAAACTTGTCACTGGTAAAAAAACTCCATCACAAGCTTGGCACTGCTCTGTGAGGGACCTGTAAATGCTAGCCAGCTCTTGTTTGGATTGCCTTTAATCAGGTCTGAAAATAAAATAAAATAAAATAAAATAAAATAAAATAAAATAAAATAAAATAAAATAAAATAAAATAAAATAAAATAAGAGGAGGGATAATTTTAACACTGCTGTGACTTCCAGACTAGATAGATAACAAATTGGGCTAATAAGGTCTGCGACTTGGAATGTCAGAAAGTTCACCATGAAGCCAAATTCTTTTAATAAGAAACATTCTGGAATACTAATGTGCATAATATCTCCCCTCCATTTCAGTATGAAATCTGAATGCAACACTTTTTTCAGTTAATTTTGCAGCAAAAGTAACCTAATTATACCAACTGTATGATTGCTTTGACAGAAAGCATGTTAATTTAAAGCACTGTTTAACATAAAGCTGCCTGCCATATAATTACACTCCATTCACATGTTTACTAATCTTGCTCAATACAGTTGATTTCTGTTATTAGCCCCAACATCTTGTTAACATCTAAAACACTGGAGATGTGCTTTGTAAACCCCAATAAATAGGCAAAACTGACCGTAATGGAAGCGTTCTTTAATGTTCAATGTGAAAAAGAATGATCTCTTTTTATATTTAAGATTAGCATTGCATATAAATGAGGATTTGAAACTAGCTGCAGTACTTCGGTGTCTAAACTCTATTTTCATTGCCAAAACCCACAGCTTAGAGCTACTGTGTATTCAGTTCACTGGGGTGTTATTTTCATCTTTTTAATGCTGCTGTAGCTTAGCAAAAATGAAATACATTTTAAGCTACCTGTGAGCAATAAAAAAAAAAAGTGTGTATATAAGATTGTTCTCCTCATGTGTTAAGCACCTGATACAGTTCTAGTCTATGTACTTGACACACTAGGGCTAACCTGCAAAGTAAGTTAACTCAGTGAGACATACACATTCAGCAGTTCTCATTTTATCTGGTAACTCACTCCAGCTAACTTTGCAAGGGGAATACAAATAATTACACCCAGCTTTTCTGTTGAAATTGAAGGCGAGCATGGAAAGGAAGCAGCTGAAAGATGCTGGTCAGAGGAAATATTTCAGAGAGGCAGACAGATGAAAATCATGAAATTAATTAGGGAAAAGGAGAAAGTTCAGGAGATTCCTTATATGGTTGTATTTTATTATGGTTATTATTTTTGCACTGATAGTCTAGTGCAAGCTTTTTAAATGTCAGAAGCTCAAAACAAAGCCTGACAAAGGGGCTGGTTCTTTCCCCATTCCTTCAGTCAGTGGAGCTGAAGGGCAGACCTGAGCTCTTGTTTGTGCTGTGATTAACTGTGGCATCTGAGGCTGAAGACTTTCTTGATGGATTGCAGAAGTGTGAGGAGGATTGCTTCTTGCTTTGGAGAAGGCTTTGCTCTCTGTTACATTCTGCATGCTGCGAGAGAACGGGGAGGCTGGGTCTGAGTTATGTACTTTGAGAAGGAGTTCAGGAATGCTTGTCTCCAAAACACAAGTGCTGGTATCTCAGGTTGCTTTGCTCCTTTCTCTCTAACACACATGAAACTATGCAAGGAAGAAAGAATATATTGTTGATCACAAACAAATATGTCCCCCATGATTTCAAAAAGGCTTTACTGATGTACGCCAAGTAGGGATCTGGCCTTTATGACATTTACACTAGATTTCTCTTCCAGTCTCTTTCTCATTTTGTTTTGAGTAAGCCTGCAAAGTCAGTCAGAACTGTTTATTTATAGCAGCAGATTTTCATGGCTGTATAAATTAGAAGTTATTACTGAATGAGATGCTTGCCCACTCACACAGTGCAGCTGTATAGGAATCCTTTCATGCTGCTGCTCCACTGTACACAGTCTAGAACGGGAAGAAAATGACCTGCTCCCAGCCAAACGAAAGTACTGCTGCTCAAACCCTTGGGCAAAAGCACAGCAATTAATTTTTTCCTCAGTACCATGTGCAGTATGACAACCACGATTATCTAATACGCCTTAGACCTGCCACTTTTGTTTGGCAGAGAGAAGGGGGCAGGTGAAGAAAGGTGGCTCCCGGTGCTCGGCAAGGCGCAGCTGTAGGCTGGGCAGCCGGTGAGGGCTTCCTCTGGGGCGGGCTGACGATCAGTGAGTATGGATGCTGACAAAAAAAGTGAGTATGGATGCTGACCGCTTTATCCCGATGGTTATCCTTGCCTGGGTTGACTGAAAGACTTATCTTCCCCCTGAGAGTTGCTGGTTAATTTTGTGGCACAAATTATTTAATTATGTGCTCTGCCAAGTGAATGCAAGGTCTCCAATTTCCCAGGCAAGGATAACCATCGGAATAAAGCGGTCAGCATCCATACTTCCCAGCAAAGTGGACCCTGAACCAGCACCCTCACTTCGTGTCGGCTGCCGACATCAGGAGATTTTGGGGGGATATCTTGGCGCTCAGGAGCCGATGAGGGCGGAGAGGCGGGGGGTGCCCGGCCCCGCGTCTCTGAGACTTCGCGGCGCCATCTTGTGGCAGGCCCGGTGCGGCCGCGTCTCTGAAGGGCCAGGCGGACCTCGGATGGGCTCCTCTGACGTCATCACATCACGTACAGAGCCCGGCTGTTGCTGTGGGTCGTGACGTCACCGGGGGGCTGTTCACTGCTTCGACGTCACAAGTAGTGTCACATCTCCCTGCAGGAGGTGTTGCCTGGATGCACCACAAACACCGTGTGTTTGTACACCTAACTGTCCCGGCCCCCCCCCCCCCCCCCCCCAAAAAAACAACGTTCTACCCCACTGTGCATCATCTCACACACCGCAGTGTGTTATTAAGTCAAAATCACAGGGACAATAAATAAAAAGTGGGTCTTTTTGGTGAACAGAGGCAACGAGGGAGGTGATCGTTTCCCTGTGCTCTGCTCTGGTAAGGCCGTATCTTGAGCACTGTGTTTAGTTAGTTTTGGGTCTCTCAGTACAGGAAGGACATGGAGGCCCTGGAACATTTCCAGAGAAGGGCTATGAAGCAGGTGAAGGGCCTGGAACACAAGTCCTGTGAGGAGTGGCTAAGCGAACTGGGGTTGTTTAGTCTGGAGAAGAGGAGGCTCAACGGAAGATTGCTCTCTACAACTACCCGAAAGAAAGTTTGGGGGAGCCAGGAGTCAGCCTCTTCTCGCAGATAACTAGCAATAGGACAAGGAGGAATGGCCTCAAGTTGCTCCAGGGGAGGTTTAGGGTAGAAATTAGGAGACATTTCTTCTCAGAAAGAGTAGTCAGGCATTGGAACAGGTTGCCCAGGGAAGTGGTGGAGTCACCGTCCCTGGGGGTGTTCATGGCAAGGTGGGACATGGTGCTTAGTGACTTGGTTTAGTGGGTAACACTGGTAGTAGGATGATGGTCAGACCAGATAATCATGAAGGTCTTTTCTAACCTTAATGATTCTATGATGTAACAGCACACAAGAGGAAAGAAACATTAATAGAGGGCATTATTTTTATGCACAGTCTCAAATATATATTTGAACAGATGTTGCCAAATAATTTTGACCTCAGATTGCACATACCATAAAATGGATCTCAGCCTTGGGAGGAATGGTGCACAGGCTCTAACTGCAACATCAGTAGAGCAGCTTCCTTGTTGCAAGCTGTTAAACAATAGCTATCGTTACTGAAGTAGCTAGCCAAAAATAATACGATGTGCAACTGCATTCCCACTGTTGTTCTTGCAAAAGTACCTATTTCCAGAGTTGACTGGGGATGGTGGTCAACACAAATAAACCAAGGACGACCAGAACAACTTGAAAAGCATGTAGAAACAGTGGAAGTAGGTGGAGTAGGAATAACAAAGTAGTTAATAGGGGATGAAGGGGATGAAAGAGGATAAAAACATTTTGAGGAAGACTTTATACCAAAAGTTAGTGAAGAGTTTTAAGTTAAGCAGCTGCTTTTATGTTGTTGCATAGGTGAAAGCAGATCACAAGTATTTAGGTGCTCTGCTTGTGTGCAGATTTGTGAGAACTGTGTATTAATCTTGAGCATGGTAGTTACACACACCTTCAATGCTGCTTTTACATGGCTCTGATTTTAGAGAAAAGGAATTGCAAAGAGGAGAAAATATACAGAAAGCTGGGGTACTTTTCTCCTTTAGCTTTTCTCTCACATTCTTCAGCTTTCACTATGACTTTGCCAGTGTTGGTTCTCAAGACACAAATTTGAATGACTGTGAGGAACCATAAAAAGGCTACCAGGCCTGGCTGGGGAAAAAAGTTACTTGAAGGCAAAATACCTGGACATCACTGGCATCACAGACATGTAGCTATATACACACAGCCTCTGGCTTGCAGGAGGTCCATATTGAATTCAAAACTTCACAGAAAAGCAAAAAGCATGCAGGAAAAAAAAAAAAAAAGAGAGAGAGAGAGAGGTGTGGGGGTGGAAGGGGTGTTGCTCTAAATCTCTTCCTTAGCAACGGGTAACTGAACTTATTTCCTACCTGTACAGCAAAAAATACCCATGAAGGATTGTAATATACAATAAGTGTTTGTTCACTGAAGAATGGGGGTAGTGAAGGTTTCCTGCTGAAATAAGGAGCTGTGAAATGCCTGCAAACTGCTTAGCTCTGTCTTTTGTTTAAACACACTGGTGCAAAACTCATGTGACAACTTCCTGATAAGTTGCTAAACCAGTGTAACAACATTTTGCCTTCCTGAACCACAACGCAGAGGAAGACTACGGCCTTCATCTTCACGACCACCAGAGGAACTGAGATAAAAGGGGACTCTGGTGGGGGTGAGGTGCGCGCTGTTGGCAGAGCAGAGACTCCCCGGCCGCCCAGCGCTGTTTTGCTTGCTGATTGCTTACTCAATAAACTTGATACTAAATTTCATAACGCCTCCTATAAATTATTTGGGGGAGAAACTTATAACAATTTGGTGCTGTAACTCGGATGAAGGCAATTTGATTGAAAAACCCTTCAAAGGGGGCGCCCCGCTGATTTCAGCGGCCTTCGCTAGGACTACCCTCATTCAAATCCTTCACCAACGAACCTAAATTTGGCAGCAAGCAAATAAAGCCAGCAACCCCTAGTAATCTTTGTGCATGAAGACCGAACGAAGACTCAAGGAGGAGTGAGTAAGTATAGGCCGGTGATCCGTTCGGTTGGGGTTGGGTATCCGGGAGCGAAGCGTTGTGAGACGTCCAGCAGGATGAAGCGAGTGCGGACCCCTCGGTAGTGTGGTTCCCACATCCCGCAAGGGACTGGGCCACGAAAAGGGGAAAGCGTGTGTGTGTGTGTGTGTGTGTGTGAAGGCGCTCCGGAAGATGGGACAGAAGAAGAGTAAGCCTTCTGGTCCCATGGGTGAGGTAACGTTTGACGTTAGGTTACCCCCTATTCCTCCAGACAGTCCCTTGGGATTAATGATTAAGAATTGGGATGATTCCCCTTCTAGGCGGGGAAAGAATAAAGTAAAAATGATACATTATTGTGTCGAGATTTGGGGTGGTAAACAAATTCGAGGAGACAGCCTTTACTGGCCTGTATTTGGGTCTTTTGAAGAATGGATTTGTCAGGCCCTAAATATCTATGTGAATTCAAAGGAACCTTTTAGTTTAGAAGAGAGTGAATATGCAAATTTGTGGATCAGCTCGGAAACCCGAGCTAATTTATACCCTCTAAAAGAAAAAGGAGGGGGCGAGAGGCGTAAGAAAAATCAAGAGTTAGAAAATCCACCCCCACCGCCTCCCTACATTTCACCGCCCTCTCCCACAGCCCCTCTGCCTCCTGGACCTCCAAATTCACAAATAGATTTGGATACTGAAACTGATTCCAATAGACAAGGACCAGTAACCAGGAGTCAAGCTAGAAAGTGGCAGTCTGGAAATCAAGGGGGAGGGTTGTACCCGTTGAGAGAAATAATAATGGGGGGACCACAGCCTGGAATGGGATATGTGGCCATCCCTATTAACTCTGGGGATGTTCGAGACTTTAAGAAAGAAATGGGAAATTTATTAGAAGATCCCCTGGGGGTGGCAGAGCGGGTGGACCAGTTTCTGGGTCCCAATATCTATACCTGGGAAGAAATGCAATCTATTCTGGGCATTTTGTTTACCCCTGAAGAACGAGGAATGATTACAAGAGCTGGAATGTGAATCTGGGACCAACAACATCAGCAGGGTCTGGCTGAGGATGTTAAATGGCCATTGCAGCGACCCAACTGGGATAATCAAGACCCAGTACACAGTGGTCACATGCAGGATTTAAGAACCATTATTATTCAAGGAATTCAGGAGTCAGTCCCAGGAGGGCAGAATATTAACAAGGTCTTCAATTAACAACAAAAGAAGGATGAAACCCCAACTGAGTGGTTAGAAAGATTGCGAAAAATTCTACAATTATACTCTGGACTGGATCCAGGGACTCCCGTAGGGGAGGCTTTGTTAAAAACTCAGTTTGTGGCAAAATCTTGGACAGATATTAGAAAGAAGTTGGAGAAAATAGAGGATTGGCAAGACAGGGGTCTAGATGAATTGTTGAGGGAAGCACAGAAGGTGTATGTGAGAAGGGAAGATGAAAAAGAAAAGAAGCAAGTACGAATGATGGTAGCGGCAGTACGGGAAGGACAGAGAGGAGTTGAGTACAGGAAAGGGCCAAGAATGGTACGCCAAAAGTCGGAAGGAGAGGGGAGGGTGACAGGCCGAGGATTAAAGGATGTGACTTGTTTTTATTGTAATAAAAGAGGTCACATGAAGAGAGAGTGTCGGCAGAGAATGGAAGACGAGAAGATGTTTAAAGAAGATTAGGAGTGTCAGGGGCTCTATTTGCTGGGGACTCAAAAGAAGACTGAGCCCTTGATAAAATTAAAAATAGGTCCCAGTGAGAGGAAATCGAGTTCCTCATAGATACAGGGGCTGAAAGATCTACAGTCCAAACTGTAGGATGTAAAATCTCGACGGAAAAGGTTCAAGTAGTTGGGGCAAAAGGGGAACCTTTTGGGGTCCCTGTTATTAAGGAGGTGTTAATCAAATCAGACTCTAAACTAGGGATGGGATCCCTGCTCTTAGTACCTGAGGCAGAATACAATCTATTAGGTAGAGATTTAATAATAGAATTAGGTATAAATTTAGAGGTGATAGATAAAGAATTAAAAATTAGGTTGTGTCCTCTGAGAGTGGAGGATGAACAAAGCATAAATCCTGAAGTTTGGTACACACCAGAAAGTGTAGGAAGAATGAATATTAAACCCTTTAAGGTAACTCTAACTGACCCGAGTACACCAACGAGAGTCAAACAATACCCCTTGTCTGAGGAAAGCAGGCGGGGGTTAAAGCCTGAAATTCAAAGGTTATTACAGCAGGGGTTGCTAGAGCCCTGTATGTCTCTTTTTAATACCCCATTATTGCCAGTAAAAAAGAAAGATGGTAAATATAGGCTGGTACATGATCTAAGAGAAATTAATAAAAGGACCATAACCAGATTCCTTGTGGTAGCGAATCTCCATACCCTATTAGGTCAGTTACACCCAGATGACCAGTGGTATAGTGTAATAGATTTAAAGGATGCATTTTGGGCATGCCCCTTGGAAGAACGTAGCAGAGATTATTTTGCCTTTGAATGGGAGGACCCAGATACTCATCGGAAGCAACAATTGCAGTGGACTGTCCTCCCTCAAGGATTTACTGAATCATCTAATTTATTTGGACAAGCCCTGAAGCAGATTTTACAAAATTATGACAGGACTCCAGGAGTAACATTGGTACATTATGTGGATGATTTGTTATTAGCAGGAAGGGACGAAAATACTGTTCGACAGGCTAGCATACAGTTGCTGAATTTTCTTAGTTTGCAAGGATTGAAGGTTTCAAAATCAAAGTTACAATTTGTGGAACAGGAGGTAAAATATTTAGGTCATAGGCTAAGTAAAGGGACTAAGAAATTGGACCCAGACAGAATCAGTGGGATATTGGCCTTAACGACCCCGTGAACTAAGAGACAAGTACGACAATTATTAGGGCTGATGGGCTATTGTAGGCAATGGATTGAGGATTACAGCGGGAAAGTTAAATTTCTCTATAATAAATTGACTAACGACGGGTTGCTAAAATGGACCAAAGAAGATGAGGAGCAATTAGAGAGACTGAAAGAGGATTTAATACACCCTCCGGTGTTGAGTCTTCCGGATTTGAGGAGACCATTTTTCTTGTTTGTAAACAGCACTGAGGGCACTGCCTATGGAGTGTTAGCCCAAGAACGGGCAGGGAGTAAAAAGCCCGTGGCCTGTTTGTCTAAACTGCTGGACCCGGTCAGCCGGGGCTGGCCAAGTTGTTTACAGCTAGTAGTGGCAGCTGCTTTATTAGTAGAAGAAGCATAGAATATTACCTTCGGGGGAGAGATCAAAGTGATATCCCCGCACAGTATTTGGGGAGTACTACAGCAGAAAGCAGAAAAATGGATTACAGACGCTAGGTTACTGAAATATGAAGGAATTTTAATCTCCTCCCCAAGATTATCATTAGAAACAACTTCCCTACAAAACCAGACAGTTTCTCTATGGGGAACCAAACGAGCCTTTAGAACATGATTGCCTCCGAAATACAGAAGAACAAACAAAATTGAGACCTGATTTGGAGGATGTGGAGTCACCCATGGGCGAACAAATCAAAACGAATTGTGAATGATTGTATAACTTGTAGAAAGGTAAATGCCCAACATATGAGAGAAAGAGTGCTGGGAGGTCGGAAATTGGCTCAGCGACCTTTTGCCAAAATCCAATTGAACTTTACAGAACTTCCGAAAAGAGGGAGGTACAAATACCTATAGAAACAACTGACTCTGATCGAGGTCCCCATTTTGTTTCAAATGTGTCTCGAGAAACTATGAAAGCCTTGGGAACAAATTGGGAATATCACACCTCGTGGCATCCCCAAAGTTCTGGAAAGGTAGAGAGAATGAATGGTGACATTAAGAAACAACTAACAAAACTTATGCTGGAAACTAAGGCTTCTTGGGTAAAATGCCTACCTCTTGCGCTGTTAAACATACGAACTCAGCCCTGAACAGATGTGGGAATCTCTCCTTTTGAAATATTAGATGGTATGCCTTATGATTTGGAACTGCCACTCAACCATCCTCAATTACAGGATGACCAGTTAAGACCTTATTTAATACAACTTATGAATCGACAGAGGGAGCTCCGAGCAAAAGGTCTGGTAGCACAACGTCCTCCACTAGACATAGCAACTCATAAGATACAACCAGCGGACAAGGTTTTAATTAAGACTTGGAAAGAGACCTCTCTAACACCACGATGGGAAGGTCCCTATGTTGTTTTACTCACCACAGAAACGGCCGTCCGGACTGCGGAGAAGGGATGGACGCATGCCAGCCGCATAAAGGGACCCATTCATGAGGAGAAGTGGGAAGCAGCCCCAGGCCCCAAGGATTTGAAGCTGACTCTGAGACGGACTCAATAAGTATTGTGTGCTGGACGTGTACTGTGGGAAGGGGTAGAAGCCCTATTTGAAACGGGTGTAAATAATTTCTCGCAAGGTTCCCCTGAAGAATACTGCTGCTGCTGAGAAGAACTAATACCTTGTAGTTTGCTGCAAACGGACTGACGAGCGAGGCAGAGGGGTAAAACGGTGGGGAGTACTGAAGGAGATAAAGCACCCTGAGGAATGGGCTTCGACCACCTCTTACAATACATGGGGGTATTCTTACTGTCGTGGCGACTTGTGGAATCACCCACCCCCATCAACCTTACAAATGGAGTTTGATTAGATGGGAGGATCATACAGTCCTCGGGACTGTCACTACAGCCAGCGCCCTCAGTTTCCAAACTACCCTATGTGATATGATAAACACAGATGGCCTGTGTCTAAATGTGACAAGCTACTATCTCTGCCCAAGCTCTAACCCAGGGAGAGGTTACTGCAATTATCCGAACGCCTACTATTGTGCCTACTGGCGATGTGAAACAATTGCTTCTGACTGGAGTCCCGGGGCCGGACGAGATAAATTCCTACAAGTAGGGTATGGGTCCCAGGGTTGTAAACATTTTAGGAGTGGCGGACATGGTATACAGCTGGGACACAGAGGTACCCCTCTGTATTCTGGAAACTGTAGTTTCCTGTATATCAACATAACAAATCCAAATGACCCCGCCTGGTTCTTGGGAAAAACGTGGGGTGTAAGGTATTACGAAAGCGGAACCGACAGGGGAGGACTTGTGTTAATAAAAAAGGAAGATGCTGAAAGACCCCAAGCAGTAGGATCAAATGAGGTGTTATCAGGAAGTGTCCAGAGAATGCAACCTGTAGAAAATACCACAGTACCAGCCCTTAGTAATCTTACGAGCCTGGACAAAGTTGAGACTGGTAACTTAGCGGAAAATAATATGTGGGGAATCATGAACGCCAGCTACCAATTGTTAAACAAAACGAACCCAAATGTAACAAAACATTGTTGGTTGTGCTTTAGCATCAGACCCCCATATTATGATGCTATCGGAGACCCTGGAGAGCCCACCCACACAAACTAGAGTAATCCCCTACAATGTAGTTGGGGAAAAGATATAGAGGTAACCCTAACACAAGTAACTGGAGGTGGTAGGTGTGTAGGCATGGTCCCTAGTGGGAAGTGCCATCTATGTAATATCACGGAAAATGGGAAGCAATCAGCCGAGTGGCTAATTCCAGCTAATAACGCCAGATGGGTGTGTTCATCAGTAGGGGTAACGCCTTGCTTGTCGCTGAAACTCTTTAATGCGTCTCGTGATTTTTGTGTACAGGTGATAATTATACCAAGAATCCTATACCACTCTGAGGATTATATGTATACTCAGCATACCGTGGCAAGTCATCACCTGGAGAGACGGGAGCCATTTACAGCCTTAACTCTGGCCACCTTAATAATTCTGGGAGAAGCTGGAGTGGGGACTGGGGTGGCTTCCTTGGTAAAACAAAATCAGGAATTCATTTCGTTACGTATTGCTGTAGACAAGGACCTGACCTGAACTGAACAATCTATCTCGGCCCTGGAAAAATCTGTTAGGTCACTCTCAGAGGTAGTGTTACAAAATCGTAGGGGATTAGATTTGGTATTTTTACAACAGGGCGGACAAAAAGAGGAATGCTGTGTGTATGCTGATCACACTGGAGTAGTAAGAGATACAATGGCAAAACTCAGGGAAGGGTTGGAAAAAAGGAAACAGGAGAATGAAGCCCGACAGAGCTGGTACGAATCTTGGTTTAATTATTCACCTTGGCTTACTACCTTTATTGTTATTAATAATAGCACTAACTTTTGGACCATGTATTTTTAATAAACTGATCGCAATTGTAAAGGGTCGTTTAGAAGCGGCACATTTAATGCTCATACGTGCCAAATGTTATAAAATAAAGTTTGTTCATTGTAAAGGGAATTGTAAAGGGAACTTACGCCTTGTTGCTGGGCAGGAAC
>CM021766.1:64555653-64606115 GCA_011076525.1 Nettapus auritus | reverse complement strand
AAAAAAAAAAAAAAAAAAAAAAAAAAAAAAAAAAAAAAAAAAAAGCTTTATTGTTTGGAATTTTTCTAACATTAAAATAAGGGAAAATCATCCTGCTCAGTTATGTATGCTAATGAGATCTTTTTCTTGTCACTACTAACATTCAAATTACGTTAAAGATATGATGGGGAAACACTATATTTGAAAGATCAGATACGAACTTCCACTCAATCTCCGAGAAAGGTGGGGATTTATTATTACTTTGTTACTGTCTTGAAATTAGCCTTAACAAGAGCTATTTTTGAAAGTGAAACATGAACAAGAAATGCTTAGGTAGCAAGCCAGGGTTTCCTAGGCCACTGCTCCTCAGACAGGCTCTTATATGTTCTAAAAACACTTTAAAAACACAAATTACTATTTCAATAAAGGTGCAAAACACTGAGAGCTGCACTGCAATGCCTCTCAATAAGGCTGAACCAAACCTGTGGGAAGATATGTGTTTGCAGCTGAAACACAAGCATGGCATTCCCCATTACAGCAGCAGAAACCTATGCCCTTGCACCCTATGCCCTTGGCACCCCACAGAAGGAAATGGAGCCCTCTGGAGGAGCCTTGTTTCTGTGCCTCAGGACACTCCTTACCGAGAGGGCGAGGAAATGGTCTGCAGTCAGAGACCTGCCAAATTATGCTCTTTTAGGGTCGCTAACCTACTTAGCAGCACCTCTATTCCCAGCTATGCAGCCCAGGTAGGGGTGTTGCCCATAGGAGTGCAATAGATGGAATAAAATGTTTCTTTGCTCTCTTTTCCCTAGGACACTCCTCAGCCTAGACTCGTTTGAAAAAATACATATATTTACATGCTGTAGAGACTTCATGCATACACCCATGTAGACAAACTCTAAAAATCACCATACACATGTATATGATCCCTACAGACTGTGTTTCCTTACAAGCAATGCTCTTAGAAGACTTAGCTAGGCTGTGTTTCTTGACAATAACAATCTGATTAGACAGCACAAGATAGACACGTATCAGCAAGGAATTTAAGTATGAAACTCACCTTTAACTCATTGCATATTCAGTTGCATGCATGTTTTCACTTAACTCCCTTGATAAATTGGGTACTGTAAGACTTACAAGGAACTGGCACAAAATAAATCAAGGAATAGAATTTTGCTTTTCATAAAGTTTAGGTTGGACAAGACCTGTAAGATCAGCAGGTCCAACCTTTGACCTAGCACTGCTGTGTTTACCACAAGCATGTCCCTAAGCACCACACCTATACATCTTTTGAAGACCTCCAGAGATTGTGACTCTACTGCTTCCTTGGGCAGCCTGTTCCAATGCCTCACAACCCTTTCAGTGAAGAAAATTTTCCTAGTATCCAACTTAAAACTCCCCTGGCACAACTTGAGGCCATTTCCTCTTGTCCTATTGCTTGTTGTTTGGGAGAAGAGACAGACCCACCCACCCCACTACAACTTCCTTTCAGGTAGTTGTAGAGAGCAGTAAGGTCTCTCCAAGCCTCCTTTTCTTTAGGAAAAATAGCCCCAGTTCCCTCAGACACTCCTCATAAGACTTGTTTTCTAGACCCTTCACCAGCTTTGTAGCCCTTCTTTGGGCATGCTCCAACACCTCAACATCCTTCTCATAGAGAGCAGCCCAAAACTGAACACAGTACTTGAGGTGCAGCCTCACCAGAGCTGAGTACAGGGGAACAATCACTTCCCTAGTCCTGCTGGCCACACTATTTCTAATACAAGCCAGGATGCTGTTGGTCTTGTAGGCCACCTGAGCACACTGTTGGATCATATTCAGCTGGCCATCATCCAATATCCCTCAGCTCCCTTTCTGCTGGGCAGCTTTCCAGCCACTCTTCCCCCAGCATGTAGCACTGCACAGGGTTGTCATGCCCAAAGTGCAGGACCCAGCACTTGGCCTTGTTGAACTTCATACAGTCGGCCTCAGCCCATCAGTCCGGCCTACCTGGATCTGTCTGCAGAGCCCTCCTACCCTCAAGCAGATCAACACTCATGACAAATTTGGTGTCATCTGCAGACTTACTGAGGGTGCACACAATCCTCCTGTCCAAATCATTGATAAAGATATTACAGAGAACTGACCCCAAACTGAGCCCTGGGGGATGCCACTTGTGACCAGCCTCCAACTGGATTTAACTTTCTTCACTGCAATTCTTTTGGCCTGGCCACCCTGACAGTCTTTTACCCAAAGCATACACCCATCCAAGCCATGAGCAGCCAGTTTCTCCAGGAAAAAACAAAACAAAAAAAAACACCTGTGGGAAACAGTATCGAAAGCTTTACAAATATCTTGGTAGTCAATATCTACAGCCTTTCCCTCATCCACTAAGAGTATCACCTTGTCACAGAAATTTTGTACTACTTTCTCAAGCAGGACTGTGTGGTTAGTTTGCAATGACAGCTTAATGAATGCAAGATGAAAATAAACGTTTTTTCTGTGACCATTATAAAAACTCTCATGGGTGAAAAATTGCAATTTGTACACTTTTTCTGAGATGCTTAGGAATATAAGAGTTTTTCCTATCATCATGACTTTCAGAGGGTCATTCCTCTACTCAGAGATAATGTGCAGCTGTTCCCGAATATGTAACATAGCTTTACCCATGTCCTCAATTAAGAAAAAGTGCAAACTGGATTAAAAGTGTTGTTCCACAGTGATCCTACAAAGCCTACAAGTGTCTTAATTAAGTTCTACACTACTACTATTTAAGAATTGCAAGAAATCTTGACTGTTTGGCAATGTATTTCCAAAAAGAAAATTTTCTTCATCTCAGAAACGAATCATTTAAAAAACTAAAATGAAAAGAGAGACAAAAATCATTAAAAAAAAACCAACCAAACAAAAACACTACACACTGGCATCTGCCTAACTGTATGTTGGAAACAAACTATGACTCACTTTGCAAAGTATAAATCTAGCAAGTGTTTTGGAAGCTGGGGTTTTACATGTTGTTTTTTTGTGTGCCACTGCATTCCTCTGCACCTGTCTTATACTGTACACATTTGGAATTTTTCTGTATTCTTTATCATTTCAAAGACAGGAACATAAACATCTCTGTTTTTCCTGAGATGACTGTCAGTATGTATGTGTATGCATCACTGAAACTTCCTAGACTCCAGTGCTGTTTTCCCATGCCAGACACCACTGTGCACCTTCCTGAATAGCAGGCATTTTTTCAATAGCAACTTAACAGCTACTAAGGGAGAGTAGAAGTCAGTCTCTAAGACAGGATGCCAAAAGGACAGGAATTGAATGGTGCTGGCTAGCAATGAGACACCATGCAAATCAAGAATGCAGTGTGGTCCCAGGGAAATAGTTCATGAGCCTGAAGTACATGATAAACCTGCAACTAAAGCATTCCTAGGCAACTGCAATAACAATGTGTCACATTCCTGAGGACTCAAAACAAAAGCTGTAGTCCCTGCAAAGCAGTGCTCCCTTAGACTTCTGTACTCCCAAGGAAAATAAAATATTTTTGCAAGTTTTGTTACTTCTGTCCATTTTCTGAAAACAAAACAGGCAAGTTAGGGATTTTGAGAGGGACTAACCTAACCCTAAAGTAAATGATAGCAGGAAGTAGCTATAAGATTCTTTAACTGGTTAAAAACAAAATATGCAGAAAACACTCATGCTTTCACTGTGTAATGAAAATAATGTAAATGTCAAAATAAGGAGGTAGCAAACAAGTTGTTTCACTGTATATTACAAATAACTATTTGCATGTAGTGTTAACCACCAGCTGGGAAGATTAAACCCATCTCTTCAAATTGGGCTTCTTACCCTTTTAATTTAGGCATTGTACTGCCTTTTGTAGATAAGTAGTCCCTTCACTGCTGCTCATAAATTGAGTACAAAACATCCCAAGATACTTACTCATTTTTTTTTATTATTTGCCACTGTTCAGTGACTAGTCTTTGCAAACAAACTGATCATGAAATGGCTGCAGCACGTATTTATTTGTTGTTAATTATTTATTCTGGGTCACTGGCCAAGTATCACAGGCTGCAGGAGAGGAGGGGGAAGGAATGGAAGACCAAAACAAAACACCCTTGCTAGGTTGGTAGACAAAATTCTAGCATTCATGTATGAAATACGGGCTGCAGCATGAGATTTAACAGAACCATCGCCCACAGTGTCCTTCTGGGAACTGAGGAAGGAAAGATCAAGAGCATTCCAGAATTCCTAAAGCAATGACATTGCAATTCTGTGAATCAGATCAGTCTTACTAACTCACCTTGTTTTCTATCAGTGCTGGAAGCAGCAAACTTCAAGCTTATTTCAGATCTGAAGCACTCAAGAGTTCATTTGTTTCTTTGTTCCAGATATTCCTGCCAGTAGCAATGCAAATAACAGATCTTTGTTGTGTTGCTTTGTAAAAATTCTTTGGTATCAAAGACTTTTCCATAGCAGAGTGTCACAGCACACCTTACAATATACCACTTCCACAGTGGGTGGAAGGCTTTCCTGCCAATACCTGAAGCCAGAGATGATTAGCTGAATTGTAATAATTAATCACCACTGAATTAAAAAATAAATTAAAAACAAAACAAAACAGAACAACAACAACAAAAAACAAGAACAGAAAAAATTACGTGGAAAAAAAGAATCAGAATTACTCCATTCCAGATAGAAATGCTGTGTAACAAAAAAAAAAGAACCTGGAAAGCCACCAAGACAACAGCTGAGCTATCTGTATCAAGGCTGTCTCTCTCACATGCAACCCAGAGAACTAGGACAGCCATTACGCAAAACTAAGGTAAACACTGCCTTCTTGCTTCTCAAAGGCATCCAGAATTCATACATTGAGTCTGAAACACACCTACATGAAAAAGAGAAAAGCTACAAAAAAGCTTCTGTAAGAGAAGCTGCTATGCAAGGGCATAACACCACCAGACCACAAAATCAAAGCTTAAATACAGGTGGGAGTCTCCTATGCAATAGTTTCCATTTCTGGCACTGTTTCTTAACACATCTTTTTGTCTGGCTACTCCATTTGTGGGTATTGTACTGGTGTTTATTCAGGGCTTTATTTCCAACTCCAACTGCATGACAGATCTCTCAAAGACCTCAGAGGACACTGTTTAGATCATCATATTTTAAAAATTAAATTAACTTGTTAACAGTCATTGTCATTTTGCAAGAATTGAAAATTATCTTCAAGCACTCCAGCAGCTTCTAATTAAAAATATGCCAAGTGTCAACCTGATCAGATAAAGTGTTAAAAAGCTATTTAGCAAGCACCGTTTCCCTGCATAACTGTCTCCTGAAGAAACACCCAAAGGTTGACATTGATTTTACTTTGTTTTCAGAGGAGAGTATAAAATAATCTGTCTTTTGTTTCACCAGTAATCCAAATACTAACAGAGCTTTCTCCATTTCATCTGTTCCGAGTCTTTGAGTCTGAAGAAAGGCAGAGCCATGGAAATAAACATTAGTTGTAATGTCTCCCACTCACTCCCATGGACTAATTCCTTCCCTTCTTCCCATATGTCTGTTCACAGAGGCATTCTCACTGACAAAGCTGTCCATCCCATTGACAGGTAAGAGTACTAGATGGTTTGGGAACTTGAGACATTTTGCGTCCCCTTTCTTTTTCTCCCTACTACTAGAGAACACAGTCCTTGTGAGTACCTGAGCTGTGCAAGGATAAGGTATTAATCTAGAAGCCCTGGTCACCTTCCCTCTGTCCCATGCCAACTCCAAATCTCTTGGGCTGCTTTTTCAATCAAATCCATAGAAAACTCTTCCACACATGCTGGAGAACATGAATTCTTTGGTTTGGATTTGCATCCTGAGTTTTCCCAAGCATTCAGAGTTGCTCAGACTTATTCTTCCAGTTCAGGCACACTAGCAGAGATGAATATATTTGCGAAAAACAAGAATAGCACATTAGAACAGTGATACAAAGCCTAAAAAAACAAAACAAACAAAACCCCCCAAAAAACAAAACAACCATTAGTATTCTCTGCAGGCACCACTTATAGCTGAATGTATGTATTCATCACAAAACTATTATAGGCCTGGCTCTTGGTTTCAACTTCCTCACAAACAACTCCTACACGATTATTTCCTTGATGATTCTTTCCTTCCTAACCTCCCCAGCCACTGCCCTTCCTGGATGCATGCCAGTTACAATACTGCTTAAAGGTGAAAAACAAAATCTACCCCAGGAACTCACTCTGGCAAAGTCTATCCTAACACAATTAATTTAAGAGAAGCAAAATGGCCAAGCAGGGCCAGTAGCCCCAGTATGGCACAGAAACCTGCATGCACCTCCATTCATTCCACTTGCAGCAATAGAGCTGGAAGTCCTGCAAGTACAGAGAGCTAAACACACTTAGACCTGTGATTAACCTCCAGGCAAGTAACTAAGGATGTTGCCACAGACGTGCTATGGAATGAAAAGGGAAGAACTTGAGAATGAAAGGGAAGTGAGCCATTCAATCAGAAGCAATGCTTCCCTCCCATATAGCCCCAACATATAGCTGAAGATTTTCTCCATTTCTACGTTTTGTGAAACAATCTGACTAGGCATCTAGATTGCCTAGGGGTAACCTACTGCTTCTGTAAAAACAACCTGCAAAGTAAAGCTGAATAACAAAGCACTGATTGTTTGTACCAACTGGAGACCTGTTCCCCCCAAGAATCATCAGCTCTGCAAAAATTTCACTGTCACAGTTTCACGCTTTCCTTTTCAACTTACAATATCTATGTCTTTCTGCTTTGTTTAAGTATAATATAAGAAAATAAGAAGCCATTATATGGAATTGAATTAGTCTTCATTCAAAACATGTTTTGCAGAAGGTTTGATTTATTCAGTGCCAGCCAGAGACAGTGAACTTATTTATGAGGGTTGGATCTATTGTCTAGGTTTAATTAGCTAATTATTAGACTTCCCATTTTTGTTATTGCTGGTCCTTAATACTTCTCGTAACATGGTGTGTTTAGGAATGTTTTCCAAAAAAAGCAGAAGACATTTGTATTCATTCTAATTGTTCGGGAAATTAAAACCTGACATTTTTCTCCAGGTTATTAGCTAAAAGACCTTGTTTCTCACTTCCAGAAATGACCTGTAACATCTTTCTCTCCCCTTAAATAACCAACCATCCATTTACTTCTTTTCAGTGTCTTACATCACTCAGCAGCTTTTTCCACAGAATTTCCTCTCGCTAGTTGCCCATTTGCCCATAAGAAAACGTATCCTAATAGCTACACTAAGTTTTGTTCTCCAGCTATCAGCATAGCACATTATTGTTGATGGCTGAAGCCACTTTTGGAGGAAGAGAAGGTGCTGCTTCATGATGCAAAGGGGTATAGGACTATGAATGTGAAATATACCACCATACTTCAGTCATAAACAGTAGAGAGAACTGTGTATGTGGGCCCTCTTATTCAGAATTACTTTTTACCTTTATTCCATATTGTGGACAACATCTATAGGAAGCCAAGCATTACACACCTTATTTTGAATGCCCCTCTGCTTTCTGAAGTACTTGAGATTGGACCTGTCTATATGCAAATTGATTGTGCTATCACAAGAGGAATGATTTAAAAACAAAATTGACCCCTTCTTTTGACATTGGATCAACACACCCATGAAATGTACAGCAACAAAGAATTATGGGTGAAAAGCATTTACTAATGTATGCTTTGTTTTTACAGCTGCTTCAGCAAAACATGGAGTGGTTACTTACAAAAATAAGTGGCATGAAACAGTGATCCAATGTTTTTCGATGAAAATACGAGGATGTTTAAAATAACAGTAATTCTCCTGAAAGACTTAACATTATTATTCATACAGTACCAAGACGCAGAATATTCACTCTACCCATAAATCACATATCACAGAGAATAGCGGTAGGACTTAATGTTTTCCTTTCCTGACTTCAGACCCTCTCTGATACCACTACCCTGGTGAAATGATGAACACTTATAGGAAGAAAACTGTTCTACTCCCAAACCCATTCAATCCCTGTCATCTTTTAGAACATGGCAATAGCTTGTTACAGTGACATTTGCAATGTGAACAGTCATCTGCAAAGGATGAAATCATCAATATATTTCAAGATATATCCTGGATTTATTACAAAGTTTCAAAATTCTGTTGACTGTCTTTGTTTTTCTTCCATTTTTTGTTTTTAACATCTTTTGGCTTAGAAAAACATCCTAGAAATCTTACAACACGCAGCTGGTCAAAAGCATATTTAAGACACTGAATATTCTCTAATCAAAGCTGTGGTAATGCTCATCTAGCTAAAGAATAACCCCAGTTCTCAGATCAAAAAATGAAACTACATCAGTACATCTTTTCTCCTTTCTCCACTCCAACACAGCTTTCTCATGGCAGGAAAGCAAATGAACAACAAAATACTGTAAAGTAGACACCCTTGCAAAAATCTCACATATCTTCATCTTGAATCTCCCTGCTGCTCTTTAGCAGATTGTATCTTGGTAGTCTGGGAAAGGTAAAGAAATTTTTATTTTTATTTTTTAAGCTATTTTATGCCTGCATGATTCTCGCCACTCCTAAAAGCCATTAACCATCTTCTCTGTACTGATATCCTCTTGCATGGCATAAATCAGTTATCACTTTTTGTTGTTTACAGCTGAAAGGAGCCAGAGACTTTAAGACAGCTACAGCATGTCTTTAGAACATGGATTAGGCTACCAGACAGCAAGTACACAGTACTGCTGTCCAGAGCTAACAATTCTGCTTTTCCCTAGTATATTAGTATTTTTTCCTTGAATTCACAATTTTTGTAAATTTTTAAAAGTTGTTTTTAAGCTACTTAGCTTTTGTCTCAAACTACATACAGGAATAGTTCACTTTCCATAGACCACTTAAAGAATCCAGCCAATATGATGCAGCCAAAAGCAAATCCTGGTGCAAAGGAATATTTTGTCAGTGTTTATGCATAGCATCACATTTGTAATACCAACTGTCCCAGGCAATTAAAGACAAGTCATTCTGGATATTTTGAGGAAAGCTCCATTAGAACTGTGGGGAGCAGTGCCAAGACATGCAAAAGCTGCTGTAATTTCATGTTAGAATATAAATCAAAGAATCACCATATAAATAAAAGAATCACCATAATTCTAAAATGGAAAGCCACAGAGAAACCTTCAGCAGGAATTAAAAGCAATTTGGAAGAAAGTTATCTTCACTGAAAGAGAGATTAATATTCAACAGAGGTGCCAACAAACATACAACATGAATATGACCTGGCAGATAGCGGAGATTTAGAAACCCATAAAAGCCTGTTAAGAACATTTAAATAGAATTGTGTGTTGCGAGACCAGTGCTGATGAGGAATTATGCCTTCACTCCAGCTTGTATTACCTTAGTAAATATGCATATGAGACAGTGCATGTCTAGAGCAGTTATTTTGTACGTATATATCTCAGCTGACTACAGTAATGAAAGAAATACATCCCATATTTTTACTTAATATCATACTCACTGTAACAGGCGAGTTACAGAATGACAGCGGAACCAGATGGGAATAGAGACCAGCACCGGTAAATTACAGCCTTTCTGCAGAGTGCTGCTGCAATAGCCACAACAACCTATGAATTGCAAGGCAATAGAGTGACACCTATTAGTGAATTGAAAGTACTGAGAAGCAAGCTACTCATAAAGCTGTTCACACCTAGAGCTTAGATCAGCCTTTTAGGGCCCTGTGCTGTTTATAAAATAGCAAAGACTATGCAAGCACTGTGGAGATTTCACAGAGTATTTACCACCATGGAAAGGAACAAACTAACATCCAGTTCACTTCTAGCAGAGCTCTTTTAGACAATGTTCTAGATGCAAACGCTATGACCTTCCAACCGCATCCCCCAAATGATGCATGCTCTTACAGTCTTGAGACATGCATATGCTCTCAGCCATCACTTTCATGTAACAATACAAGCCAAGCAATCCAACAAATTGCACTTTTGTGAAACTGACCCTGTAAAGAGATATTTCCTGACAATTACAGAAAAGTATCTGAAAAGATCAGATGATCTAACCTGGTTATGACCCATCTATTATTCAGAGGAAGTAATAGGGCAAATAATGTTACAATCACTAATAGTTTCACAGTTTCACAAAGGTGCAGCACCATTTGCTTCTGCTCTTTTTTTTTCCTTCCATGTGGCTATTATATATCCAGTCCTAAATACTTAATTTAGGTGTAGAGTGAAATCAGTAGGTTTTATCTTTATCAGCCAAGGGAGACCAATGTCAAACACTTTCAGGAAGATCTGCAGAACCGAAGCCTGATGAAGCCTAACATTAGGCTGCATCTTGCAGACTTTGAGGTTACAATTTCTAATAGCCACTTTACCAAACAATAAAGATACTTTCTGAAGACTTAAATACATGTGTTTATAGTTGGATGGGGCTCACAGTTTCACTAACTCTGAGACATTGCTAGCAGAGACCATTTCCTTCTCTCATGTGGACTTCCAAAGTTGGGGGCAACAATCTCTCAATCAGCTGTACTTGCATATTTTCATCCAGATCACAGTGCTGATCAGTACTGGGTTTTCCGAGGGGTCACAGAAGGAAGGTATCTATCAGTGCTCTTTCCTCTTGCACTTTCAGAATTCAGTCTGACCTTCAGGTAAGGACTTGTTTTACAATCAGATTAAAGGTTTGTTGTTGTTTGAATACACAGCTCCACAAGTTTCAAGTTCAAATCTGGAAAGGTTTGAACACAGAATTGTTAGAAGATTCACTGACTAAGTTAGTGTTTTGACAGCAGAAACAATAGCCTATCATGCAATTTAATAAATGCTCACTTTACCCTTTTTGTTTAATTATTGGAGTAATAAATCTCACTCTTACAGTTTATTTGAAGTACCTTTCAGACACATGATCAAAACACTACATTGTATATGCTCAGAGGCCTCTCAAAGACAAATACATTCTACTATTGCGCTACAAGCTTACCAGAAATGTCACACCTTAGACTTATGGTAAAGAGCAGAATATTACTGTTATTAGTAATAAAAAATTACAACAGGGACTTAACATTTATTTTTTCAACTGGATTTTTTCACAGGGTATCTTGATGATGTTTACAGTTGAGATGTAACAAATTTTTCCCTACTCAAATAATTAGTTGGATGACTTCAGTTATTAGAGGCACTCCAAAGACTGAAAAGTTAAGTTTAACCTGGTTAGGAAAAAAAAAAAAAATTAAAATCAGAAATCTGGAAGTCTTTTAATATTAACCTACTTGAAATCTGTACTCAGGTGATGACAAAGTTAAACTATCTTACTGATCCAAAAATGGAGTTCATATTGAATTGGCAGTGACCTCCAAAGACTGAGGTTCTTCCTTTCCTCCATTTCATTACAGAATAACATATTTTCACAAAATCAATAAAAATGGCATAAGCAAACTCATTGGCTATTTGTTAATAATGTATCATGGAACCCTTCTCAACCAAAATATAAATTGTCAGACATAGAAAAAAAATGTAAAAGATGCTATTTTTATTGTGATAGGGCCACAAAATTTCAAAGACAACTGGGATTCTAGTCCCAGTGTTTGATAAAAAGCCCCTTCAACATTAGGTCACCTACCATCCATCCTTCTGCTCCAAAATAATGTTGGATTTCCCTAATGTTCTGCAACACTGCATGCTCAAGGCAGCATGTTCGTCTGAAACCAACCTCCCAAAGTGATCACCCAGTCTGGAAAATGTAAAGTAGTAAAATTTATCAAATCCAACGCATGCTATGAACTGAATGGTTTAAAATGTGTATTTCTAAGAGGAGGGGAGGTAGAGTCAGGTTTAAAGTCAGGTCTTAAATATGAAAAAAAGCAGCTCAACCCTGTGCATAATCATAGTTATTGTTTATGTGCTTGTTTAGGCACATAAGTGAAAGTATGTTTTATAAATGCTTGTACTAGGAATTTCAGGCATTTTCCTCTTCCACTGTAATTACTGATGTAGTTCACTGCAGGACAGTTTGGAAGCTTCCCTGTGGGAGATGATATCCTGAAAAACAGCCAACCTGCAAAATAGGTCCTGCAAACATTCCAGAGGGAATTGATAGGTTTATCTCACTGTTGACTCCAGTGTTCTTTTCATTGATCCGGTTGCTTACAAGACTGATCTTCATAAAGCAGATCAGTCAGTCAGGACATGAGTTGATCTGGATCTTTGTGAGCAAAGAAACTACCCTGACAAACACAAGGTTAGTCCTTTGCAAAGATTAAAATGCAGGACCTTGTCTTGGTACTAAACTATTTCTTTCTCAAGTATCTTCTATTTGAGATAGAATTCTTGAACGTCTGGAGGAAGAATGAAGGAACGAGCTATACAATTTTATAACATGAAAAAAACACGTACACAAAATCCCATGGTTACTTCTAGATTTTTTTATTTTTGCCACCAAATGGGCAATTTAACATTACACAAAATAATCACCACTGATATCTACACAGTGACTGAGAAACAGGATAACATTGAAGAGGGGGTCCTGTACCTTTATAGGTTGTAATAACTAACTGACAGGTGATTAGGTTTATTCTACTTTCACATGCTATAGCCTGGGGAAGGAAAACATCTGGTACATCAGTTACTCTGGTAAATGCATCTAGCCAAAGATGTCAATTTGGTCAAGCTGGCTACAGAAGACTCAGGAACAGTGAAATTTGTCTTTTTTTGTGCATCTTCAAATAACATTTTGACAAACGTTCAACAAGAGGAGGAAAGGATTACAGTGGTAACTTGAAAAATTTGCAGAGAACCGACCAGTAGTATATTCATAAGACTAAAGAATGACAATTTGAAACTTGTTCACATTCTAATACCTCCGAAATCTCCACTTCAGGAACACATTTCACATTTAGAAGCAGAGGAATCTGACCAAATAGAATACCAAAGGGAAATTCACAGGTGGCCAATCCGCACAATGAAATAATAGCAAGTTTTAATGGAATTGCATTGTGCTGATGGAAGTGAGTCTAAAAGTGAGCTATGCAAGGCTAAACAGATTATCTTGAGTGTCATCACGCAGCACTTGCAGGGCAACTACGCAATCAGGCCCAGTCAGCATGGGTTTATGAAAGGCAGGTCCTGCTTGACAAACCTGATCTCCTTCTATGACAAAGTGACAAGCTTAATGGATGAGGGAAAGGCTGTGGATGTGGTCTACCTTGACTTCAGTAAGGCATTTGACACTGTTCGCCACAGCATTCTCCTCAAGAAACTGGCTGCGCATGGCTTGGACTGGCTTACGCTTCGTTGGGTTAAGAGCTGGCTGGATGGCCGGGCCCAGAGAGTCTTAGTGAATGGAGTCAAATCCAGTTGGAGGCCGGTCACTAGTGGAGTCCTCCAGGGCTTGGTACTAGGGCCAGTCCTCTTTAACACCTTCATCGATGATCTGGATGAGGGGATCGAGTAAGTTTTGCAGGCAACACCAAGCTAGGTGCGTATGTTGAGGGTAGGAAGGCTCTGTAGGAGGATCTGGATAGGCTGCACCGATGGGCTGAGGCCAACGGTATGAAGTTCAACAAGGCCAAGTGCCGGGTCCTCCACCTGGGGCACAACAACCCCCAAGCAGCGCTACAGGCTGGGAGATGAGTGGTTGGAAACCTGCCTGGCAGAGAAGGACCTGGGAGTATTGGCCGATAGTCAGCTGACTATGAGCCAGCAGTGTGCTCAGGTAGCCAAGAAGGCCAACAGCATCCTGGTTTGTATAAGAAACAATGTGGCTAGCAGGACTAGGGAAGCGATTGTCTCCCTGTACTCAGCTCTGGTGAGGCCGCAGTTCAAGTACTGTGTTCAGTTTTGGACCCCTTGCTACAAGAAGGACATGGAGGTGCTCGAGCGTGTCCAGAGAAGGGCAACAAAGCTGGTGAGGGGTCTGGAGAACAAGTCTTATGAGGAGCAGCTGAGGGAGCTGGGAAACAAGCTCATCCAATCCTTTTAGAGAAATAATCCTCTAATTTAAGGACTATGTCTTCCTTTAGGAGTAGCAAAAAAATCAGAGCATATGATCTGGTGCAGCAAGGCACTTAATATGTTGTTTATTCTCTCTGCTTTAAGAACAAGGTAAAATATCTTTCCTTGAATTTTAATTTCTTTGAATTTGAAAGGTATCTACACTTCTATAGGTAGAATGATAAACTTACCTTGCAGAAATGAAAAACAATTAGAAAACCTGCCTTTCAGATTAAGCTTTTGCCCTCTACTCTCTTTTCTTACTGCACTACCTTTTATTCCCCTAAATCCTGGCTCCTTCCTTTTCACAGATTACAAAGGTTTTTCACCCACAGTCAGCAGGTCTGTCATGTCACTGTCCAGCAGACATTCTCAAACACCATTCTGCTTTATCACTCTAATCACTCAAGTTACTTATCTTTGTGATAACAGGATTAATCACGGATTAAAAACAAAAACAAAAACTACCCTATAATTTTAGCATGCCAACCAACGCTATCTATCTGTACCTTGTACTTCCCATCCATCTCCATGTAACTGTCTTCTGTTGTCTTACACTTAGTGTGCAAGCTTAGTGTACAACAGGGGAACAGTTGCTCAAGGCTATCCAGCCCCAGGAACAGGGCTGCACACCTCTCCCAGGTGATGGCTCTTCAAAAACTAGGCAATGGTTTATGCTGAGAAGTATGTGGACAAAAAGATTTCATTCCTATGATGCTGAAGGGTACTAGGAATTGACTAAAAGCAGGAACTACACACTGTAAGCTTTTGAAACATGTGTTACCTTCAGCTGCAAAAGCACTGAGGAAAGAACAAATGATACAGGCAGAGGCATTAATTTCTTCATGTCTTTTTCTCAAACAGGACCAGGGACTTTTCACCTGATAATTAGGCACTGTGCAAAGGGATAGCTTTATTTTTGGAATGCTTGTGTTGAAATACACTACTTGTTAAATAGGAAGCTGTATTCACAGAGAAATGATTACTACAGCTCCCCTTCTATTGATAAGATTTTAAGCTGTATTCTACAATAGTTTCATTTAGCTTTTAACAATTTATAAAAAAAATGCTACTGCCAATGTTTATCACAAGTAGAATGTTAGTAATCAGTGCTGTTCTATAGCCTGTCAACATAGTTGGGCTGATACATGCCATAATTAATCTGGACAAAAGGAACATTTTCAAAAATAAACTCGAAATATTTTAAACGTATCCTATTTTACAGTTGAACATAGGCTCTGTTCACACTATACTTCTTTTCCTGATACTTATTAGGAATACTTATAAAAAGTAGTAACAGGTATTACTCTTAAAGAAAAGGTTAAAAAGATACAATTTTATACAAAGCATTTATAGCCACTATAAGAGTTAAAGTAAACATGGACAAATATATACATACACACAAACATTCAAAATTCCATATTATATTTCATCTATGTATATAACTTATACCAAGCATTAATGCACAGTCCTGCTGTGATAACATCCACCCTGGAAGGCTAATTAGTTTTGGTATTGAAAAAGTGAAACTATTTTTCATGTGTCAAAAAAGTTAATTTGATTCCAAAACCTTTTTTGTGAAGCAGAGCAAAGAGTAATGGCTTAACACCACTCCTCCAAAACAAAACTTCATATAAAGCAAGAAAGCCTGTTCTTCAGAAGATACCTCTTAAAATACACCCATTTAATTAGGCCTCTCGCTACAAAAAGGACATCAAGGTGCTCAAGCGTGTCCAGAGAAGGGCAAAGAAGCTGGTGAGGGGTCTGGAGAACAAGTCTTATGAGGAGCGGCTGAGGGAGCTGGGACTATTTAGCCTGGAGAAGAGGAGGCTCAGGGGCAACCCGCATTCTACAGGTACCTGTAGGAAGGTGGGGGTTGGTCTATTCTCCCACATGCCTGGTGACAGGATGAGGGGGAATGGGCTGAAGTTGTGCCAGAAGAGGTTCAGGCCGGATATTCGGAAGAACTTCTTTACTGAAAGGGTTGTTAGACATTGGAATGGGCTGCCCAGGGAACTGGTTTTGAGTCACCATCCCTGGAGGTGACAACTATGAAGACTTCCTTGCTGTAACAGAGTACAATACTTCTCACTGAACTTAGAGGCTACAAAAATTGACTTTTAATCCAATACATTTTTTCAGCTGTGTTAAATTCACCTGTACACAAAGAACACTATCTTTCTGAAACAACAGCTAAGGATTTAAACAGCCATTTCCATTTTGGGCTGCTCCCAATCTAGATATTAAAAAAGGAACCATTCAAGAGGTATTCCGCTAATAAGTATTTATGCATATATATGTTAACTTCTGGTGAAAATTCAAATAAAGTTATGTTCTAGCCTTGTGTGTGTGTGTGTTGTATTTTTTGAACTGTTGATTTGAATTTCAAATTTGAATTTTTCCAATTGCTGATCTTGGCAGCATACCTTATAATATGGTATATATGCTAGTAAAGTCAGCAATTTTTGACAAATATTGCTGGCACAAACAGCCTACACCCTGTCCTCTACCTATGACTGTTTATTTTGGCAACACGAACTTTTAAGTCAGGAGATTTAAAAGCATGATCTAAAAATGACTCAGTTGACTCTCGTGCAGACATCAGAATTTGATTGATCAGCTTTAAAACATACAGATAAGCCATGACCAGCAGTAAAGAAAATGGATTTTCATAAATCTGGATTGTCGAGTTGATTTACTTAATCTGAAATGAAGAACATCTTCATAAGCCAATTATACTTAGAATGTTTGTTCCTTCTAGGTAATGCAATTAGTTATGAGAAAGGAGTTATGAGAACGAGATTTACTTCACCTACTTAAATGCCTCATCATTAATTTCATTTGCCAAGCTACAAGTCACACACACAAAAAAGACACTTCACAGTAGTAGCTGGCAAGCTGATATGAAAACTTCTATCATACTGGCTTCATGGAAGAACTGAGAATGTTTCATGTTAGCTGTTATTTTCAGACATATCAGACTCCGACCTCTCGTGAAAGCTGGTGGAACATTATATTTCTTTTCAACTGCTAACATACTAAGAGACATTAAATACTGAAGGAATGTAGACAAAGTGAGCACCTTCTGCATGTTTTGCCTATTTATGACCACCAGCTACAGTAGTTCTTATTTTTCAAATGGCCACATACAAAACCATGCGGCTCAATATGACAATGAAAGAAAGGCATTATTAACATCTGCTTAGTAAATTAAATACATAAACCAGAAATCAATGAAAACCATTCTTAGGGGTATTAGAGCTTTTACTCCAGCTTCCTCTCCAATGGCATTACATCTCTCTCCCCCAACACAATTCAAATAGATATAAACTGTAACCAAAATAAGTATCAGTATTCCTTCTTCAATATTATTTCCTTCAGAATAGTAAAAACATTGTACTTTAAAAAGAGAAAGCTACAAGTAACATAATCATGAGTACTGTCTTTGGCCCACATTGATTATTCAAGACTGGTTAAATTATTGGTTTCTTTAAGAAACTGAAGAGCAAACCTCAAATTACACTGTTAGTCATAGTACAGATTATTTTCATAGACTTGTGACTACTCATAAATAAAATAACTATTTGGAAAATTTTCTGAAAACAAGATTTTTGATTATATCAGTAAGTCAGAATTGTGTGGAATGTGTATATCTTTAACAATAGCAGCTTCTAACAAAGCAACAGAAGCATCTTCACATTCAACAGTATATTGAGTATTCTTGCCTCCTCCAAAGAGGAAGTTGTGTTGATGTATTTGTTCTCTACTATAAGTTAATAATTAACAATGCACAGAATGTGCTTAGTGATACAATGCAGAAACATGCAGAGCTATTTAAAGATAGCTCTAAAAGATTCTGGGTAGGCATCTGCACAATGCTTTAATTGTCCAAAGCAGAGTACCATCCATGCCATTCACGCACAAGCTCTCTGTAGCCTAGTAATGATGAAAAAACCCATAGGTTATCCTAAGTTGTTTTCTTTTTATTGGGCAAGTTATTTCAACTTGCTGTAAAGTACAGAATACACCTCCAAAACATAATCCATACATGTATTTATACAAATAGCATATATACGCACACTCTGCTTTGAACACCTTTTAAAAGTTCAACAATGCTGTTCCTAAGGATGCGTGGAATGAAGTCTCCAAGTTTCAGAGATGTAAGACCACTTGCATTTGTTTTCTCTACTGGAATTATTATTCATTAAGTTCATGCCATGATCAAGGAACATTTCATAGACAAACTAGTCATCCTCATTTATCCCTCATAAGAAACAGTTAAAAGCTTTGTCTGTTACACCAGCTAGACACTACATTAACAGCCTATTCATTGTTGCCAGACAATGTCATATAAAGCAGCAACAAATAAGCACCTAACCACTTTAAAAGCAACTACAGTGATCTATACAATAAAAATTATTTGGAGGAAGGTTATTCAACATCTGCAAAGATGCCTCCTTGTCAACGGAGGAAGGTTAGAATGGCAAAAAAATCATTGGCACTACAACTAAAATGAAGTTCATCAATAAAATGTTGTTAGTTAACGTAATTTTCCTAAGTTAGTAGTGGTCTGATAAGAGTTTAAGTTAGTGAAATAAAGCAAGCCTTTGAACAGTGATAGTGTAAAAACACACTATAATAAGAATCGAGATGCTCAAAGTAATTTGGAGGCTGAGAACAAGATTCAGGGTGAGGTAAAACCACGAGACATTTAAAATTACTGAATGCAATGCTTTGTGAGAGGGTGGTTTCTGATTCAGACCAGCATTTCTAAGTTGTCAAACACAAACACTTTAATGTCTGTTGGATGAGACATTATATCAAATAGCCAAGTTGATTCATAATACCTAAAAAGGAACAACAATGAAGAGAGAACAACTTTCTAAAATATTCTCCCCTAAAAATATATGTTACAAGGCACATTAGGAGAAATAATTGATTATTTTATTATTCCATTTGAATTAAATACCTGAAACCAGGTGGTTTTACCGTGCTAGGCAGCTGAACACCACAACTGCTCTCTCACTCCCCCTCCTCAGATGAGGAGGGGAAGAAGTAAAGGAAAGAACAACTCACGTGTTGAGATAAGGATAATTAAAGGGAAATATATATATATTAAGGAAATAATAATATTAATTAAACAATTCAACTGAAGGGAAAGAATGGAAAGGGAATAACAAAAAAACAAGTAAAGGCTATGTGGAAGTGCAGAGGAAATAAATTACTCTCTACTTCCCACAAATGAGCAATGCATGACCACATCCTTGAAGCAGGGCCTCAACGCACATAGCCGGTGTTTGTGAGGAGGACAGACATTTTCGCAATGAGAGCCCACCCCTCCCCTCTTCTTCCTTTTTCCACCTTTTATTGCTGAGTGTGACATCATATGGTATGGACTATCTCTTTGGTTGGTTTAGGTCAGCTGCCCTGGTGACGTTTCTTTCTCACTTTTTTGCCCACCCCTAGGAAGGTTAGAGAAAGTCCTGATACTGTGCCAGCACTGCTCAGCAGCAGACACAACACTGGTGTGATACCACTGCTATTCTAGCTACAAGTGCAGAGCATGGCACTGTATGGGCTGCTGCAGGGAAAGTTAACATCCCAGCCTGACCCAGTACATCATATCGTAAGACAATGGGGAGAAGTTTAAAATGCATTCTGACAGATGCAATAACTTTGACTATTAAAGTGCTGTGACTGTTATGCACAAAAGTATCAGCAGAAAGTAAAAAAATAAAGCCATGAAAAGTAAGTTTTGAAATCAAAGTAAGGAAAATATAGGTATTCCACAGCATTTTAAAGTGATTCAAAGCTAAAAGTATAACACTGAGAAGGCTTATAAACCTGCATTTTACAGTGTGCCCTTCATAGCCTGTAACTCTGTACATTTTCAAAAACAAATACTTTGAAAGAAAAAAAGTATTAGCATCTTTAGGACTTAAAAAAAAATGGTTTATGTGGAAGAAAATAACAGCAAGCAGGTTAATTCATTATACTGTTTTGAAGCACTAAGCAAAAAAGCTGGATTGCAAATTGTATTTTAACCCTATTCTTTTAGCTGTACAGCAGATGCCAGTGATTTCAACAACTCTGAAAGTCTTTTTACCATCTTAACAGCAAAACCTTTGGGCAATTTATTCTTATCAGTATTAACAGTCAACTGCTAAAAAGCATTCAGTTGAGTAAGTATGTAAAAGATGTCCTCATACAGAACTTTGTGCCCTTTAAATTTTGCACTTCATAAATAACATTAAAATTTCTATGCACTCCAAATACTCACACTTAAGACATCTCATGTGTACAACACTACTGTTCCCTTTAAACTAGAAATGCACAAACTCTATTGAAAGCTACGTATTTGAAAGTTCCAGTTATCTTAAGCTTTCCAAGGATACAAAACATTCAGAAACAAGGTAGTAAGTACACCAGTGCTGCCCCACTTCCAAACTTTCAAAGTAAGATAACTGCTTTATTAAGCAAATTTAACATTTTTATTCAATAGAAGACTTGTTTTTTTAAATCCTTTCCATTTTCATCATAAGTATACTCTCAAAGTCTGTATTACATTTGTCTAATCTTTAAAGAGTATGTATAGGGTTAATAGTCCTATCAGTACTTTAAATAGAGGGAGCTTACTTGCAGCAAGTAGCTTTTCTAAGGCTTTCAGAAGGGCTGGTAACCATCAGTATGTTTCAGACAAAATAATTTAAAGGAATGCATTAGTTTAAGATTCATATGTACATACACAACAGAAAGATACTTCTTTCTCACACAGTTTCCTTAAACTACTGATGTCTGAAGAACCAAAACCATGAAAAAATGATGTTCTGATCTTCAGTAAACTGACACAATTCATTCTGAGATCACACTAATTACATCAGGATTGGTAAAGTTGTAGTTCTTAAACCCCATCAATACTTGTCTACCACTGAAATTGGACCTAACTGTTGAATAAGAGTAAAATGCTGAATAAGAGTGAAAAAAAAAAGTTATCTTACCATTCCCCCTGAAGTCAAACACAGTGTATATCCACAGCATTCTTCTATATCTACAATTTCAAAAAAGCTTGCCCAACCAACAGTTAAGAACTAAACTCCAAGTATGGCACATACAGCAACTTTCAGCAGCGCGCCTTCATTTTCATTAAAACACTGATAATAAGAACAATGATCCTACAGCCAAGCATTAGCCTGACTCGCAGCTACTCAAGGCGCTTTATCTCAGCTTCACACACACACACACACACACACACACACACACACACACACGGATCACACCTTGCCTGAGGCAAGGCCACACTGAGGCGCATAAGGCACAGCACAGAAGTACAAGAGTTAGACACTAGAGGACTAGTCTGTTCATTCGACTGAACCTCCAAATTTGTAGTGCGTGTTCCACATCGCTTCCTTTCTCTTGCACTAGCATTCAAGTTCTTAAGCTGCTGAATCCACTTCCAGGAAGCTTCTCTTCAGATCAGAGATTTCTTTAGGCTAGTTGAATTTTTTTTTTACATAAGCCTCAGCGCATTGCAAGAATCCTTGAAAATGAGATAATTAATGTCAGTACTGTCTGTCCAACACCAAAGACAAGAGCTTCTAAGGCAGCCATATTCCTTCCTGCTATTCTGTGAATTCCAGCTACTGCAGCACCTAAGAATCACAGGAAAAACAACCATCAAATTACAGATGTAAACCCAAGGCTGAAATATATGACAAATAATTTACTGCGCTTATGCACTAGCTATTTCTAGAATATTACCAAACACTGTATTACTTCATGGCATGCAATTATTTAGCCTTGCTTGACTTTTTTTAGTTTTATTAAAAGCCTTCAGGGATGATTTTCCCAACTGAATCAGATTAACTTTCACAACACAAGCTTGATTTGAAAATAGAAGTGAATCTTGCCATTTCTCTTTAGGTGTCTTCAAATTTAATCTTTTTTTTTTTTCCTTCATATTTGCCTTCTGCTAATTTGAAAAATTAGCAAAAACAACATTAAAGTTTGGTCTAATTGTGCTTCCATAAACAGGGAGAAGACAATAGTAAGATTGCTGGAGTCTACAAAACAATTAAAATTTTTATCAACTTCATTTAATAGTTCAGTTAAATAACCAAGTCATACTGTGTCAGTTTAACTTTGATTTAAACTACTGATTTGTTAACAATTGTTCAGCAAATCAAGCAAAACAAGAAAAAAGATTAAGAAGTCTTACACTGTCATCCATGAATGTGTATGGGAAGAAATCTCTACAGGTATCATTAAATTTTGAGATATCAAATTAAGACATCACTTTTCTTGTAGATGTGCACAATTCCCATTTGTATAACATCACATGATCAAGATAAGCCAGCAACAAAATACTGCATTGTAAACAAAGCCAGTTGCTTCTAACTCCCTCCCACTGTCTTTTACATGCTGAATTTATCACATGCATTTAAAGAGCAAAAGTCACAGAGCAAGCAAATAGTTGTACTGACTTGAAACAAGTGCCTGAGAAAGGTACTCTTTGCTACCAATCAAAAATACCAGGCTAATGACGAAGAACATTTTATTTTCAAATGATGTCTGAGCATAAGGACACCAAAATGTTCATCCAAAAAAAAAAAAAAAAAAAAGTCTTGTATACATCTGTGTCTGCGGATAAGTTTTACTCAACCCATACCTCATAAGTCCACTTAGAATAAAGCTTTCTTTAAAATTTTATTTTTTCCCTGAACTAGTATTTGTTGTAGAGTGCTTGCTTCCCTTCCCTAAAGGGAATCCTTTGAGGTTTTGGTCTTCCAGAAAAAAAATCTTAATTGTGAAATAGTTATAGAACTTTTTGTACATAATGTCTGAGAAGCCAATTAACTATAATTAAATGATTCTAGAGAACACAAAGATGCTTTTGCAAGCTCTAAGAAAACTGAAAAGCTACCACCACTACTACCATTTTGGAAATAAATACCGAGTTAAAAAAAAAACACACAATGGAAACTCCTTGTTTTTACTCAGTCATTAAAGTGAATAGTTTGCTGAAGTGATCAAAAATCCATTAGTCAGTCCAAACAGACCGTCTAAAAGTTCAATCCATATCTGAATATCATCTGATATCTTAAAAGACTTACTTCATAAACACTGTAGGAAAAGAATTCACTAATAATTGTTAGTTTACCAAAAAAATGTGAAGTATATTTTGTCAGAAACCCCACCACAAGGCTAGCCTAATGTTACTTCACTCAGCCACGTTGCATAACCTTTTCCATTTGTTCCTCTACTATTGACTTGTCAAAAACTGAAAGAGATCCTTAAGACTGAGCCCAGTACTGACATTAAAATTACTCAGGTGATTGAACTCTCAAACCGAATTCAAAGAGCTAAGATTTATTAACTAGTAGCATGAAATTATGGTATCCCAATAATAGAACTGTTTTGCTTCTTAATAAAACATTGAGGTATTTTGGAAAACATCAATAATGAAAACATTTAAAATATTATAGCTTGATAATTGTGTTTATATTTGTTGAAAAACCATGTGCAATACAACCTGTAATGCATAATCCAACAGAATTGGTACAGAGTCAGAGTATACTACAATTTGCCATTGGGGAAATGAGAACATCACCAAAAGAGTGCGCATTGAGGGAGGAGGAAGAACAGACCCTTTGGGATAAAATGCTGCTGATATCCTTACTTCAAATCTCCTAACATACCTAATCCTGGGGTTATTTTTGACAGTATTCACCATTATTTTCTCAGCTCACGGAAATCAGTTTGATATTTGAATTTCTTAAGTACTGGACTATCCAATAAAGTAACAATAAACTAACAATAAACCGGACCTATCCAATAAACTAACTACTAAACTTCCATTCCAGCTTGCAGCATAATAGCTATTGAAAATACTCTTTAATATCATATTACCATTAATTCAGAAGCTCCTCACAGAATTTCTTTCAGGATGAAACAACCCAGTGTTGTCCAGAAACAAAAATACCTCAGTGTTTTTAGCTAACCCAGTTACAATGTTCTGTGCAAAACCATTGAGAACAGCATAATAAAAGTCCACAGTGTAAGCTTGGAGAAATCCTCAGGTGAAATGCATTATTTACACATAAACAGTGCTGCTTATTTGTTAAGTGTTTTGACATGTAAGACTGGATGCCCCAAAACACAACTGTGTTACTCCTCTTCTCATACATAAATAAAGACAAAGAAATTTCATTTCACAAACACCGATCCTTCCCCACTGCAGAATACTATTGAAAAAGTCTTGGCTTGGACATCCAGCAACACATTTCCTACCTTTTATTCTTCAGAAACAGTCATGCACAGCTGACCTCCTAACAGGACCACTGCCATTTTATACATAGGACAATTAGATGTCAGCATAACTCACAGTGTAAGGTTCTCAACGGGTTCCAGATACGCCTTACCTTAGGGAAAAAAAAAAAAGTAAAGTAGAATTATACTGAACTGTTGTTAAACACTGGAAGTTCTAGGCTGGGAAATATACAACAATTAAAACATCTCTTTGAGGAAAGCCTTTCGGAAATATTTCTTCAGAAGCTTATATCTTTATTTAATCTTGAAAGCTAACAGGCAAGAATGACTTTCAGTGTAAAACTAAGAAATAATCTCCAACAAAACACACACGAGTGAAGCTTAAGTGTTACCACTACTCTGATAATCTGTACAATTCAGAGATTAAATGAAAGGCAACACTTCTCACCTACAGTTTAAGGCTATATAATAGTATCTAAATTTACAGTTCCATACCCTCAGAGGCTTTACAACAGACATCATTCCTCCCTACACAAAATAAACTGGAAATTATCACTATAACCACACAAGACTGGGAAGGTCTTTCAAATCCATAAGCTAAACTGTTTGGTCTGTTCTCTGAGTGGCATGCATAGTTCAGATTGTTATCCAGTCACTTAAAAAAAAAAAAAAGTAAAGAAGTTTATTTGCTGCAAGTCAGTACCTACACGGCACCTTTCCTTCCTTTAAGAAAGCAATATCCTATCTAAATGCAATTTAAAAACCTCTAGTAGGCTCAAGGAAATGAGCAGGAAGTCAATCCTGCGATCAATGGGATCAGAGCTTCATTTCCAAACAAAATAGCTGTCTTTAAGGGTATTAACAGGTGATCTTGGTTAAAAACTTTTGGTAAAAGGTCTGCACAAGTACGATAGACAGGACTGCACTTTCTGGTCTCAAAAAGTTATCACCTGTCAAGGATACACATACGAACAGTTTAGTACCTAAAGTTTACAAGATGGAAGACTTAGACAATCGTCCACTGACAATTATGGAATCGTTTTTATCTTTACATACAACAGGAAGAGCAACTCAGCTGTCATTTTCATTAGAATTGCTACATGACTACAGCAAAATCCTTAATAAGCAATCACCAAATCGCTAAGAGAAGGTTTATTTGTTTTAATATTGATTTAAATTTAGAGTAAATAAGTAAAAACACAAAAGACAGACTCACTGGTTATCATTGCTCCTGTTATAGAACCCAGAAATCCAACGCTGACCACAATGACAGAGATTAGCCTCCCCTGCCTATGCCTCTGCAGCATCACAAACATTAACACTCCCACAGCACCATGGACAGAGAGAAGAGAGCCCAGAGGAAACCCAGTACGACATCTCTGAAAGAAAGCAGTCAAATAAAAGATTAATATTTCTCAGGCAATAACTTATAAGAGATTTAGAAACATTGTACATAATCAATAGTAAAAGAAAAGCAATACCCATTTCAGTCTTAAAAGGAGTCAATGTGAAAACGCTGGCATATGCTCAAGACACTATCCCCTTTTAGCAGTCTATCATAAAGGAATAATTCTATCATGATCAAAGAAATGTAAAAAGAAATCTAGCAGTTTTTTGTAATAATACACCTGCTTAAAGATCACAATTTCTTCAAAGGTTTCTTAGAAAAAAAAAAGTAATTTCTTACTAGGATTTTGTAAATACAGCTGCAGAACAAAAAATTATCTGAAACCAAGTGAATCAGAAAAAAAGGTCAAGAACTGTCTTTTATAATAAGAGTCCACATCAAGCCAACATCAAATGCAAAAAAATGAGATTAAAGACTTCAGTTTATCTACCCAGGAGCGGTAAGGGTTCTATTGAATTAGCTTCAAAATGTAAAGAGAGAAATAAAAATTGTTGTTAAAATGTATAATACATCTAGCTGCTTTATTCCAATTTTCACACACTTTTACAGATACAGGTAGTCACTTATTTAAGTCACTGAGCAAGGACAGGAGATCTTGAGAATGTGCAGAGTACAAACATTTCTAAGAATGACAGACACGATCATTACTTTCAAAGAAAAGAGCAGATAGCATTAACAAAGCTACATAAAAATCACAAGAAACTTCCTTATTTGGTTATAATCTTCTAAAAACTATGATTTACTATAATTCAAAAGGGTAAGAAAAACTAAGAAAGGAAAAAATTAAACCCTAAATATATCCACCTTTTTTTAAAGGTCAACTACAGTGATGGTCCTGTGTGCCTATATCATCACAGAATTTAGCAAACTTGGAGACATTTTCCCAGCTGTCACAATCCCAAATGTAATTAATTCTTCCCCCTGGTTCACCCTTAAAAAAAAAAAAAAAATACAGCTTCCATACAACAGCAGGACACTGCTTATTAGGTGAGCCTGTAACCTTGACACACAGTCATTCAAGCAGAAACATGACCCAATTAGCTAACTTAAAAAAAATAATACACAAATACAGCATATTAAAAAAAAAAAAAACATACTGTAAAAGGATGCTCAGAAAGAACTGTTGCCACACAGTAACTGCAGTCGTTTGAGTCCAAGTCTGTAGAGTATACATACCCACAGCATGAAAAAAAGGGTTCAAACTTTTTCATTTAGCAGAATTTGGAGCGCAGTCTCAACCCTTCCCCTTTCACACAGGCATAAAAGGCAATTCCATGCCATGGAACTTAGAACTCCTCTAAATCGGGAGAATCAAAAGACCCATTTAGGAGGGCAACAAGGAAGGTGGGTGGTAAATACAAGTACAGTTATTACTAACTGCTGTAGTTCAAGACACAACCTCTCTTCCTGAGTGTCTAGATACACACACATATTGGGGGTAGCTCTAAAAGCAAGTCCATGGAAGTTCTCCATCCACATTACACAGATTTGCAAAATACTCGCAGTAGAAGAGAGGCCTGTACAGGACAGTGTGTGGACAAGACTTGTCCCAAGCTTTCATCTTTCTCAACTAGGGCAGATACAAGAGATGAAACACCTACCTAAGGAAAGTGCAATCTTGCATTATTATGAAAAGTCAAGATAACCTGATACCACAGTGACGAACTCAGAATAGGTATTTCAAATTTACATACGAAGAAAATGCTCAGTTCTTATGCAGCATTATGTCGGAACAATCCTTCGGGAGGAACCGACGGAAGGAAGACACAGACACTCAATATGAGTGATTCATATGCTTCGATTTATTGGATAGCTCAGTTGCCTTTTATACACTCTAGAAGTAATCAGCTCATACATATTGCAAAAGCTAAGCTCATGATTGGCCATCAGCTTCCTTATCTTGTCAGCTAGTTCCTCATTCCTTAGACCGCAGTTGCAGTCCCCCCTTCAGTACTTTCCCAGACAGATAGGGAAACCGTATCCTTGTCTTTAATTAGTTCACACCAGCTGTGTACGATAATTGTCTAGCTTGTGAATTCCCAGCTTTTTCATGTCAACGTGTCCTATCTCAGTTAATCATTCCTCCACAATTCCCCCGTTTTTATTTTGTGCTAGAAACACCTTTTCAGTTAGTTGTTCTAATTTTTGTGTTAGACATCCGAAAATCACTCTTGCTGCAATCAGGATTAATATAAGTACAAGTAAAATATGCAATCCTTCCTTAATCAAACTCAGAACCCAACCGCCTATATTTCCGAACATTTTTCGAAACAGATCGTCAAACCAACTATCTTCTACCTTAATTTTTTGAGTGTGATCCTTTAGCCATTTTAGTCGTTCATGTATTGATTGTCCATGATCAGAAAGATTAAAACAACACTCTCACAGAGGCGCAAAATAACATCGCTTATTGGCTCAGCTCTGGTCAGCAGTGGGGCCCTTACCAAACATGGGACAACTTCTAGATCCTTCTCACAGAAGCCACCCCTATGGCCCCCCTCCTACCAAAACCTTGCCACGTAAACCCACCACATTCCGAAAAGCATATTTAAGAATAATCACAATATTCTCTCACTTTACAATCATCACAATCTTCACAAACTTAGATTAAAAAGAAAAAGAATTCCCCACACCAAAATGAACACAACATCATCACAACGCCGACGAGATGGACAATTTACACACACACCACCCCTCCTCCCTTCACCACACTGACATGAAATATATTCTTTCACAATATTACATTTGTAACAATCATCCAGTCCATGTTTTGCCCGTTTCCTCTCTCAACTATCATCCTTATCTCAAATTCCTCGAGCCAAAAGGATTGTGGTGGTTTTACTCGGGTGGGCAGCCGAGTTCCACCACAACCGCTCTCTCACTCTCTCACTCCCCCTCCTCAAAGAGGAGCGAGGAGAAAATACGATGAAAGGGGCTCAAGGGTTGAGATAAGGACTAGCAGATCGCGCAATAATTATCGTGACGGGCAAAACAGACTCAGTATAGAGAAAGTAAGATTTATTGCTTATTACTAACAAGCTAGAGAAATGAGAAACAAAGGAAAGAAACCAAAAGCACCTTCCCCCCCCATCCACCTCCTCCCCCCGAGCGGCGCAGGGGAACGGGGGAATGGGGGTCATGGTCAGTCTACAGCGCTTCTTCTCTGCCGCTCCTTCTCGGTCACTCTTGTCCCCTGTGCTGTGGGGTCCCACCCACGGGATGCAGTCCTTGCCGAACTGATCCAGCGTGGGCTGTCCACAGGCAGCAGCTCTTGTCGGGTCACCTGCTCCTGCGTGGTCTCCTCTCCACGGGCTGCCGGGGAGACACAAATTTCGGGGGGAGGGCGACGGGGAGCTGATTGTGGAATTGATGCCCCTCCTTTTTGTGATTCTGAATTCCCAGACCCCCCCTGCGTGATAGTAAAAGTCCGAACGGAGGGGGGTAGTGGGTATTGAGGCATCTCTGAATGTGAGGGTTCCTTCAGCCCTCCCGATCCTCCCAGGCGCTCTGCAGCGGCAGCAGCCACTTTTTGCTCTGCTTGATGTGTCGCAAGAGCATTGTTAACGGCCCGCCATGGTTTCATTAGTTTTTTGGCCGTCTTATTATCATTAATAACTTCTTCAAACAATCTATCTCTGAATTTCCTCCATTCGGACTGATCAAACACGGTGTCAGGATTAACAAAACACCCCTTAGCTACACCATAAGCTAATAGCCCTGGTAACTCCTTCTGACAATCTATACCCTGAGTACTCCGGTTTGCTAAAAAGCACTTTAATAAATCATAAGCCGCTTGTCGTTCCATGCCGGGTTACTCACGTACCGTTGCAACCTTTGCAAGACCTGCGGCGGAACTTTCTGGCAGGACCCCTTCTCATCCTGGGCACGGACCCCTTTTTGTCTTTCGCCTCCTCTGCCGTCCGGGCGCGGACCCCTTCTCGGTCTTTCGCCTTTGACGTCGCAGTCTGCCGTCTGGGCGCGGACCCCTCTTGGTCTTTCGCCTTTGACGTCGCAGTAGGACCAGCGGTTCCAGTTCCGTCACTTCCCGAGTCTGGATTACTGTAACAGAGTCCCCGTCCGGCAGGGTCCCTGTTCGGGTACCATTTTTTGGAACAATCCTTCGGGAGGAACCGACGGAAGGAAGACACAGACACTCAATATGAGTGATTCATATGCTTCGATTTATTGGATAGCTCAGTTGCCTTTTATACACTCTAGAAGTAATCAGCTCATACATATTGCAAAAGCTAAGCTCATGATTGGCCATCAGCTTCCTTATCTTGTCAGCTAGTTCCTCATTCCTTAGACCGCAGTTGCAGTCCCCCCTTCAGTACTTTCCCAGACAGATAGGGAAACCGTATCCTTGTCTTTAATTAGTTCACACCAGCTGTGTACGATAATTGTCTAGCTTGTGAATTCCCAGCTTTTTCATGTCAACGTGTCCTATCTCAGTTAATCATTCCTCCACAGCATTACATGACAAATGCATGCTGTAATATTTCCAGACACTCCATAGCTATGACAGCGGTCAATTGATCAAGGTTATTCCCTGCAGTTTCCATGGGGTCTATGAGGCACCACAATACCTGTTAAGAAATCAGTGGTTGTGGTCATTGTTGACCCTTAAAATTAATTTTGACCCCAAAATTTGTTGACCCCAAAAATTAATTTGCAGTCATAGGAAGGCTTCTTATGATGCCTATATTCATAGAAGAAAAGGTAATATTATGAAAGGACTAACTCCAAGTGGAAGTGAGACGGGGAAGACGCTGAAACTTATCCGAATTAGTATTTAGCTACTGTTACATATATGGTAAAATAGCCTAATTGTCAGGATGAAGATAAGAACCTAACAATACCCTAATTATAAGGGATGTAGATGAGAATGTTATGAGAAGCAAATGTAAAAGGACAACATTGTTCAAGGCCAACGGATGAGAAGAGGACGAACAACAAAAAGAAATCTTAATGGCTCAGGAGCGGTCTGTCCCCACATGCCCAAATACGAGCTGGCGCGGAAGAAGAACGGCCTGGCGGAACAGAGAGTTGTAGCTCGAGCTTAGGAGAAAAAAGAGGGTTTATAATCTTTGGAAAATAGGGCTGGCCACTCAGAGGAACTACAAGGATGTTGCGAGGCGGTGCAGGGACAAAATTAGAAAGGCCAAAGCTCATCTGGAGCTCAATCTGGCTACTGCTGTTAAAGATAACAGAAAATGTTTTTATAAATACATCAATACCAAAAGGAGGACTAAGGAGAATCTCCACCCTTTACTGGATGCAGGGGGGAACTTAGTTACAAGAGATGAGGGAAAAGCTAATGTGCTTAATGCCTTCTTTGCCTCAGTCTTTAGCAGCAAAACCAGTTGCTCTCTGGACGCCCAGTACCCTGAGCTGGTGGAAGGGGATGGGGAGCAGAATGTGGCCCCCACAATCCACGAGGAGATGGTTGGCAACCTGCTACAGCATTTGGATGTACACAAGTCGATGGGACCGGATGGGATCCACCCGAGGCTACTGAGAGAACTGGCGGAAGAACTGGCCAAGCCGCTTTCCATCATTTATCGGCAGTACTGGCTATCGGGGGAGGTCCCACTCGATTGGCGGATTGCAAACATGACGCCCATCTACAAGAAGGGCCGGAGGGTAGACCCGGGGAACTATAGGCCCGTTAGTTTGACCTCAGTGCCAGGGAAGCTCATGGAGCAGATTATCTTGGGTGTCATCATGCAGCACTTGCAGGGCAAGCAGGTGATCAGGCCTAGTCAGCATGGGTTTATGAAGGGCTGGTCCTGCTTGACGAACCTGATATCCTTCTATGACAAGGTAACACGCTTAGTGGGTGAGGGAAAGGCTGTGGATGTGGTCTACCTTGACTTCAGTAAGGCATTTGACACCATTCCCCACAGCATTCTCCTCAAGAAACTGGCTGCGCATGGCTTGGACTGGCTTACGCTTCGTTGGGTTAAGAGCTGGCTGGATGGCCGGGCCCAGAGAGTCTTAGTGAATGGAATCAAATCCAGTTGGAGGCCGGTCACTAGTGGAGTCCTCCAGGGCTCGGTACTGGGGCCAGTCCTCTTTAATATCTTTATCGATGATCTGGATGAGGGGATCGAGTGCACCCTCAGTAAGTTTGCAGACGACACCAAGTTAGGTGCGTGTGTCGACCTGCTTGAGGGTAGGAAGGCTCTGCAAGATGATCTGGACAGGCTGGACCGATGGGCCAAGGCCAACGGTATGAAGTTCAACAAGGCCAAGTGCCGGGTTCTGCACCTGGGGCACAACAACCCCAAGCAGAGCTACAGGCTGGGAGATAGGTGGCTGGAAAGCTGCCTGGCAGAGAAGGACCTGGGAGTTTTGGTTGTTAGTCAGCTGAATATGAGCCAGCAGTGTGCTCAGGCGGCCAAGAAGGCCAACAGCATCATGGCTTGCATAAGAAACAGCATGGCCAGCAGGTCCAGGGATGTGATTTTCCCCCCTGTACTCAGCTCTGGTGAGGCCACACCTCGAGTACTGTGTTCAGTTTTGGGCCCATCACTACAAAAAGGACATGGAGGTGCTTGAGCGAGTCCAGAGAAGGGCTACGAAGCTGGTGAAGGGTCTGGAATGCAAGTCTTACGAGGAGCAGCTGAGGGAGCTGGGACTATTTAGCCTGGAGAAGAGGAGGCTCAGGGGCGACCTTATTGCACTCTACAGGTACCTGAAAGGAGGCTGTAGCGAGGTGGCGGTTGGTCTATTCTCCCACGTGCCTGGTGACAGGACGAGGGCGAATGGGCTAAAGTTGTGCCAGGGGAGGTTTAGACTGGATATTAGGAAAAACTTCTTTACAGAAAGGGTTGTTAGGCACTGGAATAGGCTGCCCAGGGAAGTGGTTGAGTCACCATCCCTGGAGGTCTTTAAAAGACATTTAGATGTAGAACTTAGGGATATGGTTTAGGGGATGATTTGTTAGTGTTAGGTCAGAGGTTGGACTCTTGTAGGTCTCTTCCAACCTAGACATTCTGTGATTCTGTGAACTCATTAGAGCAGAATGAACAACTTGTTGGCAGGAAACAAGGCAAAGATAAACAAAAAAACTTCTAAATGCTGTCCAACAGAGGGTCAAAGTCCAGAAAGGTAAGAAGTTTAACCTCCTCTTCCTCGTTGCCTTCATCCTAAAAGAACCCTGCCCACGACCACCAGGCTACATTGCGCAGATGCAACCGGAAGGAGCTAAGGGCGGAGAGTATGGAAATGAGTACTTGGAAGAGGTCTGCCTTTTCGGGGAAAATAATGAATATGTATTAGAGCTCACGTAATATGTAACAGTATTCATGTATAAAATTATGAGAGACAACCGGGCAGGGGCGCACTTTTTGGGGGAAGCTATTCCCAGTGCACCTGGTGCACCACAATAAAGTATACATACCTTACAACCCTATGGTTGTGGAGTCTTTTCCACGCATCAGAAGAACCCAAACATATTCACAACCCCTCTACGCGACAAAATAACTGCACAATGATCAACTATCTTGGTTTTGTTTAGATTCCAAATAAGTCTCAAGGAAAATTAGCATCATGCTGCACTTTATATTTAGGGCAGAAGACAGTAGAACAGAAGCAGCCCTAAATGTTGGATAAAATTGAGTTCTTTCACACACACTTTGCCCTCCTGTTCCTTAAAGCAACATGCATACTGAGTGCATTTAAAAGGCAATTAGAGAACATCCAGTAATATTTATTGTTCTACATGAATGCAGCTGTAGTGTTTAAAGAACCCAGCTATAAACCATGACTTCACAGAGCCTTAGGTTTTCAGCTCAATAGCATTGCAAAGTCAGCAATGCAAGAAATACAGGTAGCGTTACATGCAACTGCAATAACCCAGTACCTTCTCATTATATATCATTCATACCTTCCATTTTTGCCAGACTGACTGTAGATGCTAAAATCTGCAGGTATTTACCTCAGAGCAGTTGAAGGGGAGATGGGTAGAGGGAGAAACACCTCACAGCTTCACCTGGATATGATGGTAGGAACCAAACATTTGTTTAGATGTGAAAAGGTCTAGGACATAGGCCTGTGAGGCTCCTAGATGCAGAAGTCAGACAGCAGGACGAGGGATACAGCAAGCAGTTGTGCACTGGTTAACTGTCTTTCATCCTGCAAATAGAAAAATTACTTACAGAACACCTACGTGGAATCTGTATTTGCATACCTCCAAGTACACATATTGCAGATTATCCACTCATTAGCAAGTAGCTCATTAAAGTAGCTCATTAGCAAGTTACTAGACAGAATTATGAGCAGAGAGACTAAATGTTTTTCCCCTTACACACATTCTCGCTAGAGAGCATAGAGAGCAACTTCAGTCATTTTTATCCCAACAGGTTGAAAACAGAACTTAATCCATAGCTTTTTTTTTTTTTTTTTTCTTCTAAGTGTAAGATTTTGAGGTTCTCTAAAATTCATTATCATCTAACCTCATAATTATGATGAAAAATGGCCCTTGGAAAAATACTGTGCTGGAGCTACACCGAAAGAAGCAAAGAATGGGTTGGGGATAACACAGAGATGCCACAAGGAAACAAAGAAAAAGAATATGGACTTCTGAACCCAAAGGGTCAAGGCTTTGCTTGACCAAAAACATAACCCAGTAGTTGAAAGATTTTTAATACTTATAAATGAGGCAGAAATGAGACTGCAGTGTTTTAAGAACATGCTGATACAACACACTTATGTCCTATATATGAGATTCATACTCTAAGAGGTATAAACATACCTGATCAATTGCTACTACCTTGACAAACAAAACATGCTGTCAAAAAAGTTCATTATTTGTGTAACTACACTAATTAAATTGCTCTTCTGATGATATGAGCTACACAATTGGAATACTTTGCTGGTATGATAATAATGATTTAGCTTTAGATAGCAGAAAGCTCCAAACACAAAGCTATCCTCAGTTATTTAGTCACATCCTCATAGAGCTACCTGAAAGAGCCCCGAACAAAATTAAATTAAAAAAAAAAGCAGCAGCACTGGAAGAGATCCAGTACTTAGTGGCTTACAAGCTACAACATCCAACTCATAGCACAGATCATCCTGGCTTTATGCAGGTGGTATTTCCTTCCAACCCCCAAGAAGAGCTGCAGGGCTCAAGCACTTGCAATTCATGCCCTCTCTCTCCAGATTTAGGGTACTGCTTTGTTAATCTAGGTAATTTTAACTATCATATATAAATTATACATATCATACACAAATCATATTATGCTTATCTATATCTATTATACATGTACTTTGAACATATCATTGTAGGTATATACAACCTCAAAGATTAGACTTTTATGATTAGAAAAAAAGTCTTAAAGGATGCTAAAGTTTAAAATAACATCTGTATTTACTTATCAAATCTGAGGTTGCATTCCATTAACAGCTTTATTCTGGGCAAATAAAAAATGCAAAGTCAAAGTGTGTAAATGCTAACATTTCTGAATATTATCTATATACATGAACATGTTGTCCCATTGCCACTCAGCTTCAGTAAACAGGAAGTGAGTTAGTCCTTCATCTTCAACATTTTTCTTTCCCTCTAGTCCTTAGTTTATCTTGCCAGATGAATAGCGATTGCCTATAACATTTCATAAACTAAGACTGATTGCCCCAAAACCAAGTATCTCTGTCTTGAGATTCTGATCTATGTACCCAGTAACTATCTACCACTTGCTACAGAATTAAGTCTCTATGCAGAATTTAAGTATCTGCACCCTGAACACGAAGATTCAAATGTCAGCCAACAAGATAACATGTGCTGAAGTTTGAATTAAGAAACTACATAATGCTATATCCTTGCAGATTTATGAACTCAACACACTCAGATTAAGAAATGCCTGTACATCATACATGCAAACTTCGCTCTTTGGACATTACAGTATTTTCTTCATCACTAGGTCCTTTCCTTAGTTATTGTATTAAATGGTACACTGGAAGTTATAAGGTCTATACAGCCTAACTGTTGTTTGTAGATGCTAACATTTTTGCTGTATTAAGAGAAGAACTTGCTGAAGAGCGTTTAAATCATTAATTAGAGACTAGACCCCCCTGAAGTTGTAGGATAGAGGACAACAACATAATCCAGAAAATCAGGGGACAAATAATTGCAGGATGGAGCTTAGGAAAAAAAACAGAAGGCATCTTCAGTCTTTGGAACACGCAATTAACGAGACAAACAAAAAAACGACTTTGCTTACAGGAAGGACAGAAATATTGCAAAGTTCCCTAAACTTGAGGTACCATTTAAACATTAATATTTACTACAACTGACATTCACATGGGGACATTTTTCAATTCAGAATCAGTCATTAGCCAACTCATTCTAGTAAAGCCTGATCTACCACTTATTCAGCGTATAACTGGTGCACATGAAGGGGCCACTAGTTGGATTTGTTGGAGGAGCTAAAATAGGGTGAGGTAGGAGCCCCCTCTCACAGGTCACAGAGCCTTACCCTCACCATTTACTGTAATGTTCCCAAGTGAAGGCAGGAAGCTATGAAGCAAAAGTCAGTGGGCCTGGATTCAGCTACAGCAAACAGCGCTTGCTATCACGGAGCGTGATGGGCACATCGCAGGAGTTCAGTTGTCCTCCTGTGGTACTTTGGACTACGTTATCCTACGTGAAAGGCTGGACTTCTCTTTTTGTATTGAACCTGAACCAGATTTATGGTATAAAAAAATATTCATTCAACTTCTCGTTAAAACACCAAAAAACAACAAACCAATCGCATACAAAAAATTAAACTACTGAGGTTTCAAACACTTCCTGGTTTAGGCTGGAGCTCATATTTTATTTCAAAACATTGAACAGAGTTGATACATTTTTAAAATAAAGAATATGACTTTGCTGATAAAATTGTATAACTTTGTGTAAACATAATCAGCATTGTTTATCTAAAGACAAATTCTTGCCTGAAAAACTGAAGCCCAAACCACAACTTTAAGTCCAAAAATAAATACAAAGCAGTCTTAAAGAATATTCATGGAACTGTATATTTATTATTTTTCCAGTGCTCTGAAGAAGTTTCTCCTTCGCTTTCTCCTTTATCTTCAGCACAGAAAAACAGAACATCTGTTTTTGAACAATTACTTCTACAGTCAGTAAATACTTTAGAAAGTTTTTGTGCAAGTTTAACAAGAGTTACTGATTAAAATCAGTTACTACACTAAAAAAAAAAAAAAATCACCTTACATATAAGCAGGAACACTATCTTATATAAAGTACAAAATCCACTTAAAGCTATTCATTTTTGACAGTCCATGAGAGCATGCCACATACCTGATGGTGGCTATTAGGACAAACTGTATTTAAAACACCAATTCAGAAAACTGCATTGCATCTACAACTGGCACTAACTCACATTATCACAGATGCCTACATCACTATCTACAGCATTATCACAGATGAATAATTATTTTTTCATGTTCTTTAAATTAAAAATAACCATATGACATTAAAAATACCTTGTGCAACTTCTTGTTGTATTGCAAAAGCACCAGGAACATTTTTTTCCTACCTAACACTCAGCATTGAACTTAATAGAAATGCATGTGTTGCATCATGTTCTAATAAGAAAAACTTTGGAGGGTATCTAACACAAAGCGAAGTTATATTCATTGTTAACTCCTTCCTTTAACAGTACAACTAGTATTTCTATAGAAATAATCCAAAAATAACTACTCAGGAAGTGAGCTATATTGGTGTGGGGACACATTAATACCTCTAAGATTTAATCACCACTCAGTGATGCAAGATGTATGCACTTTAAAGAGTTTATTGATCAAATTAATATAGTATAACCTATTAACATTAAAAGTTACTTTTATCTAGAAGTTAAAAGAACAAGAAAGATCATAAACCCTAAGACAATTGTTTTGTTTGCAGCATCTTCAAACCTCAACTCCACCTCTGCGCTACACATTTTTATATGTATCTTTCACACAGATGGGAGGGAAAAAATGACATATTTTTTCATAAATATTAGAAACATATGCCCTTTACTCAAGATTTTCCACTAATCTACCAGCAACTACAATATCCCTATATACAGGGGAAGGAATTTACTCAGTAACATCCCTGTAATCAACACAAAGCCCCTTCTAGTCCAGAGGTAGAATCTCACCCTTCCCTTTACACCTGGACAGGACAAGTAGTGCATAGACATGCTTCCTTGCTCTGTACCTTCTAAGATGAGGTACAAAGGACTGCTGTGAGATTTTTTTTTCCTACCAAAGCTCCCCTCTCCTAGAAGGCTGTAATGACCTGTCTTGAGCGCCCCTTCCTCAGCTTGGCTTTATCTTTCCAGAGCAGAACCCCTGAAGCTTACAACTACGTTTGTTTGCCAGCAAACACCTGCCGCTCCATTACCTCCCTCACTGCACAGGTGAAAAAAATAACAACAAAACAGCCTGTGCTTCTGGCGTTCATTTTTCGTTTAAATGGCTTTCCCTCAAACACCACCCATAAAAAATAAACCCACTGGCAGAGCAGCAGTAGCCCTTGCGGCCATCCCGCTCCGAGAATCCCCTGGCACCAGCATTCCCCACAAGAAGAATCCCAATCCCAATCCCAATCCTAACCGAAAACCCAACCACCCCAACCCCAACCCCAATAATCCCAACCTGCCCCCGGTTACCGGTGAGGCTGCGCAGAACGGTGCCATGTGCCCGAAGGCTCAGCACCTGCTGCACCGACAGGTTGATCAAGGACAGGTCCCCCGCCTCCACCTTCATGCTGCCGGCCCGGGGGGCCGCCCAACGGGTGGGTGGGTGGGTGTGTCCCCAGCCCCTCACCAGCAGGGCAGGGTCCCCCTCACCTCCCCGGAGCCAACAACAACCGCCGCCCCGACCGCCGCAATCCTCTACGAGGGGGGGGCGGGACAACGAGGCCCTCATCCCCGCACGCGCGAGGCCCCGCCCACGCGCGGCTCCGCCCGCTCGGCCGTGACCGTTGGGCCGCGCGCCGCCTGATTGGTCCTCGCCTCGAGGGGCGGGCGGGCGAGCATGCTAGAGCGGCTGTTACAGCAGTTGTGGCCCGCCGCTGCTGCGGTGTTTGATCTTCTCAGTGTTCCCTGTGGGTGCCTATCGGCGGCACACGGAGATGTCCCCCGGGCACGGAGCTGGGCAAAAAAGTGGCGAGGAAGACGCGAGTGGTCCGGCTCGCAATGTTCCTGTCCGCTCCTTTCAGCCTTAGCCCTATAGGCGGGGCCTATAAAGCCCTCAAAAGTTAAAGATGACAAACCTTGAGTCAGTCATAATTCTGTAATTACACTTAAGCCACTAGGTTCCTTATGTAATAAAACAAATACAACCACTAAGTTGAATGCAGACTTTTTGGAAGTGCAGGATGTGTGGTGATTACTGATTTAATAGCATTTTTTCCCCCATTCTTAAATATAACGTCCTAAGATACATTTACTGCACATTTCCTATCTTTAATAAATAGTGCTTGCTACAGTACTTCATAAGCATCATTCATTGTCAGCACCCTTTGATGTATGGGGCTGGGGTGGTAATTTGCGGTACAGTAATTTGCGGTTTATAGATGAAGCCATGACAGATAAATCAGTTAATATCCTGCTTGATGTCAATTACCTGATTTTTCAGATACACTATTTGGTGTTTAATTCAGAGGACTTTTGTTTGCAGCCAACAATACTTGGCATTTCTGCAAACAGGTATCAAGCCAGGCAATGAAAACACACAATAAATGACTCTTTAGAGGGCTCCGGGTTTGGTTGAGTAAGCACAGCATCACTGCAGCAAAGAAAGAACCCAACTGCCAGGGCAGATCTGTTCCAGGATGGAAGGAATGTCCTCCCTCGCTCTCCCTGCAATCTCAGCAACCTACAGTTGTGTGATTTGGCAGGGTGCCCACATATTTGCCTACGTCACTGCACACAGGGGTGCACGCAGTAGGAAAATAGTGTATCTTCTATGTTTACAGGTAAAACATACGAAGAAGTGTCCATTAAATAAAAAATAAATAATAATAATAATAAAAAACAACAACAACAACAACAAAAGTTACGCTGGTTTATTCTTTTTAGCTTCTGCATGCTCAACTTTGATAGGGCAAACACTTCTCAATGAGCTTAAGAAAACTCACCCTTAAATCTGTTTGTATTTTAGACCACTGTCTCAACACCAAGTGTGCTCCACTTCATGATGGAGGTACAGAGAAAGGCTGCACAGATCATTCTTTCCAAACAAACATTGGAAACCTGTTGGACTTACCGGTAGTGCCCAGTGCTGCTTTTCTGTAGGTCTTTCTCAAGTACTTCTCCAGGTAACTCATAGCAAATCTCTCTCAATGCTTTTGTCTGTTACCTCTATTCAGCTTCAAAAACGTCCTCCCTGGATTCTCTCTGTTGTGTCCTGCTCTGTGTCTTTCATTACCCACTGAGCAGGTGATCTGGATACAAACTTGTAATGCACTTTTTGTCATATGAAAATTGGGCTGACTGGATCACTGAGGAAAAGATTGTTCAACTACTGACACAAGCAAGAGAAGAGTGGAACGTGACATTTAATGTTAGCACAACATGGGGAGGACCATGCAAGAGGAATGAAATGCCTTGAATGCAGCAGCAGCAACCATCAAAATTCCCTCTGTAGGAGCCATAACTTTATACAAGCAGGGAGTTGTAGCCAGCATTTTGTCCTCAGAAGGCACCTTCACCTGGGAGACGCTGCCAAGGAGGACCTGAGAGTGTTAGTTCCCTGTGTTGCCATAGGAGTTATCGTGAGCTCTGCAGATGTAAATAAAAAGATATGAACATGATCTTAGTGTTTAGTCAGGTAAGGTAGTTCCTTTAGGTCCTAAAGATTCCAAAAGAGAAATAGCCCTTCTGTAAGGGCCTGGTGAGCCCTCCTCTGACATGCCTCATGCCACCATGGCACCTCATATTGAGGGAGTCAGTCAGGGCAGGCTCAGAAGAGGACATTGGAAAAGATCAGAGAAGGTTGTTGTGTGAGAGAGGGCCAAGGGAGCTGGCTGATGGGCTTAGCTGGGCCAGAGGAAGGCTGCCAAGCTGTGTGTCTAACTGGAACCTATCAACACCCCACAGAAGTAACCACCAGCAAAGGGAGATGATTTATAGTGTGGAACTGGGACAAGGACAGTAAGAGTATAAATGGGCCATTAATACAATTAGGCTAGGAATTAGAAGTAGGTTTATAACTGGAGGGAAGAGTCCTGGCCACAGCTTTCCCTAGAAAAAATAACAGTGAGAGAGTAGGGAGGAAAACAACCCCCAGGATATATATCAAAATACCCGTTCATTTAGCTCAGAAGCTGCCTGCTTTCCTACATCTTGAGAAGAGAGGCAACACCTGCAATTTATTAATAAACACTGGAGATGCCTGACTCTATGCACTTGGTGAAGCTCAAGAGAGTTGGCCACGTTTTGTATGCAGTGCCAACATTGCTGGCTTGTGATCATTAGGTCTCTGAGGCTCAGGTCTGCCTTTACAAGTGTGAACACACTGATGAAAAAGTCTGCAAGGAACTCCTGAAAACCTACACAAGGAATAATTTTTATTCCAGAAGACCTCACTTTCCTCCCAGCATAACTTCAGTTCCCCGTATCCCCTTCTGTAGCTGGAAGATGTGGGTGATTCTTTAAGCTGCATGAATGTGAAGTATGGCAAAAAGCTGATTGTAAAGCATGGCTTTGGGTGAAGAAGGTTAGTTTTACAGGTGGAAAAGTAGGGTCAACGTAGTTTCTCTGCCCTTTAAAAGATTACACTATGTCTACATACACTGTTTAGAACGTCTGTTATTACTTTCAGAAGCTGAAGAAATAATGATAAATTTGTTTGGAAAGCCCTTGGCTGAATCATTTTCCATTTGAAAAGGTAATGCTGTTCAAAATGAAACAATTTCTTAAGTCATGTCTCTGTAGGGAAATGAACAACACTGAGCATCCTGTATTGTCATGCTTGGAAACAAATGATTTTTGCATCATGAAATCAGCTTTATGTAATAGTAAAAAGTAAAAATCCAAATGACGTATTTTGGTTACATTGAAGAAAAGAATTTCCCCTGGAGATCTTCTAGCTAGTTAGCCATGCAGATTCACTGGCACTGCAGTTAAAGATCTGTTTGAGACAACCTGATTTTACTGGATGGATAACCTCAGCGCAGTTCAGATATCTGGACATTTTTTTCCACTTCAAAGGGTTTTTCTTAGCTTATGATTCAAGCTGCTGACAAGACATGACCAAGTGCAGGTAGCAAATGACGTTAACCTCCAACATTAGCAATAGATTTTTGCTTGCTTGCCCCCCTTAAGACCACATTGAGCCTTATGTTCAGCTCTGGTGCCTCCAGCACAGAGACAAGGAGCTGTTAGAGCAGGTCCAGAGGAGGGCCACGAGGATGATCAGGGTGACCAAGGACAGGCTGAGGGATATGGGGTTGCTCAGCCTGGAGAAGGCCCCATGGAGACCTTATAGTGGCTTTCCAGTACCTAAAGGGGGGTCTACAGGAAAGCCGGGGAGGGACTCTTTGTCAGGGAGTGCAGTGATACGACAAGGGGGTATGGCTCTAAACTGAAAGAGAGCAGATTTATATTAGATATTAGGGGGAAATTCTTCACTCAGAGGGTGGTGAGGTGCTGGAACAAGTTGCCCAGGGAAACTGTGGATCCTCCATCGCTAGAAGTGTTCAAGGCCAGGCTGGACGGGGCTTTGAGCAGCATGGGCTGGTGGGAGGTGTCCCTGTCTGTGGCAGGGGGGTTGGAAATGGATGGTCGTTAAGGTCTCTTCCAAACCAAGCCATTCAACAGTTCTATGATTTTCTCCTCATGCAAGCAAAATTCTCTTTTGCCCCTGCATTCACAGTGTCTCAGCACTTCTGGCTGGCATTTTTCTAAATAAATGAATATTTTTCTAAAACCAGGCATGAGGCTTGTGAACCCCAGGGGGAATGTTAGGGCAAAAAATGGATCTGATTAAATATCTAATAATTTCTCAACAGGCCTGGCAAAACACAGATGACAGAATCAGGGTACTTACTGAGAAGAAGAGAACATTTGGGGGTAGACTCTGCAGTAGCTGGTGCTGTTTATCAACCCTGCCTATAATTACACAAGTCATTAGGAAACAAGCTAGCTGTGCCTAGGCAGTGTCCCACTGACATAAAGGAGCACGCACAGCCAGCTGAAACAAATGAAATGAAAGAAGGGTGATCGTTGTGGGCGACTCCCTTCTCAGGGGAACAGAGGGCCCTATCTGTTGGACTGACCCTACCCGTAGGGAGGTCTGCTGCCTCCCTGGGGCCAGGGTCAGGGATGTTGCCAGAAAGCTTCCCAGCCTGGTTCGCCTCTCCAATTACTACCCACTACTGATAGTCCAGGCTGGCAGTGATAACATTAATGAGAGAAGCCTGAAGGCTATCAAACGGGACTTAAGGGGCTGGGACGGTTAGTGGACGGAGCGGGAATACAGGTGGTGTTTTTGTCCATTCCTACAGTGACAGGGAGGGATTCTGAGAGGACACGGAAAGCCCACCTGATCAATACGTGGCTCAGAGGTTGGTGCCAACACAGAGGTTTTGGGTTCTTCGACCATGGGGCGCTTTTCTCGGCACCCGGCCTGATGGCTGCAGATGGGTCCCAACTGTCCCCAAGGGGAAAACAGATCCTGGACCAGGAGCTGGCAGGGCTCACTGAGAGTTCTTTAAACTAGGTAAGAAGGGGGATGGGGAAGAAACAAAGCCTGTTGGAGGTGTGCCAGGGGGAACAGTGGCTAGGCTGGGGGAAAAGGCAAAGGCTCAGCTGAAGTGCATCTACAGTAATGCATGCAGCATGGGCAACAAGCAGGAGGAGCTGGAAGCCACTGTGCAGCAGGCAGGCTATGACTTGGTTGCCATCACGGAAACGTGGTGGGACCACTCTCATGACTGGAGTGCTGCCATGTCTGGCTATAGGCTCTTCAGAAGGGACAGGCAGCACAGAAGAGGTGGTGGAGTGGCTCTCTATATTAGAGAGGGTTTTGATGTCGTCGAACTTGAGGCTGGCAATGACAAGGTGGAGTTGCTATGGGTTAGGATCAGCGGAAAGGCCAACAAGGCAAGCATCCTGAGGGGGGTCTGCTATAGACCGCCAAACCAGGATGAGGGGATGGATGAGGAGTTCTACAGACAGCTGGCAGAAGTTGCGAAATCGTCAGCGCTTGTTCTTGTGGGGGACTTTAACTTCCCAAACATATCCTGGAAACACAACACAGCCCAGAGAAAGCAGTGCAGGAGGTTTCTAGAGAGCGTGGAAGATAACTTCCTGACCCAGCTGGTTGGCAAGCCTACCAGGGGAGGTGCCCCGCTAGACCTCCTGTTCACTAACAGAGAAGGATGGTGGGAGATGTGGTAGCTGGGGGCTGTCTTGGGCAGAGTGACCACGAAATGGTAGAGTTCTCGATACTTGGCGAAGTCAGGAAGGGGACCAGTAAGACCACTGTCTTGGACTTCTGGAGGGCTGACTTTGAGCTGTTCAGGACACTGGTTGGCAGAGTCACTTGGGAGGCGGTTCTGAAGGACAGAGGAGCCCAGGAAGGCTGGGCGCTCTTCAAGAAAGAAATCCTAATGGCTCAGGAGCGGTCTGACCCCACGTGTCCAAAGAAGAGCCGGTGTGGAAGAAGACTGGCCTGGCTGAACAGAGAGTTGTAGCTCAAGCTTAGGAGAAAAAAGAGGGTTTATAATCTTTGGAAAAGAGGGCTGGCCACTCAGAGGAACTACAAGGATGTTGCGAGGCGGTGCAGGGACAAAATTAGAAAGGCCAAAGCTCATCTGGAGCTCAATCTGGCTACTGCTGTTAAAGATAACAGAAAATGTTTTTATAAATACATCAATACCAAAAGGAGGACTAAGGAGAATCTCCACCCTTTACTGGATGCAGGGGGGAACTTAGTTACAAGAGATGAGGGAAAAGCTAATGTGCTTAATGCCTTCTTTGCCTTAATCTTTAGCAGCAAAACCAGTTGCTCTCTGGACGCCCAGTACCCTGAGCTGGTGGAAGGGGATGGGGAGCAGAATGTGGCCCCCACAATCCACGAGGAGATGGTTGGCAACCTGCTACAGCATTTGGATGTACACAAGTCGATGGGACCGGATGGGATCCACCCGAGGCTACTGAGAGAACTGGCGGAAGAACTGGCCAAGCCACTTTCCATCATATATCAGCAGTCCTGGCTATCGGGGGAGGTCCCAGTCGACTGGGGGATAGCAAATGGGATGCCCATCCACAAGAAGGGCCGGAGGGTAGACCCGGGAACTATAGGCCCGTTAGTTTGACCTCAGTGCCAGGGAAGCTCATGGAGCAGATTATCTTGGGTGTCATCATGCAGCACTTGCAGGGCAAGCAGGCGATCAGGCCTAGTCAGCATGGGTTTATGAAGGGCTGGTCCTGCTTGACGAACCTGATCTCCTTCTATGACAAGGTAACACGCTTAGTGGGTGAGGGAAAGGCTGTGGATGTGGTCTACCTTGACTTCAGTAAGGCATTGACACCATTCCCCACAGCATTCTCCTCAAGAAACTGGCTGCGCATGGCTTGGACTGGCTTACGCTTCGTTGGGTTAAGAGCTGGCTGGATGGCCGGGCCCAGAGAGTCTTAGTGAATGGAGTCAAATCCAGTTGGAGGCCGGTCACTAGTGGAGTCCTCCAGGGCTTGGTACTAGGGCCAGTCCTCTTTAACACCTTCATCGATGATCTGGATGAGGGGATCGAGTGCACCCTCAGTAAGTTTGCAGATGACACCAAGTTAGGTGCGTGTGTCGATCTGCTTGAGGGTAGGAAGACTCTGCAGGAGGATCTGGATAGGCTGCACCGATGGGCTGAGGCCAACGGTATGAAGTTCAACAAGGCCAAGTGCCGGGTCCTGCACCTGGGGCACAACACCCCCAAGCAGCGCTACAGGCTGGGAGATGAGTGGTTGGAAAGCTGCCTGGCAGAGAAGGACCTGGGAGTATTGGTTGATAGTCAGCTGAATATGAGCCAGCAGTGTGCTCAGGCAGCCAAGAAGGCCAACAGCATCATGGCTTGTATAAGATACAGAGTGGCCAGCAGGATAGGGAAGTGATTGTTCCCCTGTACTCAGCTCTGGTGAGGCCGCACCTTGAGTACTGTGTTCAGTTTTGGGCCCCTCACTACAAAAAGGACATGGAGGTGCTCGAGCGAGTCCAGAGAAGGGCTGCGAAGCTGGTGAAGTGTCTGGAGAACAAGTCTTACGAGGAGTGGCTGAGGGAGCTGGGACTATTTAGCCTGGAGAAGAGGAGGCTCAGGAGTGACCTTATCACTCTCTACAGGTACCTGAAAGGAGGCTGTAGCGAGGTGGCGGTTGGTCTATTCTCCCACGTGCCTGGTGACAGGACGAGGGGGAATGGGCTAAAGTTGCGCCAGGGGAGGTTTAGGTTGGATATTAGGAAAAACTTCTTTACTGAATGGGTTGTTAGGCTGCCCAGGGAAGTGGTTGAGTCACCATCCCTGGAGGTCTTTAAAAGACATTTAGATGTAGAGCTTAGGGATATGGTTTAGTGGAGGACTTGTTAGTGTTAGGTCAGAGGTTGGACTCGGTGATCTTGGAGGTCTTTTCCAACCTAGACTATTCTGTGATTCTGCGATTCTGTTTTATATTTCAGTGATTCTTTCTTGACTCCATGGCACAATGTAATGTAGTGTAGCTGATGGACTTCATTTAAAAATTTGGAGTGAACTCACTGTAGTTTTGGTACTCTTCAGGTCTGTGAAATCCTTTGTCTTTGACAAGCATTCGGTAATGGGTTTGCTATACCTGAAGCAAAGCTTTATTTCAACACTTATTTCAAAAAAGCATCAACTGGGGCAATATGCCCCAGTGATCTGTGTAATTGAGTTCATTACATAATATCACAATGTTACATAACATCACAATGTTTACTAAGAAAAGCAGCAGATGGTAGTTACTGTTGTTTTGGTTTTTGTGTGTGTGTTTTTTTTTGTTTTGTTTTGTGTGTGTGTGTGGTTTTGTGGTTGTTTTTTGTTTGTTTGTTTGTTGAACAAGGCCACATATGTATATAATGATTATACTCAGGGTATTCCTGTTGAAAACATCACTTTAATTCAGTAGAGGATATTAAGGTTTGTTTACAAAACATATACTCCATGCAAAGAGCAGCAGATGGAGTTAAGAAGCTCACTTGCTGTTTTACTTATAAACTTTCTTGAAAGAGGCTGTGTGTTTTAAATGCATATGAGACATAATTTATAATTGCTTCCTGGGGGGTGGACATAAACTCTCTGAGGAAGGTGGCATAGCTCTGGGAGAGGGCACAACTCCGAAGTAGAAGGACTAGACTTAGAAAAAAGGAAAGGTTGACTCCTTACAAAGAACAGCTGCTGAATCTCACAGGGAGAGAGAAATAAAGGCATCCCTATCACACAAGCTTATTTCCAGCTTCATAAGATAATAGACACAGGAAGTAGATCTCAGGTGCCCACCAAAGAAATTTTGAGTGTGTGTTTAGACATTTAAAAGAACAGATTCCTTATGGAGAATTAACAGTCTCCAGCTTGAAATTGCACTGGGCTGAAACTACACAATTTACCACATGCTTGTTCTGTCTCTTCAGGATACAGCGATGTCTGATGGACTGCAGTTCCTTAGGAGGTCCAATGAGAAATGCAAAAGACACCCTTCTAGGAGCTAAGTGTAGCCTTAAGCACGTTTACAAGGATTTATCATCCTTGTCCCAGCGACCGTGAGTTTCAGCAGCTGCTTTCAGTGACTGCACTTCTACATACATGCAAGAATGGCACAAGTTCACAGAAATGATTTGTAACACTGGTCAAAGTGATATAGACAAACAGTAGGGAAAAACATATTAAACAATACCAGTTTGAGAAAGATTTGAAGAAGATAGTGGTAAAGTTACTTAGCATCACCCTTTAGGTGGCAAAAAATTCAGGGAGTGTGTTTTCTACCTTGAATACTTAGGATACAATTACCATTCCAGTCTGGGCTATATGATCAACACAGATCAGAATTTCCTGCCCTGAAATTAGGGAAAATAATTCAGAAGGGTAATATTTTCTGCTTTCTGTTTTCTATTTGTCTTTAAGTGACACAGATTTAACCCAGTAGTATGACACTTAATTTATGAAGAACATCCCAGTCTGATGCAACACCTGCTACGGACAGGCAAAAAGGGATGTTTCCTTTCCATTAAGCACTGGCAATAGAAACAGCCTGCTTGCTTTGCAATGGAACAGGGCTGCCTGCAACATGTTTTGGTCAGTTAAAAATATTTGGAGCTTGGACTTTAGAGTGTGTTTGTGTACATGTAATGGCCCCAAATGTAGGAGCTGAATTAATACAAGTTTTTGCGAAGGCTCAGTAAGCTGCCTTTGTTCCGTTCTGAATTGAACAATTCACCAAATACTAACCTTACATAAATAAATGTATTAATAAACCTTAAAGTCCTGACATAAGAACTGGGGCCCAGAATGACTATATAACTACCAAACACAGTCGGGCTTTCTAGTGTGCAAGTGCGTGTACCTTCGTAATTATGCAGTTAGTTACTTTAAGTCAGGAAAGACTGGTAACAGTGTGTACTTCAGGGCAGACTCCAGTTAGCTGCTTAGGGTATCTTCCACAGAAGGAAGAGAGAACGATTTAATTGTCCTTGACAGTGAAGAGATGTGAATGTTTTTATCTTCCCTTTGGCAAATGAGGGAATAAGAAGCAGCCACCACTGTTTTATGAAGAGCTCTGACATAATACAGATGCTTGCATCACACCCCACAGATGAGAAATCAAAAAGAGGCAGAGGAATTTGTAACTACTGGAAACAGCACATTGCTGAGGCTGAGAGTTGGGTTTCCACCTCCCCTAGGATAGCAGAAAGGTTTTAGGGATCTGCATTTAGACAGAAACATCTAAAGCAAGGTTCCTGAATCGTTTTGGAAGAGTCCTCTGTCCATCACCGTATTCATACCAATTTCCCTGGGGTAGTAGATGCTTGCTAAAGCAGGGCTTGAATGAAATCTGAAACATTTTGATTTCCTTAAATTGATTTTTACAGAACAAAGATGGAGAACATCTGTACAACTTTAATAAAAGTTTGTTTTATTTTAATAAGAAGCAGCTCTGCATTCAGCAGCATCCTGTGCTCCATTCAGTGAACTTCTATTTTTCAGACATTTAATTGCTTGAAAGAAAAAGGAAAAAAAAAGGAAAACTTTACTCTGATGGATGTCTCCCAGTCAAAGGCTGTGCTGTGCTCACTGGGATTGCTTGTAAGCAGCTAGAGGACACAAGCATACAACAGGAGCAGTGTCTTGGCTGGCAGAATTTTAAACCCAGACAGGCAAGACACTGAATGCTGGGCTACTCTCTGATACTAGAACAAGATACAAGGACTTTAATATTGTTTTTAGGGGAAAAAAGCAACAGTGGGAGTTGACAAACAGACTGGCTGCCCAAACACTTCAGAAGCAAAGAAGAAAACCAGAAACGGGAAAAACATTCAGCCTACCTCCAACATAGCTAATGTCAGCTTTCATCAGAAACCAAACATTTAGGTTCTTGATGTCTATACACCAGGTTTTTGCTGCTCCATGCTAAGCTTCAGTGGCTTACCATGGCAGGAGAAGCAGGAACTGTGGACAAAGGTGCCACCCTCACTGCAGACCTTGCTGCTTGGCGAGCATGTGGGTCTGCATGCATTTACTGACCTGGCTTCTATTCCAAGACCACTGTCACTGTGGTGTCACAAGACCACTATTCCACTATGTGGTGTCACTGTGGTGTCACTGTCACTGCGGTGTCATAAGACCACTATTCCAAGACCACTGGCCACTGTCCATGCCTGGTGTGCACTGCCTTGGCGTTTTCCGCTGGAGGACTTGGGGGAACAGGTGATAGGTGGCAATGAGGCTTAAGAACTTGAAAGTAACCAAAAAAAAAAAAAAAAAAAAAAAAAAAAAAAAAAGGCAAAAAGGCTCACTCCATTTGAGTTCATATAACATATTTCTCAATTTATATAAATGGAAAAAATAAAATCCAAGTATTTACAAGTATAGTGCAATCAATTCACTGCTACAAAAATCAATTATTTTAAACACCACTGTATAAAGATAGCCTATGACATCAGTTCTGTTCTTCCTCAGCTCCAAAAACAAGCTGTGGGCTATGAGGGATATGCGTAGGTTTTGAGTTTAAGTTGAGTATCAGGGACTGTTGGGAATAAAACTGATACTAAGCTGGATTCATTCATTCAGGGAATAAAATCTACTGCAGGAGAAGGCAGAAAAGAAAGAGGAGGCAGTTTCTCTCTACCACCATGCTTGATACACAGACATCTAGACTTTTCCTGCATTGCCAAATGGGGAGAGAGACACTGCACCTTCCCCTGGAGGAGCCAATTCCTGTTTTCTCCCAGCTGACCTTTAAGAGGGCCCAGAGAGACTAAACAAGGATGGAGGAATCCATGGTCTGGGGCTAAACAGAGAATACGGCTTTCCAGAGGGCCTCAAGAGCCACAGGCTGCCAACACTACACCAACAGTAGCATTAGCTGCAAACATCCCATGTCAGCTTTTAATCTCCTCCTCTGCTCCTTGCTCACAGAGAAGAATGACTTGTGACCTTTGGGGAACTATTTTCTGCCATGTTCCTGAGCTTTGAGAGATTTGGATTGTCTTCTTTATTGACAGTTGCACCAACTAGGAATGGGGACCAAAAAAAAATCTGAAGTCTTAAAGTCTTACATTACTGAAAGTTAGGTTTCTTGACAAATATGAAATCCTGGCA
>CM021766.1:64322473-64545653 GCA_011076525.1 Nettapus auritus | reverse complement strand
TGCCAGGATTTCATATTTGTCAAGAAACCTAACTTTCAGTAATGTAAAGAGGAACAACCTGTAATTCTGCTTTAACGCAAGAGAATCCAAGAGCAAACTATTTTTCATCTATCGTCTTCTACCAGGATTTGCATTTGGACTAGATGATACTTTTTTTTTTTTTTTTGACTAGAAATTATGCTCATCTGATAAAAATTTGCAAAACTCTGCTATCACAGAATCACAGAATCACAGAATTTCTAGGTTGGAAGAGACCTCAAGATCACCAAGTCCAACCTCTGACCTAACACTAACAGTCCCCACTAAACCATATCCCTAAGCTCTACATCTAAACGACTTTTAAAGACCTCCAGGGATGGTGACTCCACCACTTCCCTGGGCAGCCCGTTCCAATGTCTAACAACCCTTTCGGTAAAGAAGTTCTTCCTAATATCCAACCTAAAATTCCCCTGGCGCAACTTAAGCCCATTCCCCCTTGTCCTGTCACCAGGCACGTGGGAGAACAGACCAACCCCCACCTCGCTACAGCCTCCTTTGAGGTACCTGTAGAGAGCGATAAGGTCACCCCTGAGCCTCCTTTTCTCCAGGCTGAACAATCCGAGCTCCCTCAGCCGCTCCTCGTAGGACTTGTTCTCCAGGCCCCTCACCAGCTTCGTTGCCCTTCTCTGGACTCGCTCAAGCACCTCGATGTCCTTCTTGTAGCGAGGGGCCCAAAACTGAACACAGTACTCAAGGTGCAGCCTCACCAGAGCCGAGTACAGGGGGACGATCACCTCCCTAGCCCTGCTGGTCACACTGTTTCTTATACAGGCCAGGATGCTGTTGGCCTTCATGGCCACCTGAGCACACTGCTGGCTCATAGTCAGCCGACTATCAACCATCACTCCCAGGTCCTTCTCTGACAGGCAGCTCTCCAACCACTCATCTCCCAGCCTGTAGCTCTGCTTGGGGTTATTGCGCCCCAGGTGGAGGACCCGGCACTTGGCCTTGTTGAACTTCATGCAGTTGACCTCAGCCCATCGGTGCAGCCTATCCAGATCCTCCTGCAGAGCCTTCCTACCCTCGAGCAGATCAACACACGCACCTAACTTGGTGTCATCTGCAAACTTACTGAGGGTGCACTCAATGCCCTCGTCCAGATCATCGATGAAGATATTAAAGAGGACTGGCCCCAGGACCAAGCCCTGGGGAACGCCACTAGCGACCGGCCTCCAACTGGATTTGACTCCATTTACCATGACTTTTTTTCAGGATGATTTGACTATAGATACTTACACATTCCTCTCGACTGTATGATGTCAGTATAGGTATATTGAGCGGTACAAGGCACGAAGTCATTAGTGCTAAACACAGGTGATGCAACATGCTGCAGATTACTTTCCTTACTAATGTAAACTTGTAGCTGTTCTGGGGACTATACAGTATTTGATGCTAGATCTCTGTCTATATCTTCAAGAATTTGGTGACAAAATTCTTGTTTTGGTGACAAAATACCTAAAGGACCATTACAGAATATTAGGATAAAAGCATGAGAATTAACTATTCAGGAGCTATCAATGATCACAGACAGCATCTTTTCAACCAAATGGAAATATTAAGGCAAACATTGGAAAAAATATGCTGCAATATATACCAAGGAGCAAAGCGTGAAACAAGAAAAAAAAAAAAAAAAGGAAAGGAAAATGCCACTGAAACCTGACACATGCTTCTCCTCCTGGGAAAAGACTCAGAGAATGAACAAACACATGACAGCCTTATAATACACCGAGTGTATTAGAAATCACAAGATGACTATGAGTCACTTACGTGATATGACATTAAAAAATGTGATGTGGTCATTAAAAAAAAAAAAAAAAAAGACAACTGAAATTGTAAGGTGTAGGAGGTCAGGTATTTCCATAAGAGAGACAGGTAAGACACTAAAAGAAATACTAAGATTTCCTCACAGTATTCACAGTTCTTATCCCCATGTTTAAGAAAGATTATTTTGTACTACAGCAGAAACAGCTGGAAGATAATCAGGGAAATTTATTTCTTGCAAGAAGGAAAATTATAAAAATCTGGATTATTAGGTGAGCAAAATGCTAGGTATGATTTCTCTCTACAAGTACACAGGAAGGTCAGTCACCAACTTGGGGAAGGTAAAAGCATTTTAAGCTATTCTAGCGTAAGACAAATGAGTTGAAAATGGTTGATCAATCAATTTGGGGCAGAATTTAGGAGGAAGTTTCTAAGCTTAAGGGCACTGAGTTTCTGAAACACCCTTTTATGATGGGAAAAGGGAAAGCAAGAATCATAATCAGTTTTAAGAGGGATACATTTAAGAAAGGGATTACCTGACAAAATGATGACTGGTCTTGGTGACGCAGACTGATCTAGTTCCATGCGTCTATTTTGTAGTCATATTTCTTGAAAACTAAAAACAGGCTCTCATATATCACAAAGATGTGTACAGTGTAAAGAGACAGAATGGACAAGGACAGACTATCAATAGACAATCTCATTTTCATTTTCTTTTTTTTTTTTTTTTCCTGTATTTCTTCTTAAACATTGTTATGGTTTTTATTGGGTTTTATTTTTTATTTTTTTAAATGTTGTTACTGTTCAGTCAATACATTTCCCAAAATACCTATTTTAAGGCATTTTGAGCCTTAAGTGTATTCCCTTTTTCACTAACTGCATGTATTAGTCTGATAGAAAATATTCCCTGTGCTTATAAACCTTGTTTCTCTCATACCCTTGGGCTATTGCTGCTATAAAAACACAACTACTCAGTAACTTTAGAGCATAATTTAATTTTGAGGAGACCCAGCTGCTCCAGCTATGCTTGTGCTAGTATAGTAAACATGGTGAGGCTTGATGGGTAGCTCAGAGGCTATCTGCTGCAGGGTGGCTGGAACACTCATTGCTGAAGCACAGCAAATGGTCCTGGAACTCTGTTTTTTCCAAGTAATGTGTAAAGGCTGTTTGGGACTATGCTAGTTGGTTTGAGCCAAAACTGTACCAGGGATTATTTTAATAAATAAACTGTACAGAGAATTGATTTATGACTCCCTGACGCATTCTCTTGAACTGCTGGACTTGCATTGAGACGTGTGTTTCTGAGTAGTTAATGAAATGTCACTGGTGGCAGATACTTTTTGTATATATTGTCCTCTAAAAATTTCTGTTCCTTTTATCTTACACAAAATGTAAGAAATCTTTATAGTAATATAATAAAAGTGAGAGTGAATGAACATGACCATTTTCACACTATGTTTCTTGGTACTCCAAAAAATGAGCCAGAGGGGTGTTCTTTTGCCACAGAAAACTTAAAACACTCAAACAAGGATTAACTTGGTGTCATCAAAAACATACACCATATTGCCCTCTAACAAAAGATGAGTCACGAAGCTCTGGAAAGTCAGTGACTTATTATGGAAAAGAAGATGTTGAAATGCACATTATAATTTGACTGAAATACAAATGCTTGATATGAAATGCTTTACAACAGACTTATCTGTAAGGCAGGAAGTCTCACACTCACAAATGGGATAACAATTTGATCTGGTTACTTCAACTAAAAGGAACCAAGCACATCCCAAATTCAAAATCTTAATTATATTAGCCCTAGTTTTTAATGAAAGAAGCGAAGTTCTGTGTTGGTCTCACCTGGGAGAAACTCTTTCAGCAGAAGAAATTCTTTCAGCAAAGTACAAAGACATCCCTGTTAATCCTTTCTCTTCACACTTGCTGCTTTTGCAGGGCCTGATGCAGACATTTATTTCTTAATAGAAACTTAAATAATTCTTCCAAGTGAGGATGAAAGCTATTATTTCACCTGACCCACTTCTGGGTTTTAACATCCACACTGTTGATCTTTGTGTGAGACATAAACTTGCCATATAAACATCTCAAACAGTGAAGAATCAGTAACTTCAACAGCCATGTATTTAAGCCAAGCCCAAACCCATCAGCAGCTTCAGTAGTGTACTAAACATAACAACTTCAGCTTTTCTGCAACTGAGCAATGGATTACGGTTCCCTTTAAAAATGAGACTATGCTCTCATTTTGCATCTTTCACAAGAGGTGACCTCAACAGTGCTGATGAGGTCAAACTTTGCATCAAAGCCTTCCATTTACCAGCTCTTGCTTCTCCTAAGGTGCTAATCCATCTACAAATTTGCTTCTGTTTTGTGCTATTCACTTGTATGACAGCAGTTATTGCATAATTGTTAAGTGCAATAATATGCTATGAGATTTCAGTGTTACATCATTATTAGAATTTCCTCAGATTGATGGATTTGATTGTCACCTTTATTTTAAATGGTTATTTTAGGTCTTGATTTCTAGACGTCTTAGGTGAATAATTGCATGTGAAACATGCAAGTGTAGTCACATGATTAATTTGCATGTGAAATTACCACTGTAGCCTGTGAAACCTTCACCTGCGGATAGTCTATGCAGAATGGATAATTGCACATGCAAATGGATGATGATCATTTTCACATTCAGATACCCAGTGTGCACATCAGTAATCATAACCACATGCTTGTTGAAAATCAAGGTTGTGGTATTTCATACAGAGCTGAACTTATTACACAGAAGTGGTAAGCAACAGATGAATAAAGACAAGACTGGACTTTTAAAAATTAATTGGACTCCTGCGTGGCAAACGAAGGGTGATGTAGGCAAATGTCAGACAAGAAAACAAAGGTAAGCACCTTACGAAAATTACTGCAGCATGTTAATCACAAGTGATGTCAGAAATGGCCTGTCTAACAGGCCACTGCAGTAAATAATGACAGGTCAACAGGAATAAATAAATAAATAAAAGAGTTACGAATAAAAATCCACAAAAAATTACCCGATGTTTAACTTCTCCTTAAGTTGAAGGCTGGTGCCCAACTACTGGCTGAAATAACATATGTTGAACATGCTCAGCATGCATTGGGAGGATCTACATATTTGTAGTCAGTTCTTACATGTCTGGGAAGGGATGATTCTTGTCATCTGCTGGCAGACATACCCAGTGTCAGAATTTATGCCAGTGAGAAAAACAAAAATAGTTATAAACTGTGCTTGAGCAAGCTTAATAGATCAATGGATATTTTGCTTTACTTTAAGAAATAAAGCAAACCTTAAGACAATTTTTGAACTAACTGATAAGGGTTATTTTTTTTTTTTTAACTTTAAATAGTAAGAAATTAAAGACACACATTTGTCTGTAATACTGATCAGGAAGTTTTTAATATTCCTGTATACCTTTAGAACTATGGGGAAAACAAAAAAATTCAAAAGAAACCACCCCTATAACAACAAAAATAAAATACAAACAAACAAAAAAAAAACACAAAGCCCCACTTTCTGCAGAAGAGCTCAGCTCCTTGTTGATAGGAAATATAATAATATTAAACCTACAAAAATCTCTATAAAATGAAATTGTGAATAGATGAATTAGCAAAAAGAAAAACTTATTGCTCTCTATAACAGTGGCAATTAAAGTTAAGTAAAAATATGAAATACATGTAAACTACAAACTATCAGTGATAGCCAGGAAACAGACATATGAAAGCTTTTTTATTTTTAAGGATCCTATATTAAAAAGTTATTTTGAATCTGATTAAATTCTCTGTGAGAGAACAGAAAAGAAAACCTCTCAGCATACACCCCTGAGCTATCTTTCTAACTTCCTGTCAAAGAGGAGATGACAGATGCTTACCTTATGGGAATATTTGTAAGTGTTTTAGACACCAATATTAGCTGCTGAGGCCAGTTTTGCCATGGAAGTCTGGGCTTCTCAGAATTTATGAATTTTTCAGAATTTATGCCTTTGCATAGCTCCCTCTGGTGTTAGGAATGATGTTCATCAAGACTCAGTACTGCAACTCCCCAAACTTATTTTTAACCAGATGGTTTGCTTTCTTTTTCATCTTCACTGCTGGTTGGTTGTGGACAAACTAGTAAGTATCTGGCCAAAGAAATAAAGATGTTTTTTCATATCAAAACACTATTCAGCATCTCAAATCTCTATAGAGAGAATCATGAAGAAGTGGGAAACACTGTTGGCAATATCACTATGGAGGCAGGAACACCTTGTCTGAGATGAACTAGAGATGCAGAAATATTAGATGTCCCAACTTAAGCAATTTATAATTTGAAATACCAGAACTGAAAATTACAGTTCTTAAATACAATTTAAGAACTGTAAATTTAAGAACTGTTCTTAAATACAGATTAAGAACTGAAAATTACAGTTCTCACATAAGCTGCTGCTTATGAGAAAGGACCTAACATCTGCCCTGGTATTTTATGTCAAGTATGCTGGTGTTGGAGTTGGGTTTCTGGCCATGCTAAAAATACTTAGTTTTGAAAGCACTGGACTATTTATCTGTTTCCCATAGACAAGATCCACATTACTTGCAGAAGTGTTCTTCTTCTATGTTTGCCAGGAGGCGAGCCTGATTTAGCAGCATTTTTACAGCATGATTACCAAATTTAAATAATACAACAATCATGAGCAGCAGAGGGTATGGATGTGCCAGCTCCCTTTTGTCCAACAAGTCAGTTATTTGAGCCTGTGTCATTCATGGATCTTAATTCTTTTGTTTTCTTACAGCACTCTCACATGAGAACTCTAACTAGGAGACTGTAACCTGTCTGGAGCTGGTGGTGGTAGTCAGCATGCTCATTATTCCTGCAGTTGGACCTGCCCCAGGTTTAACACCGTGCCATAATGCATTTAACCTCTTCCACTGGCTATTTGTATATAAACATCAACGTATTCAAGAAATTCAGCCTGGAACCCAACACTCTTGCTCCCCACCATGTGCCCAAATCCTTGGGCTGGTGACTTTTTAATTCAGATAACATACAAACTTAGAATCATAGAATCATTAAGGTTGGAAAAGACCTTCAAGATCATCTGGTCCAACCATTCCCCTACCACCAATGTCACCCACTAAACCTAAAAAAAAAAAACACTAAACCTGTCCCTAAGCACGAGGTCCAACCTATCCCAGGGACGGTGACACCACCACCTCCTGGGGCAACCACTCTTTCTGAGAAGAAATGTCTCCTAAGTTCTAACTTCAACCTCCCCGGGTGCAACTTGAGGCCATTCCTTCTAGTCCTATCACTGTAATCTGTCACTATCACCTGTGAGAAGAGGCCGATGCCCAGCTCCCCACACCTTCCTTTCAGGTACTTGCAGAGAGCAATAAGGTATCTCCTGAGCCTCCTCTTCTCCAGACTAAACAACCCCAGTTCCCTCAGCCACTCCTCATAGGACTTGTGCTCCAGGCCCACCCCCCCCGAGGATCTAAAGGATCTAACCCGGATCTAACCCTAACCCTAAACCCTAAACCTAACCCTAACCCTAAACCCTAACCCCTAAACCCTAACCCCTAACCGCAACCCTAACCCTAACCCTAAACCCTAACTCCTAACCCTAACCCTAACGGCCCCCACAGATCTAACCCTAACCCTAACCACTAACCCCTAACCATAACCCTAACCCAAACCCTAACCCTAACCCCTAACACCAAAGGTGTCAAGTCAGATAAGTAAAGAAACATTACCACTTCAAGCAGTAAAACAGTCGAAAGAAATTTGAAATTTAACAGGCCGGCAACTGAAGGCCATGCATTGTCTGTGAAGCATCGAACAGATTGTGAACCTGGATTACCCACTCAGTGGGGAAAGAGGGGAGGATCCTGTCATCAAAAAGTATATAAACTGTGTTTTGGAACTAGTAGGTGCGCTTGTGGGGCACCCGCCCCCGCGAGAATAATTCAGAAGTCGCCCCGTGGCTGATATGGGACAGTTTCATCCGGCCCCAAAAGGGGCCCACCACTGCCCAGAGCCAAGCCATGAGCAGCACAGTTTGTGCCTCTGTGAGAGCACATCCAAGAAAATGAAAACAAACAAATATCTGCTGCTCAACAGCATCTGGGAGAGCAAGGAGTGAGCAACTTCCCTGCAGACACTGAAGTCACCGCAGAATGAGGGAGAGGAGGTGCTCCAGGCACTGGAGCCAAAGCCCCCGCGCAGCCTGTGGAGAGGCCCCTGGTGGAGCAGGCTACACCCCCCCCCCCCCAAGTACCCCCCAGATTCCCAGATACTTGGGAAACTGACCAAACACCACAGCAAATATACCAAAACTTCTAGACTGTTACTTAGATAATGCCTACATCCTCTTTCCCTGCTCATTCAACTTCAAACAGCTCTGTATACCACACGTTTAACACCTTCAATAACCCTTTGATTGTCACCTTTATTTTAAATGGTTATTTTAGGTCTTGATTTCTAGATGTCTTAGGTGAATAACTGCATGTGAAACATGCAAGTGTAGTCACATGATTAATTTGCATGTGAAATTACCACTGTAGCCTGTGAAACATTCACCTGAGGATAGTATATGCAGAAACTTTCTAAGAAAACTTTCTTAGTTTTCAACAATTCCCTGAATGCTCTCTGGATTTATTCTTCATTTTCCCTCAGACATTAAGAGGCCTTATATATTTGACTTCTTTTTCTGCATATTGTAATTTATTTTTCAATACTCCCAAGCCCTGATTTCCCAGAAAGTTGAATAGCTTGTTAGTAGCTTCCTTCACAACTGTTTTTTTCCTGTCCTGACAATAAACGATCATCTACATATTTGTAACAGTAATACCTTTGACAGTGGGGATGTGCCGGGGGTCGCCGGCGGTGGTCTACCGCAGAGCCACGGGGCCCGCCAGGGTTCTCCCGGTGGACTCTCCCGTGGGCCTGCCGGCGATCGCCTGGTGGGGTCCGCTGCTGCGCCCGGATCCGGCTGGGAATTTCCGGCAGGGTCCGCCGCGGTGCCCGGTGGTCGAATGGGGTTGCCGGCGGGGGTCCGCTGCGTCTCCAGGGGGCGCGCTGGGAGTCGTTGAGCGGGGTCTGCCGCGGCTCCCGGGGCCCGCTCAGGGTCGCCGTAGGGGGTCGCACAGGTTGTCTTTATTCTTCATTCTCTTTGGTGAGAGCTGATACGGTCAGTCTGTCACACTTAAACTGGCAGCTGCCTGATTTCAACAGGACTGAGGGTTATGGAAAGAGGACCCCACTATCCACAGAGAAGGATGACAATTCCTGTGTTAACAGAAGAGCCAATTGCTCTGAGTTCCTGGCACTTAATCTGAAAGGGAAAAAAGGTTAGTGTGACATTTTTTGAATCAAAACCCCTCTCTTCAAAGAATCTAATGAAAGTCAGATATTTAGATGGCTGGAAATAAAATAAAATAAAATAAAATAAGACCTTGTGGAGGAATGGTTAACCGAGATAGGTCACGTTGACATGAAAAAGCTGGGAATTCACGAGCTAGACAATTATCGTACACAGCTGGTGTGAACTAATTAAAGACAAGGACACGGTTTCCCTATCTGTCTGGGAAAGTACTGAAGGGGGGACTGCAACTGCGGTCTAAGGAATGAGGAACTAGCTGACAAGATAAGGAAGCTGATAACCAGTCATGAGCTTAGCTTTTGCAATATGTATGAGCTGATTACTTCTAGAGTGTATAAAAGGCAACTGAGCTATCCAATAAATCGAAGCTTGCTGATCACTCATATTGAGCGTCCTTGTCTTCCTTCCGTTGACAACAAGACCTAAAATATATTTAGTGTTTTATGAATATTCAATGAAATTATAAATATTTGCAATGAGGTTTGGCAGTGTGAACTTTCTTGAAACTTAACAACCTGAAGATTTAAAAATGTTTTGAATTTACCAAGTCAAGTCCAAGAGCTGATCAGCTGCTCTCTTTGCCCAGAAGTACAACTTCCAGTGACTCTTCTTCTTTTGGTCAGGCAATGCAGAAGGGCGTCTGCTATGGAAGAAAGAGTTTAATACCTCAGTCAAATAATATCTTGACCAAATAGATGGAAGTGCTTAAAGGCTCCCCAGACAGGCTGATTGGCTGGTAGAACTGAACTGGAGTGATAAAACACAATTGCTTGTTTTGTTACCCAAAACAGGATCTTCAGTGAGTTTTAAAATATTTTTAATCTCTGTTAAATACCAATTTATTCATAAAAAATGAGTCACAAGTAGAATTAGAGGCTAACTGTAAAACATGGCAAAACAGAAGCTGTTTTGTTATACAGAAAATGATAATAAAAACGAACAGCAATATAAAACATAACAATCTGCTTCATCATCTTAAGCTTTTTCTTTACTCAGGAATATCATCAAGCCACAGAAAGGACAGAGGAGGTGCTTCTTGCCCCATCATGAGGTCAGCACCATGCAGCACCATCTTCCTCCCACACTTGCTTCTAAGAATGATCAGAAAATGATCCAGCCTCACCCTCACATCCTAGTAAAACTGCAATCAAATCCTTTTAATGGTGAGTATAAGTTAAGAGTATAAGTATAAGTTAAGTCATAGCAACTATATTTCAAACTGCTGCTGGTAGCAGTGTTTTAATTAGTGCTGTGAGTCACATCAGGGCTCTGTGCTGCCCTGCTTCTGGAAAGACACAGGCATGGCTGAACAGGGTGCCTCTGCAGCGCAGCAGCTGGAATATGCAGACTATCTCATTATTACACACTCCTCTCTATTGCTGTTCAGGTTAAAATCATAAACTGCAAATTGCAAAGCTGAGAGGCAAACATATTCTTCCTACGTTGTTACCCTACTGGAAGGGAAGCACAGCTTCTTAAGGAGACCTGGTGCGGGGAGTGGTAATCCTATCAGTTGTCTTACACAAACCCTTTCAGGTACATACATCAGGGCTGGAGATGTGATGCCCTGCAAGAAAGTGTGATGACTTAGATGCCTTGGTTGCAGGCCAAAAGCTGCTGAAGGAAGCTGGTCAAATGGCTCCAAACAGTGCACTTCAGCTTCAGTTCCAGTGTCCACCATTAGACAAGCCGTAGTATGCTCTGTTTTTCATGATGGTGATGCCACATGTTTTGTCTGACTTGGAATGACATCAGGGCCATAGTGGCCAACACACAACAACAACAACAACAACAAAAAGGTAGGGGGTTTTAGCAAGTCTATATATATATATATATACATATATATATATAATTTTCAGATTTTAAGATTCTCCAGGTCAGCAAAATATATTAATGTATTAACTGCAAGCAAAAAAGATATATGCAGTAACTGTAAGTTGATCTATGAAAGCATGCGCTCATACTTGGGACTTCCTTTGTTTAAAGAGAAACAGAACTTGCAACTTAAAAAAAGAAACCAGCCTGGAGTCACAGCTTCCCACTCTGTTGCAAACCTAACTCATGTTTCCAAGCACATATTAAAAGCATGGAGACTGCAGCCTGAGATGAATACCAAGCATATCCAAGGGATTAATGCAAAACCTGCCATGTGTCATAGTTCAGGCCCAAACCTGATCTTTGACAGCCCACTGGCGTTTGTAGTGCTAAAGCAGAGCAGTTTCTATAGTAAATGGCAAACAGATAGGGAAATGTGACTGGCATTCAGCAAAACTCATGGTTAACATTCACCATACAGGACCATTGGTAATTATTTAAACAGCAGAAGGTTTTTTGTTTTTGTTTATAATTGTTATTATTATTATAGATACTGTGTTGTGGATCTAACGGATCTAACCCTGATCTAACCCTAACTCTAACCCTAAACCCAAACCCTAAACCTAGCCCTAACCCTAACCCTAACCCCTAATCCCAACCCTAACCCTAACCCCTAACCCTATCCCTAACCCAGCCCCTAACCCTAACCCTAATGGCCCCCGCAGATTTAACCCTAACCCTAACCCCTAACCCTAACCTGCGGATCTAACCCGAACCCTAACTGTAACCCTAACCACTAACCCTAACCCTAATGGCCCCTGCAGATCTAACCCTAACCCTAAACCTAACACCTAACCCTAACCCCTAACCCAAACCCTAACCCCTAACCATAGCAAATTTTCTTTTGGTATACAACACTAAACAACTTTTTTTTTTTTTTTTTTGAAGGACTTTGTCTACCTGACATGAAATTTTCAAGTACAAATTATCCTACACAGTCAGAACCAATTACTTAAGAGAAAAGACGTAGACTTGTTCACTTAGGATGTTTCCATGCTAATTTGGAATTTTAATACAACTCCTTTTTTGTCTTTAGAAGTAGTGGCATTCTGTTCATTTTTTGGTTTTGTATTTGTAAGGAAAAGATTTTTTTTTTTTGGTCACAAATAGTAATAAATTATTTTTGTTCTGAATTACACACTGAAAACACCTTGAGGGCAAAAAAGCAAGCCAATTTATATGTATATTTGAAAGACATAAGTTTTAAAGAGCTCTGAATGAGTTATGAGAAATAAAAACACTTATAAAGATTTAACAGTACCAGATGGCAACCAAAGTCCACATGATGATTTAGTGTTTTTATCTGCAATTCCTGTTTATAGAAAACAAACAAGAAAACCGTCTTGGCAACAGCAATAGTTTCAAAGGTAGCTGCCTGTATCAACTCACTTTCTAATTTGAGATAAATAATTGTGTACTTCTGCAGTTTTAAGATTTTTTTTTCTATTTCCTCCATTAGATTAAAGAAATTTTATCTATGATGGTATAAATCAGTAAGTATACTGGTATATAGCTGTGATATAATGTATAGGTATTAAACTTACATTTTTAATAAAGAACTTTGAAGAGAATTTTGTAATTCCTTGGTATATTAGATTTAAAACATTCTCTCTTCTTTTATAAAAACTAGGGTATTGCAAACAGGAAATTTAAAATATGCCTTTAGTTACTTTTTAACTGCTGTTCTAAAACATCACCTTCTAACAGAGATTTGGTTAAAATTTGGGGAACCTTTATTTCCTATTGAACTTTAATAGAAATCCAATGTCACGTTTCTTTTGTTCCCTTTGCACTGTTACACTCGTCTAAGCCCTGATACCATCTGCATTACTTGAGCTGCATTTGCTGTTATTTATTCATGTTCTGCAACAGAGGAACAGTTATCCAGTGGAAAAAAAAAAAAAAGGAAAAAAAGAAAAAGAAAAAGAAAAAGTAGGTGTAATATGACTGCCTTAGTCACATACACAGATACATTGCACCCCAGCCCTGACAGCAACAGTGTTATCCTTTTTGCTTTATGAACAAGACTGGACAGGAAACAGCAGGGCTTGTGTACAACCTGGCCACTAATCCCTCCTACCATTTCATTTCTGGACATGCAGGGGCATTGGAACACTGGCAGAGAACAAGAGGAGTTTTATATGGATTTGGGGAAAAAAACAAACAAACAAACAAAAAAACACACACACACATCCCAAACAAACAAACAAACAGAAAAGCCCACAGGTAAATTACATTCCAGTCTCTGAGTTGGAGGCTGAATGTGGTTGCGCACATAAAGCTAGCCCAGAGAAGTAGGAACAGTGTTGCTCAGACAGCATCTTGTCCTGGAGATGTTTATCAGCAGTTTCACAATATGACATACCAAGTTGAAATTTTCTACTCTTATTTATACTAACAAATACACACAATAATTGAAGAATATCGTCTCTGGAGTTTGAAGACCGCAGTTGGCAGAATGTTGCCTTTCCCAAGTTAGTCAGGGTTACATTGCCCTCTACTACAGGGTTAGGCTCCCATGAGCAAAATACAGAGCTATGGCTGTTATTTCACATGCCTATTTAGTCAGTTGAACACGGGAGTCCGCCAGGGGCCCGCCAGGGATTTCTCTGCGGGGTCCACCATGGCGTCTAGGGTCACGCCAGGCGTCGCAAGCGGGTGTCTGAAAGTGGCCTGCCAGGGGTTTGGGGGGGGTGGGGGGTCCGGGGGGAGGTCAGCCGCGCCTCCTGAGAGTGTGCCAGTAAATCACCAAGTCGTGTCCACCGGAAACCTGCTGGGAGTCGCCGAGTGGGTGCCCCGAGTGACCCTCAATGGACCACCGCCGCCAACCCCAGGAGGCCCCCGGCGCCGCAGCATAGTCCACATGGGGAGAACCCCGGCTGGCCCCGTGGCTCTGCCATAGACCACCACCCGTGACCCCTGGTGGGGTCTGTGCCAGGAAGCCCCTGCTGGCAACCCCCGGTGGACCCCCTGGCGCCGCGGCGGACCCCACCTGGCACCTTGGCAGAATCCTGCCAGGCAACCCCCAGAGGGCCCCAGTGGACCCGATCTGGGAACCAGGTCACAGGACCAGCTCTGGGGACCCAATGTGGGGAGCATATCTGGGGACAAGCTGTGGGGACTAGATCTGGGGAGCAGATCGGGGGGTCTGGGGACCAGGTCTCTGGAGCAGCTCAGAGAACCAGTTCTGGGGAGGAGATCTGCTGAACAGGTGTGGGGAGCAGGTCAGGTTAGTAGGTCCAGGGAGCAGTTGTGGGAACCAGTCACAGGTGCAGCAGATGACACCAGCCGGAGACGCCTCGGGCAGGCCCCTGGGCGAATCCATCTGGCCCCCAGGCACCGCAGCGGAATCTGACCTGTGACCACTGGCGGGGCCTTGGGGGACACCCGCCGACAATAACCTGTTGTCTCCCGAGCGCTGCGGCCAACCGTGCCCATCCAAGGGTGCCCGACCAGGGACCGGCCATAGGGTCTCATGACCTGGTCACCAGAGCTGGTCCCCACACCTGGACAACAGACCTGCTCCCCAGAGCTGGTCCTTAGGGCTGGTTCCCAGAGCTAGTCCCCAGACTTGTTCTGCAGATCTCATCCCCAGAACTGGTCCCCTGTGCTGCTCCAGAGACCTGGTCCCTGGACCCCTGATCTGCTCCCCAGATCTAATCCCCCTCTGTGGGCTGCTGGGGGTTGCCTGGCAGGGACTGTCGCGGTCCCCCGGTTCCTCCGGGGATCGCCGTGTGGCATCCGCCACTGCGCCCGGAGGCCTGGCGGGGCTCCGCAGGTGGTTGGCAGGGGTCAATGGGTGCGGTTGGCCGCGGCGCCTGTGGGCCTGCCTGCGGGTAGCTGTGGGAAAAGAATTTGCAGGTGGCTTCGCGCTGTTTCACACGTCCCTGAATTAGAGATAATGAGGAATCAAGCGGCAAAAACAAAAACTTGAGCAAGGTTGTGATAAAGAAAATTGGCTACAGTGCTAAGGATCAGCTTTGGGTGGTGGCCAATTGCTGGCTGGCTCGAGGCGCATGTCTGAGGGTCTCTAACCAATTGTATGACAGATTTGGACACATGGACAGTATGTGGGGCTATGGGGAAAGAATATATAGTAGTGAAAAATAGCAATAAAGGCCTTCTGTTCAAGAGCTATCCAGAGTCCATGTCTTGCATTCCTTCAAATGGTGAACCCGATGTGTGAGGAGCAGTGCCGCACGACCAGCTGAAGGAAACCCAGCCAACCGAGTCAAGCTCGCAGCTGGACTACAGCTTCAGCCCTGGGACATCACTTGGAGGGCAGGTGAGCAGCTGGGCATTAATCATGGGAGCTAGCCTCTCGGCAGAGGAACAGACTATAATGAAACTACTAACACAACTCCTAATAGAAAGGGGAGTAAATTATTATCCGTTTAAGATAAAGCTATTATTGAAATTCTTGCGAAAACAAGGGTTCCCCTCAATGGCTTCTGCTCTATTTGATCTAAAAATTTGGGATCGAGCATGGGAAAAAATATGGCAAGCAGCGTCCCGTGGGAATACTATGGCTGTTGAGGTGATGGCTACATGGCGGCTGGTGACGGAGACTTTAAGACTGTGGCAGGCAGAAAAGAAAGCACAAACTGCCGCTGCCCAGGCAATACCGGCAGCCAAACTGAAATCAGAGCCTGCAGTCACCAGAGCGGTGCAATTTGATAGACCTGGAGGATGACAAGGAAGAGGGCTGTGGACCGCTGCCACGCAGCCCCTCCCCGCTGCCGCCACAGAAACCCTCCCTGCTGGGGTGACCCCCTCGGCTCCCGCCTTGCCTACCCCCGATGAAGCTTCCTCGGGGGCCCGAGTTTTCGACCGGCGGAAACAATGGGAGCTAGTGCGCCAAGCAGCGCAAAAAAACGGGGATGGGGTAGAAATGGCTTTCCTGGTGGAAACTGGTCAATTGTTGGTGCCGTACGATTGCCGTCAGATAGCTGCGATGTTTTTAACGCCAACACAAAAATTACTCTGGGAGCAAAAATGGAAAGAAGGGTGCGAATTAGCCGCCCTGGATAACACGGACCGGCAGCCTGGCGACCCTCTCCGGGGAGCCGGGATCCCACAGTTGCTGGGGTCTGACCCGTTCCTTGATCCGAGATTGCAGGTTAGGCTCGACGATGCCGTCTTGCGGCAGTCCGCGACTCTGGCATTCCAGGCTATGCTGAAGCTGCCTGAAGTTGGAAAGGTCCAGCCGTCATTTACCAGCATTAAGCAACAAGTTACCGAGCCTTATATGCAATTAATTGATAGATTGCGAGATGCATTGGACAAACAACTTGACAACCGCTATATTTTTATACTAAAACTGGCAGTGGAAAATGCAAACATACACTGTAAGAAAATACTCCAAGTCTGCCTGCCAATACTACATTAGTACAAATGATAGAGGCTTGCAATCAAGTTGGATCCCTAGAATATCACACTGCCGCCATGGCTGGAGCTTTTGCTCCTGCGCTTAAAACCGGGGGTAAACGGTGTTTTCGTTGCCGAGCCGTGGGGCATTTTGCCGCTGATTGCCCAAGAGCGAGGAGCGGGGGGGGGAGTGGTAACCCTGCTCCCCCCAGTATCTGCCCACGATGTGGCAAGGGATGGCACTGGGCTAGCCAGTGCCGGTCGACGCATAACGCAATGCGGCACCCGTTACAACCGTGGCAGGGAAACGGGACCCGGAGCGCGGAGCGGGGTCGCGCGATGACACAAGTGCCCCGGTCCCCCGTCGTGGGCGGGCCGCGCCCGCGGAAGTCACCGCCCCGGGCGACGATGACTGCCGGTCCGCAACCGGAGCCGCCCACTGCTCCGGCGATCCCACCGAATACGTCACCGCTGATTCCCTCAGAGCCGGAACCCGAGGAAGCGCCGGATTGGGTGTTTTCACAGTAACGAGCTGCACCGTTTGGGACACTCGGCTTCACAAAATACCCTTAAACGTAAAGGGACCAATGGGGAAGGGATGTAGTGCTCTTTTGCTAGGACGGTCTAGCACCACGCTAATGGGACTTTTTGTACTGCTTGGAGTAATCGATGCTGATTATCAAGGAATAATACAAGCAGTGGCCTGGACTCCCACTCCTCCAATGCTCATATCAAAGGGGACTAGAATTGCACAATTAATACTATTTAAAACCATAGTTCCACAAGCAGAGATGCGCGACCGACACAATGCAGGGTTTGGATCAATGGGACCCCCATCAGTTTTTTGGTCCTTGGCCATCACCATCAAGAGACCTACACTGACCCTGACACTTCATCACCCAAAGGCCGACCCCTCGAGCACACAAATAACTGTATTAATGGATACTGGGGCAGATGTCACAGTAATTGCCCTTCAGGATCGGCCAAAATGCTGGCCATTATATTCCACCGTGAGAGGCCTTCTGGGAGTCGGGGGTGTCTCCGATACCTTTCAGAGCCGGTATATGCTTACTACTAAGACTCATGAAGGCTTGCACTATAACGTCCGGCCATATGCTGCCCGCATACCTGTCAGTCTCCTGGGGAGTGATGTGATGGCACAGGGCGAGTTTACCCTGAGCTTTCCAGAAAATTTTCAATAGTGGCCACTGACGAACGACTGTGCATGAAACTCACCTGGAGGACTGATAATCCTGTGTGGGTGAATCAATGGCCGCTCCCTGTGGAAAAGGTCATTGCTCTTCAAGAACTTGTTCAAGAACAATTACAATTGGGACACATTACTCCCACAACCAGCCCCTGGAATTCACCTGTGTTTCTTATTAAAAAGAAAAACGGCAAGTGGTAATTACTTCACGATTTACGTCAAATAAACAATGCTATGGAAGACATGGGAGCTCCCCAGCCCGGATTACCTTCTCCTGCTATGATCCCATGAAACTGGAATATAATAATAATTGATTTAAAGGACTGCTTCTTTACTATTCCGCTTCACCCTGATGATGCTCCTCGATTCTCATTATCAGTCCCAGAAATCAGTAAGACCGAACCAATGGATAGGTATCATTGGACTGTGCTGCCCCAAGGGATGAAAAACTCTCCAACAATTTGCCAAACATACGTAGCAGGAGCACTACGCCCCATACGCAAATGATTTCCAGACGTATACATCTCTCATTATATGGTTGTCATATTGCCCTCCAGTCTGACAGAAAACTTGATGCAAGAAGTACTGCCTGTTCTACAGGAGGAGTTACACAAATGGGGATTACAAATTGCGCTGGAAAAAATTCAAATGGAGGCGCCCTGGAAATACTTAGGCTGGAAGATACTGCAGCAAAGTATTCAACCCCAAAATATAGCCATCACAGCGGAAATTCGCACGCTTAATGATGTCCAGAAGCTCATAGGCAATATAAATTGGATAAGAACACAATGCAGAATCGACAAGCACACACTAGCACCCCTATCTGAGTTATTAAAAGGGGACACTGATACTAATGCGCCCTGCTGGCTGACTAATGAAGCCAGGGCGGCATTAAACCATATAGAGGAGAAGATCTCTGCTCAACAGTGCCAGCGCTGAGCAGAAAACTTACCTATTCAGCTCTACATATTCAGCCAAAATCCTCAACCACTAGCTATTATTGCACAATGGGACCCCAATGCAACAGACTCGTTGCTGCTATTGGAATGGGTGTTTCTACCCCACCAGCTGACAAAAACACTTGCCACTCGCATTTAGATGTTTTCACACTTGATTAGGAAGGTTAGAGAACAAATTATAGAAATGGCCGGAGAAGAGCCAAAAACCATTATAATTCCAATAGTTAAAGACTACCTTGATTGGTACCTCCAGAATAGCTTAGAACTATAATCAGCCCTTTCAGGTTTCAATGGACAACTTGATATACATTTCCCGTCTCACAAAATGCTTACTTTTTATAACAATATACAGGTTGAGGACAAGCCTCTATATCACCGGTATCCAGTCCAAGGACAAACGGTATTTACAGATGGGCCAGGGAAAATGGGAAAAGCGGTGGTCATGTGGGAACAAGGAGGCCACTGGCAACATGTGATAGAAACAATACAGGGCTCCCCTCAGATAGTAGAATTACATGCACTTGTAATGGCATTCAAGCAACGGGACCAGGTTCCACTAAATATCGTATCTGATTCACATTATGCAGTAGGAGTAGCACAACAAATTGAAAGATCTCAGATCAAACACATCCAAGAACGAGGCACTATTCTTGAAATTTAAAGAGTTATTATTTCCTGTAGAGCACTGTACTCACCCCTATTGTGTGATCCACATTAGAAGTCATACGACAGTCCTGGGATTCCTTACGGAAGGGAATGCCCAGGCTGATCACTTGACCAACATTGCACTGAGAATCCCAGTGCCAAATACATTGTCCCAGGCTTGTTTATCACATCAATTCTTCCACCAGGCAGCAAAAGCATTGTCAAAACAATTTGCCATCCCCATACAAGATGCTAAATTCATAGTACAGACCTGCCTAGATTGTCAACAATGGCCCACTGACTACAGTTAATCCTAGGGGTTTCTCTTCTCTTCAGCTTTGGCAAACTGACGTTACTCACATTCCCGAGTTCGGGAGGCAGAAATATGTTCACGTGTCCATAGATTTTTTCTTGCATGCACTCTGGGCCACTGCGATGATGGGCGAAACAAGCCGTCACGTACAGGCGCATTTCCATGCGGCCTTCGCCACCCTCGGAATCCCAAAAGGAATAAAAACAGATAATGGCCCAGCCTATGTCAGTCGCTCCATGCAGGGTTTTTTCCATACATGGAGTATCACTCGCAAGACAGGTATCCCACACTCGCCCACGACACAAGCAATAGTAGAGCGTGCTCACCACACATTAAAGGACTTATTGGAAAAACAAAAAAAGGGGGAGACACAGGAGACCCTGCAGAATAGATTACACAAAGTGGTATATGTCATGAATCATTTGACACTACCTTTTCAACACGAAGAAATACCACCTATAGTTAAGCATTTTAAATCAATGGAATCAGGACTAACATCTGTCCCAACAGGAAAAGCGATGGTTATGATGAAAAATCTGGATACTGGGGGGAAGGACCATATCCCTTAATAACCTGGGGGCGAGGGTATGTTTGTGTTTCCACAGGACAAGGACCACGATGGGTGCTGGCTCGCGGCATGCAGCCCTGGTTGGGATCATCATCCTTGTCCGCCTCTGCAGCTTTGATGCCCCCTGGGTCTCAATCCAGCCCAGACAGAACATCTGGATCACCCTCGCCAACATGACCGGACAAAACCATATGTGTCTGTCTATGGCCAGCGCAGGAAATCTGTTCACAACCTGCCTAGTTGGGATTCCACTAGAAGATAAGGATCTGACAAATTTGGTTAGCAGCACATCGATAGGTCCACACCTTGTGGGGGGGTGGAACCTCTCACATACAGGAAATGCCTCCAGGGAGGCAATGAACAACTAGGATGTCTGGGTGGTCCATTTACCTATAGCCCCGTTAGAGCTGCAGGAGCTAGATATCTTGGGGAGTGTCAATGTGCTTGCCTGCTTAAGGTTCAATTATACTGGGAAAAATATCACTGCGATTAACATCATGGCTGGCCTATCTGTGTACTGGAATGAATCTAAATGGTGCAATTATACCACTCCTAACATACCTAGGTCCTTGAATGCGCCACTGGCCTTGCCAGCCAGGGTGTTCCTTATTTGCAGCGACTGGGCCTGGCAGGGTGTCCCCTCGCATACTGCAGGAGGACCTTGCACTTTGGGACGGTTAACTTTATTTACACCTAATACATCTATGATTTTGAATATCACAAAGCTCCACAGGCGGACGAGGCAAGTGGTCAATCACTATCAGAAAGACTGCAAGGACAATCTTGATTTCTGGCAGGCAGATAAAGTCATCATAGCCTCTATCCTTGCACCCGGCATTGCTGCCGCCCAGGCTCTGGCAACGCTCATTAAATTAGGATGTTGGCTTGCCAAACAAAGCAATGCCACGTCTGCTGCACTAAGTGCTCTCCTAGCAGATACCGATCCTATTCGACATGCTACTTTGCAAAACAGGGCTGCTGTCGATTTCTTGTTATTAGCTCAAGGCCATGGGTATGAGGAATTTGAGGGTATGTGTTGCATGAATCTGAGCGACAACTCCCAGGCAGTGTTTCAACAGCTGAAAAAGCTGAATGAACTATCTAATAAGCTAACAACAAGCTCACTGGGATTAGATTCGTGGTTAAAGGGGCTAAGAATAACTGGATGGTTGTCAGAGCTGATTAAGGGATCACTTATCCTGATTATCACATTTGTTGCAATCCTAGCAGTCATACCGTGCCTATTGCAATGCCTGCAAAAAATCATTAGCTGCGCAATACGCACAGTATGGTTAGTGGAAACAAAAAAAGGGGAAACTGTGGATGACCTGTTTGGTGATAATCTGGAGCTGATTAATACCACGACGCACTAAAGATCAGGGAGGCAGCTCGGGTAAACCAAGCAGGATGATGGGAGGAGGTTCCTGGAGCTGGTGGAGCCAATGAAACGACCCATCTACAACATGTCTGGTGGGAAAATCTGGCAGATAAAAAAGACTGAACTGTCTACTTGCCACGAGCGCCCCTAGAGCCACAGGAAGTAGATATCCTGGGAAGCATAACAGCCACAGCATGTGTAAGGTTCAATTACATGGGCAAGAACCAAACCATGAAACAAATCATCAACGCCACTCTCGCTCCTCATAGTGATGCGTCTCTTGGTTGTAATTATGCAAACTATAATAGCATCATTCCTTGTGGCAGGAGCTGCTCTGCTCGGCTGTGGGATTGACTGTGGAGCAGACATCCATAGGTGCACCCTGAGCATTTTCCTCGGAGGGGTCTCCGCTCTCAGCTGCTCACCATGGGAGTAGACAAGGACCTCCTGAAGCCACGGACAAATTCTTTTAAGTGATATATTCTTGTGGTATGAATGAGAAGTGCAAGAGGCCTCTTTGTGTGGTTGTGTGATTGTGTTTGTGCGAATGAGAAACAGCATCGCTATGAAGCAACATCCCTAGTGCTTAGTGGCTTGTTGACTGATGTAGATTCTAGTAGGCACGCTATTTTACAATTGTAATTCTGCATGTGATTTTCACCCTGTCGCTTATTGTACTGTGCTTACTGCAATGTCTGCAATGATTGATAGAAAATCTATAGAAAGCGTTTGGTTGGTTGGAAATAAAAAAGGGGGAATTGTGGGAAAAGAATTTGCAAGTGGCTTCGCGCTGTTTCACACGTCCCTGAATTAGAGATAATGAGGAATCAAGCGGCAAAAACAAAAACTTGAGCAAGGTTGTGATAAAGAAAATTGGCTACAGTGCTAAGGATCAGCTTTGGGTGGTGGCCAATTGCTGGCTGGCTCGAGGCGCATGTCTGAGGGTCTCTAACCAATTGTATGACAGATTCGGACACGTGGACAGTACATGAGGCTATGGGGAAAGTATATGTAGTAGTGAAAAATAGCAATAAAGGCCTTCTGTTCAAGAGCTATCCAGAGTCCATGTCTTGTATCCCTTCAGGTAGCCAGCAAGGGTTCTGCCGCCACGCCCGTGGGCCTACCTGTGGGTAGCCAGCGGGGTTCCACTGCAGGCCCACCAGGGATTTCTCTGCGGGGTCTGCTGAGCATCACAGGCGGGTGTCCGAAGCTGTCCCACCGGGAATTGATGGGGGGGGGCTGGGGTGGGGGGTGGGGGTGGGCGTGGGGGTGGGGGTCAGCCGCGCCGCCCGGGAGCGTGCTGGGAAATCGCTGAGTCGTGTCTGCCGGAAACCCTCTGGGAGTCGCCAAGTGGGTGTCCACCAGCGACCCCCGAATGACCCTCAATGGACCATCGCTAGCGACCCCAGGAGGCGCCCAGCGCCGCAGCATAGTCCACTGGGAGAACCCTGGCAGGCCCCGTGGCACTGCGGTAGAACACCACCCGTGACCCCTGGTGGGGTCCGTGCTGGGAAGCCCCTGCTGGCAACCCTCGGTGGACACCCTGGCGCCGCGGGCCGTGGCAGACCCCACCCGGCGACCCCCCAGTGGGCTAACAGGCGGCTTGGCTGAATTCTGTCAGGCAACCCCCAGAGGGCCCCGGCAGACCCGATCTGGGAACCAGGTCACAGGACCAGCTCTGGGGACCCAATGTGGGGAGCATATCTGAGGACAAGCTGTGGGGACTAGATCTGAGGAGCAGATCGGGGGGTCTAGGGACCAGGTCTCTGGAGCAGCCCAGGGAACCAGTTCTGGGGAGGAGATCTGCTGAACAGGTGTGGGGAGCAGGTCAGGTTAGCAGCTCTGGGAAGTAATTCTGGGGACCATGTCTTGGGACAATCTCTGGGAACCAGCCCTGGGAACCAGCTCTGGAGACCCAATGTGGGGAGCATATCTGGGGACAAGCTGTGGGGACTAGATCTGGGGAGCAGATCGGGGGGTCTAGGGACCAGGTCTCTGGAGCAGCCCAGGGAACCAGTTCTGGGGAGGAGATCTGCGGAACAGGTGTGGGGAGCAGGTCAGGTTAGCAGCTCTGGGAAATAATTCTGGGGACCATGTCTTGGGGCAGTCTCTGGGGACCAGCCCTGGGCACCAGCTCTGGGGAGCAGGTCTGGGGACCAGTCTTGCAGACCAGGTGTGAGGAGCAGGTTTGGGGACCAGTTCTGGCTAGCAGGTCTGCGGACCAGATCTGCGGAATAGGTGTGAGGAGGAGGTGTAGGGAGCAGGTCTGGGGGTGAACTCCATGGAGTAGGTGTGGTAACCCATCCTGAGGACCAGCTCTGGGGACGAGATGTTGGGAGAAGAGCTGCAGACCAGGTTCGGGGAACATGTCTCAGGACGAGGTCTGAGCAGATGTGCGGAGAAGATCTGGGGACCAGCTCTGCATACCAGGTCTTGGCACCACTTCTGGTTCCCAGCTTCTGGGACCAGCCCTGGGCACCAACGCTGGGGAGAAGGTCTGGGGACCAGACCTGCGGAACTGTGAGGAGAGAATGTGAAGGAAGATACGTGAACAGTATCTGGCTTTCTGCAGCAGCAAGCAAGCCATTCACTTAATTCATTTCTTCTTGAAACTAATTTGATTGCTATATATTAGAAAACATAGTGATATTATTCAAATCATCACAAAAAAAAACAAACACAACTATAAATTGTAGATCAAAAACTAGTAAACTTCCCTTCAAATTACAGAAAAACAGGGTAAAGCCTGATAACCATCTTTTGAAGCAGAGTGTGAAACCTGAGGAACAGCTGAGGGAACTGGGGTTCTTTAGTCTGGAGAAGAGGAGGCTCAGGGGAAGAGAGGGGAAGTTGCTCTCTACAACTACTTGAAAGGAAGTTCTGGGGAGCTGGGAGTCAGCCTCTTCTCACAGATAAGTAGCAATAGGACTAGAAGGAATGGCCTCAGGTTGCACCAGGGGAGGTTTAGGTTGGAAATTAGGAGACATTTATTCTCAGAAAGAGAATAGTAGTAGTCAGGCATTGGAACAGGTTGCCCAGGGAAGTGGTAGAGTCAACATCCCTGGGGGTGTTCAAGGAAAGTTTGGACGTGGTGCTTAGGGACATGGTCTAGTGGGTGACATTGGTAGTAGGGTGATAGTTGGACCAGGTGATCTTGCAGGTCTTTTCCAACCTTAATGATTCTATGATTCTAAGTACTTGTTATTTCTCTTTTGCCAGTTCTAGTCAGTAGCTCAAGTTCTTACATCACTCTCTACATTGTTTCTCTTCATTTTGTTAGGTGTTACATCACTACAGTAAACCAAACAGGAGAGCTGATCCATTTGAAAGATAACCATGTAGGTCTTCTTTGCTATTCAAGTATCTTATGTTTTAAGATTTATTTCAGCATCAGCCATATAAAGCACTGGCTTAGTGCCTGGGACAGGGGCAGGAAGCAGCAAATACATTTATTTCAGCAGCACCACTGCTTAACATCAATTCATGGATTTAATTGCAACCTCACGAGAGTCAGATAAACTTCAAAAGTAGTAACTGCTGAATACAGTCGGGGATATTTTTCAATGGAAGTACTAAAATAATGCCAAAACACAAGTAACTACTTAGGATCTCCTTGATAAAGCACCTGGGATCACTATGATGCTGGTGAGAGTTCTGTGATTTGCTAATATTTAAGATTTTTGTGAAATCATAGTCACCATGAAAGAAGAGTTCTTGCAAGTGTTTTAATTCAGCATGCACTAACAGTATGTTCTTCCTTAGACCTGCACACTATTGTGATACAATCTTTGTGAAAGACTAAGTTTGAAGTTTGAAATACTGATGGCAGTCATCTGAGTAAAGGTATGTTTGCTACAGATTTTTATTGGATTAAAAGAATACATTTTTGAAATGGATTAAATTCCTACAATGCTTTCTGATGCACACTTTGAGTAGGTCCTGGGAAATAAGCTTTAGCCGCTCATGACCAAGTGTAGATGTAAACTTACCACTGTAGCATGAGATCTACCATTTCTTGTCTGTCTCTTAGGACACACATCTGGGGAAGCTGCACTTCAGTTACAGCTTCTATGATGTGCTAGATCTGGAATTAGGCAATGAGTCTCCCTCAACCTACAAATGCTGATTTAAAGTTTCATCAAAAAGAAACTGCTTCTCCCTCATACTTCCCCTTTGTGTCTCCACAGAAAACAATGGTGAACAAAGCACAATGCAACTATTGTAATGTTGCTCCAGACAGCTTATACTTCCTTGTCTTTTTCATACACTTTCAATACTCAGTGCACATTGGTTACATCTTTCTTAATCTAGTTGCCAAACAAACACACAATGTCCTTACCTCCAAACCAACCATCACACTGTGAGAGAGGTGTAGAGATTTCAGGTGACCATTTTTTTTCAGAAAATTTACTAAATTAATAGTTTTCTTCTGACGTGTTCCAGGAAGAGACAAGGATTAAATATCAACTACAGTACAGAGAATGAGATGGAGAGGGAGGGTGGAACACACATAACCTCAGCATACTTATAAGAACAGGTAACATCTTCTATACATTTTCATATCTAATATGAAATACATGTATTTCATGTATACTAATATGAAAGTATGAAATACAGGGTGAATATATTCTGCAGTATGTCAAGTACTTGGAAAATATTTTCAGTACTGAAAAAAATTATATGGACCAGATTTCTTGTTGCCATCTGAGGATTGATTTTTTTAGTTATTTATTGTTATTATTTTTTAATGGCAGTACTAGTAACTATTTGGTAACCTAGGGATGTTAGGAAGACATATTACATTTTCCAAAAATTACTTGATATCAGGCCAGCATCCACTCTGAGACCTGCATAACCATTCTCCAGGACAACAACAACAACAAAAACAAACAAACAAACAAACAAAAAACCCACAATGCTCTCATTTTTTTTTCTTTGAAAACTGTAAAAAAGTTTTCAAAGAAAAAAATAACTTTTACTTTTTTTCTGCACAGACCTGTGGCTCCAGTCTCCCTTAGGAAAGAACTAACAGAACAGTAACAATAAAAACTCAATTTCTAAATATATGGAATTTACACCTCAAACCTTTTCAGATTTGCCCTATAATCCACTTTTTTTTTTTTTTTTTTTCTTCTTTTGAAAGGAATCTACAAATAAGAAAATGGTCTGTGAGTTTTAGACCCATCTCTCCTGAACACTATTCCTGTAGGACAAATTGTATAGAAAAGGTACTTAATACTGTGTGGAAGGCATTAAGGGTAGGATCTATCCGAGACACAAATAACAAAAAGTACATATTTCTAAACTGGGAACTCCCACCTGCTACTGTCTGTATATGCCATTCCCTAAACCCCTCCCTTATTTGAAGCAATACATAACTTATTCTTTTGTGAAGATATGTAAGAATTAATGGGCTTAGTCTCTGTATCTAGGACTGCTATATAGGAAGTTCAACAACTACGGGTCTTTGAATGTTTTATCTTTTAAAAAAACTTTATGTTTTCTGGCAATGAATTATAAAACATCTTTGCATTTTATGTTACTCAAAGTTTAAGAAACAATTAAATACAACATATTTGAACAACTGAACTACAAAAGTAGCACATTTAAATTAAATTAAATTTGTACGAGTACTGAATACAAGCCAAATTTCTGTTTCCTTCTGGATCCAAACTAAAAATATCAGTAATTGCAAAGAGGTCTAGGGAAAACAATGAATGAAAAAAGTGAACCTGTCAGACAACACACTGCCAAATATCAGCCACAGACTTGATTTTGGAATGGAGGTTCATTCTAGATTTAACAGAAAAAAGGATAAAAGCCCTCTCCCCTCAACCACACAGAAATTAAGAGCTTCAAAGACTGAAAAAAATGTGGCCAGGTCTGCTTAATTTTTTTTTGGGGGGAATTGGCTAGAAAATTCATGTTTAGGTTATCACATTAGATGTCCAAAACTAAGCTGCATTTTTGCTGGAGTTTCCATTACATAGTGATTTGGTTAATGCCATTTTTATCTAAAAAGCACTAGTCAAGATGAACAGAATACTTTCCTTTGTCTTTTTTTTTTTTTTTTCTCCTTCCACAACTCACTAATAAAAAACCTTAAGTCTCACCCCTCCCTCACCCAGCTTCATTCTGGTCATGTTCTCCTGTTGCTTATTCTTCATTGACTCTAGTATTAATTTAATTAAAATAACTCGCAATGGAATAATGGATTACTAAACCAGAAGTATCCAGTAGCTTTTTGATGTGTTAGCAAGCTGAACTGCATGAGCTGATGCTAGAGAAGGTGCAAAGTAGGAAGATAAAGCAAGGCAAATGAGGGAAAAAGAAGAGCAGTGAGGAAACATGAAAAAGAAGACACGTCCACACATTAACCATCTACAAATTAACCTTAAATATACCAAGAAATCATACCTTCAAGATGCTGCCTCTTCCTGGTTGCTGTATCTCTCCATAATATATGTACATCTTAACATCGAATGACACATTTTGTTAAGACTTCCCACAAGCACAAAAATAAATTACTACATGAAGGCAAGACGATGAGATCCAGGCTCATTACTCATCCTATCAACAAACTATAGCTATACTAGCATATACATGATCTTTTGACATACACCACTGTAAAGTTATTTTATTAATGTCTTAATTATTGATCCCTCTTAAGCTGGTGTAACAAGCATTATCAGGATTGTCAAATGAAAAAGAGACCAGTTAAGCTTTTATTACATTATAGTAACACTTACATTAAGATAGTAGAAAGTTATTTTTAACTTGCTCCCCCATGAATGAGGATACAGAAATTGGAAACCAACTTTAGAAGATGCAGAGGGATTAAAGTTAGTGATAGTTTAACAGACTACTCCTCTATATGCAAGCCACAGAAACAGCAATCAATGCTTGACCACCGCCTCAACCACATTAAGTGCTGGATGTGCCATCATGCCTAACCCTTTAGAAGAACAATACAGTCGGTTAGTGACAACATGCACCATAACACGCCGAAGACACACCGCAGTGCACATGATGTCAGCTGCAGGTGTCGGCAAAGCAGCTTTGATGCTGCATGCAACTGAGCCAGCCCCACTCTTCCAACATGGTCCCACACACAGGGACAAGTCCGTCTCTTCAGCAGGGGAATGCAAGGGGCTGGGACCCCAGCTGCAGCCGAATACCAGCTCATGAGTGTCTTCTGTAAGAGACCATGGGCCAGCTCCCATCTAGTTTCCATTAATCTCTTGACCAGCCGACTGAACCGTCACCAAGGGAAGAAGAAGAAACATGGCTGTCTCCTTCATCCACCCTTTTCTCTCTCAATCTCCCCCCTCCCACAGAGCAATGAAGGAGTTAATGAGACTCTAATACCGCACACAGACCCTCTACCAAGCCATGCTCCTACGTACTCAACCACCGCTTGTGGCTGCGCATACAGCCGAACGCACTCGAGACCTCTGCTTTTCTGCTGCAGCCAATCGTAACCTGTGGTAAGAAAGGCTATGGGTATGGGGGGGTTGGGGGGGGATGGGGGTGGGGGGCTGATCTGTGGGAGCTGGGTAGTGGGTGGGGCTTGGCACCTGTGATAAATAATCAGGTCTCAAATAGGATTACAATTAAAATTTACAATTTATTAAATGAATAGAGGCAAGAAAACAGTGTTGGGTGTGCTGGGAGTCTCTGCTCCACCAGGATGCATACCTGTTACATCAGTTAGCTGTTTTTTATGCTCCTAGACTAATACATATTCATCGCTATTCCTAGAAAAGGCAGGGTTAGTATAATTAGTTTCCGGAATCCAAAATTTCTCCCGGATGCATGAGTTTTAGTCTCTGGTGGTCTTTCTGGGGGTTGCTCGTGCTGAAGGCTTGTAGTCTTCCTTCCAGGCTTTGTCCTGCAAGTCCCCCCTTTCTCCTTATTTGGTGGTATTCTTGTCAGCTATCCAAGGCTTGCACAGCATCCCATGCAAAAGTCAGCAATTTCCTAAAAAAACTCCTTGGTTCTTATCTCCTAGACCCGAGTCTCAATGTTCATCCTTCAAACCCTTTATTTACACGAATTGCTGGACCTTTCCTTCTCATGATACAAGAACTATGTACACTAATCACTGTTTTTCTTTGGTAGAAGGTTATATTTCATCATGCGGCCCTAGTATTATTCCATACTGACATGAATCAAATTGACACATTTCACAATCCCCCATTTCCTTTTTTTCATGGTATTGATTCATGTTTCCTCTTCAACTTTTGCTAGTAACAATTCGATCTCATCAGTCAGTTCTTGGGGAGGAGTCCATTTCTTAAGCATCATTATTGACACATCACCTTTCTTTACCGAAGTCATCAAAATTGGGTACTATTTATTATTTGGCTTATCACTAATGTAAAACAAGGTATCATACAAGGTATAAACAATAACATCATTACACCACATAAAAATAAAAATAACATCCTTTTAACCCATGGTCCACCGGGTAGCCATGAAAACAAATCCCAATCCATACCCCTCCAAATTTGTACTGGGACATGTGCAATTTTCTTCATTTCTTTTACAAGTTCATTCACAGCTTTTCCTTCATCATCAGTCTCTAAACAGCAATTACTAAGGTTAAATTTTCCACAGACTCCTCCTTCTTGTGCTAGCAAATAATCCAAAGCTAAGCAATTTTGATACAAAGCAGTTCTCATCTTGGTATTTCATTTTGCAATTAGTCCGAGTGCATCTCCAGTTTTATTCACAACTATTAGATTTTTAGCGACTGTGGGGATTTCATATTTTACTCCTGTTTCCATTTCATAATAGAATGAGTTGAATAACAGTCTGTGTTGCATTGACTCTCCTGTCACCTTCTCTGCATAGAGCATACTAAGTTAGGTTAAAAATGCAGCTTCCTATTTTCTGGCCTAGTATGACAGTATGGTACACCAGTAGACAGTATGATACACCAATGTTTGGGAGCTCAACCATCCCTGTTCTAGTAGTTACTATATATTGATTGCAGTTGTTGGCTGTAGCTTGGGCCAAGAAACTCACCCCAAGTAGGACTAGAAGAGGTCTGGTAAGGGCCATAGTGATTAGCGGTCACAGCCCGAAGGGGTTGCAGCCCTTGGCAGACCTTCCCAGCCGCAGCACCAGTTCCCTATCCGGTCTTGCCCTCTTCCCTAATCTTAGGGAAATCTTAAAATAAAAAGGGCTGTACACTGTGGATAGCCTACTGTTACCTTCAGGGGATCATGCTTAACTGATCCCTGTTACTGATAAATCTCTTCCCTTAATAGGTATCTATTCAAGAGTTTCTCTGTTTACTAATTTTACAGGAGTAATTGCAATAAAATTCCCACAGCAACTTAGCTTATACTCTCTGATGAAGGCTTCTTCAAGTCCATCTGATGGTTAGTTCAGCTTCTCCTGGTTCAGATGCAACTTTCCACTCTTTCACTGGACCTTTTACTTGCGACACTTGTCCATCCCTTCTCAACAGTTCTCACAGCCATTTTGGCTTCAGCTTTGTGAAGTCTCTCAGCTTTTTCCACAGGGCAGGAAACCAGGCTCACTTAGATGAGCTGTGCATGAGCACTATTGGGAAAAGACTGGCTACTGACTCCTTCCATTGTCTCAGCACACTTCCCACGGATGTATGGCATTAGGAAAATTCTCTTAGTGTCCTGGTTTTAGTTAGGATAGAGTTAATTTTCCTCCCAGTAGCTGGTATGGTGCTATGTTTTGGATTTAGGATGAGACTAATGTTGATAACACACTGATGTTTTAATTGTTGCAGAGCAATGCTAATACTAAGCCAAGGACTTTTTGGCTTCTTGCTCTGTCCTGCCAGCGGGCAGGTTAGGGGTGCAGCAAGAGCTGGGAGGGGACTGACCCAGGACAGCTGACCCAAACTGGCCAAAGGAGTATTCCATACCATCTGACGGCATGCTAAACAATATATAGGGGTGGCTAGCCGGGGTGGGGGGGCTGGCTGCTTGGAGATATGCTGGGCATCAGTCAGCGGGTGGTGAGCAATTGCATTGTGTATCACTTGTTTTGTACATATTATTATTTTATTTTCTGTCCTAATACACTGTCTCTATCTCAACCCATACGCTTCAGTTTTTCCCGTTTTTCTCCCCCATCCCAGAGAGGGAGGGGGGAGGGTGAGCGAACTGCTGTGTGGTGTTTAACTGCCAGCCGGGTTAAACCACAACACTTACTTCAGAAAAAAGACAAAACAAAGAAACAACAACAACAACAAACATAAGCCAAGTAGTAGGTACAATACAGAAAAATTATATGAAGAAAAGAAAGGATAACACCCTTCAATTGTTTTACTTTTAAAAGAATATTGGCATAAAAGGACAAAGTCATTGCCCATATCACAGTTCCGTAACAGAAAAAAATCTTCTGACACTGCAAAAATATCTCAGAAATTATATTTTGAGAAATAAAGCTCACTAATTAATTCACTAATTTCCTAAAGGCAGTATTTTCTGGATATCTCCCTTTTCACCAACACCATATTATATAACTACTTTATTGCTGTTTTTATTTAAGACTTTGAAAGCAACATTCTGGACAGTAATGCAAGCATTATTAGCTAATTTAATGGCAAACTCTTCCAGGACTTGTCATTTCATTTCATCTGTGTTTGCAAATTCACAGCTTTGTTGTTAAATGCATGTGAAGAATTACTATTTAAGAAACTGTTTTTCATTTCCAAAATGTCCATATGGGAAAGATTAGGTAATATCCCTTGTTTTAAAAGTCTCGATTTATTATTATTATTTTTATTTTTTTTTTAATCAGAAACCTTGTCTAGATATCCAAGCCATCAGGATTATTATTTTAATAGTGTATTACTGGATAGCTCTGAAGTCTCTAAGATAAACAGAATGGTTAAAAACATCAGAAGGAGAAAAAAAAATATTTTAAAAGTAGATGCCATAAGTAGCACTGATATTAAAAATCACAATTTGGTTGTCTGCACAAAGCTTCTAAGGTAGCTAAAGAACATCACAGACTGCCATAAATTTCAGAGCTCTGTATCCTCCATTCTCAAAATGTTCTGTTAATATTAAAAAGAGGGAAATGAATAGTCTGGGATTTTGTTACAAAGCACCAGCAAGTCTAACATTACACATACAACTGGAAAGTTGCAATGTTTATAGAAAGCCAGTTGTTTAAACTTCTACTGAAAGTCCTTAAATCTTCCTTGCTGACAGTTCAGAAGACAAGTAAGAAAAAAATGTCGGAATCCACTGTTTTAAGAAAGCAAGGCATTCAATTGGTCCAATTTTTGCTAAAAAGCTGGCTGAGTTTGAGTAGCCAGCTAAAACCAGTTTTAGCTGGTTTTTATGCTCCTAGGCTAATACATATTCATCACTATATTTCATCATGTGGCCCTAGTATTGTTCCATACTGACATGAATCAAATTGACATATTTCACAGCGCTTCTTTAAGGTGGCGGGTTATGTTGTTTCTGTGTTTGTAGTGAGTTGGTGGGGGAGCCTGAGTGGTGTATTCATGGTAGGCTCGGCTTCTGGTGGCAGTTCCCTGGTTGCAGTCAGAGCTGTAGGGCTGGGGCGTTCTACACAGCAGCTGCCTCCATCCACAGTGGCTTGTGGTGGGGAGTGCTCCTCCGTCCCTATGATAAGGGTGGGCTGGGCTGGGAGTCGTCGCTAGGCCTGGAGCTGTAGCCCAGCTTCTGCAGGTGCCACTCACTGAAGTAAAGCATCAGGCACAGTGAAGTGTGCCGAAAACACAGAATAAAGCAGTAGCAAGTTGGTTGGAGCCTCATGCAGAAGACATGATGATGCACAGAACAACCGAGAGGGGTGTGCCTTCAGTGTTGACAGATCGCAGCATGGCTCACTAGAGAGAAAAGGAGGTGTTCGGATCTAATTCTGCCCTAACCTGGCACATATTAGAATGTGCTCAACCCTAAATATCTGGAGAGTGAAGGACTGAGCTGTTGCATTTTGTAGGCATCAATGAAAGGAAAAAGGGGAAATTTGTTGCATGTTTGTATTCCTACGCACGAAATGTGGATGACCACGATTTGCAGTAACTGAAAAAGAGGTTGATATCTATAAGCTATTGCTACATATCATCCAGTGTGGAATTTTGTCTGTTACCTTCCTTTCACTGCATGTAGTCGTAGTATTAAGTAAACTTGTTCGTAAACTATTTATTTGAAAGTAATTGCCTGTTGGTGACTTTGCATATTGATGATAGAAACATGTTGTGTATTGGTGTGATGGTTTTACTTGGGTGGGCGGCCGAGCTCCACCACAACCGCTCTCTCAGTCCCCCTCCTCAAAGCGGAGTGGGGAGAAAATACGATGAAAGGGGCTCAAGGGTTGAGATAAGGATGAGGAGATCGCGCAGTAATTATTGTGATGGGCAAACCAGACTCAGCATAGGGAGACAGTAAGATTTATTGCTTATTACTAACAAGCTAGAGAAGTGAGAAACAAAGGAAAGAAACCAAAAGCACATTCTCCCCCATCCACCCTCTTCCACCTCCTCCCCCCGAGCGGCGCAGGGGAACGGGGGAATGGGGGTTATGGTCAGTCTATAGCACCTCTTCTCTGCCGCTCCTTCTCGGTCACTCTCGTCCCCTGTGCTGTGGGGTTCCACCCATGGGATGCAGTCCTTGCTGAACTGATCTGGTGCGGGCTGCCCACAGGCAGCAGCTCTTCAAGAACTGCTCCAGATATGGGTCCGTACCACAGGGTCCATCACTTGGGAGCAAACTGCTCCAACCTGGGTCCCCCATGGGCAGCAGCTCCTGCCGGGTCACCTGCTCCTGCGTGGTCTCCTCTCCACGGCTTACAGGTCTGGCCCGGAATCTGCTCTGGTAGGGGTCTTCCACAAGCCGCAGTCTTCATCGGGGCAGGTCCACCTGCTCCACCGTGGTCTCCTCCACGGGCTGCAGCATGGAACCCTGCTCCACCGTGGTACTCCATGGGCTGCAGGGGGACATCCTGCTTCACCATGATCCTCACCTCAGGCCACAGGGGACTTCTGCTCCGGCACCTGGAGCACCTCTTCCCCTCCTTCTTCACTGACCTTGGTGCCTGCAAGGCTGTTTCTCACTCCTCTCACTCTCCCAGCTGCTGAGTGGCACAGCGATTTTTTTTCCCGGTCTTAAATATGCTCTCACAGAGGCACAAAACAACAACACTTACTGGCTCAGCTCTGGTCAGTAGTGGGGCCCTTACCAAACATGGGGCAGCTTCTAGATCCTTCTCACAGAAGCCACCCCTATGGCCCCCTGCTACCAAAACCTTGCCACGTAAACACACTACAATTGGTGATAAAAAATAATTACATTGTGGAAAAGTGCATAGAAAATGCATTTTAACTTGCTGGACTTCTGTGTATATATAGGTGTGTGTGTGTGTATAACTGGAGAAAAAAAACTTCAAACTGTAATATATCTATGTGCTGTGAATACAGGTGGTCAGTTCCTACCAAGTTTCAAACAAACTTATACTCAGGTTTAATACAGTAGTCCTTAAAGTCCTCAGAACTGTAACAGTTACATGCTAAATAAAAGGAATTCATGACCATCTTTAGCCATGAAAGCAGTTTACCATTTTAACTGCCTTTTTAAACTGATATGAAGACAAAATATCTTGAGCATTAATTGTCTAGCTCATTTAAATTGCTTATTTTTTTTCCAAAATACTCGCATGATACTGGCTACGAATCTGATACATTTCCTGTTGTTATTGATAGGGAGTAATTCTTTTGGTTTAATGACAGTTGGATTAATGACTAAACCATGATTCATGTTTGTAGCTCCTTGAGAAAGGAAAAAAAAAATATATATAGTACTGAATAGTGCTTGATGTCTTAAAGTAAACAAAAAATATAACCTTAAACGGGACCCTTCTCATTTTAAGGTCTGCAATACTAAGCTCATAATTAATCTACACCATCAGAGCTAGGTAAGATGAATACAACTTTATAGAGGCATTAGCTTAAGAATGCTGCTACAGAACACGCTACTGAGGTGTTTTCCTGCCTTCTTCCTTTGGCAAACACCTGATGTTCAGAATGTAAAACATGCGTTCATGTTATAATTAATGCATGCACTTGGTGGAAATTCTGCGTTATGCCATTCAAAACCTTTTGCAGTGAAGGGAATTCCTGGGCTGTGTGAACCTGCTGCTGCAGCAGAGCCAGTAGCTGTTGGAGGTGTTACTTGGGGTGGAGGTGCACGCACCTCATAAACCTTTTGCAGCCTGCAGTCTGGGATCACCCCTTTTCTCTTTAACATGGTGATTTGCTGTATCCAGTACCTCACCCTTCCCTCAGAAGCCTCCTCTGCTCCCTTTGCATGGCTTTCCTTGCTGTCCCCGAACGAAAGCTTAGCTCACCCCACAGCAGGGAACGGTCTGTTTATTCCATGATTTGCAGCCATCAGCAGAACTTTCACATTTAGTTCACAACATAAAATAAATAAGCCAAGAAGGTGAAACACATTGGTGTCATTCCAGTTTTTCTTCTGTTTTTTTAGCACTGTTGACTGCGAAAAACACATAGGTTGGGTATATAACTCAGTCCTTTACAGATGGGGTCACTGTAAAGACAGCTGGCCTTTTCTGGCAGCATTGTGCTGTTGTGTTTGGTTTTGGACAGGTTCTCCTGAGAGCTCACCGCTACTGTGACAAGAGTTCTCTAAAAAGTGGCTCATTTGTCTCACTACTTAACACACGGAATATGTACAATGAATGAATGAAGGCATTTTCCTGCCTCTCTTTATAGTAAGACACCCAGCAACATGCAGTGACAGGGCAAGGAGGAGTAATTTTAATTTAATATTGGTGTATGAGAAACCACAAAAGAAAGAAAACATTTTCTGGAAAATTCTGCATATATATATATTGCATTGTATAGTCTTACAGACAAATGTACATCGAATACATGATATATTTTAAAACGCTAATTTAAAGAGGACAACAAATTATTATTTCTTTCTGTACAGACATAGGAGTGTGAATTGTTTTCCTGTTGCTATAGTCTGCTGTTCTTTAGGAGGAGTACTCATATTCCTCAGCACTGCGGCGTCCAAAATCCATCCAGCCCATGTAGTCTCTGTCATTTATCCTGTGTGTAGGATCGATACTCTGTACCCTGTTTCCCATAACTGAGAGCCTTCCAGTGGGACCTAGTGAAAAAGAGTGTGGGAGTGGAGAGAGTAAGTAGACATACTTTCATCCATTTTTGAGTGTTTTGTATTTGTTAGCAGATGTCTGCATGAAATAATTGAAACTGCTTGCCTTTATGTAGATCACGTAACACTGCTGTTATATCACTGGGGAAAATGCCACAAAACATTATGGGTAATGTTCTGACATTCCTTTTTTTAAATAAATAAATAAATAAATAAAATTAAACAGACTGTTTTCATCTCCTTCTGCTCCTGGCTGCCGCGAAGGAATATGGGTGCATTTTTCCTTTTTATTTCCTATTTTACTAGAGAAGGAAAGTCCAGGCCAGGACCTCCCCACAGTCCTGTGCTGTTTGAGCCATATATGTAAGGAGCTCCTACAGTGCAAATTCAGTAACAAGAGTTGTAGATTTATGAATTCCAGATTTCGTAAAGAAGTGTCCTGAAATTCAGAACACTGTGTCTGGAATTCACAGCTAGACGTGTTTAATGCTGGAATTACATGGGGCTTATTACTATTTCAGTTATATTTTCACTGCTTTTATAAAGTTTTCATAACTCTTTTCACAGCAGGGTGGGATGCTGATCTTTGATTTTGCCATAGCCTTTCTATCACCCTTGTTCAGGGCATCAAAGAAATGCAAATGTTTTGTTAGTAGTTGTAGAGGGATGGGAGAGGTAAATGTACCACAGAAAGAAAGCAAACATGCTGTAGACATGTACCTAAAACAAAATGACAAAACAATTCTATGAAAGTATGTTTGTCTACCCTTAAAGCCTCTAAACCCATTATATTCACAGGCATCATTCAAAACACCAAATTAGGTTGATGAGAATAGCTTCTTGGCACCAGACAGGGCTAGGACAGTGCAGGACCATCACTCAGACAGTGCTATTTAAGAGACGTCTGAGCCTGCAGTGACCTGTGGGTTGTAAGCGCTCCCCTGGTGCCATAATGGTCTGGCCTGAAAAGGGCTCTGCAGAGGACAGATTGGTGATGCATCTGTCACATCAGTGATGCACCTGTCTCAGCTACACAGTGCTGGATTCATGCTGAAAGCCTGCACATGAAGTGAATTGAAAGCTAGGGGTCACAATCAGTCAAAGGAATTCCTTAAGAGCACCTTCATTACTTTTTGTTAAATCACCAGAGATGTCCCAAGGATACTGCAGAATCAACAGCAAACAGCTTCAAAAATGTAGCAGTTTGACTACAGGGCTGCCATCTAGCTTCAGCCTCTTGGGAGAATTTAACTCTCCCTATTTTAACTGGAAATATTGACCAAAATTAGCCTTTCTATTAATCACAAGGGCAGATGCCATCACTGGTGATAGCTAGCACCAGCAAATGCAGACTCCCTTTTCACTGAGATGGAATTTTCTAGTGAGTGTTATGGCTTGTACAGGTTAAAAGTGACTAGTGCAGGAGATGTGAGTGTTCTGCAGAGGTTTCTGAAGTGTTGCCCTGAACCTTTATGTTAAATGAGAACATAATGTTTTGATGGGAAAGCAGTTGATCGGCAAATGTATGCATTGATTTAAGTTAAATAAACACTGCTTTGTTCCTGTGAATCTTCTCTTCTGCACTAGGAAGGTGTCCACTCCTTCCCATACACTTGATCTGGTTGAGCTATTTGGAAATGTCAGCCAAATATTTAAGAGAATATAATAGCTACATCAACTAGAATGAGAAGTTCGATTTCCTTGTGGGAAGGTGCCAAGGACTATAGAGGAGAAATGTAAGGAGGGCTCTGCTGTGCTGACTCCTGCTGCAAGATTCTTATCCAGTAACAGCTTTAACTGTAGCACTGAATTTTGTATCTGAATTGTTTTTCCACTAGATCATGTGAATTGCTAAAATTAATTTCTTTAATAGATATTGTGAAAATTGGTAATGTGAGATGGAGTCTCTCAGAATATATTAGAAGCGGTTATTTTTCTGCTTTTTCTGATTTGGCCCTCTTATGTACATGGATGAATGCATATGGCAGCATATGTAATGCATAAAATGCATGTGGCATCTCTTAATTGTAAACCACCACAAAAAATAAGAATGGGATTCTGTCTATAACAGAGGTCAGCAGCAAGGCTATAAGGAGGAGAGGATTAAATGATCTACATAGGGTTGTATGGAGAGACAGGGGAAAATAAAGCTTTTGCTTGTATAAATAAAGTGAATTTCATCCTAAACACAGCCTGGGGCTGGAACTGAGTTAAATTCTCAGTGTCTATATGCTCAGGTTACCCTAATTACTGCCTCTCAAGTTTTCAAGCTGTATTTCTCTATCTTACTTCCCTGCAGTACAAGGGGATAGATGAGAGTGAAGCTGTTGCAAGTAAACAAGATGTATAACCCTGTAAGTTGCATAGTGGCTTTTCCTGGGGCTTGCAGTCATTCTCTCTTGGAGGACACAGCAGTTAGGTTGCCCGTGGTGCTACTGTATTCAGGTACAAAGCAGTACCGAGATGAGAGAGTTCAAAAGGAAAAATGCTTTCTCGTGAGGAGTTGCAGTGGGCAATGGTTTTGATCTATTATGTTCTGTATACGTGGCATGTGTTTGTGCCTATGTGAAACATGCACTGTAAGATGTCAGAAACTGCTTTACTTTCTCTTATTAGCTCACATTGGTAATACAATTGTTTCCTCAAGTGACTAATGAATCTCACAATAATTCCAATCTTTTAATTGCAATACTGTACTATTGCCTCATGTCCTTGTTACAGAATCAGTGCCATGGAGATTTTAAGTAATTGCCAGATTCTGTCCAAAGGCTACCTGGGACAGAAAATCTAACAGGAATTGGCACTAATTATATATATATATGTGTGTGCGTGTATATATATTGTGTATATATATTTTTTTCTTTTGAGGAGGAGTTTTACAGTAGGTGAGAACAAGAATGGTCTCTACTTCTGGAATAACCAGGCAAAATCTACTTCCTTTCTTCTATAGCAATTTAGTAATTCATGCTAGATGATGACAGGGTTAACATCTAGGTATCTTTGAAGGAAATTCCACAGATACAGAAGTAGTACATAACCAGTACCTTTTCTGGCCTGCTGAAGATACTTGGCCAACAAAGCTCCAATGCTAGCCCTTTGGTCAGAGCTTCCATCCAGCCGTGGCGCAGATTTCAGGAGTCCAGTAGATGAAAGGGCGCGGGCATGTCGGTGATGTTCTGTCAAGCTCTGCTCAAGCTCAGCAGCCAGAAGGTTGTCATTGTGTGAGCCCCCAGTCTGCTGTCCGAAAGAACTCACTGAAAGCACAGCAAGGAACACGCAGATGCATATACCACTGTACATTGCTGGAGGAAAAAGGAATGACAGGCTGTTAGAATGACCAGACTTATTACATCATGTGTTATCCTCACCCCCAGCTTTCTTTGGAGGTGCTGGCTTCCAAGAAAATTGGTTTTAATTGCAGGTAACTGTGGGATCTGTCTTAAGCTGGACAACATGCATATGAGTAGTTAAATATCCATTGGTAAGAGGAAGATACCATAGTGAATTGGTTTTATCCCTTTCAGTGTATGTGTTATGTCTACCTGACTCACTCAGTTATTATTTTTTTCAAAGCTGCATTTCGGTAAAACATAAGGGAGCTATACCTAGCTTTTCAAAAAAATCTCAGGATTCAAACATTCTTGTACTTCCCATTGTACTAAAATCTGCTATTACAAATACTCAATTTTGACAAGTTCTGCAAAGAGCCTAAACTCTCTAACCCTTCATTGGTTTGAACTTCAGTATTCAAGAAGTTTTGTCTTGTTGTACAAGGAAAGAAGAAACAAAATCTTGTTACAGTGAAAACAAACAAACAAATCTAACACCACCCCAATCATTTGATCTAACAGCTGAGGTGGAAAAAGCTATGTAAGAAATAACATGAAATATAACCATATTTTTTCATATAAAACAGAGAATTCAGGTGTAAGACAATTCTGTTGCTTCCTTAAAGAAACACATATTAGACAAGACTGTGCCATTTTACTAGATCATTTGATCACACAAGCTGAAATTGTATTTTTGAAACACACAAGTTAGTCTGCTAAGAGGAGAAACAAGGTACCGAGTACTTAACACTATGAGGGTAATTTTCATTTATAAGTATCCATGAAAACATCTACATGGAAGTTTTTTATAGGTTACATTTTTGAACAGCATATCAAATATACTCTTCATTTTAGTGGAGGGGAAAATGAAGTTTGTTTGCCCACTACATACCAGCATGAAAACAGTCACAACCCATGAGATACCCCTGCTCAGCGTCCCCAGGCACCGAACTAGAAGCACCCCTCCAGCGAGCAGCAATTATAGGTCCTGTACCCAGGCAGGGTTTGGTACTTACACACCACAGCTCCTCTGCACCCTTTGTCACAGCGATCTCGTTTTACCCCGACTCCTGTGTGTTCACGGACCCGTTCAGGGCTCGGAACCCCCCAGCCCCACCCTCTTCCCCCATTTCCTAGGGATGCTGTGTGTGTCTGTCCCTGTGTGTCTGTCTCTGTGTGTGTGTGTGTGTGTGTGTGTCTGTCTGTCTGTGTGTCTGTCTGTCTGTGTGTCTGTCTGTCTGTCTGTGTGTCTGTCTGTGTGTGTGTGTGTGTGTGTGGGTGGGTGGGTGGGGGTCTGTCTCAGCCGCCCCTTACCTATCCCGAGGCTGGACCCTAGAGGTCGGAGCGACGCGGAGCCCCGAGAATCCAGCCAGGGACAAGAAGAAGTTGGAGAACGCCTCGGCGGCGGCCCCTTAAATAGGGGCGGCGGTATTTGCGCAGCGCTGACGCAGGTCTTCCTGCCCGCCGCCCTCGCCCCCCCGGGTCTGCTAGCCCACGCCGGCTACCGAGTCGCCGAGAGCTGCCCCCCCGACCCAGACACCACGGGGTGGGCTTCCCCCTCGACCCTGCAGCAGCAGCCGCCCCGAGCAGGGAGCTCCCTTCCCTCCCCATATCCCCCCATTGCCCCGGCACCGAGGGGCTCCCGATGCTCGTCCCGCGGCGGCCGGCAGGGGGCGACGGGGCCCCGCGAGGGGCGCCCCCCCTCAGCACGCCTCCTGGGGCCGCCCAGCCCGGCCCCCAGTCACTTGACGGGAGAAAGAAAATACAAATAACAACAATAACAGTAACAATAGTAATAAAAACTGAGGGAAGGCGGCACAGCCCGCAGAATTACCGGCCTGGAAAGGGGGTCTCCTGGTGGCGTGCTGGGGATGGGGTTGGGATTGTGGAAGTGCTCTCGCCATGCCCCAGCCTGTCAAAAGGGCGTTTGTCCCCAGAACGGTGTTCTGGCTGCTTTTCGTCTCCCACATAGGTGAGCACCGATGCCGGGTGAAGTTGCTGTCCCAAGCTGGTTAAGAAAGAGCAAACCCTCAACTTGCTTTGAGGACAGGAAAGTAAGTGGAAGCACATTGCTGGAGGAAAGAACAACGCTGAAACTGTTCCAGCAATACCCGTCCGAGTGCCAGTTTAATGTCTCTGTCTCTCCCTGGGGAAAAACAACAACAACAACCACCACAATACAGTAGTGTTTCTGATAACTCAATTTCACTGCTTTGTCTTAGAGGAAAAGATGCTCGCTGCTGTTAGACAATTAAACAGTCATCACTGAATTGAACCGTAGGTGCCTGGGAAAATTATCACAGTCTTTCTGGGAAGGTACAGTGCAATAACAATTCTGGGAGAGTCTCATCAAGCCCTTGTGAAACTTACTAGATAATGAGTTCCCAAGGAGCCAGTCCAGAGTTTAATAGAAGGGAAAGACAGAGAGCTTACTAATATGTGCATATGCATAATTCATAGCACAATATATATTTTATATAAATATAAAAGCAGCCATTTAAGCTGACATATTTGTCTGATTGAACAAATACACACTACAGGAATTCATTTATGTTGAGCTGATTTTGAATGTAAGTTCAATTACAGGATTGCACAAATGGAGTGAGAATTAGTGTATGTGTGTGCGTGCATGTGTATGCACATATGGCAGCCAATTCACTGTATTTGTTCCCATGTGTATACAGAAGAGGAACACACATAAAATCAAGTAGAAAATGCAGAAAGGTCTGCTGGACAGTTACGTATGTATATTACTGTGATCTTTGATATATTGCAAGACCATATTCTAACTTTTCCACTGTATCTCTGAACTGGTCGAATCACTGTGGTTCCAGTGACATGGTCAGATCAAGAGTGTCAGCAGAACATGTAGTTTTGTGCATCATGCTACCTATATGATCAATGACACTGACTGTAAATGCCTTTTTCTTTTCCCTATCTAGACCTCATAGTGAATTTTAAAAAAACTACAGCATGATGTCTGGTTATTAAAGTCAGCGGCACTGCTCTGTCTGTAACTGTGGCGGCAGATTTTTGAACATTGAATTTTCCTCACTGAATTCCTCACTCCTAGTATGTATAATCCTTGGAGATCACTTTCTGATTTACTGGCATTTTCTTTGGTGAAAGTTTGAAGTTGTGTTCAACTTCCAGTCCTTGGTAAATATATGATAATTATTGGCATTTTAGTATTATTTTGGGCAGAGATGAGAGAAATGAAAGCCTGTTCAGCTTGAATAATTTGACAGTAGGATTCTGAGGCAAGTTACCTGTGGAAACTTAGGCTGTGTATTACAGTCTGGTGTAGAACAAAGAGGAAAGAATTGGGGTTTGATTAGCCTGTTAGGTTCCAGGACCAAAGTGTTCATGTAACTACTGGGCATGTACCTTGTATGTGCAGAGTGCTAACTGCAGGAGGGCCTGGTGCCACCACCGCAGGTTGGGCAAGAAAAATGCTAACCCAGTGCCTGAGTTCAACCTTTGTTCCAATATGAAGGAAAGTACGTCAACTGCAGCAGACCTTGAGTAGTACTGCAAGACTCGAAGTGTAGATTCAAAACAAATTTAAACCTAAAAGTAACCCTGCAATGCAGTAAATGGTAATATAAATGCATATATAAATGCATCCCTTAGGTAGCAGCTGGAGGATAATACCATTTAAAGGCTATAAGGTTTTTTTTTTTTTTTTTTTTTTTTTTTTTTTAAACTCTAATCTCATCACAATCAAGATACCTCTGTCCTCAACTGTTTTCTGCCAAATGTTTTCTCCTGTGTAGCAGAGATGGCAGAAGGGTTTGTATAGCTGAGCATATATTTTGTACTGATCGAGCACAAAGCTCTGAGTTGGGCTTGAAGCAAGAAGACAGCATGGATGGATGGAGACAGGAGAGATACACACCTTGTTTATGTCTGTTCTGCAACTAAAATGGCCAGTGCCATTAGTAGAGTAAAGCAGGGCACAGTGAGCATTGGCATCTCAATCTTTCTCTGCTGTGAGATGGAGCAGAGCTTGTCTGTGAGTGTGAGAGTAAGCAGAAGCTTGGAAGTGCTCTGCTCTTTCCTACAGCAGTAAGCATGCACAGGCTGTACAATACTTCATTTCTGTCAATGTCCATGTGACTTTGTCTCTATTATTTTTCTTGGTCATATCACACACTGTTTGCAACAGCACAGTTGTCATGTGGACAGCATAGCAAGTTAGGAAGTCTATGTTTGATGCCTTTACTTTTTACCCCAGAATGAAACGTGGCTGTTATTCACTTCACATCATTCCATGGGTTTGGATTCCAAAACATTTAGGCTGCCTGTTAAATGAGGAGCAGTATATGCTGCCAAGAATAAGTACACTGGGAATTTAGACCTGGAAGGATAGAGCTGGGTGGCTGTCTTTTGGGGCTGGGGGGCCTCGTGTCTAGGAGGGTAACGGGAAATACATTCTTTTGTTCCTAAGCATTATGTCCTTTTCTGATTATCACTATGCAGTGTTTTTTTTTTTTTTTTTAATTATTATTTTAATTATTTATTTTCCTTTGGACCCTGATACTCAAGGGTAATCTTTACTATGTTGGGGCAAATTTGTTTCTTTTTGATGTGCAACAGATGGAGTGTTAGTCTGAAGGATTCCTAAGAAGTAGGAAGAATTGGTAGAGGATAGGAGGGAACAGAACAATATAGTTTTCCAGAACTAATGGATAGATTGGTGAGTATATTGTTTGACCAATTGCATGCCTTGTTGATGTATAGACAGTCTTGAATATATTTTAAGATAGTATGTTTTTCTGATACTGTTTTTTTATACGTTGATTCAGCCATTACCTTTTTGGTCTTTCATTTTTTCTAGTCTTTGAATTTTAATCCAACAATTTCTATCAAATGACTTCAGGCTTTCTCTTTTCTCTGAATTTCCATCCCACTTGGCAAGAAGATAAATTTTGCTTGGAGTCAACACAGAAACTGAGGAAGAAATTTTGGTTTTGGCGAAGTGAACAGGGATGTTGTCTTGAATTATAAGGAACCTGGGACCTCAGTCTGAACAGCGCGGACTTCCTTACACAGAACCATGCCTCAAACTAATAAATTAGTCTGAAATATATCAGACTAATACAGTAGACTAATATCAGACTAACACCCCTTAAGAAGGGTCCAGTAGAAGGAGATTAGCAGAGCTGGGGCTGAGGACCCAACACACACCTTAACCGTGTTTCAGGTGTTTATTTATTTATTTATTTATTCTGAAAAATCAAATTGATCTTATGTGGAAATTGGCTCTCTATACTGTAAATCCAATGACAGAATGGAGGCTTTTGTGCAAGATGGAGGCTTTTGTGGAAGCAGAAGGCTAGAAAAGGAAATCAAAGTACTCAACCAACCAACCAAACAAAACAAAACAAAAAAAAAACACCAAACCACTTTATATGTAAAGTGTTTGTTCCTAAGAAATTCTCTGATTACAGCAATACTTTGAGAGGTGTGGTTGAGTTTAAAAGGTAGGAAGTTGAAGGCTAACACTGACAAGCACAAAGTGAAAAATACAATAATTAGACTCATTCATGAAGAACAAGAAGTCTGTTTAATGCCTATTTTGTGGAATAATTTGGTGTTTAGTTCTCATCTTCCCTTTTCTTTATCATCTATGACATACCTTTGTTATTTTGCCATGTACATTTCAGGTAAAAATGGTGAAGAAAATAATAAATAAGATGTTGCATATCATCACAGAAGGAAGAAAATGACAACATGTGCCAGCTGTGCCTAAAGCATGTGAATTTATTCACTGCAGTGTGCTTCTAATTCCTGCTCCTGTGAAATACTTAAGAATATGCTTAAGTCCCTGAAAAGACAGAGGTTATATTACGCAAATGTGGTTTGTTAGTCAGAGAGGGATGACACACCTTTAAATATCTTCCTAAATGTTCTGCTGTGACACTCATGAAAAGTTCAACTTCTTTGAACTTGTTCTTTTGCTCTTTTGAAATCTTAGGGCTCTGTTCTCCCTTATTTTGTTTCATTTTAATGTCTAAACTTCAAAATTTCTTTTAGCTTCCTTCACTTTTTGTTACCTTGATATGTATAATGCACCTCAGGAGAATCCTTGCCCTTCAGTGGAGAGGTTTTCAACAGACCTTGTGTTTATTGTCATTCAGACTTGAAGTACCTCCTTTATCATTTAGTCTGAGAAAGCAGCTCTGTTAGCCCGCTTGTCTATGAAACTAAAACATGTATTCACAAGTATTGGAATCTGCTATATGTTGATGGGATCATTTATCATTTTAAATCATTGTACTTAAATAATTGTACTACAGCTCCCTCAGCCGCTCCTCGTAAGACTAGTTCTCCAGACCCCTCACCAGCTTTGTTGCCCTTCTCTGGACTCGCTCAAGCACCTCAATGTCCTTCTTGTAGTGAGGGGCCCAAAACTGAACACAGTACTCAAGGTGCGGCCTCACCAGAGCTGAGTACAGGGGGACAATCACTTCCCTATCCTGCTGGCCACTCTGTATCTTATACAAGCCACGATGCTGTTGGCCTTCTTGGCTACCTGAGCACACTGCTGGCTCACATTCAGACAACTGTCAACCAACACTCCTAGGTCCTTCTCTGCCAGGCAGCTTTCTAACCACTCATCTCCCAGCCTGTAGCTCTGTTTGGGGGTTGTTGTGCCCCAGGTGCAGGACCCGGCACTTGACCTTGTTGAACTTCATACCGTTGGCCTCAGCCCATCAGTCCAGCCTATCCAGATCCTCCTGTAGAGCCTTCCTACCCTCAAGAAGATCAACACACGCACCTAACTTGGTGTCACCTGCAAACTTACTGAGGGTGCACTCAATCCCCTCATCCAGATCATCGATAAAGATATTAAAGAGAATTGGCCCTAGTACTGAGCCCTGGGGGACTCCACTTTTGACTGACTTCCAACTAGATTTAACTCTATTAACCATGACTCTTTGGCCCGGCCATCCAGCCAGTTCTTAACCCAATGAACCGTGCATCAGTCCAAGCCATGAGCAGCCAGTGTCTTGAGGAGAATGCTGTGGGAAACGGTGTCAAAAGCCTTACTGAAGTCAAGGTAGACCACATCCACAGCCTTTCCCTCATCCACTACGTGCGTTACTTTGTCACAGAAGGAGATCAGGTTCATCAAGCGGAGTTGCCTTTCATAAACCCATGCTGACTGGGCCTGATCACCTGGTTGCCCTACAAGTGCCGCGTGATGACATTCAAGATAATCTGCTCCATGAGTTTCCATAGCACTGAGGTCAAACTAACAGGCCTATAGTTTCCCAGGTCAAGTTACTGTGTACCATATTGCATCAAGAAACAAATACAAAAGAGCTTTCAAAAAGTAGCATACTTAAAATGGAGAACATAAAACTGTTATTTATCATGTTTTCTTTGTAGGCTATACTGCATATGTGATATACTTAATTCTGTACTCTAAGTATTAAGTCATGTGAGTAAACAAGAGGCTGATTTCCATATCTATAATCTGATCCAACACCTATTGAAATGAGGAGGTTAGTTTCCAGTGCTTCTTTGCTGTAACATTGGCCTGAATTTTACATTCTGTCTTAAAGGAGAAAGACTGCATGCCACAATGGGGTGAATGGAGCTGGTTATCTGCTCCCTCATCATTCTTTTACTGTCTTGGCTCCCTGACTGCAGACACAAGATCAGAGCACAAGTCCAGAACTCTGTTCTGCTGTTTATGCTGTGTACAGTATAGTATGTTTCTGAATTATTTTTTCTTTGGTGTTCTGGAATTTCCTAAGAAACAATACTTCAGTTTTGTTTTTCACAGAACATCTGTACTGTCACATCCTAAGCCTTTGACATCAGGGCAGCTGAAGTGCAGCTTTATCTGCTGAGTGGCAGCAGTGCTGCAGTGTTGTGAGGACTGCTGAGAAACCTGAGTGCCCTGTTGGGAAGATAATGGGTTGGAGTGGATATAGGATTCAATCCAATCATATTGTATTGGGTCCTCACTACACACATCTATTGACTAAGCTGATTGGAAAATCATTTCTAAGGGCACTATCCTGAGTTTGCTGACCCTTGGTCTTGAGGATCTTAGCTGTTTGAAGAGTTTATTAGCATTACAAGGGTTGTTTACCTCTCACTGATAATTTCTTTTGTTCCTTATGTCTGAATTCAGAATGAGGATTTCTGTAAGGTTTCTTCTTTGGAGCCATTGCTGATCCTCTACAAATGAAATTGCCCTAGGTGATCTCCCTCATTACCATCCTGGCTTCTCTTTTCATTCTGTATAAACTCTGAGGGAAAAAATATTCATGAATATTCTCAGTGAAACAATACCAAAGAAAATGAAAGTAAATAGGAAGAGAAAATAACCTCTAATAATTCATAAAGTTATATATATATATATAAAAGCGTTAAAGAACAATGAAATACATGTCTATCTCAACAGAGAACAATACAGTTTTAAAGTTTTCCATTAGTTGAGAGCTCCTAACACTAACAGCATTAAACCAGCTTTTAAAGTAGCAAACAGTTGAGTACATTTTAAAGTTAGACTTTTATAACTGGGGCTTGGCTCTACTCCCAATAAAGAAAATCACAATTTAACTTGTTTATGGGCTATGAAAAACTTCATAGCTTTTCCTTCCTTCTCTGGAGTCATTGTATCAGAAGAGCTCTTAGAGAAGGCTTGCTTTCTCATGCTTCTTTTCTACTTAGGGAAAAATAGTAATTCCTCAACTCTTCAGTTTCCTTCTGAGATTAAATGGAATAAAGACCCTTAGGAACACAACTAAACATGCTGAACGTGCAGTGGAGCCACTACCTTCTCGGTGAGGTGACAGGACCGCTGGCTTCCTTTGATTAACAATGAAAGAACATCTTGTAGCTCTGCAACATTTAAGCAGTCTGTGTGAGTTGGGGGCTAGAAAGTGCACAAAGAAACGAAGAAATTTTAATGTTATCTGCTATATATGCATGCACAAATATATGCTGAGGGCCACCCAGCTAGAAAACAGCTTTGCAGAAAGGGACCGGGGGGTCCCGGTGGACAGCAAGTAAAAGAAGATGAATGGTGTCCTAGTCTGCAGTAGGAGGGATGTTTCCAGCAGGTCAAGAGGTGATCCTGTACCTCCCTGTACAGCACTGGTGAGGCCACACCTGGAGTGCTGGGTTCCATTTTGGTTTCCTGAATACAAGACAGACATGAAACTAGAAGAGAGTCCAGCATCTTTTTCTTAATAACACATGCCCTAAGTACTGTGTAACCAGGTATGTTCCCTGACTAGTATTTTGCAGTAGTTCTTCTATACACATTTTATAGATTTCAACAGCATTCTAGTTGAAGTAGAAGGAGTTTGTAGCATTTTTCCTCCTTTCTGTCACCCAATGCCCTCTCAACATCTCCTACATTCTGCTGACAGTAGGCAGAAAGGTTATTTGGCACCACTCTCCCTCTAGATTGAGTATAAATGCATCTTGTCATTGATTCCTGGTAAATTGCATATTTGCACATGGCTCCTTCCTGGTAAAGTTTTGGATAATATTCTTCTAGTTTTCTCTCTCTGTGTTTCCTTTCCTGTGTAGCCAGACTATGAGAGTGAGCATTGGTATAGCGCTTACTTTTTGCTAGTTTACTCTATGGTTAAAGTTCATCCTTGTTGATGTATGTTTTTGCCTCCCTCTTCTTTGCCTTATCTCCAGATTTTTTTTGTTACATTCAAATAGAAAAGAATTTTCAGCACAAGACAACATATTTTTAATAGGCACCAAAAAGGCACTGAGAAAATGACAATAATGTATTCATAGAATCATGGAATGATTTGGGCTGAAATGGACCTTTAAAGGTCACAGAATCACAGAATGGTTGAGATTGGAAGGGACCTCTGGATATCGTCTAGTCCACTCCTCCTGCCAAATGGGGTCACCTTGAGCACATTACCCAGGATTGTGTCCAGATGGCTTTTAAATATCTCCAGGGAAGGAGACTCCATAAAGGCTCTGGGCAACCTGTTCCAGTGCTCTGTCACCCTCTCAGTAAAGAAATTTTTCCTTATGTTCAGTCAGAACTTCCTGTGTTGCAGTTTATGCCCATTGTCTCTTGTCCTGTTGATGGGCACCACTGAGAAAACTCTGACCCCAACCTCTTGATGCCCTCCTTCAGATACACACATAGAACAGATCCCTCTGATGGGATCTGTGATACACACATAGAACAGAGCCTTCTCTTCTCCAGGCTAAACAAGCCCAGCTCCTGCAGCCTTTCATATGAGAAATGCTCCACTCCATTAATCCTTTCTGTAGCCCTTTGCTGGACTCTCTCCAGTAGCTCCATGTCCCTGTTGTACTGGGAAGACCAGAACTGGACACAATACTCCAGGTGAGGCTTCATCAGTGATGAGTAGAGGGGGAGGATCACCTCCCTTGACCTGCTAGCAATGCTCTTCTGAATGCAGCCCAGGTTACTGTTGGCCTTCTTGGCTACAAGTGCACATTGCTTGCTCATTGCTGGTTCATCTAATCCAGTCTATTGGATCATCCAGTCCAATATTTATTGAGTGTACAAATTCTGCTTTATTTTTACCCAGTCTATCTACACTTTTCTTCATTTTTGAAGAGTGTGCAAGGTTCTGTTTCTTTGAAGAAAGGAGAAAACAAGGAGACAATGTTTTTGCTTATGTTTCCAGACCCCTCAGATAGTGTTGTCAAAAATTCTGTTCTCAGTGCTAGTCCAGGCCATTTCTGAAGCTTGCTTCTCAGTCTGTTTCTGTGGTATCCCCTTGTTTCTGTCTTGTTCACAGCTCACTTGATCAAAAAGCAATAAGATCCACATTTTGCTCCCATAGGTCAAATCATAGAGGATCCACAGATAAACACTGTTACAGTGGTGAAAAACTGATACAAACTGCAAAGTGGTGGCCTTTGGTCAATCCATGTGATATTCTCTGCCCCCTAAAACCATTTCTTCTCTACATATCACTTTTAGTACAGAGATTTCAGGAATCTGTCTTTTTATAAGATGCTTCAATCTTAACGCCTTTTGTGTTCATTTGATATTTATCTATGTGGTGCTACAGCCTAAGAAATAATTTAACCTTCCCGCTTCCCAAGGCAGCTATACTTTATGTAACTTTTGATAGTACTGAATGACCCCTAACTTCTGCATTTTTAATTATGCTCCTTGAAACCTGTCAAGGTGTCTTTTCCTGCTGTGTTTAAACGTTGAGGAATGTGAATGCAAATTTATATAGGATATAGTCATTGATGCCACTAATTTCCCTTGAAACTTTCCATTGACCTCACTAGAAATTCTATCAAGCCTTTATTAGGCCTATAGCAGATTGCAGTGCCCATTACTCTTTTGTTTGTTTGTTTGTTTCTATCAGCTATGCCCGTTGCTATGAAAAGCTGTCTGTGAATTGTGTCCTTCCCAGAAAAAGCAGTTCTTAAGAGGCATGTACACAGTTCTTTCCAAGTCAACACTTTTACAATAATAACAGCTTCTCTGACGATTTACAGTAAATAGATGTGCTAGACAAGGGCCAAAGGCAATTAGAACTGTGGTGATGTGACCAGCCAAGAATGTAGTGTAGATCAGTGGGTAAATCTGATACTACAGCCTGCTTGCAGTACCTGTAGCTCCTGGTTTTCAATCAGCCGTCCTGATCTGAACTATATATATATATATTTTTTTTTTTTCCCAGAAGTAATTGCTACAGTAATGAAAATGACTTGAAGTAACAAGAATATTAAGATTTCATATTTTTTTGTTTTTATTTATTTTAACAGCATTAACAATATAAGGACATTACTGAATAATTCAGATGTGTTTAACTGAGGCATTCTCCCCAGCAACCAAAAGCTTTCCTAATGGTTTGCCTAGACATTGACTCCAGTCTCTGCTTGGAGAGTTTGATTTGCAGTGTCCCACCACTGTGCTAATATGTTTTCATTCATAGCTGTCTCAGTCATTAAATTGTTTGCCTACCTATAGACTGATAAATAATTTTCCCTATTTGGTTCTGTTGATTCATATTAATATTTCATGCTGCTGTAAGTTGATCTGGATGTTCGCATTAGTGAACATGTTTTTCTGTCTGACTTTAACACTTTGGTATTTAGTCAGCTCTACCATTTTTAAGAAAGCCATTGACAAATTTGCATGTATTTCTCTGCTGTAGATAAGCCATATATATGATTTTATGTACCATATTCCTGTTGTATCTTCTTACTTCTATTGTCATCTACCTTATCTAAAATGGTCCCTAATGGTCTTTTAGGCAGACCATATTTATGGATTTACTTTACTGAGTATTTACCAAGGAATGTAATTAGCTGTCAAGGGAAAATGGATGCTTTCTCACTGCCTTGTTTGTATTCTGTATTTGAGCAGAGTACACAAACTCTGCACCTAGTGTGAGCTTGAGTAAAACCTGAAAATCCCCTCCTAACTTTTCCTGCTGAAAAATAAGCTTTGTAGATGTATGTAATTAATGAAGCCTGCAAAATCTGATTGTGTCTTTATAAGTTTTGGAATGGAATATCTACTGCCTTTCTCATACTCCCATCAGCCCAAACTGGACTGAAGGTCTGTAAAGGGAAAAGTCTCTCTGTCTGCCACTCAAATTACAGAGCAAGGCATTCCATCAGGGGGACAGGCTGAGCTGCAGAAGCAAAGTCTAGGTGCAGGTATCCCTCTCCTGTTGTGAATTCCCAAGTATCTGGTAAAGACTGAGCCAAACAATGACCTATATGGGAAGAGCAAAAAAATCAAGTTCAAAAAAGTCTGCAGAGCAGTTCTGCACCTGATCTAGAGATCCTCTCCGTCTCAGGGAATGCTAGCCTGTCAGTGATATGTCTGCAGTCTTTAAAGTGTACTGGGGCAGAATGAGGTGCCTTGGATGAGACTGCTTGTCCTGGTTTCAGTTAGGACAGAGTTAATTTTCCTCCTAGTAGCTAGTAGGGTGCTATGTTTTGGATTAGGATGAGAAGAGTGCTGATAACATGCCGGTGTTTTAATTGTTACAGAGCAGTGCTTACACTAAGCCAAGGACTTTTCAGCTCCTTGCTCTGTCCTGCCAGCGGGCAGGCTGGGGGTGTAGCAAGAGCTGGGAGGGGACAGAGCCAGGACAGCTGACCCAAACTGGCCAAAGGAGTATTCCATACCATCTGACAGCATGCTAAACAATATATAGGGGTGGCTAGCTGGGGTGAGGGGACCAGCTGCTCGAGGAAAGACTAGGCATCAGTCAGCAGGTGGTGAGCAATTGCATTGTGCATCATTTGTTTCATACACACTATTATTATTGTTATTATTTCCTATCTTAATAAACTGTCTCTATCTCAACCCATAGGCTTCAGTTTTTCCCATTTCTCCCCCCCCATACCAGAGAGGGAGGTGGGAGGGTGAGCAAAGGGCTGCATGGTGTTTAGCTGCCAGTCGGCTTAAACCACAACACTGCTTCAAACTGAGCTGGGATTCACTCATTCAATTTTTTTTTTTTTTTCCCAAATTATTTCAAAATTTTCAAATTATTTCAAATTCTGAAAACAGAGGTTTCTTTTTGGAACAGAAGTGCCTTACCTTTGTTTCCCAGAAAACATCTGCTGTGGCCAGAACGATGCCAATAGATGGAATGTGAGTATATGGGGGTTGGCAGCAGTTTTTTTCAGGCTTCTGCCTAATTTACTACTATAAGGACAAGCAGGAATTAGGCCTTAAATCATCAGCTTCCACTTGTGACGTCTGTATGAGATGATGGCTTCCCTTGCTGGAAACTGAACACAGTTTGATGGCAAGGGAAAGAGTGTGGGGAAGGTAAAGCGAGCCTCCTTGCATGAACGTAATGCAGCTTGTAGCACTAATATGCTCCAGAAGTCATAGTGGAGACTTTTAAATCTCTAGTTTGCTCCCAAATGACCTGATTTTAAGAGCCTGTCCAAACCCATATGATACTCTTTTAGAGTACTTTAGGGCATTAGATTCCACAAGTGTTTGTTGTTCTACCCAATTAATTTGAAAGGCTGTGCCTCATCCCAAGAATAAATTGATGAAAAAGTTTTACAAATGTTGATCTTTGATAACAAAGCTGAAGGCACTTCAAATACAGCAAGCATAGGAAGTCACAAATATGTTAATTTTCTAAGAGTAGCAGTGCAACAGTAATAAGCTGGAGCGTCTTTTGTTGGGATTGTACAAGGTAGTGCTCAGTGAAATTTTATATCACATCAGAATCTCACTTATAGCAAAAGCTTGAAGTTTTTCATTCCAAACATAGCACAACCATTGGCCTGCTACAGTACTTTCCCAGACATGTTTCAGAGGAGCAAGAGAGCTTTATTACCTTTCCCAATTAATATTATACCATACAGTCTGGGAAAGCCCCCTACATCTCTCCCTCTCTTGTCTGGTCTATATTTTAGCTCTAATTATGTCTGGCACCTTTTCTCTAGGCAGCTCTTGGGCATTTTATTATTTGAGTTAACTTTGAGCTTTCACAGTGAGTTGTCTGTGGTCAGCTGTGAAGCACACATATGCCATGGTATTTGCTGGGATGATGTTCTTCTTGCAGCACAGATGAGACATTGTTGAGTATATTACATGGTTACCTTCTGCATGTCTGCCTCTGTAAATCATGAATGCAAAATGGGAAGGGGGTGTGGTGCTCAGTTGGGTCTTATCCCACAAAGGGCTGCAGCTCTGTGACCGTGGAGGTAGGAGCAAACAGCAAGGCAGGCAGGGACACAGATCTCACCAACTGGAGGCAGAGCCAGAGTACCTGAGCAAGGTGATCCAGGTGGGTCTGAAAACAGTATGCAAGGTCAGCCAAAAGTGTCATCATTGCCAAGAAAGTCCACAGAAACTTATTGCAGCTGAGATCTAAGCCCAGCCAAGGTTTCTCAAACATCTGTCCTCTCAGCAAGTTCAGCTCCTAGGATGGGTAAAGTACATGCTCCATACCCAGCAACATGCAAGCAGATATACACAACCTCAGACTGGAGTATTATCAGTGCTCTGAGAAACTACTACACCTTAAGTGCTCTGAACAGATTTGCTGAGGGTGCATATTGTACCATCATTTAAATTGTTGAGAAAAATACTGAATATTGGTACCAGTGACATGCCTTTTGTTGCCAGCAGGCAACCTAACGTAGGGCCATTGACTATGGCTAGGTAATAAAGGCACTAACAGCCTTAATGCTCCTGACTAGCCTCACCTGGGGCTTCCACCCATGCCTTCTGCCCATGGCCTCAGGTGCTCCATTTAAACTCAAGTTTGACCATTTGCTCCTGGTTTGAGTTATGTCACAGGTATCCATATTTCCAATCCTGCCTCTAGCATTGTTTCCTTGAGGGGCCTTGGACCAGGATTTTAGGTAGTTTCTCCCTAGTACTGTCTCTTGCGTGGTTATTAGGCCTATGCTACAGTGTTTAATTCAGTCCTATCTCTAGTCTCCAGGTTAGACCCTGGAACTAGTTCATTACTCTGCTCTTTCTGGGACTGTCAATAAACCCTGTTATCACCATCATGCTGCTTGCCATGTTCAAACGCTGTTGGAGTATGCGCTGGTTGTCATCTTTGGCTCCTGGCTTGTCACTCTTTGTGGAGCTGCTCTGCTCTTACTTCTCTGCAGTAGGTAAAATGACAAGGGAGATCTGTTGGTATTTTCAGTTTTTTATGGTTACAAAGTTCGAACAAGTTAGAATATTGTTTTATATAAAAAGGACAAAAAATATGGTGAATCTAAAGGAAGAATAGAGAATAATATTAAAGGAGAAGAATAAATAATTCCAATTGTTAAATACCTATCACTCTGAATCTGACCTAGCTTTTATTTTTCTGTGCAAATTGTCTTTGGCAATAAGATATCGGCAACACTATTTACTCCAACAACCCATTTCAAATGCTGTATTTTTTGTTGTTCTCCTCAGCTGCAAAGGCTTCCTGCAAGGAGCATTTCTGAGAAGGCTGAGGGGTCCTGTGGGGGTGGGGGGTGGGGGAGAAAAAAAGAGCCCTGCAAGAATTAAATCAGTGATGAGGTACTTGAATTCACCCCGGTGGGAAGTAGTAACACATATGCTAAAAAGAGAACGTGCAATATTGGAGGAGTTTTTTAGTTATTATTATTATTAGTTAAAAGGCTAAAACTGATAATTTCTGCAATGTAGGCAGGATGAGTCTGTGATATATGATCACAGTTATCTCAGCAAATCATACTGTGAACACAATACTTTCCTCTCAAGAATTATTTTATGTCTCAGTGCTGGCAAATTTGCCATAATTTTTCAATTGTTTTCTGTCAGTGCAGATCTTGTCTGTTTCTCAGTCTTTCAAGCCCACAGACTGTTTATCTGCATGCAGTAGCTGCATTTGCGTCTTCAGCTTGGCCTCTCTGACTCTAATACGTGATAAATAATAAGAGAATAATAATAGTAGCAAGATCTTTTTTCTGAGTCTGGAGTAACCTCTAGCTTTAAAGTCACTCTAAGAGTAACCATTAGTGCCCTTGCTTAGAGTACTAAAAGAGAAATGTGGATATAGCAAAAATGCTTAACTGCTGTTTTCATGATGTTAAGCTTAAGCTTAACAATTAACTGAAAAAAAGGAAATGGTCATGTATAGTACAAAGTATATGTCCAGAAGGATAGCTGCCTTGTACCAAAAACTGTGGTGTCCGCATCAACTTCTCTACTGCAAATTTTCTGGGAGTGATCAGTGTACAACATATTGGCTTTACAGAGAAGGGTAAAAATCTAGACACGGAAGGACCCAGGCCTCTCCTATGCTTTTTTTCTTTAGCAATCTCAGAGCTGCTTCTGGTGAGCAAATTAGCAAGCTAGTTGTTGACACCTGAAGTTTCCAAACAGAGAAGCAAGGGCTTGGGAAGTTGCAGAAAGCAGAACGATTCCTTAAAGTATATGGCAAGAGATCCTTAATGAGGCTGGGTGTAGAGTCGTCAAAGGGTCTCCTAATGAACGGGGGAGAGACATTGTATGGAGTGCAAGGGGGAAGAATAGCTGGGCAAAGCTTGTTTTGAGGTGTACTGGGTGGTTTTGATGTGAGGGGACAGAATTATGGGAGAGGTTAGCTTGATGTGGGAAAGATTTAGAGGGTTGCTCAGAAAGACCCTGGGTGTAAGTGGGTGAAGGAGGAGAGGCTAGTATGCAATAAATGGGATTAAACACAATCTCTGCAAGAGGAGGGAGGGAAAGTAATGTAGCTTTATTGTGGAGATGTATGAAGAGACCTAGTATAGGAGAAGACAGGGACACAAATATGGAAGGGTTCCCCCTGTCCTGTCCTTTTTCTGGAAAGGATGGGGGGAACATCCTGTCTCTTTTGCATGAGGGACAACCAAGGACTATGATGGAGAGTGGGTGAACACAGGGACTTTTTGCTTTGAGACTCTGCATTTTAAAGCTGGAATAAAGCTGTGAACTCTCTAGCTATCAACCTACATTACAGATGTGCCTAGCTGGCAATTTCAGAACTATGAAGCTAACAATACAATTCCTTTATTTCAGGTTGTCTTATTTGTGTACACACGAGAAACTCTTATTTTTGAGCAATTAAAAACATGTTTAGTCAATGTGGGTTTAGCAAACAAAAATGGGTAGAATTTTCAAGAGCACTTAGGACCAAAAGTTCCTTGGTTTTAAACTATTCTGTAATACTGAAACTGCTTTGTTTTTATGAAGCTTTTTTATTTTTATTTTTTTCCCATTAAGTTTTCTGGAGTTACTGTAATTTTGGGATTAAGCAAGCTGTCATGAAAAAGGTACACTCTTAGTAACTGTTGTCTGGAAAGTTCACAGAACTGACTATTTCTAGGGCTCTGAATATGTAGCTAGACTTGCTCCAAGATTCAGCAATGGGAGCTGTGGCTGCTTATAGCAATATTTTAGATTTCTGTAGGGAAGACCCAAAAATACAAAGCAGATCTTCCTTTGTTTAACATGTTTTCTATGCCTAAACATGTCAAATACAAGCACTCCAAAACAATATTTATATTCTAAAGTAAATATCCTCATTGGTAGACATCTGTATTCCTAATTCCATTCTTTATTTAAATATCTGTTAGAGAAAATGTCATGCCATATTTTTTCTGTTTGCACTGGTTTTCAGCTCCAGATGTTCTCCATGAAGTGGGAATAAGCCTGGATAACCCAGCAATCCTGCTGATGATATTGTGACAGTTACTTGGCATGCATGGCAGTCTGAGTATTAAAAATCACTAAAGTGTATCATCTGCAAATTAGATTGAAGTATTTAGGAACTTTGTTTCCTTCAATACTGAAGATAAATATGGATGGACGTTCCTCTTCCTCTGACCTTCTTATGTTCTCTTCTCTGTAGTAGACATATTCCTGTCTTTGTTCATCAACTTGCCTTGGGCTTAGCAAGAGTGGCACTTCATCCATAATTTCTTCTAAACAACACTACTCTTTAAGGATACATTTGGCACGTTGATGGCAAGATACAAAAATAATGCAAAGAAGAATAGTTTTTTTGTTCCTACTCTAATGTAGTCCTTTGTATGGTAGTCCTACCTGCACCACAAATGCAACCTCTGATTTTGAAATTGAATTGGCTTCTAAGGATTTCAGGAAAGCAAGGAGCATTTTTTTTTTTTTTTCTCTCAAAAAAGAGATGCCTAAATTATTATAAGGGGACAGGTTGATAGGTTCCTAAATGTTTGAGGCTAAACAGGACACTACAGCATCTGTTTGGCTGAGAATGCTCTGAGGAGATTCCCACATCACAGGCAGTGCTGACACCAGAGTCATAACAGAGAATTTTAGCATTTCTTCAGTTTCTTCCAGCATTAGGGCACTCCTACAGCTGTGCTGCCTCCTTTTGAGAGCAGTGGTCTCTCAGCTGCTGTATTAGCCCAATTTAGTACCCCATTTGCAGGGTCAGGTAGCATTACTTCTTTTGTCTGTTTTGTGGTAGGTTAGTTTCCACTCTGTTTTATGCTGGTGTACAGAGCTGGAATCATTGAAATTCACTTTCTGACCTGATGTGTCTGTCTGTGGTTGAAACATCACATATTCTTGTGAAGTTCTGGCCCCAGCTTTTCAACTTTATATAATCTGAAGTTAATGCCATATGGTATGCCAAGCAAACAGCCTTTGCTTAGCATAACCTTGTTCTGAGCAGGTTCTCATATCTGCATTGCTCAAGTGAGTGGCTTCCAAATCACATCATTGGGAAGATTTTCAGTAAGTTACAGTAAGTTTCCAGTAGTAACAGTAAACTTGTTCAGTTGAATCTTTACGAAGGAACTAAAACTGGACTCAGGAAAGGAAGAAACTTTTTGAGGGGAGGATGAGATTTTATATTAAGGAACTGATCTTCACCATATTTATGAACACCCAAGAACTGCTAAAAACAGGAATTAGAAGAGTGGTGCCATGGCAGGTTAGGCTATGGATGAGGCCTTTCAGTTTGGCAACTCAGATGAGAGCATCGCTGACAAAAGGATTTAATCAAACTCTATCTAATTGTCAACTATACTCTGGGCCCTAATGCTTGTGTAATTGATTTCAGCAGAGCCTGACTCCTTGTTTTTTTTTTGGTTTTTTTTTTTTTTTTTTTTTTTTTTTTTTTTTTTTTTTTAGTTTCTTCCTTATCTCTTCACCTGTCTACAGATCCTGTTTTAATATTTTACAGCTAGAAGCAGGAACAGCATGAATAAAACAAGTTTCTGATTTATGAAGTCTGTGTGACCATCGTTTAAGAATCCTTGTCAACTGTAGTAAGCCAGATTTAGGTGGATGTCAGTTATAGTGAAAAAGTATGAACGGAAAGAGAAATTATTTAGAGAGGGGAAAAAAAAGTGACATTTAAAATTCACCTCAAGCAGGAATTTTTGTTTGCTTCTTCATGTGAAAACACAAACAATACGTTTATTCAAGAAACTAATATTTCAGTGAAGTTGTTTCTGATTAATTTGAGACTTCTTTTCAAGATCTAATTTGCTAGCTTCCTGTAAAGATTATTAGAGCTCTTGGAAAAATCTTGGCAGAAACTCAAGGAAAATAAGTCAAATTTCTTAGCTCTTCTTTTTGTCCAGGAGTAAAAATGTTTCTATTTAAAATGACATTTTAAATTAAGTGGAGCTGCAAAAACACTGAAGCTATACTTTCCAAGAGAAGGCACAAAGCATTCTTTGAATGTAGGTACAGCAACTCTGGGAATGCAAATGGTTAACTATTGCCTAACGATACTTAAAAAAATTTTAAATATCAGTAGATAGAATACAAAATTATCAGAGCTCTGCACTCCAGATGATAAAAATAATAGGTTAGTGAGGTAGGACTTATTATTTGAATGTGAAGAACTTTTAACGAGGCTCACTGTAAATAACATTACTATGGAACTATGTTCTCCTGGACAAATTCTGTACAATTTTTCTTACCAGTATCTTTTTCAGTATCTCATTCAGTGTGAATGTGCTAGTGAAGAACCCTTCTTTGATACTGTCAGTTCATGCGTGTTGCTCCTTTGTTGGAGATGATTATGAGAATTCAAAGTTGATATTTTATGCCTATGTATGAAGTGGTTACATGAATAAATATAACTGGAAGTGCTCTCAAACAACTTTCAATAATTTACCAGCAGTTCTGGCTAACTGGGGAGGTTCCAGTTGATTGCAATGTGATGTCCATCTACAAGAAGGTCAGGAAGGAGGATCCATGGAACTACAGGCCTATGAGTCTAACTTCTTGTGCCAGGGAGGGTCATGGAGCAGAACATCCTGAGTGCCATCACACAGCACATACAGGACAAGCAGGTGATCACATAGAAACCCACTGCATGGGTTTTTGAAGGGCAGATCGTGCCTGACTAACCTGATCTCCTTCTACAGTAACATGACCTGCTTAGTGGACAAGGGAAAGGCTGTGGATGTGGTTTACTCAGACTTCAGCAAGGCATTTGGTATTGTTTCCAACAGCAGTCTCCTGGAGAAACCCGCTGCTCATGGCTTGGATGGATGTATTTTTCACTGTGTGAAAAACTGGCTGGGTGGCCAGGCCCAAAGGGCCACTGTGAATGGAGTTGTATCCCGTTGGTGGCTGGTGTCCAGTGGTGTTACCCAGGGCTCAGCACTAGGCCCAATTGTGTTTAAGATTTTTATTGGCGCTCTTGGGGAGGAGATTAAGTGCACCCTCAGTGCGTTTGCAGATGACACCAAGTTGGGCAGGACTGTTGTTCTGCCTTGCAGAGGGATATGGATAGACTGAACTGAAGGCCTGCATCCAATTGTATGGGATTCAACAAGGCTAAGTGCTGGATGCTGCACTTGGGTCAAAACAAACTCATGCAGTGGTATAGGCTTGGGGATGGGTGGCTGGAAAGTTGCCCAGCAGAAAAGGACATGGGGATGCTGGTTGACAGCCGGCTGAACGTGAGCCAGTGATGTGCCCAATTGGCTGAGAAGGTAGTCCAGGATGGCACTGACATTATAAATTGTGTAGTCAGCAGAACTATACAAGTGATTACTCATCACTGGTGAGACCACCCCTTCAGTAATGTGCTCTGTTTTGGGCTCCTCTCTAGATGAAGGATAGTGACTTGCTTTAGCATGTGCAAGGAGGAGCAACAAAGCTGATGAAGGGACTGGAAAACAAGACATGAGTTGCTGCTGAGGGAGCTGGGGCTGTTAAGTCTGGAGAGAAGGAGGCTGAGGGCAGATCTCATATTTCAGGTAGTTGTAGAGAGTGGCTTTAAGGTAAGGTTCGTGTTAAACTGGTCTCTCCTGGTTAACCTATGCAAAGTTTATTGCACAGTGCAGGAGAAGCAAACAGCTCTGCATCCAAAGGTACTTTCATCTGCCAGCCATGCTTGTCTATCCTTTGTGCCATGAACTGGCCATATCAATCCACAATATGTGAAGCACTTCTGTTACAAGAATAATGAATATGTTGATATCATCACAATTACTATGACATCAAGTTTTCCCTGATGTTACAAACACTCGCAATAGCACTCGAGTTTTCATTTTCTTGGCATAAGTTTTGAGAATAGTTTCTGTCTTGGAGTTTTGCTATTCCACCATGGACTGGGAGGGAGAGTTCTGTCTATCTGCATAATGTTTGGTGCTTAACTGAGGATTTGAAATTCCTATTTGCAGCAGTGGAGATCCATTGGTCGAAAATTTAAAACAGATTGCCATGGGGAAGTACAGAGAAGCTGCATTAGGTTGCTTAAGCTAGATTTAATAGCTGAAAAACTGCTTTTAGGTTACTACTGCTCTTAAATAAGCAAAATACTTTGTGAATAATACATTGCAAGAAGGAAGACTTTTTGTGAAGAGTTTGAAGCTTAATGTTTTCTAAAATATATTTTAGAAAGATATAGAAGTGTTCCTGGGAGGATTCAGTGTCCTTGTCAGGGACTGACAGTTTTCTGGGACTGCCTTGTCACCATGTGATCTTTTTTACTCTGGTCTGCTTATTTTTCTGTTTTCAGCAGAAGCTGACACTTCTGTGGCAAAGTTCGTGCTATACATTCAAACATCAGAGACAAGGACATTATTTTACAGATCACATTTCATATCTAGTATACAACACTTTCTCATAAGCTTCCCAAATACTCAGTTTACATGAATATCACCCAAATGTAAGGAATTGCAGATACGAAGTCCAGCCAATATTTATGGAGATGGATCACTGCTCTGACTCCGGTGTTTTCATGTTAAAACCTACCTAACTTTGATGAACTGATTTATGAATCAGTGATTCTATGCTTTCCAGGTGTGCAGCTTTTCATGAAATTTCTGAGCCTTTGTATCAGTGACAGCTTTTGGCTTGATGAAAGAGTTTCTGAATTTTAGGATTCTATGATCCCCACCATATGTGGCAGACCTTTGGCAGAGTGGATGGTGAACGTAATGCTTCAGCACACAGTGCAAAGGTCTGGAGCAAAGGGAATTGATGGCTTTCCAAAGACAGTTGTGCATCTACCTAGATGAAGGCACTTCATTAATGGCAGTTGGCTTTCATAACACTCCTGGGCTATTTTGCTAGAGGAACTTTGAGAAAAGGCTGATCCTCAAGACCTTGAGAGGTAGCACCTTCACAAAAAGTTACAAGCATGGCATAATCTCTTTAGGGTGTTCCAAGTGTTACTGTTATGCAAACTCTAGTCACAGTGCTGACTTGATGTTAAACTCTGATTCTTGTAAGAGCGAGTCTATTACCTCCTCCGGGATCTCAACCTTTAAGGATTTTGACATTACTTTAATATCAGTATAATTTTGTTTCTGTTGAATGACATATGTGAAGGAAAATTAGACCCTATTACTATATTAGATTAACTTGGTTTCTGTTGTTGGCTATTTTTGTCCCAATTACTTTTGTTCCACTTAAACTGATATGAATATGGAGCTGACATCTACCTGCATTCCAACCCATAAGTACTCAGCATTTCACAAAGGTCAAGAAACTTTAAGGTACGTACTAAATGCTATCCTGAAGGCTGAGAATTAATAGTTGTTTACTCTAAATTGTAGAGATTTTTAGGAATAATTAAAGACAATAATACCCAGACATTTAAAGCAGCTAAACGAGAACATAAATGCATTTTTTTTTTTATTTCCAATATAAATCTGTTATTTTTATATCTTTGATCTTTCCATTTCTTATTTAACATCTTTTATTTACACATTTTATATATATATATATATATCAGGGAAAAGGATAGAAATTATTATTCGAGGATTTTAAGAAATATTTTTGTGATTTTTTTTTTTTAACCAACTTTTTTGTCTAGAATTTAGAATACTGAAGGAAGTTAATGCAGGAGAGAGAAAAATGAACTATGTATCCCAAATGATTTTCAAGAACGTATTTTGAGATGCTTCTGTGCTGCAGTAAGCTGTAGTGAAAGAGAATCTGATAGCCCCAGTCATGTTTAATCATGGATGTTTTGAATAATCTGTGAACAGGTATATCTGACAGATGGAAATACTACATATTTTGTAGTTCTCTGCTCCTTCAGTGAGTATGTGATCTGTATGTATTTTACTTCTGTGTTTATATACATGCACAGCCTTATGAAGCAAATGCTTTCTTCCTTACTTTGCTTCCCTTATATTTGTAACTGAGTATTCTACTTTACAGGTAGCATTTAAGTAATGCAGTGTGAGGGGACATAATTGAAAGTATTCTGTTATCTTAGGGAAAAGGAACATCAAACTAGCCTGTAAGTTATTTTTTGTTGAGTATACGTTTGAAGTTTAGAATTGCTTTTATAAGGAAAGTGATGATTCTTGTGGCAACTAAAGGAAAAAATCAATGTTCAGAGCACTTCACTGAAGAGGTTAGGTGGACACTTACTGAACTGCCATTGGCTCTGACTTGTCAGAAGCACTTGATCTTTCGGAGTGCAAAACCTGATGTCTTTGCAATCTAAACTGGCTCATTTTGTGAGCACTGGGCCAAGTGCTTGTCTCAGCTGACTGTATTGGTCTAAAAATAAATGTATTTGATTTATTGCCTTTTTTATTTGACAACAGGGAGTGATTATTTGCTTGTTTTCTGCGGTTATAAACACCAGGAAAACACTATCTTTAATGTGGTGTCTTTTCTTCACATTAGTGTACTCTAAATGGTAAGACAACTCATACCTGTGCACAAAAAGCTCTAATAGGATCCATAATTTCAACTTTGGCTTTTGGAAACTTTGCAGAGCATTGCGGCTGAAATTTCAATACCGAGTCCTTAAGGTACAGTGCTGTGCACTGCATCTTACAGAGTTGTGAAGGCCATTCAACAACTCAATGCATGGATCTTCAGGAAGGGGGAGAATGTATGGAACTATATAGAGCACCTGGAGTGGGAGACAATGTTTGGACTGTAAAAGCACAGTTCTCAGAAGGGAGAATGCAGCAGACAGTCTGCTGCACCCTTAATGTAGTTTAATTTGGTAGGCAATGAAGCACCACATAGCTGCTTGCTCACTCCTTCCTCACAGTGAGATGGAGAAGAAAATAGGAATGGTAAAAGTGATAAATCTTGTGGGCTGAGATAAAGACAATTTAATAGGTAAAACAAAAGTTGTGCATAGAAGCAAAGCAAGCAAGATAAGAAATTCATCCACTACTTCCCATATGTAGGCAGATATTTAGCTGTTTGGAGGAAAGCAGGGACTTTTTATTTTAATGATTACTTGGGAAGACAAAATGCCATAACTGCAAACATTCCTACCCCCAATTACTTTCCATCAGATTTTATTGCTGAAGATAGTATCATATGATATGGGGTAACCCTTTAGTCACTTGGCGTCAGCCAACCCAATTGTGTCCCCTCACAGCTTCTTGTGTAGCTCCAGCCTTAGTGGCAGGCAGTTTGAGAGGGGGGGAGAGAGCAGATCGTGATGCTGTGTAAGCACTGCTCAGCAACAACTAAAACATTGGTGTGTTATCAACAATGTTATCTTCACAAATTCAAAGCATACTACTGTGCAAGCTTCTGTGAAGAAAATAATTCTATTCCAGCCAAAACCAGTACACGTATGCATGACTACCTTCATGGAGGCTGTTTTTATGCCCTGAGCATGAATGTCCTTCTCTATTTATGAATAGAAGCTTACTGCTTCATGTGACTTTTCTTACCCACTTGCACAAGAGGGAAACAAAACCGAACAGTTTCTTCCTTCTGCGTTCTCTTGATCACAGCAAGAAGTAGTGAACAAGCAACTCTTCCTCTATCAGATGAAGATCTGTTGCAGCTATGAGGAGTTAGAGATGGGGCTATATAACTCTGTACAAGTATAAAAGCTCTGTGATGATCTTGCACATTAGTACTTTCATCTTTGAAATCATTCTTCTTGCTGTAAAGAGGAATGCTTTCAAGGTGAGGAAAGACTGTTGGATTATTTATTCAAACCCTTTGAGTGTATTAGTCCATAAGTCATCACTAATTAAACTGAGTTGAAGAGCTTAGTTATAGTACATCCTCCAAACAGTCTGTAGTTGTTGCCAGATGCCTTCTGAAATATAGTCTGACTCCTTTTGTATATTCCAGGTGGTAATAATCTTCTCAGATACAAATTTGTGCCTTAAGCTTCATTTTGAGGTCAACTAGTTTCTGTCAGATGCAACAACATTATAGTAGACTAAATATATAGTTGTGGTATAGTTGTCTAAATTAACTAGGAAAATAAAACTAATATTCACATTTCAAAGAAAATGTACAGCATTGAAGAGGCTTTCAGGGTAGGGTGTAGTTGCATTACCAGAGTGTTCCCTAGGCTTCCAACATTAGATGCTATTGCATCTAATAGCCCCCCCATATAGCATGATGCTATTGCATCATGTCCCCGTGTCCCCCCCCCCCCCCCATTGGGATGACTTTGGGTGAGATTTGAACACTTGGTTATACTGGGTGTCTCCACAGAAACTTAGAAATCTCTATAGAGTCTAAGTGCCTTTTAATGTGTTAATTTCCAGGCTGTGCACCTGTGTATTTCATGCATGTTAGCTTGCTTTTGCAGGCAGTAAATTATCACCAGCAATCCAAAGAACCTGTGTAACGGTTGCTGTAATAAATTACACTTAACTGCATTGTTCTCTTAACCGTGATAGTTCTCACTGAACGCAACTAGAGTAAGGGCATGTTATGTTGTCGGTGAATCCGTGATTGTGATAATTCAGTGCTCTGAATCTGAACAGAACCATACTGATTACTGTGTTATCGGTGAATCTGTGATTGTGTCAGTTCAGTACCCTGAACTATCAGGGGTACTGAACTACCCACAGCTGGACCCGTAACAGTTAATCAGTTGCACCCCTTAATGCAACAATACTATTGGTCTTTTGGTGTAAGACACCTCCCTGAATTTATAAATGACTTTCAGAAATTGTTCTATGATTTTATCTTGTATGTCCTAAAAAAATAAAAAATAAAAAAAAAATCAATACAATTCTTCAGTTTTAATTACCTAACTGATATTGTACACAGAGATAACACAGACTGCAGACTGTAGGGTGGTTCTTAAGTGTCACATTAGCCTCCTTTGCTCCAGACATGGTAAGATCTCAGCTCAATTTCTTGTCTGAGTCTCTTCAGTTGCAGGTGCAGTTTTTAGATCTATAGTAAAGACTTAATCTGATTCTCACAAAATTTTATTAGATTTTACTAGATTTAATAAGATTTTATTAGGTTTAATTTTATTAGATAATACCTCAGTTGGAGGCTGACTAATTCCCACTAATTTCTAGTGTTTCTCCATTAGCCACTTCACTCTTCATGTAATATGTTCTTTGTATTTTAGATTTTAGAAACTGTCTGCTGTACAATACTATAATTGCTTCACAAATGGCCATTATATCTATGTAATTATTTTTATAAACTGTTCTTGCCACTTAATAGTGTTTAACTAATAGAGGTGGAGCTTGACCAAAAAGTTAGTATTACCTTTCTTTCAGTGATGAGAGAGTCAATGGGAGTGAACTTGTCATGGCTATCATAAAAAAAAAAAAAAAAAAAAAAAAAAAAAAAAAAAAAAGTCAGAATTGCCAGATGTTTTAACTTGTATGTGGATGTTATTTTCCCACTGGGAGCTGTTTACCCACATGTAGTGTCAGGATTCAAATCATGTTTAAGAATAACATTTTACAACAACAGATTTTGGTGTTATAAGGACAGGGCTTTTACTGCACATATTCCCATGTAGGCAGAAGTGATAGGGAACAGATTGAGCAGGGAACAATAAATGTCTCTCTTAAATGGTCTTTAAGATTTGCAGGAGTGAAAGTAAATAATTTTTTCATCAAAAGCCAAAATGCTGTACTCTCACTCTTCTCTAAGCAGAGAGAGAATGAGGTTGCAATAGAAGTCAAGAGGAAATGGGCACAAACTGGTGGCTCCCTCTGAACATGAGGAAGCACCTTTTCATGGCGAGGGTGATGGAGCACTGGCACAGATAGCACAAAGAGGCTGTGGAATCTCTGTCCTTGGAGATCTTCAAAAGCTTCCTGGAGACTGGATGCAGTGATTCTGTGATTTTTTTGTAATATGAGGCTTGAAATGATAGGACTTTGATGCCAATGTAATGAAAATATGGTGAAGGATCTTAACTAGAGTAGAACAGGTTCTCATTTTTAATATTTTATTGATGTTTGATTTCTGAATGGCTTAAAAATGACATACAAATAATAGATGTTACAAACCTGAATGCTACATAATTTATCAATTTCAGGTACAGCAGAACAAATATATAACAAAGCTATTGGCTTTCTGGACTTCCAAAATATCTGTAAGAATTGATTATAATACTTAAGCTGTGTATTAAACGCTAATCTTTTAAAAGTATTTATAATTAGGATGTTAACAAGAAGCCAGTTTCCTTTTTACTATGGTGTAGCACTGCCTGGAGGTGGGAGAAGGTATATTGATTTAATGAATTATTTATTATTTCAATACATTCACTGAACCTGATATGGTTCATATCAGCCTAATCAGCCTACCAAATAAGGCTTTGGTAAGCAAATGTGGAACAAAACTGAGTACTGATGTGGAAGCAATGCTGGGAATCAAGCCCAACTCTTCCCACAATGTAGACAGGACAGTGTGTGTGGGGGGGGGGGGACACGACACTATATCCTGTGTACAGGTCTATACAGCTATATATGAATTTTCAGGCTCATTTATAGGGATCCCCAGGCAGACAGTGGTCTCACTGTAGATGGAAAAGGAGATGTACAGCTGCACTAGTACTCAGTGATGACAAAGCTCCAGTGTATCCCCATTAGAGTAAATTTCTAACAAATGAACCTAGTCATTACCATTAAAATACAAACAACTCCTACCTGTTACATTTGAGTCCTAAACATCTTATTGGAAATTATAGGCATAAATGCTTCTTACTGATAGAGGTTCAAATGCAGAGACAAATCCTAATCAGCAGAGGACCTGATGTGTTTTGAAGTGTAGGGATCCTTATTTGCATTCTACCTAACTTGGACAATTTACCAAAGTAGGAGAAAAGCTGAAAACAAAAGCCTTAGAACTTAGCTACTTTAATGGTAGGGCAGATGCTTTGTACTTTCACAATTGCTTTGTAATGGAAAGAAGACAGGCTTTATCATTAGACTATGGTAGTTTTCTAAATGGAAAATAGCACCTATAATGACAACCTAGCATCAACCCCACTACTGTGATGCACTGCAATTACATGCTTGTTTGCTGTATCATCTCTTTATCTCTGCTATCAGAGAGTATTCTGGAGATATCATAATCTGTTCTTCTCTGCTGTTTTGACTGGTTTCCTGTCCTATCTATACAATTTGATAATGGAAAGAGGATGTTACCTATTTCCAAGACCTATGATTCCTAATAAACAGAGTGGGAGAAACAGCTACAGCAGACAGGCTCATGGACCATAAATTGCTATGTAAGAGATGTTTTTATAATTCTCGGCCTCCGCAGCAGTATGTCCTGATTCCCTGACCTGTTGTAGCAAAGTAGAGCTTGCCAGAAGAATGCAACTAAAGAATTTTTGTGCTGAGTTTATCATAAAATGCTCTGTCCTGGTCCTAGGAATGTAAGAATTGGCAGATTGAAATATCCTTCACTGCACTGAAATCTTATTCCTTACAAATATCTGATGGGAGAATCTGATGGGAGCAGGTGGAAAGAAAGCACATTTCCCCTGGCAGGTTACCAGTGCCAACCTTCTTCTACAGATCTGTGTGCAGACTAGGTTGACAATGATATTACATAAAGGGGAATACAGTACGTGCTACAGAACCTTTTCTTAGTCCAAAAAAAAAGCCCCACCCCTAAAATTCCCAGTGCAGGATTTTGTAGAATCTCTTGATAAAGCTGCACATGAATGAACGCTACTGAATGTTTAATGCTCCTTTTTGTTCAAGTTTACACATAAAAATAAGACTAAAATTGCCACCATTAAAAGTGCAGAGAAAGCCTCCAGGAAGCCATTTGGTGCTACTGTAATAAATGTTCATTATTAACACTACTTTGTGAACTAAGAACAAAGCTATTTTGTTGGTATGACAGACCTGCTGTGTACATCTCTGAAGCATGCTAGCGATACATGTTGAAGCAAGTACTGGTATTTGACAAGAGTCTTTACTAATTCCTCAGATTTACCCTTATTAGCAATAGAAATAATCATATTCTGCATTATTTATTTGAAGATGCTGAGTAAATTATTGGGCATATTAAGAGCATTTCAATGTTTTTCACTACACTGTCCAGTTCAGATCACCTTATGGCCCTAAGCAGGTTTATTTAATACATTTGTGATACATACTTTTTACATATTTTTATATGGAGTTTGCATTAGTCCCCACTGAGCCCTTCCTGTGGGTCTGAAAAGTATATTCCTTTGATACTGGAGACTCAGGAGCTGAGAACATGCTGAGTCTCTGTTAGCATTTAACACCAGGTTTTTCTGTAATTGATGTGGGAGTTGTCAACAAAATGATCCACTTACGGGGCAGCAATATTGACAATCTAATGGATAAATCAAGTAGGTCTGTTAGTGGGCTGTATTACATCTCCATGTCAGAGAAGCATTTTTGTGAGAAAGGTCTCACTGGAAAACAAATTAAGCATAAGCCAGCAATATGCACCAGCAGCAAAGAAGGCCAACCTTGTAAGGAAGACATGGAGTTATTGGAATGAGCCCAATGTAGGGCCACAAAGGTGATCAAAGGACAAGTCTATCTCCTATATGGTGAGAAGTGGACAAAGGTTGGATTATTTAGCCTAAAGAAGATAAGGTGTGGGGTGGGGAAATCTCATTCCTTGCAAATACCTGATGAGAGGAGGTAATGAAGACAGAGTATGACTGTTTCTGGTGGTGCTCAGTGACAGGACAAGGTATGATGAGCACAAGTTGAAACACGGAAAGCTTGATGAAAACGTAAGAAAAAACAGATCATAAGAAAGGAAAACAAACAAACAACCCAAAAACTCTTCTACCATGAGAATGTTTGAATACTGGACCAGGTTGCACAGAGAAGTGGTTCAGTCTCTATGCTTAGCGATATTCAAAACCCAGCAGGACACAGTTCTAGGCAGTGTGCTCTACGTGATCAAGATTTTTGCAGTGGTGGTTGGACTAGATGATACCAGAGGTCCATTCCAGCCTCAGCCATTCTGTAACTCTTCAAGCATCAAGTCCCTGAAATAAGCCTTTTTTTTTTTTATCTTCTTTTTTTTTTTTTTTTTTTCCAGCCTTCTGCACATTTCATTCATCAGTTTTATAGATCAGGTAGGTAGCACCTATTATTTCCAGAGGTTTTGGATGTTTCCATTACTAGACCCTGTAATCTAGACCCCGTAATGTAAACCCAGCTTCTCTTGGTTTGTTGAATTTTACCTTATTCCAGCTGACAGACTGCATTAAAAAAGTTTATACATCTTTAATATTGCTGCTCAATATCACGAGGCTCTCTAGACTCCTCAGTGAGAGACCTTGGCTTGAGAATGAGGTTACTTCTTTCATCTCATCTAGAAGGAGTGAATAACAATGCTGTTCCAAAAGGTAGAGTGAGAAGTTTACCCTTTAGGTGGAGGGTTGGAGTTGGAACGTGACATCAGCCTGCCAAGGTGGCCTGGTTCTGTAGTTCTGCCTCTCATTCCCCTCATCTCTCCTCTGGACCCTCACACAAGACCCCACCTGCTTACTTTCCTCTTTTATTTTTCTACTACAAATACAACGTTCTGTTTACCTGTATTTTTATACTATACCTATTATGATTCAGAATATCTGAGCAACATATTTAATGGCTTAGTACATTATTATGTACATTACAGTCAGATTGGTAGTGGTTAGCACATTGTCTGAAAGATTAGGCTACAGGAAAGAAACCTGGCTGAAAGTTCTCTGTAATTTTCTCAGATATTGCAGTGGTGTTCTGAAGAATCATGGACTTGATTTGTGGTTTTATTCTGTAGCAAAATGAACAAATGAAATAGTTTTAATGAAATTAAACAAGCTTGAATTTCATTTGACATCTTGTCAGATGCCAAATCAAAGATAAGGTAAAGAACCCTACATCTGAATATACGACGTTCAGGATAAATTGTTACTTACTTTTTGAAGCAGCAATACACAGGCAGTTTTTTAAAGTAGTAAGAAGACAACATTGATGTCCTCAAGAGAGGAAGTAGCTGTCCTGTCACCATCACTTCAGCTTGCTTCTATAATTTAAACTACAAAATGCAATAGACTTGTCTTTTTCCTTTTTAATTAAAGTTTGAACAGAAGGGTAGGCTGGCTGGCAAGGGCCTGTTCTTGCCCCAGTTAAACTAAAGTATCCTATTAGTAAGTTCTGTTGGAGAGTTCAGCAACTAAAAAGGACACATTTTTCTAACTTTCTAAAGACCTATTCTAAAAATAAGAATATATTAACTGTATTTCTGCCTATTTCATTTCAAATTCATCAAAGAGCTGGGAGTTCATATCCGCATCTGTTGGCTTCAAAGGCAAAGTTTTGGTACAGGACAGATGATGAACAGAATTAAGAACTGGTTTGTTCTTGAAAGAATCTATAGCCCACCAGTCCATCTTTCAATTATGATTCATTCTTCTCCCCAGTCTTTAATACGTTGCTTGTTGTGGGAATACTTGTTCTGAAAAAGGGTAGAACAGGACAACCTCATTAGCTGACCACAATGAGACATCAGATAAATCTTTTCCACTTTTGACTGTGATGATCAATATAAGAAAAGTTCCCCTAGATAGAATTTTGGTGTAAAAGAGTCTTTGCTTTGGGTACCCAGAGAGATGAGCAAGTCTTTAACTATGTGTAGGTGTTTGAGTAAAGCACAGCTTGAGTGTCTGACACTCAAGCACAGCTTGAGTGACTGTCTCACTAAGATGCCGTGAATTGCAATTGGCTTTGTTTTTTATTGATAGGAATCAAGTCGAGCTTTTTGCTCAAAATACCAAGAGCTAATTTTTACTTGGGATTTATCATTGCCATTCCCACTCCCTTCTGTAGAGGCTAACATTTGCCCTGTCTTCTGACCAGATTCTTCTATCCTGGTGGTCTCTGAACACCTTTAATGTTAATGTCTGTGCCAGCAGCAATATAAAAGCACCCACTGTAAGTATGATTGCAGTACTATTATGCCCTATTCCAAGCAGGGGAGCAACTTACCAAGGCACAGACATACTCAGCAAATGCTTCTGGCTAAAGATGTAACAGGCCTTTGTCCCCAACAAAACTTGTGCACTGTTGTCATACATCACCTCTTTTGGCCTGTTGGCAGAAGAGAATTTGCAAGTCTTCCTCACTGATTCAGTGCAAACTTCACCAGCTAAATGTAAACTTCTGGAAGAGATGGTTTGATTTAAACTATGACACTTGCAACCAATTGCTGATCAAATGTCTGCCTGCATCTAAACCAAGTGATATTTAAGAAGGTAAGTTATGCCAATCACAACCTCTTCTAAGGTGATCTGGATTTAAATCTAATCAAGTTAGTCCACAAACCCTCCTGAAAAGGTATTTATCCTGTAAGAAACTTCAGCTAGAACTCTGTTCATCTATTCATCTTAAATGTAATATTTTCTTACAGAATGTTGAAAAATTGCTTTCTTGCATGTAGTCCAGGTGAGAACAAAATGTCATGTAACAAACAGACTGAGAGGAGAATAGGAGTCCTTGTATTCCACACAGTCTCCTTAAAACAAAAATAATTTTTTAGAAAGATACTGCTTCAGGAAATTTGGAGATGTGGTGCTTCCAGTACTATAAGTGGAGGAAGATAAAAATTATAAAACTGAAAATATTTTGGATTTCCTATATTTAAGCAAATTTCTACATTGAGATATTGAGATTACACCCTCTCTAAAGAAGACCTTATAAAAAAAGAGCGTAGCACAGATGAATTTCGTATATAATAACTAAGCCAAGAATTGTCAAAAATAGGAGTGTAGGGTTAGGTGAATTCTGTCAAAGTGATGAGTGTCCAGAAGGTTCTGTGGAAGAAAATGGAAGAAGTCACTTGGTTGTAGTTTTGCAAATAACTTAAGTGGATGTCTGTGCTGGGAGCAAACAGTGCATCAAAACTTCATGCTTTTTAGTCCTGAACTGACTGTTGAAGTCCTGTTCTTGTCCTTTATTGGATGTCTCTCTTACATGGATGTTTCCACAGACTGCCTCTAGCTTTTTCCAACAGATCATAATTTGTATTAGTCTGCCTCTAGCTTTTCCCAACGCATCATAATTTGTATTAGTTTTACATAATCACTAGTAACCTACATAAATGCATACATAAAGTCCAACCATAAAACTGATGTGTATTCAAACTGAGTATATGTGTCAGAAAGAAACCAACACAGTAACTTATTGCTGGATGTTGATTCTAACACTCTTCCCACACAATGATTTATGGACAAGAGCTACCTTATCATGGTGTCACTATCAATCTTGCTGAACTGTGGAAAAGCAAGTAAGCAATCCAAAAGGGTCTATAGAAGAGTCATTTATCATCTGTAGAACAAGCAAATGCAGTGAAGGGAGGTTTAGAACTTCCTAGTAAATTAAAATGTACAACATGCATGCCTGTATACAATACAGTGCAAACCCCAGGAGAGGGAGGAATCATTCTCACTCATGCTGATGGTGCTTGGAAGGATAAGCAAGGAAATTCTGAAACTTTAATCATAGCTATTTTTATCCAATATTATTGGTTGATCAGGCAAACAAAGACCAAAGCTCTGTGTTTAAGAACACTCAAATTAGGAACACTCAAAAATGCTAATCCATGTTGGATGAACACCAACATTACCAGATTCAAATGAAGTTGTTTTGTCTATTTTAAACACAGAATTTAAGGTCATGTAACTTGCAGTTTTTGCCTTTTCTAGCCATCCTTATTTCACAGTTCTGTTCCATGTAAAAGAGAAATACATAGATTTTTGCATCCTGTAATAGAGTGAAGTGAAAAATTTTCATAACGTTTCTCTCCAGTTTTTCTGAGGCTCCACATATGCAATAGTCCCAGTAATGTGGGCAGATACCTGTGTAAACAGCTCAAATTCTCCCAGCTGCTTTGCAAAAAACGTTACTTAGGCCCTCCTCCTTTCTTGGCAAGGTAGAGGGAAAGTTGAGGCTGCCTGGCCATCACTCTGCAAAATTGCTCAAGCCTGCAGCATGCCATGTGTGGCACAGTGATCAGAGGCCCTCCCTTGTTGTAGGAAGGCTGCTGTTGAGCAGAAATCCTACTGTGGACCAGAGAAACCAAAACAGTCAGTGGAACCAGCACAACTCTGAAGCAAATATTTTTCAGAGACAAAAGTTTCACATGCATTTTTGGTTTTTGACTTGATGAAAAATTAAGCTGTAGTTTAAATTTTTCTCTCAATTATATGGCTTAGGTTGTAGTCCTGAATGATTAAAAATGTAAACTAGAGGTAGCACTCTGTGCTTGCCTATGCCTTCCATATGCTGAAAAAGTTAAAATTGCTTCTGATCTTGTGCTTAAAAAGTGTTGAGGATGTCTGTGCAGCTCCAGAAGGTAAATTTAGCTAACTCAGATGCATCTCTAAAGTGTCTTTGCAAGTAAGATGTCAGTGTTGGTTAGGAAAACCAGAGTGAAACTGCTAATCACCTCCGTCATTTATTCTAGTACTATGACATATTCCTGTCACTCATTTGCAGTATTCATTGCCAGCTTCAAAGGCAAAGTATAGTACAGCAGTGAATGTTTTTGGATATAACTTTCTTTTACACAGGAGTATCTTATATTAAAAACAAAAAACTTTTTAAGGCATAACTATAGACTATGGAAAAAACAATCACTGTGTCTTCAGTAAAGCCAGCATTAGACATAGGTTTCACTAGGTTCTGTCAGCTTGTTAGGTATGGGTCACTCTATACTTCTCTGTATGGGACTATATCTGCAAACTGTAAAGGCAATTGTGTATGCCCACTATATGAAATAACAAACTTTTTTTGTATTAAGACTATACCAATTGGGTCAAACAACATATGTTTGCTTTACTGTGCCTGTAATATATGTGTTTTTAATAGCCTAGAAATATTGTCAGAAAAAGAGTAATTTCCATTTCTTATGATGATTACACTGTTGAGGATGTTGAAACCAGGAATGAAGGGTGTGATGTTGAGAAGAGACATATCCTTTACTGTCTCAGTTAATGACCTAAATCCCAATCTGATATCAGATCTTGTTTGAGAGATGCCTGACAGAAATTTCAGACAGCATATCACAGGATGTTTGAGGTTGGAAGAGGCCTCTGGAGATCATCTGGTCCAACCCCTCTGCTCAAGTAGGGGAACCTGGAGCTGCTTGTCCAGGACCATGCCCTGATGGCTTTTGAAAATCTGCAAGGAGGAAGACTCCACTACCTCTCTGGGCAACCTGTGCCAGTGCTCAGTCACCTGTAGAGTACAGAGGTGCTTCCTGATGTTCGGAGCAAACCTCCTGTATTCCAGTTTGTGCCCATTGCCTCTTGTCCTGTCACTGGCCATCTCTGGACATAGCCTGGTTCCATCCTCATTGTAACCTCCCTTCATGTATTTATAGACATCGATGACATTCCCCTGAGCCTCGACTTCTCCTGGCAGGACAGTTCCAGCTTCCTGAGCCTTTCCTCATAGGAGAAGTACTCTAGACCCCCCATCATCTTTGTGGCTTCATTATCTTTGCTGGACTCTCTCCCATAGCTCCATGTCTCACTTGTACTTGGGAGCTCAGAACTGGACCCTCTACTCCAAGTGTGGCCTCACAAATAACGGAGGTAGAAGGATCACTTCTCTTGATCTGCTGACAACACTCTTCCTAATGCAGCCCAAGATACTGTTTGACTTCGTTGCAGCAAGTCCACATGGATAACTCATATCCAGCTTGGTGTCCACCATGAGCCCCAGTGCTTTTCCACAAAGCAACACCTGAAGGGAAAAAAGGCCATCTGTATTTCAATTGTGTTTTGTTTTTCACTTTTGTAGCTTTGATTTAAGGATATCAAGTGCAACTTCTGGTGCCTTGTTCTGATTATTAAAGAAAATAATGTTGTTACCTTTTATTCATTATGTGCGCTACCCCAAGGAGAAAAAAAAAAGGAAAACAAACAAACAAACAAAAAAAAAAAACAGCTGAAAGGCCAGTACTATATCGATTCCAGAGAAGATAAGATTTAGTTAGTAGATAATCTGAGGTGTTTTTTCTTCATTATGTCTACCTCATTTTCATTGGTCATGCTGTGATTAGACCATGTTCTTTTGCAATGAGCACTGAGTCAGGATGACAAAAGACTATTAAACAGGATGATGAAAACAATGTAAAACAAAAAGTGTAACTAAGTCAAAATGCCTTCCTTCAGAGTACCTACCTTATATTTGTAGGTGCTTCAAGAAGAGCAAGGTCTTGCTAGGATAAGAACACTATGTGAATGACTGTTGAGAAATCCTCATGTAATTTGCTAGCCCAAGGAAGCTCATAAGAAGAACAAAATCTAAATGCTGAGCCATACACTTTCATATCATCAGTTCTGACCTGATTTCTGTTAGTAATGCTTTGGCTATTGAAAAATTTGTGGTTCCTGTCTCCGGTTACTGCAGTGGCTCTGGGAAATAAAGTACCATAGCTCAGGTGATCACCTCAGTTCAAAGGTAAAGTTCAATCTCAGAATTAAGTTGTGGGGAATGAAAAATTTCCATCTTTCAACATTGGAACAAAAAGCTTAAAGTAATAAGCTGTAAGTAATGCTTATGGAGTACTGAATAAACAATAAATGTTTAAATTTGGTTTATTTTTAGTGCAAATGCTAAAGGACTACATAGTAGATAGATAGGAATAGGGAAATTCATAGAAACTGATGTTTTTTTTTTTTTTTTTTTTTTTTTTTTTTTCTTTCTTTCTTAAAAAAAAAGCTATCATGGCCATCTGATGAACTGGTGACAGGGAAATTGCATATAAGATGATTTGGGAAAAACTGCAGAGAAAATGAAAAATAAGTGGTCCTAAAGGGATAGATGAATCACTGAATTGAAGCTACAGTGACCTCTGTGCACATTCATCTATAGTATATACAGGAGTTCAGAGCTTGACACAAAGAAAGGTGATATATATGTGTTAGGGTTCTATTATATCAGTATTGAAGGATCAACTACGCAGACAAAAAGAAAATGCTTATTTTTAAGTGAAGTAGTCCTTTCTAATGATGTAGTCCTGTATGGTGTTGAATATGAAAGTGTCTATTTTAATTGAGTGTGCTGAGGTTGTTTGTATCAAAGGTAATTACTTTATTTACACCAGTGAAACATTTATAGAACCAGCTGCTTGGACTATGTTTTAGCACTAAGCAGGAAGTATGAAGACTTCACTATTTACAGACTGGTGGTTTTACTGTGCTGGGCAGCTGAACGTCACAAACACTCTCTCACTCCCCCTCCTCAGATGAGGAGGGGAAGAAGTAAAGGAAAGAACAACTCACGGGCTGAGATAAGGATAATTTAATTAAAGGGAAAAATATATATATATAAAGGAAATATTATTAATTAACAATTCAACTAAAGGGAAAAAAGGGAAAGGGGAAAAGAGAGGGGGAAAGGGGACAATAAAACAAAACAAGTAAAGGCTATGTGGAAGTGCAGAGGAAAGAAATTATTCTCTACTTCCCATAAATGAGCGATGCTTGACCACATCCTTGAAGCAGGGCCTCAACGCACGTAGCTGGTGTTCGCGAGGAGGACAGACGTTTTTGCAAAGAAAGCCCACCCCTCCCCTCTTCTTCCTTTTTCCTCCTTTTATTGCTGAGTCTGACATCATATGGTACGGAATATCTCTTTGGTTGGTTTAGATCAGCTGCCCTGGTGATGTTTCTTTCTCACTTTTTTGCCCACCCCCGGGGAGGGTTGCAGAAAGTCCTGGTGCTGTGCCAGCACTTCTCAGCAGCAGACACAACACTAGTATGATAACATTGTTATTCTAGCTACAAGTGCAGAGCATGGCACTGTATGGGCTGCTGCAGGGAAAGTTAACATCCCAGCCAGACCCAGTACACAGACCCAGGATTTATAATATATTAAGATCAATATAAGTTGCAGTGACCTTAACTGTTCTCAAGATTGGGTCTTTACCATTAGCATTAGTCAACATATTTGCGACAAGTCTGCCTCAATGCAGGTGCTTATGCTGGATATTTAAACATTCTTCCAGCACTACATTTCTATGTAAACTTATCATTCCTGAAGGAACAAATTGAATGAAGAATAAAAGACATGGGCTGTGTCACTCCCTTTCATAACGTGTCCTTTCCTAAGATTTGCAGAAATAGAATGAAAAAAGAGGGAGTGGAAAGAAAACAATTACCCAAGGGGACGTGCTAAAAATGTTAAATTATGGTTACTCCTGGTGTGAGCACAGTAAATGAGTCGTGGCTGGCTTGTTGCCAATATTTTATTTGCTCTGAAATTATATCAGAACAAATGCAAAGTTATTTTAATATGATAATGCAGTCAGAATCTAGCCCTTTTTATTTTTATTTTTTTCATAATTATACAGATTTTTCACTGTACAATAAAACATAGTTCAAATTAACCATTTGTATTTACCTATCCTTTGGAAAAAAAAAAAAAAAAAAAAAAAAAAAAGATAGGATTCTAACTCTCTAATTTATTTTCTGGATTGTTAGTAGAGAGGCTGACAAAGTAGATGCAATAGGCTGACTAAAGTCTGGAAAAATTTCTCATAAACAGCTGTAGCCCTCTGTTGGCTGATTTACATACTCATGTGGTTCTGGGCCACATGGGTTGTGCAACTTTCCAGTTTCAGCTATATGATAGTTTTCTTTAAAGTCCAAGTGACTTCACAAGTTGTAGAACAATTTTCCAAGACAAGGATGCATATTCCACATTCGTTTTTTAAAAGTGTTGAAGAGCTGCATTCCTAAGTATTAATGCTATGACTGTTAGTGAGCCTACCATGGGAGCTACCATATATACCCTTCTTAAGGGTTGTTCTGGAACTGGGTTGATGCCTTTGTTTCACAATTTGAATTTCTTTGTCAAAAGTCTATTTTTGTTCCATTTTGTACCATTAAATTCTGCATAATTGAAGCATATAAACATATCTTGAAAATACTAACACATGCATGAAAATAGTGTTTCTCTAATACGAAATATCTGCTCTAGGGACTTACTCTGTTGGCAGTACTGATATATCTATCCAGTGGGTTTCTCCTAATTTTTTTCCACGTTGACCTGTTTATTTTGGTGAAACTGTAACCATCTGCAACGTTATATTATTTATTCTGTTTTTGTAAGATAGTTCTGAATTGTTTTGCCTAGGTGTAGGGAAAAAAAAAAGTTGGCTTTTAACATTCTTTAAGTCTCAGCATCTGCATTTATGTATGAAAACATTCTCATTTATGTATGAAAACATCTGTTCTCAGTGAGCTGATACCTCAGAGAGTAAGACAGGACAGTTACCCAGGGCAGTCTCATGGCTGAAGCTAACTAAATTGTTGGCAGCACTTTTGCTTTCATTCATAATCTGCCTATTAGCAATTGCCTCTTCTCTGCCTTTGGGGTAGTAGACGGTGTACCATTTCCTCTGCTCGCTGCAGTTCCAGCTTACTCAGCCTTTCATTAGTCCTTGCAATCTATGGGAGTATCAAATGGTCTGGGATGAAATTCAGGCTGGAACAAATAACAGAAATAATAGTGACAGTAGGATCTCTGAGGTCATGGAGGTGTTTGCCCATAAAGCAAAAGGAATGTCCATCATGTGAATGAGTTTAGCCTGGATAGAGCAGAACACTAGAAATCCAGGTAGAGAAAATGCTACAGTGAGTGGCACTACACCATGAGCAGAATAGATTATATCAAGACCAGCGAAGATAATGATTCCAGATATTAGTTTTGTTTCCTAGACTTTAACTGGGAATACCAGTACAATATCATCAGGTGCTGCTGTTTCTCAGAGAGGCAAGCCACAGTTTGTCAACTGGGAACTTCTGTCTCACCCTGGTGCCTGTTACAGACTGATGTGGCACCCATTGTGATAAGAGTTTGCTTTTCCCATTCATTCCCATGTAAAAAGCCCACAAAATTCCAAGGAATTATGAGGAATTTGTTCATCTCTGTGTGCTGCTGCCCCCATAGATTTCCCTCTAATTAACTCAAGTATCACTGAGCAATTGCTTTCTATCAACACTACTGGAACAGAATGCTTTTGAGCTAAAATGTGATGTGATGTATCTGCAGCACTAGCTGTACTCAGTTTGTTGTTTCTTTTATGATACAGTGCTGCAATTGTTGGCTTGTTCTTAGGGGACATTCAGAAGTAGCAAAAGGAAAATATTTACAGGGGTTATTAACTGAATATTCTCTCATAGAATGCTTCCTTATGTGAACATACAGCAGCCAGCAGTGTTTTTCTTTTGACTGATAATCTTTGAATGAGTGGGAAAGAGAAAAGTGTTCCCCAAAGCAAGCACTTTAGTGGCCAAAGAACTGACAAAAAATATATTTCCATATGTGTATATTGATTACAGGCTGTTCCAAAACTCTTAAGAAAAAAAACATGTGTTGAGTGATGGGCTCCATTTTGGTTCTCAGACTTGAGATTGAATCAGGGACATCAAAAGCTGAAAAGCACTTATTACTGCCATTTGAGCTAAAAGTCTGGTGTTTAGTATTGGGATAAGTAGCATTTCACATTCTCTGTGGTATATGTATAGAGGGAACATTTGAAAAAAGCAATCTTAGCTTTTAAAAGAAAGTATTCATATGCAGTGTACTATAAGTACTGTGTAAAAAGGTTGTTCACTTGTTTTACTTCAATTCAAGCAAAAGAGGTAATTCTTGGGCAAGTGCTTTAATCACTAAAGCAGCTGTCCTGTTCTCAGATGCAGTCTGGACATAAGAAACTTGGGCACCCAATAATGACATGTGAAAAAAGCCCTAGTAGTGCTGAATGTTGCCATCTGTAGAATTGAGCCTTAGTTTATATTTCCCTAAAGAAAAATAGTTTTACATGCACAAAACTGACCAAAGGGAGTGCTCGATACTGCGACCAGTCCTCTTTAACATCTTCATCAATGATCTTCATCGATGATCTGGATGAGGGGATCGAGTGCACCCTCAGTAAGTTTGCACACAACACCATGTTAGGTGCGTGTGTCGACCTGCTCGAGGGTAGGAAGGCTCTGCAAGATGATCTGGACAGGCTGGACCGATGGGCTGAGGCCAACGGTATGAAGTTCAACAAGGCCAAGTGCTGGGTTCTGCACCTGGGGCACAACAACCCCAAACAGAGCTACAGGCTGGGAGATGTGTGGTTGGAAAGCTGCCTGTCAGAGAAGGACCTGGGAGTTTTGGTTGACAGTCGGCTGACTATGAGCCAGCAGAGTGCTCAGGCGGCCAAGAAGGCCAACAGCATCATGGCTTGCATAAGAAACAGCATGGCCAGCAGGTCCAGGGAAGTGATTGTCACCCCTGTACTCGGCTCTGGTGAGGCCGCACCTTGAGTACTGTGTTCAGTTTTGGGACCCTCACTACAAGGACGTGGAGGTGCTTGAGCGAGTCCAGAGAAGGGCTACAAAGCTGGTGAAGTGTCTGGAGAACAAGTCTTACGAGGAGCGGCTGAGGGAGCTGGGACTATTTAGCCTGAAGAAGAGGAGGCTCAGGGGCGACCTTATCGCTCTCTACAGGTACCTGAAAGGAGGCTGTAGTGAGGCGGCGGTTGGTCTGTTCTCCCATGTGCCTGGTGACAGGATGAGGGGGAATGGGCTAAAGTTGCGTCAGGGGAGGTTTAGATTGGATATTAGGAAAAACTTCTTTACAGAAAGGGTTGTTAGGCATTGGAATAGGCTGCCCAGGGAAGTGGTTGAGTCACCATCCCTGGAGGTCTTTAAAAGATGTTTAGATGTAGAGCTTAGTGGTATGGTTTAGTGGAAGATTTGTTAGTGTTAGGTCAGAGGTTGGACTCGGCGATCTTGTAGGTCTCTTCCAACCTAGACATTCTGTGATTCTGTGATTCTGAGTTACATTTTTCACCCTTTTCTCTCCACCCCCTTTCATCTTTGATTAATAAATGTTTTCCATTCTCCAGTCAGCTCTCTCCATGATGCATGTATCTTCTTTCAGTTAAACAGCAGGTGCCTGGCTGGAATCCTGGCTACCACCCAAAAGTTTCTTGGGTATATTTGTTTGGTATGTTGCCAAATGTTAGAGAGCAACATGAAGAGTTTTATTCTCTGTTTTATAGGACAGAAAGATACAAGTTTTTGCTCCTGTTTAATAGTCTCCAATGTTCTATTAATGAGTGATCAATTGAACAACTTGAAAGATTTCCTCTCCACAAAACCAGTAGCCCAAATTAATGTAGGATCTATGGAAGCTCAGACCTTTGCTTATTTCCTCTGCTATCTTCTGTGTTCCTTATCAGGTTACCTGTGTGTCCTGCTGATAGGACAATAGAACAGGACCTTTGCAGACTTGCCACCTACACAAAAAACAAGTCCTTTCACAATAAACAGATTCCATGTTTTGATTTAGATGAGGATTAATAGCCTTGAAAGCTGAATCAAAATGAGGCATATACTGCAAGGATAATACTTCCTTAATTGTATCTTTGGCCCAACTCCATTAACATACATTGAACAGTTAGTGGTTAAATACTGACACTGGCATTAATTTCTGCTTACCGTACTCTTGGAGTACCTTTGAAAGACCATAGACTCAATTAGGTTGGAAAAGACCTCTAAGATCATCAAGTCCAACTGTTTACCTAGCACTGCCAAGCCTACCACTAAATCATGTCTCTAAACACCACATTTACTCATCCTTTGAACACCTCCAGGGATGGTGACTCAACCATTTCCCTGGTCAGCCTATTCGATGCCTCACAATCCTTTCAGTGAAGAATTTTTTCCTCATATCCAACCTAAACCTCCCCTAGCACAGCTTGAGGCCATTTCCTATCACTTGTTGCTTCAGAGAAGAGACTGATCCCCACCTTGCTTCCAACCTCCTTTGAGGTAGTTGTAGAGAGTGATAAGGTATCCCCTGAACCTCCATTTCTCCAGGCTAGATAGCCTCAGTTCCCTTAGCTGCTCCTCATAAGATCTCTAGAGATCTTCAGAGATCTAAGATCTTTTATACCAGCTTCTTCACGTACCGGAAAACCATTTCTCTTTTTATTTTGCTTTTCTCATTTAAATTAACACTCTTTCCTAATTTAAACACCATGTTTTTCATAAACCTCCAGGATTTAGTTACTGGAGATTTAGTCCCTTGTTAATTGAGTCCTTCTTATGGCCAGAGGACAGGATTGAGAGAAAAAAAAAAAAAAAAAAACAGCATATGACATTGTTAAGTATTTGTTCTGTGGGCGTACCTGGAAAAAATGCTCTCAAATTCAAGGTCACGATACCAGAATTGTAAGTGATATGGCACCATGCATTAGGCAGAGGTAGCCTTTCACTTCAAATTGCAAGGTTTACAAGCAAGTTAAAATCTCAGTGGTAGACTAATACAGGAACAGATAGCAATTATATACTTGCCTGGTTCTTGTTTTTCTCCCTAGGTATTCACAGTGGGGCAGCATTGGAGGCAGTGTTTTAGGATCAGACTTTGAATATACCTGAAATGTCTGTTCTTACATTTTCTTCTGGACAATTACGTAGTTGTGTGGTCAATCATTCAGCCTACTTATAAAGTTCCCTTTGGACTTTAAGTCTTGAGACCTACGGTACTGATGCACATATCATTCTTAATGAAGAGAGTAATTCTATCAACTCTCACACTGTTTGGATGAGTTAAATGTATGTTTGTGAATAAGAACTTGTATATAGAAGGTGAATAAGAGCTAAAGGTAGCTGAGTAAGGGATCAGAGAGACAGTCAGCAGGAAATGACAGTTTGCAATATGAGGCAGATAAAAATATCTATTAATCCAAATGTATTTTTTTAAGATATATATTTAAAAAAATATATAAATATATATATTTATAAATATATATATATATTTTAAATTACATTTAAAAATGTAATTTTAAAATACTTTTCAGTATTTAAAGGAGGCTTATAAGAAAGATGGAGTATGACTTTTTACTTGGGCAGATAGTGATAGGAAAAGGAGGAATGGTTATAAACTAAAAACTAAAAGAGGGAGCTTTAGATTACATGTTAGGAGGAAATTCTTCACCCAGAGAGTGGTGAGGCATTGGAAAAGGTTGCCCAGAGAAGCTGTGAATGCCCCATCCCTGGAGGTATTCAAGACCAGGTTAGATGAAACCCTGGGCAATCTAATCTAGATCATCCCTACCTATGGCAGGGGGTTGGAACTAGATGATCTTTAAGGTCCCTTCCAACCCAAGCCATTCTATGATTCTATTATTCACTGCAATCCTGAGTCTCAGGTTTGGTCCTTGTGGGACTTGCTTCCTTCATCCCATATCTACCAGTTTGGAAATCACCTGTAGTGTAGGAGACTCCAACATTCTCTAACTCTTCCCAAATTTTGTCCTGATTTATATAACCATTGTGCCCAGTTGTTAAATACATACATTTGTTTGGCCTGCATGGAGACAAATCTTATCATGACAGGTGTGAACATATGCTTTTTAACAGATGCATAACTCTATAACTTCTGTCATTTTGTAAGAGCCACTTAGATAGTAAGGATGGCAAACAGAAGCATGAAGTGACCTGAGGCTGTGAGGATGTCTTAACTGTGTGATAATACATTACACTTCGATTTAGAGGAGCCCTTCAGCATATACTATAACAACCATGACGTTAATCTTTCTGACCTGCTTTGCTGCTTTTTCTCTGATCGGTATGTCAGCTTCCCTGTGCGACTACACCACTGTTGCATAGTGTAATAATGCCTTGGTTCTCTTCTGCTTAGAATCATTTGCTTGTCCATTTATCTGCTTCTTTTCAGTGTGGCCCTGGTCATGTTTATGTAATTTAGATTCATATAGTCTTTGAATGAATGAAAATGAAACAGTTTGGCTTCTCTGATGTTCAGCTCATTCACTTAAGAAAATCATTTGTTTCCCTGAATAGTTGCCTCCAGTTTTGTTAGTATGAATAGTTTAATCTTATGACCCACTGATCTTATGACCCGTTAAACTAAATGGTTACCCCTTTTAGCTACTAATGATCCAACTGATCATGACTAATGATCCCTTTTAATATTGCACTATAGATAATGTAAGTGATTATTCTGCTTGATTCTGCTTGATTAGCTGTCCAGAGCCACAGGGACCACCTTTATTTTCCCTAAGGCAGTCAAGAAGGTTCAAAACATGAACTTAAAACCTGCCTTCTGCAGCTGTATGGGGCTCTGAAATCCCACTTCACGTATCACATCAGGAGAGTGGAAAGTAGAGTAGCTCTATGGCTTTTAATTAAAGTTTGAACAAATACCTCTAAACACCACTTAGTCGAAATGAAGGACTCATAGAAGTTTACTATTCTTAAGCTAGTGCTTTATAAGGAGGAGGAAGTAGAAGTACACATCTTCACCACAATTAAATATACAGTTCATGTTACCATTGCCATTTCTGGGATTCTGTAACAGAGATGACAAAGTGGAGCTATTCTCTTAAGAACCTGTTCCACTGAGGCTGATAGGATTTTTTATTTTTATTTTTATTTTTTAAACATGTGGCTCTAGCTTTTCTTCTATAAGAATCAGTAGAAATGGGACTATGTCCATTGATTTTCCGGAGTTAAATTTGGCCTTACAGCAAGAGAGTCAGCTCAGCAAAAACCAAGAGCAAAGATGTGTTAGCAAAATGTCTCCCTTTCTGGAAGAGGAGGAAAAACTCACAGTAACCAGAAAAATCATAACAAAAATAGCAACACACTGAGCTGTGAATTTTGCAGATGTTTTCAGAAAGAAAAGATGGTAAACTCACTGTCACGATGGAATGCAAATCAAAATTCAATGCCTCTTGTGGCAGGACAGCGTGACCTGACAAACCATTAGGCTGGCATTCAATTTGCAATAAAGTACAGAGGAGGAAAAAAAAAAAAAAAAATGGAAACACTATTTCAGGTAGGAATCCAGCTGGTATATTTCAGTTAGCATCCTCAAGGCCTGCAAGACCACCTCTAAATTGGTGAAAAATGGCCTACCAATTTATTGATGCTGCTAATCATAGTTGTGTTAAATATAACATGACCCAAACAGAAGTTTTTCAACTGTTCATGTCATCAAATTGTGTAACTTTTTCTGTATGCACTTTGTCAAATGTAATGAAAAGAAATGGAACTTCTGCAACAACTTCAGCCCCTTCTTCTGGAACTATATGCTAATGCAGTTCACCTCTTGATGGGACTGCTGGTGAGTGAAGGGCAACCTGTTTTTCCACTTCTGCAGCAGGGGAACTTTGTTCAGCTGCAGTCATGTTCTTTTCGTACCCACTCTCTAATGAACCGGCTTCCAAGTGCATCACTAGGACAGCAACATAATGTGGGTATGAGTTAGACACTGTAGGCAAGATAGCAGGAGTGACACAAATGAAGATATGTCTTTTTAAAGGCCAAACATGAAGATAGTTATATTATTATTCACACTGCCCAAGGTAACTACACTCTGGTTTGAGCTGGGGCTAAATTGTTAACACCAAGTGAAAAAGTAAAGTTAAACAAATTAAAGTGTCCTGATGATCAATGTATCTAAGAAAGATTTTTTTTTTTCTCTCTCCTCTATAAGTGTTTGAAAATGTCTCTAAAGCTATGTTCAGTCAGCTAAGTAAACAACAGGTTATATGATCTAATAAATTCTGGTATAGCAGAGGTCTTGGGTATATCTACTAACAGCAATGTAGCTGTTAAGATGAAATGCAATTTGAAATGGGAATTTTTGTGTTTGTTTGTTTGTTTTTAAGCTTTGCTATAAGTCTTTTTTCAAGTGTTTCTTCTCATTTGCAGTAATAATTGCAAGGATAATCAACAGTGATCAAGTTCTTTGGAACACTTGAGTACTTTTTTGTTTGTTTGTGTGATGGTTTTACGTGGGTGGGCGGCCGAGTTCCACCACAACCACTCTCTCACTCCCCCTCCTCAAAGAGGAGAGAGGAGAAAATACAATGAAAGGGGCTCAAGGGTTGAGATAAGGACAAGGAGATCGCACAATAATTATCGTGATGGGCAAAACAGACTCAGCATAGAGAGACAGTAAGATTTATTGCTTATTACTAACAAGCTAGAGAAGTGAGAAACAAAGGAAAGAAACCAAAAGCACCTTCCCCCCCATCCACCCTCTTCCACCTCCTCCCCCCGAGCGGCGCAGGGGAATGGGGGAATGGGGGTTATGGTCAGTCTATAGCACTTCTTCTCTGCCGCTCCTTCTCGGTCACTCTCGTCCCTTGTGCTGTGGGGTCCCACCCACGGGATGCAGTCCTTGCTGAACTGATCCAGCGTGGGCTGTCCACAGGCAGTAGCTCTTCAAGAACTGCTCCAGATATGGGTCCGTACCACAGGGTCCATCACTTGGGAGCAAACTGCTCCAACCTGGGTCCCCCATGGGCAGCAGCTCCTGCCGGGTCACCTGCTCCTGCGTGGTCTCCTCTCCACGGCCTACAGGTCCGGTCCAGAATCTGCTCCGGCAGGGGTCTTCCACAGGCCGCAGTCTTTGTCGGGGCAGGTCCACTTGCTCCACCATGGTCTCCTCCACGGGCTGCAGTGTGGAACCTTGCTCCACCGTGGTACTCCATGGGCTGCAGGGGGACATCCTGCCTCACCATGGTCCTCACCACAGGCCGCAGGGGACCTCTCCCCCTCCTTCTTCACTGACCTTGGTGCCTGCAAGGCTGTTTCTCACTCCTCTCACCCTCCCAGCTGCTGAGTAGCGCAGTGGTTTTTTCCCTGTCTTAAATATGCTCTCACAGAGGTGCAAAACAACATCGCTTATTGGCTCAGCTCTGGTCAGCAGTGGGGCCCTTACCAAACATGGGGCAGCTTCTAGATCCTTCTAACAGAAGCCACCCCTATGGCCCCCCTGCTACCAAAACCTTACCACGTAAACCCACTTTGTTTCTAAATCCCAGTCCTCAAAATGGTCTTGGTTGTCCACCAGAGTAGACGTTCAAGCTAGGAGGTAGTCAATGCATGATGACATGCTGTGCTACTAAAGACAGTGAAGAGCTGTGCAAGATGTAGCACTGTTTTGAACTTAATATATAAAAACAGCTGTCCATTGTTTAGCTTCAATCCTTTTTCTTCATCCTCATCTCTTCCTTCATGAAATCATTTTATTCTCTCCACAGAGAAAAACAGAGAGGTCCCTTCCAGTCAGCAAGCTATTTTATGATGTTTGTCTTCTCATAAAGATCCTTTTTGGGGAAGGTGGCTTCAATTTCTGTGGAAGGCTCTGTCATAGTATGAAAGCTGCTGAGAATAGCTAGTAAAGGAGTACATGGTTGAAGATGCAAAAGAGCCTGGGCCTCAGTTTTCCTTCTGTCAGTCTTCAAATCTGCCATGTCACCCTACAAAGGAGGAAAAAACGAAGTAAATGTATGAAAAATCATTGCATTTCCAGGAATCCTCCTGTAGCTGTACCCACTGTGACAGTGCTCTGCATGGCCCGCTAAGCAAGGAGCATTGTGAACTAATAATATTGCAATTGTGTCCAGAAGTTTCTACTGTCCAGACATCTCTGCATTATCAACAATGTTTTTCAAACAGCCAGCTATCAAAATTAATTCAGGTCTTGCTTTCTTATCAGAAACAAGTTGCAGGTATTTTGGTTTCTTCATTCTCTGTCTCATCATCATTACAAGTTTTTGTTAAGAGAGGGCTCAGACTTGTATTCCTGTCTCTAATAAGTGACTAGGTGGTCATTGAGACCTTCATTACGTTTTTTAGAATTCAATAGCTTGAGCTGTTTTCAACAGGATAAAACATGAATGGTCCTGATAATAGCCAAGTTTGGACCAAGTATCTCAAAGGTAAGGCAGTGCTTAGTGGTTCTCATATTCCCAAAGTTTACATGCTAGTGGGTCCTGAAAGTGGGTTGTTTAGAAAACAGCAGCAAAATTATACCTCTCCCTCTGAAAGATGAGTGAGAAAGTTCTGTTCAATCTATTTATGCAGTCACTGAACATTATCAAAACTCATGTTTAATTAACTGTAGAGGGAATTGTACATCTATAGGCTAGAACCCATGGGGGAAAACATTTAGGAGGCATTTAATTGGAGTAATAAAATCAGACACATGCATATGTTTCTGAGATTTTACCTATTAATTAATGACCATAGAAGACTCCTTTATTTCTCGTGAAGTGGGAGAGATGAACTACTCAATTGCCTGTGCTACAGAATACATTGTTCCATAGACCTGCTTCACTTCTGACACTTAATAAATGTTCTAGGCTCAGTTCTGGGGCATGCAATTGTGTATTGTATAGGCAAGTGAGGAGTGCAAGGTTGCTTTGCTGACTCTCCTTGCACTGTTCAGTTGTAGGAAAATAAGCCAGGAGTTACTTTTTTTAAGATGGATGAGAGCAGTGGTTTGTATATCCCCCTGCTCAACACCATGATATCAAATGCTCTTGTCAGGAAAGTACATGTAAATGAGTGACTAAACATATGCAGAACTGAGACTTCCCTGACTCCTCTTTCCCCAAGGCACAGATGTTCTTTTCTCTAAATTGGAATCATCCTGTAACATCTTTTCGATCCAGCTATTTGGCCAGCTGCTCCATGGCTCCTCTAGCTGCTGCTTCATGTGAAGTGGCAATGTGAGAGGACAGCCTGTCATCAGCTCAGTCAATACTGCTCTTCTTCCTGCCTCTGAGCCCTTCTAATGTGCTTCAGCCTGAGGAATTTGTCCTTTCCTTTCAGTGGTAGGAAGAAATAGGTATTTTTACAGAGCACATGGGATTTGGAAACCCTGGCCTAGGCTTTTGAGAGCAGCCTGCTAGTTCTGAGGATTTTCAGACCTGGAACTGACAGGTCTTTTCTTCTCAGTGCCCTTTGGAAGTAAACTGTGGAGAAAAGGTGAAGCAAGAAGATACTAGAGCTATCTGACAATGCAGGGTGAGGTACAGTATATATACTATATATATATATATATATATATTTAATGCCTGGTGATGATGCTCCTCCATTGGCTTAAGCAAAGATTAGGCTTTTACGAGTGAACTGTGGAAGAACACCATTTTCTAGCAGTCATACCTCTCTCCTCACCACCTCAGAGCAGTAGGATTTTGTGTGGATGTTGTAGTGCCCTGCTCTGCCTACTCACACTTCTGCAGTGAGATATGACTGGTGGCAGGCTTTAGGTGTGCTCAGAAGATGGGTGGGATTAGGTCCCCTTGTCAAGGTGTGCGTTGCTCCTTCCCACTCTTGATGAGCTCAAAGTCTTCATTTCAAGCCACAGAAGGCTTATTTTGTCTCAAGGCTTCTGGGACTTCAGCCAGAGCTGCTGGTTTTGGAGCAATTCATTAGCCATACAGTAGCAATGTTTATAAGTGCTGTAATATCAGTGGTGTCTGTGTTGTGAACTTGGCCAGTAACCTGTGCTTAAATCTTTTTGAAAGTTGACCTTACTCTCCAATGATTTTCATTAGGATTGGAATTCCAACTCTGTTTACTTTCTTTTGAAAAATTCATTGGCAGTTTTATAGGTGATTATTCAAAATCTGTCTAAGTGTTTGTTCATCTAGACATCCATTATCCTTGTTAAATGTAATTATCAGTTGATCTGTGAGGCAGGGATTATCTTCTACTTTTGTTCCAGACAGCTGTCTTCTATACAAAATTGCTGGGAAGCTAACGATGCCTGTAAACAATACTGGCATATATGGAACTATGGTCTAAACTGTTAACTTTAAACAAACAAACAAACACACACACACACACACACACACACACACACAAAACAAACAAAAACCACCAAACAATATTTTTCTCAGTCAGTAATTTGAGAAATGAGTAGGTTCAGCCTATATAAAGGGCTTAGTCAGACAATGTTAGCATTCTTCTAGAACTGTTCAAATAATTTATAGAAAGCAATAAAGTGAAGGCAACAAAGCTGGTAAAAGGACTGGAAGGCGTGTCCTGTGAGGAGAGGCTATGAGGGCACTTGGGCTGTCTCATCTGGAGGACACTCAGAAGTGACCTCATTGCTCTCTACAACTTCCTGAAGAAGGGAAGTGTAGAGGGAGGTGCCAGTCTCTGCTCCCCAGTAACCAATGATAGGACACATGGGAACAACACAAAGCTGTGTCAACGTCTTCCTTAATACGCTTTAACTTTTCATTAGCCCTGAAGTGGTCAGGCAGTTAGACTTACTGGTTTTTGTAGCTCCCTTCCAACTGAGTTGTTCCATCCTGTTCTACTCTACTCTACTCAAAATAAAATAAATATATATTGTAAATAGGATGTAAGCCTTCACATCAAAACTAGTACAGTTATTGCTGCTTCTCACATGGATAAGCATGAAAAAAAGGGTGTAAATTGTTCCAAATGGCTATCAAATGGCTGTCCAAATGGCTATCAACAGCTATCAAATGGGACTCTGGGGGACTGGGACGATTAGATGGAGAGTAGATGGAGAGGGAGCACAGGTTGTACCCACAGATCAGTGAATACAGAGAGAACTCAGAAAGCCCACCTGATAAAGAGGTGGCTCAGAGGCTGGTGCCAACACAGAATTTTTTGTTTTTCTATTTATTTATTTTTTTTTTGACCACAGGGAGCTTTACTCGGCACCCAGCCTGCTACCTGCAGATGGGTCCCACCTGTCTCTAAGGGGAAAAGAGACACTAGCACAGGAGCTGGCAGGGCTCATTGAGAGGGCTTTAAACTAAGTAGGAAGGGAGATGGGGAGGGAATAAGGCTTGTTAGAGGTGTGCCAAGGAGAAGAGTGTTAGCGCCGGGGGAGCAGGCAATGGCCCAACTGAAGTGCATCTACACTAATGCGTGCAGCATGGGCAACAAACAGGAGGAGCTGGAAGCCATCGTGCAGCAGGCTAGATATAACTTGGTTGCCATCACTGAAATGGGGTGGGCCAACTCCCACGACTAGAGTGCTGCAATGACTGGCTGTAGGCTCATCAGATGGGACAGGCAGCACAGAAGGGGTGGTGGTGTGGCTCTCTATATTAGAGAGTGTTTTGATGCTGTGGAACTCAAGGCTGAGACTGGGAAAGATAAGGTTGAGTCCCTGTGGGTTAGGATTGGCAGGAAGGCCAACAAGGCAGGCATCCTGGTGGGGGTCTGTTACAGACCACCAAACCAGGATGAGGAGACGGATGAGCCATTCTACAAGCAGCTGGCAAAAGCTGGGAAATTGTCAGCTCTTGTCTTCATGGGGGACTTCAAATTCCCAGACATATCCTGGACAGGCAATACAGCTCAGAGGAAGCAATCTAGGAGGTTTCCGGAGAGCGTGAAAGATAGCTTCCTGATGCAGTTGGTTAGTGAGCCTACCAGGGGAGGTACCTCACTAGATCTTCTGTTCACAAACAGAGAAGGACTCATGGGAGATGTGGTGGTTGTGAGCTGTCTTGGGCAGAGTGGCCACAAAATGGTAGAGTTCTCTATTCTTGGCGAAGTCAGGAGGGGGACCAGTAAAACTGCTGTCTTAGACTTCCAGAGGGTGGACTTTGAACTGCTCAGGACACTGGTTGGCAGAGTCCCTTGGCAGGCAGTTCTGAAGGGCAGAGGAGTCCAGGAAGGCTGGGTACTCCTCAAGAAGGAAATCTTAATGTCTCAGGAGCGGTCTGTCCCCACGTGCCCAAAGACCAGCTGGCATGGAAGAAGACCGGCCTGGCTGAACAGAGTTGTGGCTAGTGATTAGGAAAAACAAAAACAAAAACAAAAACAAAACAAAAACAAAAGAGGGTTTGTGATCTTTGGAAAACAGGGAGGGCAACTCAGAAGGATTTTAAGGATGTTGCGAGGCTGTGTAGGGACAAAATTAGAAAAAGCTCATCTGGAGCTCTATCTGGCTACTGCTGTTAAAGATAACAAAAAATGTTTTTATAAATATATTAACACAAAAAGGAGGACTAAGGAGAATCTCCATCCTTTACTGGGTGTGGGTGTAAACTTAGTTACAAGAGATGAGGAAAAGGCTGAGGTGCTTAATGTCTTCTTTGCCTCGGTCTTTAGCAGCAAGACTAGTTTTTACCTGGATACTCAGTACCCTGAGCTGGTGGAAGGGGATGGGGAGCAGAATGTGGCCCTCACAATCCACAAAGAAATGGTTGGTGACCTGCTACAGCACTTAGATGTATGCAAGTTGAAGGGGCCGGATGGGATCCACCCGAGGGTACTGAGAGAACTGGCAGAAGAACTGACCAAGCCACTTTCCATCATTTATCAGCCGTCCTGGTTATCAAGGGAGGTTCCAGTCGACTGGTGGCTAGCAAATGTGACAGCCATCTACAAGAAGGGACAGAAGGTAGACCCAGGAAACTATAGGCCTGTTATTTGACCTCAGTGCCAGGAAGGCTCATGGAGCAGATTATCTTGAGTGTCATCACGCGGCACTTGCAGGGCAACCAGGTGATCAGGCCCAGTCAGCATGGGTTTATGAAAGGCAGGTCCTGTTTGATGAACCTGATCTCCTTCTGTGACGAAGTGAGGCTGGGTGGATGAGGGAAAGGCTGTGGATGTGGTCTACCTTGACTTCAGCAAGGCTTTTGACGCTGTTTCCCACATCATTCTCCTCAAGACACTGGCTGCTCATGGCTTGGACTGATGCACGCTTCATTGGGTTAAGAACTGGCTGGATGGCTGGGCCAAAGAGTCATGGTTAATGGAGTCAAATCCAGTTGGAGGCTGGTCACTAGTGGAGTCCCCCAGGGCTTGGTACTGGGGCCGGTCCTCTTTAACACCTTCATTGATGATCTGGATGAGGGGATCGAGTGCACCCTCAGTAAGTTTGCAGGTGACACCAAGTTAGGTGCGTGTGTTGATCTTCTTGAGGGTAGGAAGGCTCTACAGGAGGATCTGGATAGGCTGGACCGATGGGCTGAGGCCAACGGTATGAAGTTCAACAAGGTCAAGTGCCGGGTCCTGCACCTGGGGCACAACAACCCCCAAACAGAGCTACAGGCTGGGAGATGAGTGGTTAGAAAGCTGCCTGGCAGAGAAGGACCTAGGAGTGTTGGTTGATAGTTGTCTGAATGTGAGCCAGCAGTGTGCTCAGGTGGCCAAGAAGGCCAACAGCATCGTGGCTTGTATAAGATACAGAGTGGCCAGCAGGATAGGGAAGTGATTGTCCCCTCCCCCCTGTACTCAGCTCTGGTGAGGCCACACCTTGAGTACTGTGTTCAGTTTTGAGTGCCTCGCTACAAGAAGGACATTGAGGTGCTCAAGTGAGTCCAGAGAAGGGCAATGAGGCTGGTGAGGGGTCTGGAGAACACGTATTACGAGGAGCGGCTGAGGGAGCTGGGATTGTTCATCCTGGAGGCTCAGGGGCAACCTTATGGCACTCTACAGGTACCTTAAAGGAGGCTGTAGTGAGGTAGGGTTGGTCTATTCTCCCATGTGCCTGGTGACAGGACGAGGGGGAATGAGCTAAAGTTGCGCCGGGGAGGTTTAGGTTGGATATTAGGAAGAACTTCTTTAGTGAAAGGGTTGTTAGGCATTGGAATAGGCTGCCCAGGGAAGTGGTGGAGTCACCATCCCTGGAGGTCTTTAAAAGACGTTTAGATGTAGAGCTTAGTGATATGGTTTAGTGGAGGACTTGTTAGTGTTAGGTCAGAGATTGGACTCGGTGATCTTGGAGGTCTCTTCCAACCTAGATGATTCTGTGACTCTTATGGCCCAGAGAAGATCTCGAACATCACATCAGCTAGGGAAAATTTCCATGCCTCATAGCCAATTGTTTAAGACATGAAATGCAACAAGGGAAGCAACAAAAAATCTGCCTCTTTCTTAGCAATCATCTTTTGCTCAGGATTGGGTTTTAGAATCACAGAATCAGAATCACAGAATTGTAGGGGTTGGAAGGGACCTCGAAAAATCATCGGGTCCAACACCCCCTGCCAAAGCAGGTTCCTCAGAGCAGGCTGCCCAGGTAGGCGTCCAGATGGGCCTTGAATATCTCCAGAGAAGGAGACTCCACAACCTCCCTAGGCAGCCTGTTCCAGTGCTCCGTCACCCTCACCATGAAGAAGTCCTTTTGCATGTCGGTGAGGAACTTCCTGTGCTCTATCTTGCGGCCATTGCCCCTTGTCCTATCCCCATAAAACCACTGAGAAGAGGTTGGTTACATCCTTCTGTCTCCCAGAAGGGATGGAACATTCAGAAGGGAAGGAATATTTTAAATATAGATATTTCTATATTTCTAGCAACGCTTGTATACTGAAAAGTTCAAATATTCTTTGCTGCTTTCAATATATTTCCTTGTACTTTAAGACTGAATCAAAATGAAAACTTGGCTTAAAATACTGCACTATGGTTCTGAAGTTTCCTCTGTGTTGTGTTGTGTTGTCACCCAGCAACAGTGAAATTCAATTCAAAAGCTTTGTCTTTCAGTGAAATAGCTCTGGCATGCACTTGGAAAGACAACTGAACACTGAAAAGAGTTGCATCAATTATTATTTTATTACATGCCTGACCACCCTTTCTGTGGATTTTTTTTTTTCCTGATACACAGTCTAAACCTCCCTGGCACAACTTGAGTCTGTTGCCTTGTGTCCTATCACTTGTCACCTGAGAGTTAATCACTTTAACTTTAAAAGTTAAAAACAGTAAACAAGGAGTCCTACAAAAAATAAATAAATAAATAAATAAATAAATAAAGGAAAATAAGAAAGGAAAAAACATAAGAGAAAGTTGAGACATTTTCCTAGTTTTGCTCTTGGAAAAAAGCTACAGGTTATTGGTTTATACACTTATAAATGAAAATAGATCTTCTGCTTCTTTTTAATAAGGGATGTTACTCTTCTGTTCATAGTTATATTCTTTGTTGAGAAATGTTTGGCCCAGAAATTTTGCACTACCTCAGAGAATGTTGTGCTATAGCCATATAAGATATTTGTGTGTACTGATATAGCTTCCTGTAAAGTAATACTGTTTTGTGTGGATGAGCAGTATATATTCTAACCTGATGTAATGGCCACAGAGATACCCATAATGGATGTGAAAGGTTCCTAGCACAAACAATATCTATGGGACTTCAAACTCAGTTTAAACTTCTTGAGAAATTTTAGCTCATTTTTATCTATAAGCCGAGCTATTATTTTCTGTGGCTCACTCAACAGAAAACTTGTTCATATTGAAATCATCAGGAATTTGCAATTAACTTAGAGTCAGAGAACAGGCAACACAATGAATCTTTTTGGTTCTGATTTTGTCTGAGTTTCAAACTATGTTTGATCAAGAGATATTTCAGTATATCTTGTTGTATTTAATCTGTTTCCATTTCTCTTTAGTTATAAAACCTAAATATGCTTTGATACACTCTTGGTGTGGATATCAGTTGAGCAAAAAAATGATTCACCCCCTAGGTAGCCTATTTGTCTCTGGAATGTCCCAGCATGCCGGGCTTTCCCTGGTGTACTGTGATGCTTTTTGAGTAACAGTCCATTGTGTATAATAAAGAAACATTGAGAGTTTCTTAAACCTGTATGAGGTGAATGTACCATGATTCATTAATCTGGGTCCCCTATGACTGTAACATGTATTTATCTGAGTACAGTAAAAACTATAATTGGCAGGCTTGTTTTAACACAATATAGTTTGTTTTCCATTTGCTTGGAATATATCTTTGAAATGCACGCACTCCCTCTCCCTCTGTCACACACGCATTTGCTTGCCAGCCAAAGCCATCCTTGTCTTAAACAGTTTGAAGACCAAGACAGAGGCAAAGTTGTAGTGGTAAAGATCTGTCTCACTTTTGGTAAAAGTTGAGCTGTCAAAGCAAAAAAAACAACCAACCAAAAAAACAAAACAAAACAAAACAAAACAAAACACACAAAAAAACAAAACAAAACAAAACAAAAAACAAAAAACAAAAAACAACAGTGAAGAAATACAACTGTCCTCTAACCTTCTATCTGATTCTGGCACAGTATTAGTGGCTTTGTCTCACAGGAGAGGAGGAGTAAAGGCTGTTTCATAAGGAGGTAGTTTTCACCTCATACTGGCAGAAACACATTCAGAAGCTAAAGCATGCCAATGGTATATCTAGTACAAAGAGGAGCAGAAAGTGGACCAAAGGAAAAAAAAAATAAAATAGAAAAGACAAAAGGTTTCCAGAAGTTTTGATAATGTTATAAGTCCTTTAGCTGGGAATCTGTTGCAGGGAAGAAAAACTACTTAAGACAGCTCCTATACAATACACTTTAGATGCAGTATGCTTCCGAATCAGGTTCCCATGAGCCAGCTGCATGCTGGATTTAGGCTCAATACCTCCACTTACTATACTTACTCCACCAATACCTCCACTTACTATAAATGGAGATTACCTCTACACGGATTGTTTGTATGGTAATATCAAATATAAAGAAGACATATAAATGCTCTTACTGTTTGCACAGCACAATGTCTGTTTGTTATGGCTGTGCTCCTTGATGGAAAGCTACAATTACAGCCATTTTTCATTAAGTGTTTTACATAACGCCCTCATGCTGACTTTGTAAGGCTTGCACAACATGCTTGGCAATAAACAGCATGAGCAAATCCCCCCCCCCCCCCATGAAAAGCATTTAAATTATTGATTAGAGATCTACTGACGAGTTGAAAGACAAAGGCACTGCACAGCAGATCACATATAAACATAAGATTAACCAAATCTTGGAAGTTACTTTCAATGTCCCTTTTGATGGCAGAGATACAATTAGTGTGCTTGTACACTTCAAATCTTTGAATATTGAAAGAATACCTGCTTTTTCTTTGTAGTGGTGAGAAATGTGAACTACACTGGGCTTATTTCCTTTGTGTTAAAGGCATGGAAGGACTTCTGTTGGTTTCAGATCAAGACTGTCTCATAATTTCTGCAGCATTTGTCATATGTTTGTGTTTATATGTCTAGTTAAGTATCAGGAAATTCAATCGTGGCCTTTCCCGCTGTTGGGGATCTTGATGTGACAGTATTTGTGTCACATATTTATGTTTCCTCTGCTCCAGGAATTTTCCATACTGTAGATACTGTGTTTTCTTAAAGGAATAGTACCTATAATGCCTGGAGGATAAACAGAAAAGGTGTCATGGTGAAAAAGGAGACAGATGTCCACAGCTGCTGGGAGAATACTGGGAGTACATGCAGGTTGTGACACGTTCAGGGAAAGACAAGACTTGTTAGTGTTAGGTCAGGGTTGGATCTTGGAGGTGATTGTATGATTCTGTGAAGTGAATCCCAACTGCTGCATTAATGATTCTTGGTTATGTGAAAGCACTGTGCTTCAGGGAAACATGTTAAGAGGGAATCTAATCTTTGTTGCAGAAAATGTAGAGTGCATGGAAAATAAAGAACAGCCATCAGCTTTCAACTTTTGACAGGCTCCTCAGAGGAAGATTTCGTATTTATTGTGAAGGCCAAAACTTTGCTGGCTTCCAAAGCAATTAAACAAATCCCCAAGTCCAAAACATTAACCTGCCTAATTAAGATAGCATCATTAAATCAGTGGAAATATTCTGATTTGCTGTAGGTCAGACGCTGTCCCTGAGTGTTGTCCTGCATGCCATAACCGGGCTTTAGTTATGAAAGGAGATAAATAGTGACACGGGAAGAATGCACAGCTTAGGTGCAACCGTGCTCTTCTTGTTGTGGCCTCCTGAAAAAAAATGACAGCCCATTCTCCCTAGGGAATTGTATCATCTTTAGTTTATTTATTACCTATACAAAAATCAGATTCCTTGATACAAGTACTTCTCAATTTTTAATTCAGATACCACCTAGAAAGTGCTTATTTATATGTGGTCTTTCTTTTATAGTCATTTGGCAGATTTCCTATACCTGGCAAGCTAGCCAAGATATGTACATTTAATAGTAAATAAATGCTTTACAGTGCACAAATGACTGTACACTGAAATTTGACTCAAACCTCTCTTTGGCAATATTGTAGAGGTAGTAGGGAGGCCTTCAGGACTGCTCTTTCTGTATTTCGTCATGGACACTTCCAGTCACAGGATTTTTCTATATGACAGAACTAAAATAAACTAAAATAAAATAAAATGGAGAGTGAGTGCTCTTTTTACAAAAGCGTTATTAAATAAACTAAATATGTACTGTACAGGTATTTCATAGCATATTTCAGATTTGTTCATTTGTAAGTCTCAACTGCTGGAAAAAGTGGAAAAATAATTCTAGCAGCACCTTTCTGATCTGTTGTTCCTCTGTGCAGCTAAAATAAGTGACACTAGTTTCACTTTATAATTAATTATTTGAAAGACAGCTAAGAGGTAACATGTCTAGGCACATGTAGTGAGTTAGTGGCAGAACTTAGGAAAGATGCCACAGCATCTAAATTCAAGGTTTTTGGCCTAGCAACCATTAATCATGTCATTTCACAGCTGAGTTCCTCACGGTACATGGCATCATTCACTGTAGTGTGAATGTTACAAGGCGTAGAGTGAGTTACAACGTTTTATCATCTCATCTTTCCTTTGCCTTATTGTGGCACTTAAAAACACCTTAGTGAGTAAGCATCTATTACACTAGGAACTGGATAAATAAATAAGAGAAACACAAGTTTTTTTCTTAGAATTCGCAAGTCAGCAGAGTTTCTTACCCCATCTTAGGTGACAAGATCCTTCTAAAGAATATGGAGTAAAAACATTGCATATAACTCCAAAACTCATTTTCACAGACCAGTTATTCTCAAGGCTCTCTATGGTTGCAATACACTTTATGTATTTTACAAATTGTTGTAAAATCTATCTTAATTTTCCTTCTACAATGGACAATGAACTGACCTCAGAATTTTGGCCACAGATTTTGCAGGCAGTTCTGTCATAATTTAGAAGCCACGTATGATTAAAATCACCACCACCGACAGAAACAAAAACAGCACACAACAAAACTTTATTGGTTTACCATTAAATTCTGCATAATTGAAGCATATAAACATATCTTGAAAATACTAACACATGCATGAAAATAGTGTTTCTCTAATACGAAATATCTGCTCTAGGGACTTACTCTGTTGGCAGTACTGATATATCTATCCAGTGGGTTTCTCCTAATTTTTTTCCACGTTGACCTGTTTATTTTGGTGAAACTGTAACCATCTGCAACGTTATATTATTTATTCTGTTTTTGTAAGATAGTTCTGAATTGTTTTGCCTAGGTGTAGGGAAAAAAAAAAAGTTGGCTTTTAACATTCTTTAAGTCTCAGCATCTGCATTTATGTATGAAAACATTCTCATTTATATATGAAAACATCTGTTCTCAGTGAGCTGATACCTCAGAGAGTAAGACAGGACAGTTACCCAGGGCAGTCTCATGGCTGAAGCTAACTAAATTGTTGGCAGCACTTTTGCTTTCATTCATAATCCTTGTTTTATTTATTTATTTATTTATTTATTAGTATTTTTGGCTCATCTAATTTCTGCATTCAGATGTGTTTATGAAAATGGAGATTTAATGTGATAAACCTTAGAAACTGTACTGTCATCTGCTGTGTAGAAATTGCTTGCTAGGGAGTATCAAATCTGTTACTGACCTTCAGTCTAATTTCAGCTGTCAGGTTTCCAATCCATGAAAATTGCTTGGAGGAGGATTTTAACTTTATCATTTTTTTCCTGATCTCTGCTCAGTTTTGTCTTCTCTTAGAGTTCCCCAAAAATGCTGTGAAAGTGGAAATGGGAATCTGATGGTAGTGGTTTGGGGCATAAGGAGAGCCAATAGTGATCAGAAAAAATGCTATATTTTCTGTGTTGTCTTAAACTCATAGTGCTGAGACTTTTTAAGCAAGCAAAAGCCTTATCTACTAAAGAGGCATCTGAAAGCCAAACAATACAGCTATTGGAAGTGGGCAGAGAAAGCCCTGCTGGCTAGACAGGAAAGTTTTGCCTGTCAACATCTGCAAACGGGGCATATGACCCTTTCCCACCTGTTGCGGTGAGAATGATTTGGGGATGGCATGAAAAAATGTAGCTAATGACCTTGTGACTAAGTCCTTGTGCAGGATGAAGAATGTCAGCAGTATCTTCAGCATTCAGCCACCAGCTCCTGTCCAGTCTGTAGTACATCTGTTAGAAAGACAACTACACCTGCACACAGCTTAAGTTCCCTTGGTAAATTAATCCAATGGATTATTGCCATCACAGCTCATAATTAACAATTGACTTCTGCTCTGATATGCCATCACTTTGCAACACTACATTTTGTTATGCCTTTTCTTCCTCAGACTAATCTTTCAAAAATCTCTTCTATGGGTAGGTAGCTTACCGTGTGCTCAAGTCATTTTGTTATGTTCTGAAATTTTTAAACCCTCTAGTTTTCTGAACTTTTTATTTGCCAATCACTTAATTTTCTACCACCTGCACAGATATCATTGAACCTCTGGAAATCTTAGTAGTCTAATGATATTTCACATTTCTAAATTAAAAAACTCTTAGAAAATACTTAAACTTAGAATATACTTTAGCTATCTAACTGCTTTTCAACTGTCCCTAAGCCAGCAACTTACAAGAAGATTGAGAAAGAAAAATATCTACTACATGTGGATTTGTTCCCAAGTCTTTCAAATATAATTAAGGTTCCCAGAAAGATAGTTTACTGCAAATTAGACAAGATATGCTTGCATCTTGATTTCTCTTTGCCCGACTGCATATATATATGGCCCCACTGTGGCACAGAAATTTGGCTTATTTGCCTCAGACTTTCACATATCACAATGAATTCTTCATAGGCCAAGAAAATGAGAGGAAGGATAAATTTAACTCAGGAATAAAGCTAATCAAATTCCTTACTCTACTCACAGTTGATTAGATGATCTCTTTTTCCTTCTTAATTTTAGGTACAGTTCAAAGTCTTTCACTTTACAGATGCAAAAGGTTCTGCTCCTTATTGATACTGCTGTAAGAGTTAATGCAGCTAATGCACTGAGTTAGCAAACTTTTGCTTTGTTTGCTTTTAAGTGAACAATACACAGCACTCCTCAGCCATGCATGAGTATTCTGCAGTGATCAAAGAATGAGGCAGCAGTGAGAGACTTGGAGATGAAGAACCTCAGACTGTTTTCCCAGGCTGATCACATGCCTGCCAGAAGCACAGCAAGGCAAGAGGCAGTTGTGCTCGTGGGTGCAGGAGGTCAGCACTGACTGACCCAGATGAGGGAGTTGCGGAGTGCACTACATGAATGGGTTGTGCAGTGGGGAACACACTAAAAAAAGCAAAAGTGATGAAATAGGTAAAGATGGTGCTCTGATGTGGCAGAAAATGGTGGATGGAAAAAGATGGCTATAATTCTGTTTTCACTTAGATCTAGCTGTCTCTATATAAAGGATATAATTTCTCTCTTTGTGTCAGAAAGGTCCCAGCTTAATAATTAAAGGTGATTGATCCATGTAGTTGGGCCTATTAATGTGTCAGATTAATAAGGAATTGATCATAACTAGAAAACAACAATTCAAAGATTATCATTAACTGCTAACAGGTGTAAGCAATTTAGAAATATATTACAATGTAACAATGAAGGAGTCTGACTGCTCTTCCAGCATAGATTCATTAAAGGAACTGCGCTAATTTATGCCTTTGCAAGGATTTTACTCAAAATACTTAAACCATCAACATACTTGCTAACATGTCTGATTTATCACTGTGTAAGATCTATAGAGAATTAGTTAAAAAACACTTTTGGAGCCATCTGCTCCCACTGAAATGAGAAGGCTACTTCTTTTGACCAGAATGTTAAATAAATGTCCATCCCCTGCTGTTAGAAATCAAGCGGCATAATAACTGAGATGAAAGTAGTAAAAATATATAACAAATTGTTCTTAGGGAGAGAGGTAGAACTGTCGTGAAACTGAGTCTTCCAGATAGCCTGATATCCAGGGTGATGAACAGGTGTCATGCTGGGTATGGATCTTTTACAGTTACCTTAAGACAAAATGTCTGGAGGGTCCTCTTTTTATCCTAGCTAATATGAAGGCCTCTGGCTACAGCATTGTGTCAAATATGACTTTTTGGATAAGGCAGTGTTGTAGTCTTGTTCAGCAAAGGCGCACTCCAATGATGCATATTAAGAAGGACAAATTGAATGAAACATTTAATGCACTGCCTCTTGCACCCACATTGTATATGGTTTTGCTGTTCTGCAAATCACATTGTTGCTGGTGAATGGTGTTAGAGATTTAAATGTCCTCTGGACCATGTTTAAGAGGATCCAACAGTCCTTTCTGGCCACAGACCTCTATAGATGCTAGAGTATAGCAATGGTGAATGTTTCCCACATCCATAGCTGAGACACCTGAAAGCAAACCTTGGAGCTCTCTCTGTCTCTTCTCACTTCCTGCCACACCTAAACACTTTTAGGTACCATATAACAGACAAACAGAAGGATTAAAAAAAAAGAAAAAAAGAAAAAAAGAAAAAAAGAAAAAAAAAATATTGGATAGATAATTGAGCTCAAAGAGTAGTATTTATGGGTCATAGTCTACTTGGTGTCTGTAGCAAGTACCACAGTTGTCTATATTGCGGCATTTCCCCTTTCATGTCTTTATCAATAGCCTGAAGAAGGCAACTAATGTCAGGTTTTCCGACAGCACCAAATCAGAGCTACCAGGAAGGAAGATCTTCACCCCCTTTTTACTGTTATAGTAGCTCAGAAGGACCAAAAAGCTAAGCTGGCCATTTATTCAGAATGCTGGAAAAAGTGTAATGAAGGCTGTGAGGGGGAATAAACTCTCTGTCTCAAAAACTTCCAAATGTAGTAGTATGGCTTATGGTTCACAGGAAAAAATACAGTTATAGCAATTATAAAAGTAATAAGTGATCTGAAGATGTAGATGGTGGGATTGCAAGCAGATTTTAAATTACTTTTAAGCACTGTTGATTTATATCCAGCAATGCTGTTATGTAAAGTGTATAGAGCTGATGGGCCATAGTCCAAAACAAGGGTGCATTTGCTTAACAGCTTTGTAGAAAACTGCTCTCATTTGAGCCTTCACATAATCTGTTTGAATGAATGTAAGTTGCAAAGGCAGGACGGTGATATCTAGTGAACTCGCTAGAAGAAACATAGGGAATACTTTATTCATTTTCTACCCAGGCAGAGAACTTATGGTTTCTTTCCTCTGACTGAATTTCTGTGCTGCCAGCTGAAGTCCATTGACTTCAGGGTCTTGGATTTGAAAATTTTCAGTTGCTCATGTGAACTCACGTTTAAAAGAAAAAAAAAAGGCAGGGTGATTCTGGGTGCATGAGTGGGCACCACACACAATACACAGGCTCAGGGTAGAAAGTTAATATCAAATGTGTTGCTAAGCTGCCTGCAGATCTCTGCACCAGTTCTCAGGGAAAGTTACTATCTGAAAAGTCCTCTTAGCATATTCCTGCTGCCAGTTCTTTCCTGGAAGTGGGAAACAGCAAGTGGTACCAGCATTTTAGCCATTAACTTCTACCTGGCGAGGACTTGTGTGGTGCTTTGTATGGGAAAATCCTTCACTAACAGAGGCTCTGTTCCCTGCACAGTTTCTCACTCTTTTCTTAAATACGTTTTCAAAGAGGTGCCACCAGGTTCACTGTTGGGCTGTGTCCTGTGACAGGGCCGTTGGAACCAGCTGAAAATTGGCTGTGTCCAACATGGATAACCCTTGGCCTCTACCAGCCTACACCAGGCCACCTACACCCAACACAAACGCAAAAAGAAAGAAAGAAAGAAAACAACAACAACAACAATAGGGCCTCAAAGTTCAGTGCCTGGGTAGATACTTGTCAGTCCTCATTGTGACACCAGGTTTGCAATGCAAAAATCATCTTGCCATCAGTTGAACTTCCCACAGTAGTAAATGCTGTATAGTTCAGTTTGTAGCTTTGGGACCTGGGTTATTCTAATTCATGTGTCCTCTTAACCAAGGTGTCAGGATGCTAAAACCAAAAAATCTTAAGTGTAGAGCATACTTACAATCATCGTTTTATGTTCTCCTTTAACAGTATCAAATTCTTGTGTACATCTATTCTAGTGTGCCCCAAGACAGAGTTTGTGATACAAAAAATGTACCTCCAACTGTGAGTAGTGAAGAAAGCTCCATCCTCAAGCTGTCTGTTAGCTAGCAAGGCTGCCTTTGGCCTTTCATTCTTCAGGATCTGGTGGAAGAGTGCATGGGGAGAAAAGAAAGATCAGTTGTGATGTATCAGTCTACTTTGCCAGAATGCTTGGCAGCACATTTATCTAAGAAATATTCACCATCTGTTTAGTTTTGGAAAGAGGGTAGAGAAAAATAACTTCCTGAAGGTTTTGCCTTTGTAAATATTTTAAAGTGCCCTTCAAACAATTTAGTTGTTGCCAGCTACCCAGTAATATCAGGGGTGTGTAATACCAACTGTCAGCACTTTGTGTCCTCCCAGCTCATGTAGCAGTTCAGATGTTCTGTTATGCCTACCATATATACCCTTCTTAAGGGTTGTTCTGGAACTGGGTTGATGCCTTTGTTTCACAATTTGAATTTATTTGTCAAAAGTCTATTTTTGTTCTTCTTTTGGGGTCCAATTCTATAAGGGAACACACTGTTGCAGTTATGAACAATCTAGTCCTTTCCTAGGAATTCAGTGTCTCTGTGTAATGACTCTTCTTTTTTTTTCAAATTTTTCTCCAATTTCATTTCTGTATGGAAGGATAAATGCAGAATCATTTTAATATATTTTGTGGTTATTTTTCTCTGGGTGAGTGAACAGGATATCCTAGATCCAACTGTTGCTAGAAATATGTGTTTTAGGTGGTTTCCCCTTGACTGCAGGTAGAAATGAAATTTATGCCTTTTGCGATTGATTTGAATATTGAAAGTTTTAAACTGACCCATCTGTATATTTCCATTTTAATGTCATTATTGTGTGGTACTCAGCAATCAATCATCTGTCAAGAGATCTGCTTCAGTTTCTCTTTTTCTTAGAGCTATGCAAAACAACAAGTACTTTTCTATGTCATATGTGAGCAGCTTGAGAACCCATCTCAGCTATATTTACCCCTTAGGTGAGTCCGTTAGGCATCTGGTATAGATTAGGAAGTAGTAGCAGCGTTATACAGAAGGCAGTTCAGTATATGTCTTTTTAGTGATAGAAGAAATCACTCATTAGAGGTGCTCATTTCTCTTCCATGGGTGTTAAACAGATTTTTGAAATTATCATCGGCTATAGGCTCAGCTCTTCAGCAGCTGAAGCTGTATGAAATGAATCCTATACTTTGGAATTTCTCTCCTCTCATCTTTGAAAAGCTGAAGCCAAAAAGGCACAAGCTACATACAGTTGTACAGCAGGTTGAGTAGCAGAATCTGAAGGAGAAGCAGTGAAGGCAGTAATGATGAAGGAGAAGCGGGAAATGAAATGAAAAGACAAAATGGAAGCACAGGGAGAAAGAAAGCAAATAGAAACTGAAGGTGATCCTATGCTATATTTAGGAAAATAGGAAAAAAAGGAGAAAATTATAACAGAAACAAATAGTTAATTTATTCTAGAAACTTGTGAGTTACAGTAATTACTTCCAAACTACAGCACTTGGAGGAAAAAAAATAAAACCGTAGTGCCTTAGAATCCTGGGTCTTAATTCTTAGCTTGCAGTGTGTCTGCTTTATAGCAATTTGTTCTTTAGTATAATTCAACCTAATGAGATTGCATCAAGTGTAACTTGAAGTAGAATTTGGTTTATTATTTCCCTGATTATTATCTAAGAAAATTGAATGTGGGGAAAGAACCACATCTATCATTACTTGTGTGACTTATATCACAAATCACCAATTAGAAGAGTGGCAGGGGAACAAAACATGTTTTCTTTCATTCCCAAACATGTCCATTCCACTTATGTTCAGAGGACTGAAATTAAACAATACAGGGCAATTTCTTCTTGTTGGTTGCACTGCATAATATGTAAATCGGTATGGAATTTGGCTTTTACTAATCTTCAACTTCTGTTACTGGGGGTGTACGGACTACAGGTAGTGTGCATAAACCCACCATGACTTAAATGCATCTGGCTTGGTATGGATAGCTGTGGAGTTGTGACAGCACAAAGTTCTGCACAAAGAAACCACCTGAGTGTGTATTCATTGCTTCTGATGACTTGCAGTGTGTGAGCTCTGTGGTGCTGCTATTGCACTGTTAATACTCCAAGCAGAAACTAGTTAATGTGTTAGATGAAGTCACAGCAATGACTAGTCACTGCTGACATTGCCTAAGGCAAGGCAGAAAAAGGATCTGTTTAAAGGAGCAGTGGAGAAACAAATGATGATTTCACTTCAGAGTCTCTCTTGTAAAATTGAGTTATGCTGTTGCTTCCATTATGAAATGTTCTCTAATCAACTAAAATCCATACTGTTTGGATGCTTAACTCTGTAGAATGTTATCTGACACATCACAGTCATGAACACATTTTTGTCTTCCCCTGTGGGTTAGCTCAGCACTAGTGTTCCTTACAGAATATGGAAAAATGGAGCGGAGAGAGACTGTTTACAAGGCCACAAGAGGAAGATGTTTTGGATGGGGCTTTGAGCAAGCTAATGTAGTGGAAGAGTCTGTGCCCACTGCATGGGGGTTGGAACTAATGATATTTAAAGATGCCTTCCAACCCAAACTCTTCCATGATTCTACAATTTAATTCAGCTTTCCCTGGGGAGTGACCCAGGATATAAGATTGGGGACAGAAATCCAAACTCATGGGGACTGTTAGAAATGTGAAAGAAAGCATGACTTATATATCAGCAAGATATGTAAGTCACCTAACATTTGTTTTTACCATATTGGACTAATGTAGAGCTAGCTTGAGTATCTTCATTCACAACAGTATAAATACACCTTAGTTACTCCAATCACCAGAAAATTTTTCCACAGTGAAAGTGTAGCCTGAATTAAGACTCCTTTTGTCTAGACATCATTTTCCCTTTAATATGAAGTAGAAGCTGTTTTCTATTTTCTTGTTGATGTGAACTATTTCAGTTGAAAGGAGACAATAGTTGTTTAACCAGTATTCTCTCTGTTTCCAGATAGATGTTAGGACGCCGCTCCTGCAGATCCAAGGACATCTGCCATTCAAGGAGGCATTTTCTGTGCAATAATGGCATATCTTAGATTACTACAGAGCTCCCCTTTTGTCAAGACCTCTTGATGAGGTGTCTTCACCCCTACAAACAGCGAAAGAGGGGAAGTATTAGATACGGTGATTGTCGTGCTCATTTTCTCTCTGGAGTATCCTGTTTGCTAAATAGCTAAATAGCAAACAAATTGCAACATTAAGACTGAAAATATGAAAGTCCTTTTTTCCCTTCTTTCCTTCCTTCCTTCCTTCCTTCCTTCCTTCCTTCCTTCCTTCCTTCACCCCTCCCTCCCCCCCTTACTTTCCCTTTCTTACTTCTCAGAAGTAAGTGATAAACTGGAAGTTTATCAGGTTCAGCCTTGGTTCACATTAGAAATGCCAGTAGGGGGATATTCTGGAATTTATTCCTCTTACCTCACAACAAAAATCTTTTCTTCCTCAAATGCCTGCAGAACAGTTCAGCAAAATGGAAACCGTCGCTTTTTTCTTTCTACACAGACTTCAGTGACATCAAAATGTGACCAATATTCTGTGTTATACTTGTCAGCACTGCTAGTCTTTAAAAGCTATAGATCGGATTTTGGTCCCTCACCTTAAAGACCAGATTCCTGAATCCTGTATCTGTTCCATTTACAGGTAAGAATGTATTTTATAATGTTTTATCAAGCCTGTCCCCCACAAATATAATATACCTATATGTATCCCTATCCAGGAAGAGCTGATCATTACAGTTAAAAATGCTCAAAAGTATTGCTTGTTTATGTGGAATACATTATGTTCAGTGAAATGATCTTGCTTCCATCTGTTGCAGATAGTAAGACAGTACATCAGGAATCTGTTTAAAAATGTGCTTTGTTTCTCAAACTGTTCTGTTTGTGGGTGTGTTGTTGTTATCTGTGTAAAAGAGTGAGGCAGAAGAGCCTTGCTTTCCAGAAACAGTGTGATTATGGTAGCTATTGATCCCTTTACTGCATAGATTGTTACGGGTTATTTTAGATCAGCAGCTGAGAGCAAAGGTAAGGTTCACCAAGCTGATGAGCTACAAAAGAGATTGTGCATGCTCTGTTCCTAATGCTTCTAAATCTGTACTTTGAAAGAACAGTTCTTAACTTAGCTTGCTTTGCAAACCTCTACTTAAGAGGTTTGTCAGAGAAGCTGTCAGATGTTGTTTTCCTTGTTTTTCAGAGACAGCTTTATACATTTTCGACGTTGGCACTGTAAAGTTTGTTGGGGTAAATCAGAACAACATCAACAGATTTATCCACTTTCAAGTTTGTAGGCTCTGTAATTTCCTGGTGGGCTGCTTTTCTGCACAGATTTTACTGGTTCATGTAATGAAAACAGGAATACTTGAGTTTACATCTGTGTAGCACTGACTTCATTAGATTTGCTGTAGATTTATGCTGGGGTGAGGACAAGCACAGCCTCCTCACCAAGCCTCAGGAATGGGACTGTCTGTTCACTCATACTGTTGTGTTTCCAAGTTCCAAGTTCCTGTCCAGAAAACCAGATGACTTATGTGCTGCTGACACTTAGATTGTTTCACTCTTCAGCACTTTATAATTTTCAGGCTCCAAGAGTAAATTGAGCAGGGCAAATACTTTGCTGCATGCAAACTTGACTGAATGTAGGTGACAGAGATACTGTCTCCTAGTTGGTTATATCTTCCTGATTCTGGCCCTGATCCTGTTATTTCCTCCTCTCTGTTTTGAGTTCATTATAGAATTCACATTCATAACCGAAGTGCTGATTTCTGCTTGGCAACTTTCTGAAGGCATGTCTTGATCTCTAGAAATTACTGGGGTAGGAGGTTGCTTCTTGAAAAGCATTTTTGTGTACCTAAAATTCTTGCTTAATCTGCCCAAGAGAGGTAGGTTGTGAAAAGAACAGACTGAGAAAAAGGTCAAGAAGAAAAGTATTCTGGTCAAATCTAACCAAAGTGGAAAAAATCTGGTGTTTCCAAGCTAAGCAAGAGAGACTAATCAACAACCAGCCACCATGCTTTTTTTTTTTTTTTCCTCAAGCGTTTTCAGTGTTTAAGTGCACTACCCTTGTGTCCACATTACACAGCTTACCCACCAAACCAACTTAGAATCACAGAATCATTAACGTTGGAAAAAAAACTCCAAGATCATCTAGTCCAGCCAGCATTCTACCAAACATTACCCACTAAACCATGTCCATAAGCACCAGGTCCAATCTTTCCTTAAACACCCCCATGGTGACTACACAACCTCCCTGTGCAACCCACTCCAATGATTATTTATTTGATTCCAAACCTGTCCTAATTCCAACTTAGCAGGAAGTTGAGATGTGTGGTCAGATTAAGCCCTGTAAAACTATCATGTCTTATTGAAGAAGAAGCAAAAAAACAGTTATGTGACTTAATCAGTACTTCTAGCTGCTCCATGGTTTTAGTTCTAATGTCCTTTTTTGATTAATTTACTGTATAATACACACTGTCTTCCTATTTACTAGTCACACATAGTGAATTCTTTTTCCATTGTGTTTTTTTTTTACAGAGGATTGGCACACTGGGGGCTTTATGATGGAAGCAACTTTTGTTTTTTTAGTCATTCTTGGGGGATTTACATTCCAATATAATGAGAAGGAACAGCAGAGTATTTGTTTATTGACAGAGATATTTTTAGGTCTATTGTGGAGAGACAGTTCTGAAAGCAGATACCCTTTGCATGTTTTGTTCCGGTTCAATAGGTAAGCAAGGAAACAAATAGTTATGAATAGATGTAAATCAGGTCTGAAAGAACCTCTAGGAGCCAAGGGGGAGGACCAGATCATGTGTGAGATTGTCAAGGCAATCTTTTATAGGCATCTCTCTCTGTGTAAGGAATTGAAGAGCTTTGCAGAAGTTTGGCACTCAGGACTGACTTTATATGACAGCAGGATTGCTGTTCTCGGATGTTTTTCCTCAGCACTTGAATCATGACTACAGGGCATGACTACAGGGCATCGTGGAATGTACCATGTCTCAGCATTCATAATGTTCTAGCTGAAAAGAATTATGAATAAGATGTGTGTCATGACTTTTTTTTTTTAGTCCAAAGGTAGGTTAAGCTATTGAGTTAAATGTGATTGTGTTGGTAGAAAACTGTTTTGTAGAATAGCCTAGAAAAACAATCTTTAATGCAAGAGAATTGTCATCATATTGATTTAAGGAAACCATAACCCAGAACTTTCTACAAAAGTAGACTTAGACATAGTCTCTTAGAAAAAACAAACAAACAAACAAAAAAACAAAATGCATCTGCAGATAGCTTCAGAGGGGCACTTTTTCTCTCATGCTTGAAGGCTGTAAAACAGAAGCATGATATGTAGATAGCATTCACATTCCAACTAGCCATTCCGAATGTCTGAATTAAGGTAGTTTTTAGAATACAGCTATCAAGTCTGGTATATTCTGCAACTGTTTAACTCACTTAGAACTCTTTTTCACATGATGAAAAAGGGAGAAAGTTTTTTAAGCAAGCACTGATTACTGCTTACTTTAATATAACCCTAATATCTCTCTAGCTTTCTACTGTTCAGTTATTTTTTTGTAATTAATCCTTGGCAGCACTTCTTGGGAGTGAGTGTTGGAATTGCTCTGTAACATATGCAAGTTTATTTTATTTCATTTCCAAATTTTAACATATGCATTAGTGTTTGCTCTGATGACAAGGAGCGGATTTAATCACTGCTTGCTCTAAATCACAGCTGCTCAGGGTTCAATGCAACTTTATTCTTACTGAGGATCTGCATCTCAATTCCAGCACTTCAATGGGTGTTTATGCAATCTCATCTAATTCAGATCTTCAGTGGGTATTTATGCAATGTCATCTAATCTAGATCTCTATCAGAACTCTAAACTGAAGCTGTCATGTCATTCATGATCTTCTTGTGCTGTTTGCAAAACAAGCTTTCTGGAGAATCTTCCTAAGAAAGGAATGGAGACGCTCAATCCTCTGCAGGAAAAACAGAAATAAAGAAATTAGTACAGGAGCAATTTTGGAGTTCGTGGTTATGTTTTTTTTTTTTTTTTTTTTGTTTTTTTTTTTTTTTTTTCCTGAGAATAACTTTGATTTTTTATAACTTGAGGTGAATGGTGAATCCCTAGGAAACTCTAAAAGTAAATGGAAGGATTCTGTCCAGTGGATAATATGTTATTTATCTTCCTCAACTGAATATTCACTCAAAAAAACCCCAACTCTTATTTTTTAATGTCATACACTGAGTGTCAAACATTGCATGTAATGCCCATCTGCTCTGGAATCAGTACTGTATTCTCTGTTATATTCAGATAATATCTAACATTTTCTTACAGATATTGCATTGCTAACTTTGTGGGTTGTATAACAGGTACTATATGTAAGCATAGGCATAGCATATATGTGTATCATTGAGGTTGCTCTTTTAATTATTTTAATTTGCTGAGGGATCACTAGCCACTCATTTTCATTAGTTACTTTTCTGCAGTCAGTTTCACTACCTTGGCTAATTTTATCTCAGTACTATTTCATTATTTACTCCAGGACCATTCATTAATACGTTGAACCTCACAGATCAAGACATGGGTGCCATGCATGACCACCATTTTGAAAACAGACCATGTGTGTCTATCCTTTCTCAAAGATTATGATTATATAACTCTTAATCTTGGAAAGACCATTTTACTTAGCCTGTGATAACATAGTGTCTTTAAGAGTACTCAGTAGGGGACTTTCTCAAAGCCTAATAGAAGTGCTTGCAACCAAACTGTCTTTAGGTAGATGCATGCTGACTCCCTGATAAAATTCTAGTTATTTCTGATGTAAATGTTATGAGGAATAGTCAGCATGGATTCACCAAGGGGAAGTCCTGCTTGACCTACCTTGTTGCCTTCTATGATGGCATCACCAGCTGGGTAGATGGGGGGAGAGCAGTGGATGTCATCTACCTTGACTTTAGCAAGGCTTTCGATACTGTCTCCCATGACATCCTGCTAGCAAAACTAAGAAAGAGTGGGATAGAGGAGTGGACAGTAAGATGGGTTGAGAACTGTCTGACTGGCCGAGCTCAGAGGGTGGTGATCGGCGGCGCAGAGTCCAGCTGGAGGCCTGTGACTAGTGGTGTTCCCCAGGGGTCGGTACTGGGTCCGGTCTTGTTCAACATCTTCATTGATGACCCTGATGAGCGAATAGAGTCTGCCCTCAGCAAGTACGCTGACGACACAAAGCTGGGAGGAGTGGCTGACAGGCCAGAAGGCTGTGCTGCCATTCAGCGAGACCTGGACTGGCTGGAGAGATGGGCAGGAAGAAACCAAATGCGGTTTAATAAGAGCAAGTGTAGAGTCCTGCACCTGGGAAGGAACAACCACATGTATCAGTACAGGCTGGGGGATGACCAGGAGCTCTGAGGAGAAGGATCTGGGGGTCCTGGTGGATGACAGGTTGACCAGGAGCCAGCCAACAGTGTGCCCTCATGGCCAAGAGGGCTAATGGGATCCTGGAGTGCATTAAAAGGAGCGTGGCCAGCAGGTCAAGGGAGGTGATCCTCGCCCTCTACTCTGCCCTGGTCAGGCCTCGCCTGGAGTAATGTGTCCAGTTCTGGGCTCCCCGGTACAAAAAAGACAGGGATCTCCTGGAAAGAGTGCAGCGGAGGGCCCCAAAGATGATACGGGGCCTGGAGCATCTTCCCTATGAAGAAAGACTGAGAGACCTGGGTCTGTTCAGCCTTGAGAAAAGAAGACTGAGAGGGTATCTCATCAATGTGTACAAATACCTGAGGTGTGGGAGACAGAAGGATGTAGCCAAGTACTTAACAAGTACTCTACTTAAAGTACAAGGAAATACATTGAAAGCAGCAAAGTATATTTGAACTTTTCAGTATACAAGCTTTGCTAGAAATATAAATATTTTAAATATCTATATTTAAAATATTCCTTCCCTTCTGAATATTCCATCCATTCTGGGAGACAGAAGGATATAACCAACCTCTTCTCAGTGGTTTTATGGGGATAGGACAAGGGGCAATGGCCGCAAGATAGAGCACAGGAAGTTCCGCACCGACATGCAAAAGAACTTCTTCATGGTGAGGGTGACGGAGCACTGGAACAGGCTGCCTAGGGAGGTTGTGGAGTCTCCTTCTCTGGAGATATTCAAGGCCCATCTGGATGCCTACCTGGGCAGCCTGCTCTGAGGAACCTGCTTTGGCAGGGGGTGTTGGACCCGATGATCTTTCGAGGTCCCTTCCAACCCCTACAGTTCTGAGATTCTGTGATTCTGTAAACCTACATTACCTAAGGATTTTGCTTTTCCCCAGTGTATCACCCTTGTGTGTACCAAACTGAGTTTTTATTACCATTTCCATCAACTTGCCTTTTGTGGAAGTCAGACTTCCTGGGTGGACTGGTTTCCTAGTTCTCACATCAAGCTCTTCTTCAAGATGGGTGTCCATCTGTGAATGGTGCTTTCCCTTACAGTTAATTAAACTGGCTCATAGTTAACAAAGCGTGGTTAATCTTATCCACAAGTCAGTTTATCTTGTCTACTACTGAGCAGTGTATAAGTAAACAAGTGCATGGCAGGCTGATTAGCATGTGAGGAAGAACTTAAAATTATAATATATTCTGGTTCAGCTCTATAGTCTTGTCATATTTCCCCCATGGAATAAATCAGAAGTGTATGCAGCCACTTTTGCCCAGATGCTGCTCTTTGTTATTAATTTGTTTTGCAATCTGGTTTTCATTATTTTGGCAGAGATAAGACACTGTTCTCAGATGCCTACTTAGGAATCTTTCATGCAAACTCTAACAAGTCTCTGGTGATTTTTTCTATTTCTCTACCTCCTTACTGATCCTTTACCCCTTATACTGTTTCAGTGGTTTGTGTTCTTTTATCTCCATTCCCAGAGATGGAAAAATGCAGGTGATGTCTGAGAACATATGTTTTCCCTTTGCTGTCTTCTCTGCTCTCGGTTGTTTAGACCAAGGAACAGCCTGAAAATAAATATATTTGAGAGTTGCCACCAGTCTCTGAGACTCAAACTAACTACTAAAGTCAACCTATAGCAAAAGTTCAGATTGGAATTTACAAGTTGATTTGTCATTGGGCCAAAATACATCTGCAATCTAAACCTGCCACAAGTAGGAGGAAGGAGGAAACTATAATGTTTAGGGTTTATACATGCAGGTTCAAAGCAAGGTGTGTTACTGTTTTCTTCCAAATGGCTTGCACCCCATATTCACTGTTTTCTTCCCAGATTCCCTTATATATAATGAAGCTTAGCTGTGTTTTTCTTCTCCTGTCATGTTAATGGCAAATGTACTGTGAGTCAAAAGTATCCATCTTCAGCCTCTGATTCTATGCACCAAGTGGTCGATGCAAACCAGACACGGTTCTTTTTGCCTGTTTCAATGTACTACACATTGGCCTATGGCTAAATGCATTAGCAAATGGCTAAATAAATAAGCCTCTGAGCATCTAATGGAAATTATAATCCTGAAAAAAAAAAAGAAAAGAAAAGAAAAGAAAAAAGAGCATATCTAATAGATTGTCTACAATAGCCCCATTCATTTACTTGCAGTTGTTGTTCATTCTGACATAGACTGACACTGCTTTCAGTGGTCTGAGCTCCTCTGGTGATTTTTGCACAGAGGCAGGAAACTTTGCATGTTCCATCCCATCAGCTGAGCCTGGGAGGTTAACCACTCATCTGGGAATGCTGAGTAGTGCTGAGCATCTGCCAGAAGGTACTAAAGGCATCAACTGGTTCAAGGGTTGTCCAGCTCTGCCCTCAGATGAACTGTCAGAGCTCTCACTGAAGCTGGTACAAAACAGGAGGCAGCCATATGAGAACCAGTCCCTGAGAGAGTGTGCACTGTACACAGCAGGCATCAAGGAGAACCTCTGGTCTGTATCACTCCAAGAGCAGCAAACTTAGCAGAAAAATGTGTACAAAATGAGAAAAAGAAAAATAAGTGTTATTATAAGGTGTAATATTTTTAGGTTGCTTTAAAAACAGCATGCACAGGTGCAGAAAAACATTTTTCCCCATGCTTTACTTCTGTTTAATGTATGCAACAATACAACTTTCATGACAGCAGTTAATCTGTTTTGTGCAATAAACTGTCCTCTTTGTGTGATGCAATCAGAACTAATTACTTTTCCATGGGATACAATCAATATTTGCAAGTCAGTACTGCTAAATCATTCCTCCCATGAATGGCAACGGGGAAGCAGATCATAAAACACTGGTGACTCCTTCCCCAAGAGGAAATAAAACTTTGTGAAAAACAGAACTTTTTGTTCTGGTCTGTAGTGAATGATAATCTTGAGTAAAAAAACAGTGCGGACTGGGTCACTTCAGGCTCTAGATACTACAGTCCTGGAGGACTGATGTATTTAAAGTAACATCCTGCTTCTGGAAGGCAAGCCCTGGTAAACTAAAACAGACCAGCACCTTTGAAAATCATGTACTTTTGAAAACATATGGCCTGTTTTTAAACTTTGAAAACAAACAAACAAAACAACACCAAAGCAGAGACATCTGCAGTGTTTCCCAGAAAGACCATTCAAAGAGTAATGTACACACAACATCACTAGTCACTGTACTGCCTTCTGCCAGAAGTGCCTAGATGCTCCTAGATCTGTCTAAGAAGGGATTGTTCTGCCTCTTGTGCTCCAGTGAGCTTCCCCTCGAGATATTCCTGCACCCCTGCAAGTACATTCACGCACAGATAAAAGTCTTCTTCATGATTTTATCTTCTGGGGAAACAACCAGAGGTGCACTTCAGAGGAGGCATTAGGCATAGATTTTTAGTACTGTCTTCAAAGAAAATGAAATTATATAATACAACTCATGATACGTATAGTACAGATATCATTGCCCATTGTCTGAAAGACTGAAACCTGTTTCAGTGTAGGCAGTCACATTACACGCTCTACATTTTGTCTCAGAGAATGAGGTCTTATACCGTAGCAGCTGATAGAGACTCTCTTTAAGTCTGGGGAACAGACACCATAGTCACTTGACTCATACCCTGAAGTCTGCTACCAGTGAAAAACTCAATGGATCAATGAAAGGTCCTTAATTCTTTCTAAGATTATAAATGGCTAGTGGAAGATTATAAGATATTACTGCATATAACAAAGTTTATTGTAAGATACATTATCTCTCCATTTCCGTTTTGAAAAAAAAGTTGTTCTATAGAAACCTTTCAATTCAATCATTGAATTGTTTCAAATAGCGTATCTTAATCCTGCAGTGGATACAATCAATCAGAAAGTATACAGAAAACAAAGTAGTGCCAGCCTATTAAAAAAAATATATATACCAGTGACAATATTTTAAAAAGTATTTCATTGAATACTGAACTTCCCATATCAATAGAGACAGCTATAGTGCAGTACAATTGATCAACCTCTAATCCAGAATGAGGAAGAAATTTAATACATGGCCTTGTATTCCCAGCCCATTAGTTTCACAGACTATCATCAACTGTTTATGACAACCTAATGTCAACATGCATCTGTGCAAAAGAACAAAGCAAATGGTCAAATATCAATGAAGATTAGGGCAAAGATGTGCATTGCTTAGTGTTTACAAACATTTCATCAATGTATGTAAAAACCAGCAGTGTTACTCAGGGCGGTTAAATAAGATTGAGCCAAACTGCCCAAAGCCATTAAGCAGGAAATACTGCAATGTATTGTCTTTCCTTTTTGGATTATAAGATCATTTCACATTGGCATTAGCCTTTAGTTTTCACATCTTCAAATCCACCTGTGGAAAAGTGGTCTGGATTTTCTAGTCCTATATTTGATACTGTTTTTACTAGATCACAACTTTTAGAGATAAGCCAGAATAAATGGAGTTATCTCCAAGAACAAATCTTTAGGAGTGTTGTCTTAAAGAGGCTCACTATATATCTATGTATGACCTTTCTGGATTGTGTCCCTATCTGTGTGTTTGTGTACATGTGTGCAAGATGGTACTGTTATATAAAGCTGATTGTAAAATTGAGACCTGAGGTACAAGACTTTCCTGTCTGATACAGTGCTGTACATTTGTACTTAATGTACAGGCATGGGCATAAATGATAATAGAAGTTAGCCTAGTTGTATTACATTTAAATTACAATATGTTAAAAAGAGTGACTATCATAATACTTTCACACACAGTAGTGAGCTATCCCCAAGGAAGAAAGCTTCTTGACAAATACCATAGCTTTTCTTTTTAATCTTTGTAACTTGTGGTCCCTAAACATTTTGTAAAGGTGTTGTGGGTTTCTTTAATCTTTCTATGTGTTACTTATTTTAGAAAATCTAGGAATTTGATTTTCTTCCCTCTTCCCTTTGGTTATCTTTGTCTTCTTTCTCTGTAATTCTTTATTCTTCCATTGACTCTTTTTTGGGACTTGGGTGATGAAAATGAAATATTATATAAAAATATATTAAAGTATGGGCACAACACAGATTTAAACTGTTCTATATAATATTTTCTGTTTTCTTCTTGGTTCCTTGATTCTAATAATTCCTAATATTTTATAAGTGCTAGACCTCATCCAGTGGCATTATAAAATCAGCAAATTTAAAACAAATCAGAGGAAGCAGTTTTAAATATATCAAGTAGTTGCTGTGTCTAACTCAGTGTTCCAAGGTGTCAGGGAAGCTATATATACAAAAAGATTTTCATAGAGGACAAAAGTATGGTGATTATTGATAAATAGGGGATGCAAATTTACCTCAGAAAGTTCTGAACTACTGCTTGCTGGAAACTGGGAGAGCATTGCAGGTGAAGGACTTGCACTTTTTCCTAAGTAGCTGCTACCAGACATGATCAGAGAAAGAATATGGAAGGCACAAGATCTTTGGCCCAACCTAGTGTACCCATTCTTACAGATAGTTTGTTGGGCAGTTTTCAAGTTTTTGTTTGTTTGTTTTTGTTTTTGTTGTTTGTTTGTTTTTGTTTTGTTTTGTTTTGTAATTGAGAATCTGGGAAAATTAAAACAAACTATTCAAGGGAATGGAGGTGGGGAGACAATTTCCTTAACCACGCAACATGGTATAAAACTGACCTTGCTTGCAGGTAAAAGCCTACAGGATGTCCCAAGGGCAAATGCTCTAGTACCCTGGCCTTTCTTTCCACTCATGAGGGAGGGAGAAGCTGTAGTCCTCACTGAATAATTGATGGCATAGTCCACACTGTGCTGAAAGTGAACACACAGAGGACAGAGTAAATATAGCACATTTTTTTCATTAGACCCTGCCACCTGTAGGCTCACCATACTCCACCTGTAAGTTACAGAACTTGTCTCTGGTGGGAATTCAAATGGAAATATGGCATCTGTGGCATAAGATGCCCTCAAGGAGAGAGGAGGTTAGATTAGGACAAAGTGCTTCTTTGTTCAAAGTTTAAGCTAGGATAATTTTAACCCCTGTGATTGGATTGTTATTTAAAGTACAAAAAGATAAAAGAACATATAGGTAAAAAATGATTTTAATGAAAAAAATGCCAAGAATTAATTGCTACAGTGAAATTTCCCTTAATATGGAAATCCCCCCAAAGTTACAGCACTCTATGACTTCTTAATGTTTTGCTGAGTAAGATCCCTTCTCTTTCTGCCATCCAGATTTCCCAGTATTAGGAGCTACCTTTGTGTCAGCAGAGTGTCACTGGAGGTAAGGTGATGTAGAAGATCAAAATGTAAATGCTGATAAGCATTTTCCATCCCCTTCAGTAGGAATCTGTGAAATCTGCAGGTCAAATCAAAATAGCAAGAGGTTTCTGAAATGAGCACCAGAGGATATTTGCAAGTACCTTTGCCAATCTGTGGTATAATCCTATTTATCATGGGCAGGTAATGTATATAGTGGAGAAAAAGGTAAAATACAGTACAGTAAATAGATTTTCTACGGCAACTCAACAGCCATTATCCTGCTCTTATCTTTAAGTCTGCATAACTTGCAAAAAGATCCTTTTCAGGCCACGACTCACCAGAGTCGATGAGAGCTTAATTGAGCCCTAAGCCACCAAACATGAACTAGAGATTGACTGCTGTTAAGGCACTAAAGAAAACACATCATCTTCCAGCTGACAAAACTTCCCTGCAGCCTGGAGCACGGAATGAAGAGAGGGTGCCAGCAGCAGAATAGCAGGGATGATGCAAGCAGAGCAGGATGGTTTCATCTCTGCAGCTGTACCTGTGTTGTGTTTTCTTTTTTAACAGCATAAATTCCTGCACAGAAGAACCCAAGAAACCAACATGTAGTTGTTCAAGTTTTAGGCAGGCTTGATCCCTTCCTGGGGTGATCATCTTGCTCACTGACCACGGAGCACCTATCAAATTGCTTATTTGTTGTCTAAAGTGCCTCAGTCAAGTACTTCTCTGTAAATAAGATGAACCTAGATGTAAACAACCATGCTTTCAGGATGCTTCCAGATCAGCATGAAGAATCGAAATCAGTAGCAAAATCAAAATCAGTAGCAAAATCAAGATACTGTACTTAGGCCTTGCAGAAGTCTCATCTAAGTTTGGAAATGGCTTCTATTTCAAAGCATATTTCCAACCCATTTATTATACTATATATTCCCACATGCTTGGTATCTTTGGTTTAAAATAAAATTAAAAAGGAACAGAAGGAAACAAAGTTAGCAACATAGTAGATATTTCTGCTGGGTATGTCTAATAATGGTTTGCAGTTTTCCCTGAAGCCAGAGCAATCCGCATTTTACAGTTGCATTAGCAGAAGTTAGGGAGAGTTATACCTCTGCTAAATTCCTGTGTTGTTTTTTGTTTGTTTGTTTTAGTTTCTCTCTCTCTCTCTCTTTAAACAGACTATTTCCAGAGAAATTAAATTGAAATGCAGCTGTAACTGGAGTACATACATACATATTGCGAGCAACATTCAGTTTGTGCAGAGTATTTTCCACAATAAAAAGGATTTGGACTTGGCCACTAGTGTTGCTTGCCAGGCACATGCATATAAATGAAAAAGGAAGATGTTCTTTGCTCTGTGTTCAGGACCAGCACAGGATCTGCATCCTGTCAAGTGGCTGCTATTGAACTACCCAAAGTAGAAATGGCTAGATTTTGTGAGGTGTTTCTGCTTTTCTAGACAGGTACTGAAGTAGGTGATCCCACTTGTGTTGTTGGTACAAAAGATACCACTGATGCAATGGTACTTATATGACGGAGACCGCAAATCAAAGAAGGAAAGCAGAAATTTCAGGGATTTGAAAATTCATAAAAGCGTATAGGAATGGTAAGACACAGTCACGTGTCAAAGAATGTGAAAGAATGTGGCTTAGGATATCTTGCCTCTTCCCTGTCCATAGCTTTGACATCATGCCTTTAAGGAATCTGCTTTTGTAATGAGTGAAACAAATCTGTTGCACGTTTGATGATAATGCATGGAAATTAACAACTTCTTAACACCTACAGAATTTTCTGGAGTCAGACAATCTTTATTTCTATGTTATACTAAAGAATTCTGGAGAGAAGCTACCACAAATCCACTGAATCCCAACCTCACCTAAAAATCCAAAGTGAAAGTATCCTTATGACACATACTAGAGCTTTCCTTAATGCATTGTTTTTCTTCTTTTTTTTTTTCTGTTCTTAGTTTTATATTCTTCCAGATCACCAGGATCAGAGCTGAGCGATCATATCTTTTCCCATCACATCCCACTCCCCTTAGAATTCCCTTTGTCACTATTTATTGCAACCAGCTACAAAAACAGGTGTCTGCTCCCATCTTGCATAGGTTACATCAACGGAGTGAGAACCTCTAAATCCTTCCTGTGGTCTCCATCGGGTAGGCCATGCATTTTCTGCTACAGCCTCTAGAAGTTACCTCATGTTGAAAGAGGAGCTGTGTCCTGTGAAATTCAGGCTTAAACAAGAATGTTCATGTCTACCCTGGTTACTGGTGGAAGGGGATGGGGAGCAGGATGTGGCCCTCACTATCCACAAAGAAATGGTTGGTGACCTGGTACGGAACTTGGATGTGCACAAGTCGATGGGGCCGGATGGGATCCACCCGAGGGTACTGAGAGAACTGGCAGAGGAGCTGGCCAAGCCGCTTACCATCATTTATCAACAGTCCTGGCTATCGGGGGAGATCCCAGTTGACTGGCAGCTAGCAAATGTGACGCCCATCTACAAGAATGGCCGGAGGACTGACCCGGGAAACTACAGGCCTGTCAGTTTGACCTCAGTGCCAGGGAAGCTCATGGAGCAGATTATCTTGGGCATCATCATGCGGCACTTGCAGGGCAAGCAGGCAATTAGGCCCAGTCGGCATGGGTTTATGAAGGGCAGGTCCTGCTTGACGAACCTGATCTCCTTCTATGACAAAGTGACGCGCTGGGTGGATGAGGGAAAGGCTGTGGATGTGGTCTACCTTGACTTCAGCAAGGCTTTTGACACCGTTTCCCACAGCATTCTCCTCAAGAAACTGGCTGCTCTTGGCTTGGGCTGGCGCATGCTTCGTTGGGTTAGAAACTGGCTGGATGGTCGGGCCCAAAGAGTTGTGGTAAATGGAGTCAAATCTAGTTGGAGGCCAGTCACTAGTGGCATTCCCCAGGGCTCGGTGCTGGGGCCGGTCCTCTTTAATATCTTCATCGATGATCTGGACGAGGGCATTGAGTGCACCCTCAGTAAGTTTGCAGATGACACCAAGTTAGGTGCGTGTGTCGATCTGCTCGAGGGTAGGAAGGCTCTGCAGGAGGATCTGGATAGGCTGCACCGATGGGCTGAGGTCAACTGTATGAAGTTCAACAAGGCCAAGTGCCGGGTCCTCCACCTGGGGTGCAATAACCCCAAGCAGAGCTACAGGCTGGGAGATGAGTGGTTGGAGAGCTGCCAGGCAGAGAAGGACCTGGGAGTGATGGTTGATAGTCGGCTGAATATGAGCCAGCAGTGTGCTCAGGTGGCCAAGAAGGCCAACAGCATCCTGGCTTGTATAAGAAATAGTGTGACCAGCAGGGCTAGGGATGTGATCGTCCCCCTGTACTCGGCTCTGGTGAGGCCGCACCTTGAGTACTGTGTTCAGTTTTGGGCCCCTCGCTACAAGAAGGACATCGAGGTGCTTGAACGAGTTCAGAGAAGGTGACAAAGCTGGTGAGGGGCCTGGAGAACAAGTCCTACGAGGAGCGGCTGAGGGAGCTGGGATTGTTCAGCCTGGAGAAAAGGAGGCTCAGGGGCGACCTTATCGCTCTCTACAGGTACCTCAAAGGAGGCTGTAGCGAGGTGGGGGTTGGTCTGTTCTCCCACGTGCCTGGTGACAGGACGAGGGGGAATGGGCTTAAATTGCGCCAGGGGAGTTTTAGGTTGGATCTTAGGAAGAACTTCTTTACCGAAAGGGTTGTTAGACATTGGAACGGGCTGCCCAGGGAAGTGGTGGAGTCACCATCCCTGGAGGTCTTTAAAAGTCATTTAGATGTAGAGCTTAGGGATGTGGTTTAGTGGGGACTGTTAGTGTTAGGTCAAAGGTTGGACTCGATGATCTTGAGGTCTCTTCCAACCTAGAAATTCTGTGATTCTGTGGTTCTGTGATACCCTTCCAGATATCAGGCTAGTGATTGAAGCTAGAGAGTTATTGGGGTTGTAGGTTCAATCTGTTATCAGCTTTGTTTTCTTTATTCCATTTGTTTGGCAGAAGAGGAAACAGAGACTGTTTCTGGCAGCAGCCCAAAAACACAAGGTATGGTGCAGAAGGACTTTGTGATCTTCCAAAACATCTGCTGAAGGTATGAGCAATCATTCAGCAAGATTATTTTTATCACTAGTTGATTGCTGTTACTAATCTCTGTTACGGTCAGCATCTCCAAAAAGATAAGTTGATGATAAATCTCTACAGACTTCAAAGAACAGAGTGCTAGTGCTCCTGAAAACCTTGATCTAACTTCAGAGATTAAAAATTGTCAAATTAGCTATTTGATGCTGTCTTTTCTGAAAAGCTAATTTCAATAAGATGACACTGTTGCTCCAGAGAAGACTTCCATTATGAGAGGACATATGTTCACATACAGATACATGTGTATGCTCTAACCTTCCCAAGCTGTTGTCTCCTACAAAACAGGAATGGATTCACTGAGGAAGTATAATCTGGGCAATTGACCTGGAAAGGAATGGGACTTTGTCCTCATATAGAGAAGGCTATGAGAAATGTAGGATAAGACAAGCTATAGGAAGAGAAACACAGTAAAAAAGAAAAGATGTGTTGGAAGGCACCTCAGAGAAACTGCAAAGGCAATAAGGACCAGCTGGTTCATATAAGATCCTAAAGCTGGAAGCGAAAGCAGAAATTGCCGTGGATTCCCCCGGTTTCGTTGTTTGTTGTTGTCGTAGTTGTTGTTTTGATTTTGGTTTTAATGTAGTTTCTGGAGAAAAACAAAACAAAACAAAACAAAAGTCTAAAATCTTATAAGTTTTAGATTACAGAAAATCCCAAGACTGAACCTGTAGTTTCTGAGGTGTACCCTACAAAAGGGGATTTCCTTCAATATACAGTCATAGCTGGTAGGTGGCCGGCTATGGAGTTGCCACAGATATTGCTGGGACGCTCTGATCTTCCTAATTTTGCAGGATGCGTAGTGCTGAATCTTCTTATCAGATTCACTATGCACTATATTGAAAATGCCTTCTCTGCATCATGTCAGATGTGAACTAGAAACTGGTGACAGACTCACAGAATAGCTAAGGTTGACAGAGACCTCTAGAAATTAGCTAATCCAACAGCCCTGCTCAAACGAAGGTCAATTAGAGCAGGAGGCCCAGTGTTGTAGCTAGTCAGGTCTTCAGTCTCCAGGGATGGAGACTCTTCAACTTCTATGGGCAACATGTGCTAGGGTTTAATGACTCACAGAAGAAAAGTTTTTTCTTATGTTTAAGGTGAAGCTCCTGTCCATTTGAATGAGATGAGAGCCTCACTGGACTGATTGATTTCTGAAGTTAAACAGGTCCTGAGCCAATGTAAAAGGCCAAGGTAATAATACCTGCCTATCAAATGACAAATGCTGTCTGAGATGGTGGAGCAAAAGGAAAAAATACTCTTCCTCAAGGGTTCATGCTGTCATGACAGGCCTGTCAAATATAAATATTTTATAATAAATGAGCTGTCCATAACAATTCAAATGAATGAGATGTGGCACTTGCAAATTTAATCATTTTCACCTGGTTTTTAATGATTTTCACCTTGAAGAAGATTTAATTTTTCTGGGCTGCTGTTGAAATCACAGTGTAAACGAAGCAAAGTTATTGTACAATAGCTGTTCTGCTTCAAGATGGACAAGGATCTCTAAATGGCATACAAATTGCATGATTTACAGCCAGATAAATTTTCAGTGGTTTGTAAGTAACTAAGACAGGAAGAAGTCCATTCTCTGAGGCTATGGATAGTATCTTCATGAATTAATTATCTTATCCTTACCACCAGTTAATCAACACTTGACTTCTCAGTGATCTGTTTCACCTTACATCTTCAAAAGAATACTCTATTACTCTTTTACACAGAAGGAGACAAAAGTCTAGCTGTTATTTCTGGTAGCAGATATAAGGAAAGGCTTAAGAATTCTTTAATAACAGATGTTCTTCCTTATTTATCATTTTTCTTTTGAGCTTCACAGCTTCACAGCTCATGATTTCAGTTTTGCTTGTTCATTTGTTTCAATTTGCTTCCCTGCCATGCTAAATCTAAACTACATTGTGACGTTCTCTATGGTCTTGAGAAGAGTTAATACAATTGCAATATGTTGAGGTTTTCAGATTTTATTTATTTTCACACTGGACAAAATAATGGGTAATACACTACTAGTAAACACTAGGTTAAGCTAGTCCAGCTGATCAAACACCTTTGTTAAATCACAGCTACTTTCTTGCAACAGGTAAAAAAATGTCATGGTTTGGATCAGGGAAAAGAGCATATACGTCTTTCCACAGAGTGATGATTAATCTGGGAATCTCCAGTATATAGAATTTGATATAAACCTTGTTCATACTTCCTGCAGTCTTAGAAATGGGATCTGAGAGGTGACTAGGAAACAAGTTCCAGTGCTGGCACTTCTTGATACCTTACCACAGACCTCACAAGAGTTTATCTTTTTTCTTAACTGAGAATTCATTTTACATTCATTTAAAGTTCTTTGAAGATCTCTAACCTCTGAGAGGGTGGATAAAATGCAGTACGGGGACATCCTGAAAGCTCAGAAGCATGATACAAATAAAAATCACAACAGCATAAATGAGTATGTGCTGGCTTTGGTTTCAGTTGTATCATTATTTTGTCTGAGGCCTGATACACTTTTTTTTTTTTTTTTTAAATGACTGTGTTGTCAATAGCACTATTTTGTCCAGTGTTTCTAGAATCATTTCATTTTTTTTGCAAAATACAGAAAGAGGGTGGGAAAAAATTCCAGGCCCTTAAGGCATGTAATAGTTAACCTTCAATTAATATGTGTAATAGTTAACCTCCAATGTGAATTGAATGCATATGTACCATGATTTGTATTAATAGACACATCGTCAAAGGGAGGTTATTTCTGTCTCAATTTAATTTTCTGTTGCTGAACAATTCAAGGTGCACATTAATGTAATCAAACTACTACTACCATTCAGAGTATGGGATTGGCCTTTCCATGAAGAATGGTGGAGTTGCATTGTTTTGTGGAAGAAGGAGTAATTACTCTGTCTCTGGTCTCCTGAATGTCTAGAGAAGGCAAACAGAATTCCCATATTGTCTTGGCTTATGACTGCAAGGCATCAAAAGCACCCTTAAGAACACCTTTCTTAAAGTCTTATACAAACTTCATGCTTTTTCACATTCCTTAAAAGAAAACTGTATGTGCCCACTTAGTGTGTACACATGAAAACTTCTGCAATTTTCAGTCCTTAATACCTTTGAACAATGAAGCTACTACAAGTAAAATATGCTAGTTATATTTTACATTTCTGCCTCCAGGTATTTTGCTAGGCAATTAAGCTTAATAACTCTCATCTAGGATAAGATCTGTTCAGTGCTGTTTGTTAATAGTAACAAGGGATTGTGTTCAATGAAAAGATCATCAATTTTGGATAGAAATAGATCTTGTGAATGGTCTGGCCCTTTTATTTGTATAGCTTATGCTGCCATCCTTAACATAATTCCAGATCTCTCATAGAAATGTGGTACCTTTCAGTTTTAAATACAATACTTTGCTAAGCTAGAGTCTGTTCCCTTTATTGTGTCTGTGGTACACCAGATCCTCAATTTGCCTCATAGGCGTCTGTGAGACAGGTCACATTGCCAGTCCTGTTTAAAGCAGAGATAGGGCCTATATGACCAAACAGGAAAGCCACTAGGACAGCTCATTTGCAGTTCCTGGCTGCTGTCAGTCATAGCATGTGGAGAGCCACAAGACCGTGATTGTGCTGGGCTGAAAGCAGCATATCCACACAAACACTTCACTGGTGAGAATAATATAAGACAGAATGTAGGGTGAAGAATAAATCAAACTGTCATAAAGCTGTACCCTTTGGTCATTTGAAGAGTTATTGTATGCCCTGTTGTCCTGGTTTTGGCTGAGATAGAGTTAATTATCTTCCTAGTAGCTGGTATGGTGCTGTGTTCTGGATTTAGGATAAGAATAATGCTGATAACACACCAATGTTTTAGTTGTTGATTACACAGAGTTAAGAAGTTTCATCTTCCCATGACATGATCATAGGGAGGCTGGGGGTGCACCAGGAACTGGGAGGGGATGCAGCCAGGACAACTGAGCCAAACTGGCCAGAAGGATGTCCTGTACCATATGGGATTGTACTCAGTACATGGGGGGATGTTTGGAGTATTGGTGTTTGTCTTCCCAAGAAACTGTTATGTGTGATGATTCCTGCTTTCCTGGAACAGGCTGACAGCTGCCCACCAATGGGAAGCAGTGAACGTATTCCTTGTTTTGCTTTGCTTGCATGCACAACTTTTGCTTTACCTTTTAAACTGTTATTATCTCAACCTACTAGTTCTCACACTTCTACCTTTCAAATACTCTCCCACATGCCACGGTGGCTGTGTGGGGCTTACTGCAACACCTGGGCACTATATTGCTGCACAGAACTGAGCAATCATTTGCCCTTCAAATGTACTGAGTAACTGTCAGTTCTTTATAATGATATTTGGGTAATTGCCTGTCTGTGCAACCATTTGGTGAACATCTATCCAGTGTTACTTTATTGTATAATTAGTTGACAGATGTATTGTTTCACTCAATATTTGGATATTTTGCTTGACATTTCCTAGAACTTTCTCTGGAATACGCAATCCCTTGAACCAGATTTCTGAAGGTTTACTCATTTCTTCTTCCAGAGACTCCTTTATCCGAAAGCAAACTTCACAGTCCTGTGCGGTGGATAAGGACAGGGAGATCAATCATCAATTATTGTAATGGGCAAAGCAGACTCAGCATAGGGAGATTAATGTAATTTATTGTCTATCACTAGCAGACTAGAGCAGTGAGAAACTAAAAAGGAAACTAAAAACAACTTCCCCTCCCACCCTCACTCTTCTATGTTCTCCCCCAAGCAGCGCAGGGGAATGGGGAATGGGGATAGGGGGCCGTGGTCAGTCCCTGATGCTTTGTCTCCTCCGCCCCTGCTCCATGCGGGGTCCCTCCCATGGGATGTTGTCCTTCCCGAACTGATCCTGCATGGGCTGCCCACAGGCAGCAGCTCTTCAAGAACTGCTCCCACATGGCTCTGTACCACAGGGTCCATCCGTCAGGAGCAAACCGCTCCAGCATGGCTCCTCTCCATGGGCGGCAGCTCCAGCCCGGGTCCTGCTCCTGCAGGGGCTCTCCATGGGCCGCAGCCTCCTCCTGGCCACATCCACCAGGGGCTCCTCCATGGACTGCAGAGTGGAAATCTGCTACGCCATGGGACCCATGGGCTGCAGGGCGACAGCCTGCTCCACCAGGGGCCTCTCCACAGGCCGCAGGCTAGGTGCCTGGAGCACCTCCTGCCCTTCTGCACTGACCTCAGGGGCTGCAGGGCTGCTTCTCTCTCTAATTTATTTCTTTTACTCACAGCTGCTGTTGCACAGTAGGTGCAACATATCACCCATGCAGCCCCATGTTGCTAAGTCCTTTCTTCTCTTCTTATTTTTAGCATATCAGAGTAAACCTGATTCACCAGTATGTCAAGCCTTAATTCACAAGACCAGAATACAAAGATACAGAGCTATTATTTGGAGTTGTTAATAGCTTTTAGTTATAATACAAGGCAACAGTGAACTGGCTGGAAAATTTTTAATTTAGGGTTAGCAGTTCAGGATCACCACACAGGTATTGCTTAATCTCTGAACACTGAAAAAGAGACTATAAGTATGGCCTGGATGAATTCTGTTCATCCATCAGGCATATGCTGTGTGTTTAAGAGGTCTGTTATCTTCAGTGCTCTTTGTAAAACCTAACTTGGTCTGTTCATGTGTTATTCACCCGGACAAATGCCCCCTTCAGTTTCAATTGTATATATTCCTCTTTGTTGATCCCTCTCTGTTCCCTTTTAGTTGTTTGAGGTGATTCAGTTCAAGGATGACTCTGCACAGCAATGAGATATATAGAGAGATGCTTATATATTTCTGGCAAAATAAGAGCTCTAATAAACAGCATAATAAAAAGAGAAGGTGGCTACTAACATTATGAGAAACGAATAAGAGAATCAGGCTGTCTACTGTCTAAATTTTATATATGAAGTCAGACCATGTGTTCTCCCATACCTGAAAGGATATATGGAGCAGAAAGAACAGATTCCCTGCCTTGTCTGGGGTTATTAGTTATCCTCCACTCTCCAGGGAGAACAGCTGATGCTGTCTCCTGTGCAGATGGTCCAAGCAGGATCCATTTCATCTACATGAGTTTTGTAAAGAGCTGGAGGTCCACTCTTGCAATAGTAACACTGAAAGCATTTTACTGAGCCCGAGACATGAGGGCCCTGTGTGAAAGATGGTGAAGGAGAACTGGGGCAAGCACTCAAGGTTGGATGGACAAGGCCATACCTCTTCCCTTGCTCAAGGGTAGTCATAGTATGAACTGCTTTGTCTGTGTCTTAACAAATGAGAATGGAGGTCACCATTAAAAATATTTTAAAAGCTCCTCTTGTGGTAGAATATCTGTAGAAAAAAACTATAGATATGTACAACCTATAGCAGCTAGGTAGCGAAAAGGAAGCTGATATGCTGTGAACCAGATACATTGATTTATCTAGGGAATAGCATAGCTCAAGATAGGGGGCAGTTCTTTTAGTAACTGAATTTTTTTATCTTATCTGCAGTAGTATTAAAGAAATTAGCAGTTATGGCATGGACAGACAAGTCCAAAAGGTGCTGAAGGCCTGAAGGAAAAAAAAAAAAAAAAAAAAAAAAAAAGAGAAAATGTACATTTCCTGGGAAGCAGTACCAGACAATTCTATCTTTCTTTCTTACCTAGGAAGACCTCTTCAATTAATGTTTTAAAAGTCCCACTGAAAGTATACTGAATATTTTAGCAGGCAAGGTGATTCTTTTTTATATTTTCCTGGTAAATATTTTATTTTGCTCACATGGATTCAGTAAGTGAGAGAGGTTCCTGTATTTTTTCATAGTGTCTTTTCATGTGTCTTAGTGTCACATGATCTGCCCCAGCTTTAGCTGTTTTGTCAGCATAGTGAAGGAATAAATTCGCCAGAGCGCTTCTTCATATCACCGCTGAAGTGAGAACTGAGAAACTTCACCAGACCACTGAGTCTTCTTCCTCCAGGTATCAGCTTTAGAAACATCTCAGTTCATGGGACTTTGGCCACTGACTGTTGAATGTTACTGCCAAAATTATAGTCTAGTCCTGTATCCTCATCTTATCAGGAAGGGAAAGAACCATCAGAGTATGAAAAAGTCCCTCTAGCAAAATCCTACAATGTCTTTTCAAGTGAAATACAGTTTGTTTCTTCCAACAACTTCCAATAACTTCTATAGATTCTACAATCTAAGATATTTGAACAGGATTGATATTTAAACAGGAGCGATGCTGTGATCTTCATGCACCTGCAGATCAGGTAACCCTAATAGGTCATGACAAGTGAACAAATCTAGACTCAAATTGAAGATACTAATGCTGTTAATATCTTCGGTTCATGCTTTCCTGTGCCTGCCTGCCAGTTCACAGAATCACAGAATATCCCAAGTTGCAAAGGACCCATAAGGATAATTGAGTCCAACTCCTGGCACCACACAGGTGACATATGACTAAGTGCACAGTCCTAACACGTAAACTCTGACAGGCTTGGTGCAGTGACTACGTCCCTGGGGAGCCTGTTCCAGTGCATGACAACCCTCTCAGTGAAGAACCTCTTCCTGATATCCAGTCTGAATGTCCCCTGCCTCAGCTTGACACCATTTCCACGGGCCCTATCACTGGTCACTAAAGAGAATAGATTGGTGCCTGCCCCTCCACTCCCCCTCATGAGGAAGCTGTAGACTATGACGAGGTCTCCCGTCAGCCTCCTCTTTTCCAGGCTGAACAGGCCAAGTGACCTCAGCCGCTCCTGATACGTCTTCCCCTCTAGGCCCTTCACCATCTTCGTCACCCTCCTCTGGACCCTCTCCAACAGTTTTATGTCCTTTTTGTACTGTGGTGCCCAGAACTGCACACAGTACTCGAGGTGAGGCTGCACCAGCACAGAGTAGAGTGGGACAACTTGACCAACTAGCAATGCCGTGCTTGATGCACCCCAGGATGTGGCTGGCCCTGCTGGCTGCCAGGGCACACTGCTGGCTCATATTCAGCTTGCTGTCAACCGCAAACCCCAGATCCCTTTCTGTGGGGCTGCTCTCCAGCGTCTCATCACCCAGTCTGTACGTATAGCCAGGGTTGCCCTGTCCCAGGTGCAGGGCCCGACACTTGCTCTTGTTAAACTTCATGCAGTTGGTGATCACCCAGCTCTCCAATCTGTCCAGTTCTCACTATGAGAGAGCTCTGATGCAGTTACTAGTTGACCTGTGGAGGTTGCTCTGATCCTGAACATGCATGTCCATGCAGCACTTTGTTTCTACATCTGTATTTCTTTAAATTCATAAATTCTCACCAGTAACAACTAGAACAATGAATTGGTGTAAGTATTGCAATGCTAACTGTTTAAGATGAGGTGACTGCTGTCTTAAGTGAATTCACAGAGCCACGTCAGTCCCTTCAGTACTTCTAGTTTATTAGGGAAGATTAGATACAAGACAGGGTAGTCTGCACGAGCAGATAGTGCCATTTGTGCCATCCAGCAGGATGTGCCATTTGGCCTACCCAGTGGTGAGAGGAGTATGGCTAAAACTCACCTTTCTGAGCAACATAAATACCATACCAAGGTGCTGGTGGAATCAAGAAACCCAAAAGCTGTGCCTAGTATCTTTTGGCAGTGTCAGACTTCACAATGGGATCCTAAACAGGCAGTCTGAGGAGCAAAAAACATGCATAAACATCCTGTTCCTCTCCCTTGAACTGGCTTTAAAGGGGACCTGTTCAGCCACTCTTGGTACATCTCTCAACCCTCTGCTCTGGCTGAGTCCTCCACTGTGTATAGTACTCATGCAGGAGGGGACTCAGCTGATTTTTTTGGGATTCCAGCCCATACTTCTCATTATGAGGGGTCTGCCTTGGAGAGGTGACTCCTGGCACGTGTTCAGCTCTTTCTGCCTAGTCTGTGCCATCCCACCAAAATAAACGTCAAAACCAAAGAAGCCAAATGCCAAAATAAGATCTACTCCACTGAAAGCAAAACAAGATTCTTTTGACCTAAGACTAACTCCCTGTTTTACCTAGTAACTGCTATTTGGAGAAAAAAAAAAAAAAAAAAAAAAAAAAAAAAGACTTGAAAAGACTTGTTAAAAAAGGAGGCATGATGGAGTCCTTTTACTTAATTTGAACATAGATTGATGCCTCTTCCTGTGCTATCAGGCCAGCTCATTCTCTTGAAATGTGGGTTTGAATTTAGTTAGGGAGGAGAAGGAATTAAATCTATGTCTCTCAGGCTGGGCAGGATTACAGGCTATTCCAAAAGGGGATGCTTCTTCATTTCCACCCAACACCCAATATCTTAACAGGAGATAGTGAGCAATGTCTTGGAGGAAGGTCCTGCCTCACTATGCATTGGACATGCTCCAAAGTTATCTGCCCCATCGATACCATCACTGCATTTAGTCAGGGAAATACTCAGTTTCTTCCTCTGAATGACCTGTGTATGGGAGTGTTCAGGCCTCACACATCCAAGGTGCCTCCACACTTGGGCAAGAGCAGGTCTTGTTGGTGCCCAGGACAGGAAATCCCAGGGTGCTCATGCACTCATGCACGGTGTAGTTTAAGTGGTAATAAAGTCGGAGAGGACATCGTGGCTATGCTGTAGGCAAAGTAATCCAAACACTCAGGCAGAATTTGGGAACCTGTTTCACAAGCAACAGAACAGTATACAGTTAATAGGTTTTATTTATATGTATGCTTTGTGTGTGTGTAAATGTTCAGTTCAAGAAAAAAAAAAAGGAAAATGGACAAATATTTTGACTCATTTCTTTGCCTAGTACTCTCTCAGCTCCCATACATGCCTGGCATCATCACACACTGGTACACAGAGCACTGTTGGTGTGGCAACTGCTAAGTGGCCTGACAAATGCCATGACATATACAGATTGTTCAAGTCTGAAGCCCAACTATTTTTTAATGACATGACCTAAGTTTCTCTCTCAGGCTAAGAAATACCAAATTAAGAAAAATTGTCTTTGAGTTCATGGATGTTTTTAATTATTATTTTTTTAAATCTATATAAATATAATGTTGTGTTTGTTTGTTTGTTTTCAATTTTATATTCATTTTACATTTTCTCTTGTATACTTTATACTGTGAACTCTGATGTTGATTTCTTTTTCACATCCCTAGAGGAAAATAATCTTACATCAAAAATATGAAGTTTACTCTATTGATTATATTATATTGTGGTGTGAAAGGTGGAAAAAATCTTCTGCTATTTGTTACTTACCTCTATGACAATTTTTACTACATTGATTTATTATTTAGATTGCATTTACACAGAAAATGCTAATGTAGTTAAATAAAATTTTAGAATCGTTATGTACACAGTGTATGAAAACTAAGCCCAACTGTATCATAACAGAAAGACTTTCCACAGCAAGATCAATTAATAAGAAATTACTTCAATTTCTGCTTGATTGGCTGCGCTATATGCAATAAATGACACAGTGCAAAAAAAACAGCTATTTCCCCCATGTTTTAATAGGAATACCATTAGCAGATTCCTTTTTTCTTTTTACTTTTTAAACAGGGACTAAAGCAAGTATTTTTTGAGTCATTTTAAACTTTTTCTTGTGCATTAGCTTCTTTGCTTTCCTTGCTTCACACCTTCTGATTGTTTCTGATTAATAAATGTGCAATATTTTGGATATGACTGTTCAGTTTTCCCAGCAGCTTCTTTCAAATCTTTCCTTACTTTTTAGAAACCATATGCCAAGTAATGTCATAAGTGGAGCTTTTCAGAAAGAAACCATCTAATTCAACAACAATTTTTTAAAGGTGTTTTGGGGCTACGGGATCATTGTTATGTCACCTGCAAAGGGTCTTGCCTCCAAAAATAAATTTAAAAAAAATAATTACATAAAAGCTAAAGCTTTAGTGTAAAAAGGTGTCAGAAAACAACAAAGATAAATTTTCTGATGTTCCTGAAGCTAATATGAAGTGCTGAAATACTCAATTTCTTTGACATCTCTAGATTGTTCTACAAAGCTTCAGAAAAGAGACAGTAGAATCATAGCATTGCATATGCAGTTATATTTAAAAATCTAATTTTAAAATGTGAGTGAATGCAAGTCCCTTTATCTACATGAAAATAGATGGAAATATATTCAATGCATTTATGGCATATGAAAGGTTATATTTAATGTTATCTGGTCTTGACCTTTAGACTGAAATTTGCATTTGATTTTCAGTTCTTCTGTGAATATTCTACTTCCTACTCAAAACCCTTTCTAAATTGTGAGCAGTACACATAATATTGCAATATTGATCATTTTACACTGATGACAGTAACTGTTCATGACTTTATAAAGTCTACTGTTGTTTTGAAGTGAAATGTTGAATTTTGTATCCAGTGGGATTACACTGGAGATGGACCTGTTCAAACCTGAGACAGTCCTTGTGCTCTAATCTAACCGCAGAAAGTGTGTCTGCTATTTGGGAAGGTTTATCATATGTCCGCTTTTTGCCTGAGTTTACGCCAAGACATAGCCTAAAAATAAAACATTTTATACTCTGCATAGAGTTGGATGCTTGAAAATTCATTTTTATGATCCCCTTGCAGGTGAGACATTTAATACAGTCAATCACGTAGATATAAGTGGGAATATTCATTGTTTGTCACTCTGTACTTCCCCATGCCAGGAATGTTCACACACACTTTCGTATTTCAGAAATAATCATTCATCCACACATTAATTCCTTCATTCATTCATTTATTTATTCATCATTTCCCCCTGATGCTGGGTAGCCCTCCTATAGTATTACAAACTTACTGCCACCTTCATCTTAACAGCACCAACTCACTCAACTGGTCTAACATAAATTCAGAACAAATTCTCCACTCATATTTATCATTAAATCCACCAAATTCTGCTTCAGATCTGAATAAAAGCTTCTTAAAGCTTTTTTTCCCCAATCACATCAGTAGCACTATATTTTATTAAAATATTTTGTTTCCATTGTTAGTTGTTGGCATTAAAAAGTGAGACCTGAGAATCAGAACTTCACAGAGAGACCAGGCAGTGCATGTGCTTACTCACAAATATAGCATTCTGTATAACTTTGTGGTTTTGGATCTTTTATTTTTCCTGCATTTTTGGACCAATTCATACATTGGGGTAGGACAATGTCCTCAAAGCACCTAGGCATACAGTTGTGAACATATTAATCAGTATTGCCAGCATGTCTCTCCCATGCTCCCCTTCCTCAACTTTATTCCATTCCTTATGCCTTCTTCATCTTTGTGCCAGAGCAAATCAAAGGAAAGCTCAAACCCCTAAAAACCAGTGGCTGAATTGTCTCCCAAAGGAAGGAATGATGCATCATTCTGCAGCAGTGTCTACAAGAATTATGAGACACAATTATTAAAGTATTTTGAAGTATCTTTTTCTATTCAGCTGTGAGCAAGATATACCATTGAATCAAATAATGACCCTCTGTCCTCTTTAGAATTAGCAATTTGATGACCAGCATCATTAGTGCAATGAGGTTAGTGGGGTGCTGTGTTAGACAATATGCTGCATCATCGACTGGAAGCTGGAAGCCATCATGCAGCAGGCAGGCTACGACTTGGTTGCCATCACGGAGACGTGGTGGGACCACTCTCAGGACTGGAGTGCTGCAATGACTGGCTATAAACTCTTCAGAAGGGACAGGCAGCACAGAAGGGGTGGTGGTGTGGCTCTCTATATTAGAGAGTCTTTTGATGTTGTAGAACTCAAGGCTGGGAATGACAAGGTCGAGTCCCTTTTCGTTAGGATCAGCGGGGCCAACAAGGCTAGTGTCCTGGTCGGGGTCTGTTATAGACTGCCGAACCAGGATGAGGAGACGGATGAGGAGTTCTACAGGCAGCTGACAGAAGTAGCGAAATCTTCAGTGCTTGTTCTCGTGGGGGACTTCAACTTCCCTGACATATCCTGGAAGCACAACACAGCCCAGAGAAAGCAGTCTAGGAGGTTTCTGGAGAGCGTGGAAGATAGCTTCCTGATGCAGCTGGTTAGTGAGCCTACCAGGAGTGGCGCCCCGCTAGACCTTCTCTTCACAGAGAAGGACTGGTGGAGGATGTGATTGTCGGGAGCTGTCTTGGGCAGAGTGACCACGAAATGGTGGAGTTCTCTATTCTTGGCGAGGCCAGGAAGGGGACCAGTAAAACCACTGTATTAGACTTCCGGAGGGCTGACTTTGTGCTGCTGAGGACACTGGTTGGTAGAGTCCCTTGGGAGGCGGTTCTGAAGGGCAGAGGAGTCCAGGAAGGCTGGGCGCCCTTCAAGAAATCTTAATGGCGCAGGAACGGTCTGTCCCCATGTGCCCAAAGACGAGCTGGCGGGGAAGAAGATCAGCCTGGCTGAACAGAGAATTGTGGCTTGAGCTCAGAAGAAATAAGAGGGTTTATAATCTTTGGAAAAGTGGGCAGGCCACTAAGGAGGACTATAAGGATGTTGTGAGGCTGTCCAGGGACAAAATTAGAAAAGCCAAAGCTCATCTGGAGCTCAATCTGGCTACTGCTGTTAAAGATAACAGAAAATGTTTTTATAAATACATCAACACAAAAAGGAGGACTAAGGAGAATCTCCATCCTTTACTGGATGCGGGGGGAAACTTAGTTACAAGAGATGAGGAAAAGGTGGAGGTGCTTAATGCCTTCTTTGCCTCAGTATTTAGCGGCAATACCGGTTGTTCTCTGGATACCCAGTTCCCTGAAATGGTGGAAGGGGATGGGGAGCAGGATGTGGCCCTCACTATCCACAAAGAAATGGTTGGTGACCTGCTACGGAACTTGGATGTGCACAAGTCGATGGGGCCGGATGGGATCCACCCGAGGGTACTGAGAGAACTGGCAGAGGAGCTGGCCAAGCCGCTTACCATCATTTATCGGCAGTCCTGGCTACCGGGGGAGATCCCAGTTGACTGGTGGCTAGCAAACGTGACACCCATCTACAAGAATGGCTGGAGGACTGACCCAGGAATCTACAGGCCTGTCAGTTTGACCTCAGTGCCAGGGAAGCTCATGGAGCAGATTATCTTGAGAGTCATCACGCAGCACTTGCAGGGCAAGCAGGTGATCAGGCCCAGTCAGCATGGGTTTATGAAGGGCAGGTCCTGCTTGACGAACCTGATCTCCTTCTATGACAAAGTGACGCGCTGGGTGGATGAGGGAAAGGCTGTGGATGTGGTCTACCTTGACTTCAGCAAGGCTTTTGACACCGTTTCCCACAGCATTCTCCTCAAGAAACTGGCTGCTCTTGGCTTGGGCTGGCGCAGGCTTCGTTGGGTTAGAAACTGGCTGGATGGTCAGGCCCAAAGAGTCATAGTAAATGGAGTCAAATCCAGTTGGAGGCCGGTCACTAGTGGCATTCCCCAGGGCTCGGTGCTGGGGCCGGTCCTCTTTAATATCTTCATCGATGATCTGGACGAGGGCATTGAGTGCACCCTCAGTAAGGTTGCAGATGACACCAAGTTAGGTGCGTGTGTCGATTTGCTCGAGGGTAGGAAGGCTCTGCAGGAGGATCTGGATAGGCTGCACCGATGGGCTGAGGTCAACTGTATGAAGTTCAACAAGGCCAAGTGCCGGGTCCTCCACCTGGGACGCAATAACCCCAAGCAGAGCTACAGGCTGGGAGATGAGTGGTTGGAGAGCTGCCTGTCAGAGAAGGACCTGGGAGTGATGGTTGACAGTCGGCTGAATATGAGCCAGCAGTGTGCTCAGGTGGCCAAGAAGGCCAACAGCATCCTGGCCTGTATAAGAAACAGTGTGACCAGCAGGGCTAGGGATGTGATCGTCCCCCTGTACTCGGCTCTGGTGAGGCCGCACCTCGAATACTGTGTTCAGTTTTGGGCCCCTCGCTACAAGAAGGACATCGAGGTGCTTGAACGAGTTCAGAGAAGGTGACAAAGCTGGTGAGGGGCCTGGAGAACAAGTCCTACGAAGAGCGGCTGAGGGAGCTGGGATTGTTCAGCCTGGAGAAAAGGAGGCTCAGGGGCGACCTTATCGCTCTCTACAGGTACCTGAAAGGAGGCTGTAGCGAGGTGGGGGTTGGTCTGTTCTCCCACGTGCCTGGTGACAGGACGAGGGGGAATGGGCTTAAGTTGCGCCAGGGGAATTTTAGGTTGGATCTTAGGAAGAACTTCTTTACCGAAAGGGTTGTTAGACATTGGAACGGGCTGCCCAGGGAAGTGGTGGAGTCACCATCCCTGGAGGTCTTTAAAAGTCATTTAGATGTAGAGCTTAGGGATATGGTTTAGTGGGGACTGTTAGTGTTAGGTCAAAGGTTGGACTCGATGATCTTGAGGTCTCTTCCAACCTAGAAATTCTGTGATTTTGTGATTCTGTGATCGACATTATACTTGGGTTCACTTGCAGCTCATGAGAGGAAGAGGGCTGTTCTCAGAGGCCTGTGTGGAGGCATTTGTTCAAATCAGACCTGAGTTCAGAATGCATCAAATTAAAAAAAAAAAAAAAAGAAAAAAAAAAAAGGTATATTAAAATATTTGAAATGAGATATTGTGCTGATAAGCTCAGCTGGGTAATATCCAGAGAACTGCATAATAACATGAAGGTCAAGAAACAAGGGGAGAGGAGATGTATTTAATAAATTTAATTTGTGATTAGACAATACTGATTGCCCTAATTGAGTAACTTATTCAATGTGAATTCCTAGTATTCACTTGATCTGTTCTCTCAGGAACACTAGCAATACGGAGCTCATATATTAAATCCAGAAAAGCTATTTACAATATATATTACTTGTCATGGCAGTCATATTTGCTGAGTAATGTAACTATCATATAGCATAATAATATAACTACCACAAGCAGGAAAATACCATCTGCTTGAAAAAAATGCACTACCTTTTTTAAAGACACAGAAACATGCAGACTTGTCAGAAACATTTTGGCTGAGAAGTTGGATTTAAATTGCAATGGTTATGGTTCCCAATTGCCACTGTGCTCTTCCAAGATTGCCCTGAAGAAGGATGACATAATGAGCAGTGCTAGTTAAAAAACAAGACCTATTTTTTTCCTCATTTTGGAAATCATTTTCTGCATGGTCTTTTACCTTGAAGAACTATATGGAACCTGACCATGAAATACGTTACAACAATTAACATTGCAGTAAACAGAAATCAGTTAGGGGCTAAGATTAACAAAAATGTGTAAGGTGCTGAAGTTTTCTGATTAATGCATGAGGAAGATGCTGGTGTCAGGATAGGCTTTGTAAGACACAGTGCACAAATATGCTGGGGTTGCCATACCACACAAACTAAACAGGAAAAAAAAAAAAAAAAAAGAGAGGGAGATAGAAGGTGTGTCATATAGTGGTACACCTGTTTTGTTTTGTGCATTACCCCATTCCCCACCCCAAGTCAGCGCCCTTGCCCATGAAGCAAGGAGGATGGGTTCCCATCCTGCTTTGACCAGAGAGGGTTTGGTTGTACTTTCTCCCTGCCAAGGAAGCCTCCAGCCTATTTTTCTGTAGGTACTTGGCTGATACTGTGCTGACAGAGCCAAATGAGAGGGGGTAGCAGTGTACTGGTAGTGTCCTTCAGATAGATGGGGGTGGTGTCCCTGGATTATTTCTGACTGTCTCATAAAGAAACAGGTCAAGGAACTGGAACAGACCCCAAGACATCTCCCTGCTAGCAGACATTTCCTTGCTCCAGCCATATTTATCATTTTGCTCCACTCTAATATATGAGATGCTGGCATGAAATGGCTCCTCACCTTTATCTCCCTTTCATTTTGCTTTCAGCTGAGCCAGCCTCCTTTTGAGACTTTACTTTCCCCAGACAGTCCATCTTACAGTAAGTGCAGTTATAATCAAATCCCTAAAATCTTCCACATTGCACCAGTCTGAAAAGAATCTGTACCTTCCTCATCTTCTCAAGTTTTTGTCTTTCTTTTGAAAACAAAACAAAACACCAAAACCCACAAATCCCTGGCAGTCCCCAGACTTTACTACAGTTCCTCTGAGACCTTCAGCATCCTACTTCACTTTTAATTGTTCCAGTGCAGCACATTTCTGCACTCAGATGATGAATTGTCAGGCGTTATTGTCCCTCCTCCCTCATGTTTTGCATCCCTTCTCCTGGCAGGCAGTGCTATGTTCTGTGCCCCTCATTCTCTGGCAATTGGCCTGTGAGTTCCTCGTTTTCTGGTGTTAAACTTCTGTCTGTTCTGCCTTCTGCTCTCTGTCACAGTTGTTTCAGTATTATTTGTGGTTTTGCTTATCCCTGTTTTTACTTTGCCTTCTCTCATCTGTTATCTCTTTCCACTGTCATAGAATCATAGAATATCCCGAGTTGGAAGGGACCCATAAAGATCATCAAGTCCAACTCCTATTGAGCTACTTCCAGCTGCTGCTCTGGGGTTAACCATCTTCTGCACACCTTCAGTTATCACTTCTATTCCTTGCATCTCTGCTGCTTAGCTGCAGGATCTTTTTTTTTTTTTTTTGGTGTTTGTTTTTTTTTTTTTGTGCTGCAGGAAATCAAAACAAAAACAGCAACAACAACAAAAAACAAACACCAATCGACCTACCATGAAAATTCCTACTTGCAGCCCTCTGTTCACTGACTTCCTTTCACTGAGCTTCTGCATACTGGTACCACTGATGTGATTTTTTATTTTAACTATGCACTTGACTCCATGCATCTTGTCTTTCTAATGTTCCTCCCTGCCCACAAATGCTACAGCTTCTTTATCATACAGTATAAATTAGCAGAGGGAGTGTCATTGCTTCAATATCTACTGTTTAGCATAGGACAAAATAACATCTCCTGAAGAAAAGCTTGTTGTTGGTGTTGGAAAACTACTCATTTTAATTATCTTGTGCTGTTCAGAAAGCACCAGTCTTATAACTGAATGAGACTGTGCTATTGTTTGCAGAGATATTTGACTGAATTAGAATAGTACCCTGTAGCTCAGAGCTGTGGGGAAAAATGTTTGATATGAGTCAGAAAATAAACAAACAGACAGTCCCTCTCCCCAAAACTGCTCAACACTGGCAAATATTCCCCTGCTAAATCTCAGAAGAACTCTTCCAGTCCTTGCAATATTTCACAAACTACAGTGGCCTTCTTCATGAATAACCAGATGGAGGGTATAACTGGGATAAGCAGGTGATTGCAACCCAGCACTAAAGTTTAATTCCCTAAAGAGAATAGCATCTACATTCTTCCAAATAATAGTGAATACCCATCTCTGACAATAGGAAACATTGTCACAGGCTCAGAGTTCTTACAAGAAAAAGAGCTAAAAAATTTCACTACATGTTACAATGAGAGACTAGATGCTATTCATTATGCTTCATTCATTATGCTTCATGCTCATATGCTTCATTCACCCTGCATTCAGTTTTCCCCCATTTAGAGTCAATGCAGAATAGTTGGTTGGCTAGCGACTCATTTGCAAGAGGAAGTGGGCTTAGTTTATCTAACGTTATTTTCAGGAAGCGAGTGAATCAACCATGTCAATTATTTTTGCTCACTCATTTGATCTTTTCACAGCCTTCTTCAGGAATCTGGCTGCTACAAATACTTTTAAACTGTATGGATGTTTTTGTAATGCCAGCAAAGTATAGGTGTTGCAACTGCTGATGTGTGAACTGTAGCAGAGCATCACAGAGAGGAAAACCACAGCAGAAATAAAAGGCCAATTTCATTTTCTTCACAGTTTCTCTCTATTAGTTTATTTTTATTTTCCTCTACTTCGTTCCTTCCCTTCTTCCTTTTATGTTGATGCAATGTGTTGATTAAGAAGTATTTTACATGCAAATGAATTCCTTTCATGGCCACTAAAGATGGGCTTTTCTACAGTGCCTCTGTTTTTCATCCTAAGGGGGTCATTCTTACGAGTGCCTGGCTCTTTTCCCATATTATATCATCAAAACCCCACAATCCCTTGAAACTCATTTTTGCAGGATATCATTCTCCATTCTTCATGCCACCTGGGCCTTCATTCAATGGCCAAGACTGGCCAAGAAGCGACCAAGGGAGAGTAACAGAAGGAGATGGGCATTATCTGTAACTGTGACTACTAGAAAGCATGTAGGAAATGTGTTTTTGGGATTCTGCAGCCCCCGTCTGTGAAAAGAAAGAGCAGAGCCAGCCAAGGTAGTACATGGGGCTGAATGACGAATGTCCTTCAAGACACCTGGGCTTTCCTCAGCAGTGGAGAGACTCATACTGTGGAGAGACTGGGCTGTTTGTACTTGAAGGCAATTTTGGGCCAGTCAGGATGCCTTTTAATCAAGAAACCCATCATCCTTTCACTTGCAATGATGTTGAGATAAATTCTTGCTTCCTCACATGCTCTTTTCACAGTTTTGGAATGAGTGTGTATTGAAGATTTATTCACCTGTGTACAGGAACACAGCATGAAAAAGGCCATTACGGCATTGCTCACACAGCATACGATATAGACATAATGTCAAAGAAAAGTATTTCTGATATTAACGTTGAAGTGATTCTGCCAGTTTTTAAAGTGCCTGCATTAGTAAGGCACATAAAACCTAAAGAGACTCATGAGTCTCTATGACAAAGTCCATTTCTGCTGCAACCTGTTAACGCCTCTGGTAACACAGTGCTAGTGCACTGTCAAGGGGTGGATTTATGCAAGCAATATATTACTTAAGAATCCTGGGCTTATTTTCTAAGCTCTGAAAAGCACAGCCAGTGTTGACTATGAACAAATTCAACTTCCTTCACTGTGCTACATCACTAAACCATATCTCTGCTTCTGGGGAAAGTACTTTGCTGGATAACTTCCTTCTAGTCATGGCCAAGCATATATAGTGATGGCATCTGGGCTTTGCTTGGAGGCAGGTGGCAGCTAATACCTGGCTGAGGGGGCCCACGGAGTGGAGGCTGCTGGCGGCATGGCCAGCCCCATGTTTGTGCTGGCAGCAGTCATGGTGCCATTTGCTTGTGCCTGGTGTCTCCAGCTGACTCCCAGTGCAAACATGGCAGCAGTTCATCTTCCTGTGTCAGCTGTGCCTGTTTGAAGAGGGCTTCCCTGCTCACAACCACCTTGCCCTGCTGTAGAGCTGCTTTGAAGAACCCATGTGATTGCTATGAGTGAGTACACACCAGTACAAACCAGTACACACTGGTTTTCACAAGCCTCCTTACAGCCATGAGGCCTGTAGGAGCCATAATCACTGCTCTGAAGACACTTTAGAAATCAGGATACAGTAATGGGCAACTGCTCAGATCAGTCGAAGTACATGCAGCCTTTTAAATGCCTCTGGTACCCATTGGGTAAGTTGCTCGGCTTAATCTATTAATATTAGGCAATAATTACTATGTATATTAATAAGCTTAGCAACTTTAAGGTAGGGGATAACCACTCCCCTCTTTCTTCACCCCAAAATTAGCAAGGTTGTTTCATTCTATCCCAAATTTTTGTTGGAGTCCCTATGTGCCATATATACTTACAAATTCTCTCTTTGTGGTGTCTTGTAAATGAAATAGTGGGGAATTCTGGCTGTGCAGTTGAGATTTTGCATCACGTATTCTTGTGATTCTACCAGTTGGCTTATATAGCTGAAATGGCTAGTGACTACACTTGAACTTCCAAGTTTCCCAGTGCTGGTGCTGTTTTTGGTTCTTGTTGTTGAATTTAGAAAATTCCCTTCTGTCCAGTCCTGCTGAGACCTGCAGCACTTGGAGCATATTGCTAAGAGTTTCTTCTTACTAAGCAGTCCACAAATCTGTCAAAGACTTTTCAATAGCTAATTTAAAGGAGGGATGGGTGACTATCACCAAAATAGCTCTAGTTATTTGAGTTTGTCCAATATAACTGTTTAAACCATGCCAGGCCTTGCTTGAAAATATACTTTAAACAATTTCTGAAAAAAAGACTGAAGTAGCTAGTATATATAAAAACAAATGAAAGCTATCCCATGTGAGATCTCACAGGATGCAAGACCTCTGCCCAGAAATCCCAGCAAAACTATTCTGTTGGCCTTTGAGCCTTCATAAACTGTTATAAAGGAAACCTTCTGAATCTTAATTGATGATGCTTTGCTCATATCCTGGCATCCAGGAAGGAACTGTTCTCTTATATCCAAATGAGATATTTCCTGCAGAGACAAAGCACACTGTGAAGGAAATGGCAATTAAGTATTGAAGCGCATAATGGCAATAGTTGTAAGTGAAAGTTAGTCATGCAGTTGCAATGATAACTGTTTACTTATTAAATTTTAAAATCTGACCTTAGCATTACCATAAACTTCTAAATATTTTACAAAACTTTGTTTGCTGTAAATTGCTTTAGTTTAATTGGTTTTTGTGCAGCGACAGTTATACGTGCAAAAGTATGTGTATGACATTATCATTATCCGTGTGTCACTTCATGATCAGATGTACACAGGGATCTATTAGAAATTCTTTTTTGTCGGTCTACCTTGGTTTACAAATAACATACTGGATACTGAATCAAAATAATTATGGGAATCAATTACTCAAGAGAGCATGTGCACTTCAAATACTGCTCACTTTACAAATCGCTTCTTACTTTATCTCCTTTGACCACTTGTAGAGAGCAGTTCTGAGTTAAATAACCTGCTGGGCAAGAATTATTTATAAAAGATTACACGTGTATGACTGATGAATTTTTTAATGCCATATAGACAAGAACAATAACCCTGGAGGAGACTGTTGCATTTGTAATTGCAGCCTGAAATGCATTTACTGTAGCAGGTGACACCATGTATTACAAATATCAATTGCACAACATTTGTACTTTGTAGAAACTAATGAAATATTTGAAAATGCTGTGAGGCATATCCATGTAGAAATAAATTTGCCCTGAAACTGCAAGTCTTTAGAGCTTTAATACACGCATCTTATGTCAAGTCCTTCTGTCATGAAAAGTGGTTACCAGTGTCTCTGCGTAAGCAGAAGTGTGTGTGTGTGTGTATGCTAGAGGGAAATGTCAGTTCAGACTTTTCCTTAGATTTCGTATGACAGAGATAAAGACTCATGTTCTTCTGCTGTTTCCTGTTAGTAGACTGTCAGAGGAGAGATATTTATTCAATGCCAAATGTCATTTCATTTTTACGTCCTTAAGGATGTGTTTGTTGTTAAATTTAAGGACGAGTTTTACCAGAGCTAGAATTTTAGCTAGTATAAATTAGCTTAGAGCTTCTGAGATTTGTGGAGCTGCAGAGCAATGGATCCACAGTTCTTTTGTATGTGGATGCAATGATGGAAAACTTATGTTGCATGTTAGAAAAAGACTAATAGCAAGAGAGCAGGAAAGTGAAGAGAGGGGCAGAAACACCAATAATAATGACTACCTGATCAAAAAAAAAAAGGGGGGGGGGGGGTAGCCTGTCCACATTCAGTAACTGGCTGAAGAGAGCAGAAAAGGAGCATCTGGAGCTGATATAACTGAGAGGGCCATTCTAGGAAGCTTCCCTTCAGATTAGCCAGAGCGGAAACATAGCTCAGTCTCCAGCTGCACCATCGTCTGTGAAGCTTGTTAGGATACCTCTGACACTGAAGGGCCTGTCACTCAGAAATCAGACAAACTCGGTGTTGTGGTTTAACCTGGCCGGCAGCTAAACACCACACAGCCGTTCACTCACCCTCTCCCCTCCCTCTCTGGGATGGGGGAGAGAAATGGAAAAGTGAAACGAGAGTTGAGATAAAGACCGTTTATTAAGATAGAAAACAATAATAATAATAATAATAGTGTGTATGACACAAGTTATGCACAGTGCAATTGCTCACCACCTGCTGACTGATGCCCAGTCTGTCCCGAGCAGCCGGCCCCCACACCCCAGCTAGCCACCCCTATATATTGTTTAGCATGCCATCAGATGGTATGGAATACCCCTTTGGCCAGTTTGGGTCAGCTGTCCTGGCTCTGTCCCCTCCCAGCTCTTGCTGCACCCCCAGCCTGCCCGCTGGCAGGACAGCGTGAGGAGCTGAAAAGTCCTTGGCTTGGTATAAGCACTGCTCTGCAACAATTAAAACATTGGCATGTTATCAGCAGTCTTCTCATCCCAATCCAAAACACAGCACTCTACCAGCTACTAGGAGGAAAATTAACCCTGTCCTAAATGAAACCAGGACAGTCGGGTTTTGTTACAGGGTGGAGAGGTAGGTACCACATGTCTGATTCATTGAAGCACAGTATTCCCATAGCTTTCCTGAAATGCAATTTTCAGGTGAATCTAAACAAATTTAGGTATTTTAGAAGAGTTATACAATCCTCAGAGCTTAACATTCCCTCTAAAAACCAGGCACTTGTGATAAATTCCATTTTGAGATTGTAAGTTTTATGCTATTTTATTTGAAAGGGCCAACCTGTGGTAACCTGAACCTTCTATTAGGAGGCATCAACTGAACTTTTCCAAAATTTTGAACAGTAAGTTTTGAAAAGAGTTTCAAAGCCCTCAGATGTTTCATTTCCACTGCTAATACACACACATATATATAAATATATATAATCCAGTGGTTTTCCAAATGTAGAAAGCTTCCATCTTGAAATGTTGGGTACTCCAAGAAGTAGCCACAACTTGAAAGTCACTATTTTATTTTTCAGTTCTCCTGTACTGTCATTTTATTTCAGTTGTCAGTTCATTAAAACCTTTTAAGAGCTTATGGTTTCACCTGATTTGTGTCAGGAACATTTTTGTTCACCTAGAAGCTTGTGTAGAATGGGATTACTTCTTCCTCTATTTCTGTAATGATTAGCTCATCTGTTTGAGCGAAATGCTGGGCTTTGCTGCATCAGTATGAAATTTATGACTTGACAAAGCTCCCCTAGTACTTCTGATGTATTTGCCTTCGCTTTCAGTGGATTAGAGAAAAGGGAGCAGGCTCCATTATATGTGCAAACAACTTGTCTCTTAGGCATTAAACAAAAGCAATAAAGTTCAGAGATAATGGACTGGTTTCACTCCTAGTTCACCACCACAGGTTTGTCTATTGGCAGGTCCTCTGTGTAGCAGGTAGCAATGGTAAAATGTACTCTACATATGTTCTATTATAAACTGGACCCAGCAGAGTGATAGCTACATTTCTAAGCATTTAGCCTTGACCTGTCCCATATCCACTCCCAGTTATATAATTTAATAAGTAATTGCAAGGGGATGGTATTTAGCCTTGAGTTTGTTTTTTGATGGAGCAGCCTCCCCGTTCCTGTGACGATGTTTCCATATTTATGTGACCAGTATTCATACCCTTGGTTTGAAGCAATTGCCTTGTTACCATGCCCTGATGAGCCTTTCCTGTTGCCATTACAGCCATGAAAGCTGGAAACTGCAAGTGCTGCAGGTGGTGAGCAGCAGGGTTTGATTAATCCAAATTCCATTTTCACATTGAAAAAGGATGTGGCAATAGGAATGCCCTGCAGCTGAGTGTCAAACATAGTCAGAAATATTGCAGTTATGGGGATGAGGATATGGGTCATGCAGTAATTATTTTGAGCCAGGAGTATAAAGTGAGACCATACCAGAGATTTGTCAGAGAAAATTGCTTTAACTCATGGTTATATAAGAGCTCAGTGAGAAGGCCAGACTGCAAAACAAGTGACTTTTTGTCCACTGTTGTATGAAAAATGTGATTTTCACCAAAACTATGCTGGGCTACAGGCTGTTAACACAATACCTAGGATTTTCACCTTGGAGTGAAAATAAGAATAATACCCAGAAAAAAATATGACCTTCAGAAATATCAATGGTAGCTTCATCCTTTTCCTTTTTCCCACCTACAAGATTCCCTGGGATTAGGGTTTTGGTTCGGGTTTCTTCACTATACCCTTCCCTTTTAAACCTGGGTTTCATATTCTTCTAGGTCTGTCTCTGTTGGTATTGTAGCCTTACACTTCCTGGCTGCATTCATGAGAGGTAACGTTTCATTACTGCCATTTCACAGGTAGCATGCTATTATTTCAAGAGGAAGCAAGATATTCAATGTGTATGTGAACTTTTATTTCTCTGATGTATAAATGCCATGAATTTCCTCATTTCCATGGGTAGGAAGAAAATGGTGTAAATAAGCTCCAAATGACAATGTTCATTTCTGCACTGTTCTGTCAAGAAATTGATGGGACTGACATCCTGTTACCAAAACACTTAAATCCTGAAACTCACATATTTGCTGTGGAAACACTTGCATATCTGGGACATGTAACATTGGCCCAGAATTTTGTCTAACTGTTGAAACCTTGAAATTGTTTTAAAATGCACTCTTTTTATAAAGCCTTTCCTGTTTACCATCTGCAGGGTAATTAGCAAAAAACAGAACAAAATGTAATTTATCTTGTAGGCTCATACCAAGGCATGCGAATGGAAGATTACAAACCATCCTACATTGCCAGAGCAGCTCTTTGAAGAATTTACCACTTGATACAGTTCTTATAAGTGCTGCTGAAGTTGAGCACAAGGTAAGTTAGTGTAACATCACTTGCCAAGGCTGCATGCACTGGATGTGAGCTTTGGCCTCTGCCAGGCAGGGTCTTGCAGACAATGACAGTGCAAGGGGCAGTAAGGGGCTGTTCACGGCAATCTGTCTGGAGCAGGCCACCTTCTTTTGGGGTGGAATGGGGCTGCTCTCCTGGACTGGAGAGCAGTCCTGCTCCAGCCCTGCTGGGCCAGAAGACAAGCCAGTTCTAGATGACAATGTTTTTATTCCTCATGGTCAGTCAGTGCTGGTATTACTCCTCTGGCATTTTTCTTGCAATAAACAAGTAGATTACAGATGTAAACTTTGAAAATAAATGCAAAGAGGCCTGGGCAGCTTCAGACTTCATCGCAGTAGCGGAGGGAGCAGAAGAAGCTGTTTTTCACGGATGTTTTCTCCGGGTTGGCCTGGGTCTCCTTGTATTTTCTGGCAGCATGTTTGGCAAAAGCACTACAAACTACTAATTGGCTCCTCTTCTCTAATCTGTCAAGCTTCCAGTAACAGACATTCCTCATGCCCATACATTACTATGCTACCATCTGCATTGACTAGGGTATGAAATGGTGCTGGTTAGGTACAATTATTTCTTTTGGGGTTTATGTTCTGTTGCAGCTGCCATCAACTGAGTAAGTCAGGTATCAACTTGTGCACTTGCATGTAATCACAGCACAGACCAGCAGCCAGTTTGTGTCTCTTTCATGGTATGATTTTTAAACAGCTTATTTTTGTTTTGTTGGTAGCTCATTTTGTTGGTAGCTCATTTTACCATTAAATGGTTTTGCAGGTACAAATTTTGTTTGGATTTGTACCATGAGAAGGAGAATGAAGAAGCCTTTAACTGGCATTTTTATGCTTACTGTGTAGCATGTATCATGGACTTCTTTAAATGAAAACATTCACTTCCTCTTATTCTTTAGCCTGTATTCACTTATATAGGACAGGGATTCTGCAGAGTGATTGCCACCAATCAGAAAATTCAAATGCACATTGCTGTGCATGTGCACAGAAAGATCATGTCACACTTCTACAGATTAACTTGGCATTTCTAGTAGTTTGTGCATATGTCTCACGTTAATGTTCTTGTAACACGGGATTCACTTGCTGCCTTTCTCCTCCCCAGCTGTGGAATTTCCTCAAGTTTGTAAAAAAAACAAAAAAACAAAAAAACTAACAAAGCAATGGGGAAAGCAAGTACATGCCTGTATCCATGAGTGCTCAACCTGCCTGTGGTTGGGCCAGCTGGACATAATACCTCGAGCTGCACTGCATCACCATTACTGCCACAGTGCATCCCTTCCTGGGGATGTGTGCAGTCTCAGCTGTGCCTTTTCCATCCCAACAGCTCATTTTTATCTGTCAGTGTTTGGTACAGTGATCCTTGTATGTTAGGGAATGATCATGTGAATTGTTACCGGCAGGGAGTGTGGGATAAGCAGGCAAAGTGGGGAAGGGAGTAATCTCTTGACTACAACTATAGCTGAATGAGGAATTTCAATCAAGCCTCCAGCAGCAGGTGTCAAGGTGTCACCAGGGCTCCTTATTCATAGATATGGACATATATCAGTTAGGAGTCCTGCCAATCTTCGCACGCAGCCTTCCCATGGAATATAGAGAGAGGACAGGAATTGACAATGGTTGACAAACATACTCCACAAGCTAAGCACCTGCTGTATTAAAAGTGAGTATCTTTACTTCCCTGTCTTGTAGAAGCCGATATAAGTCTGGAAGAGTACTGTGAGAGCTCCCATTCAGTGGGATTTTCCACTCAGTATACATACATATGTATGCTGTGTGCTGCTGGGATGCTGGCAGAGTGGCTGCAGGTACTACAGAAAAAGTGTATTCCTCAATGCTTTGAAAGACATGAAAAAAAATAAAGGGAGAATGATGACAAATGGTTTATAAGACCTGTCTTTTCAAAATGCAGTAAAATAGCATTTATTCTGGGAGCGAATCACAGGGTCTCACAAAAGACTACTTATCTGAGACCCCAATGATCAAGTTGAAATGGTGATTTTTACATTCATATTTACTGAAAATTCTGCAGTCATTAGCATGTATATATTATTACTTAAACACACAAGTATTTTTGACACTGTCAGCAAAGAATGGTACTTGATTCTCTCATTTTTCTTCATGCCAACCAGTGGCAGATAGCCAGACTAGGGCAAAAATAGGCACCTTATTGTAAGTGGACAAGATGTAATCTGTGGAGGGAAGTGATCCTGAGTTCACCACTAACCAAGCTGAACTGTCTCATGCAAAACCCAGAGCTACAAAATAAAAATGGTCACTGTAGCTACTCCTTGGTGTTTTGATTGTGTTTTATAAATGAGAACTGGTTTTAGGATCCTGACACCATTAAGGGGTTAAAAGCTGTGAATCCCAGGTGGACGAGTGCCTGATGCTTTCACCCTGCTGGGCAGCTGAACTCCACCACAACCCCTCTCTCACTCCCCTTCTACAAGAAAGAGGGAGAGAAAATACGATGGAAAGGTCTCAAGGGCTCAGATAAGGACAGGGAGATCATAGGCAAAACAGACTCAGGATAGGGAGATTAGTACTTATCACTAGTGGACTAGCACAGTGAGAAATTAAAAGCAAACTAAAAAAAAAGCCTTCCCCTCCCACCCTCCCTCTTCCACCTCCTCTGCCCGATCAGCACAGGGGAACTGGGAATAGAGGCTGTGGTCAGTCCCTGACACTTTGTCTCCTCCACCCCTGCTACACATGGGGTCCCTCCCACGGAATGCCATCTTTCCTGCGCTGATCCTGCGTGGGCTTCCCACAGGCAGCAGCTCTTCAAGAACTGCTCCCACATGGTTCCGCACCATGAGGTCCATCCATCAGGAGCAAACTTCTCCAATATGGGTTCCCCACAGGTGGCAGTTCCCCCCAGACCCCCTGCTCTTGTGTGGGCTCCTTTCCACCCGTGGCAGCTCCAGACGGGACCTGCTCCTGCGGGGGCTCTCCATGAGCCGCAGCCTCCTCCTGGCCACATCCACCGGGGGCTCCTCCACAGGCTGCAGCGTGGAGATCTGCTCCATGTGGGACCCATGGGCTGCAGGGAGGGCACTGCATGGGCAAGCAGTGGGTCTCTTTTGGAGCTGGCTGGAGCTGACACTGATCTGACATGGGGCAGCTGCTGGGCTCTGCTCACAGAGGCTGTCCGGGAAGCCCCTTGCTACCAAACCCTTGCCACATAAATCCAATACATTGTCTCCCTGCCAAGTGATGCACATGAACACCAGACAGGGGTAGAGATAGCCTGATACCTGTCCTTGCTTAAAAAAGTGCTTCCAAGGTAACATGCTGGATCTGATAATCTCCTTTTTTTTTTTTTTTTTTCTTAGGCATCAGATGGCAAATCTGGGCTTATGACCTGGACTGTAAATTCCACTGGACAGAAAGGCACATCTAGGACTATTGCAGCAGCTATATCATTTCTCCAGCTTAACACTTACAGAATGAGAAAGTAAACTGGTATGAGTGATTAAACTATTTCTATGTACTTACGGTGCATGTACCTCTGCACTTTTTTCCAGGTCCACACAAAGATACCCACACTTCTGCTGTACCATTAGGACCACACACACAGCTCATTATTGCATAGCTGTATAACTAATATGAGCGTCTTGGCCCTTCTAGGACCCTGCTTACATCCTGCTCTGTAAGCCAGTGTCTAGTCTAACTAGTCATTTTTTTGCTTGCTACTATGAGAAGCAGCAAAACAGTGATAGGTGTGAAGATGTGTCCAGAAGTTGACCTGGGAAGGTGATTTAAAACCTGAATTTCTTAAGTCAAGACTCTAAGCTACCTTGCACACTGGAAAGAAAGCCATCAGAACAGAGCTCAACCCTCCTATCTCCTATTGATCTCAAATTCATATCTGCAGAAAGCTTTACCTTCCTTCCAAAGGTCAGTTTAACTAGGAAATGCGAAGTTTTTGTTTCCTAAATGAAGTTTCCCAGTCTGTGTCTGAGAGCCCCAGCTTCCTCTTCCACTTCGCTATAAACTAAAAAACAAAACAAACAAACAAACAAACCATTTTCCTTACTGTTCCCCTTATCTTTATCAGTGTTATAACTCATACTTTGAGTTCATTTTTCCTGGGTTCCTAGCTAAAAGCTGAAGAGCTTACAGACTGTAAACAGCAAAATCTGCTGCTGAAAACCAGTTCTGCATACTGACTTGTTTGTGCAAACTTTTAAAAAACAGAGGGATTGATCTACAGCTTCTGAGACATAAAAATGAAAAGAAGGAAAACATATTATTTTATTTGCACTCTGTTCTCGCTTTCTTATTCTTCATGGGCAGAGAAAGAATAGTTGGGTTCTTTTCCTGACTATAGGGGGCAGGAATCTTTTAAACTGAAATATTCCTCCAATTCTAAGACACCGAAGTAGGGCTCTAGTTAATACTCTATATCTATATGTATGCATATTTTTGTGAGATTTATATATAATCTACATAGCTAGCTCACACTGTATATATATATATATATTTGTTATGCATCTATAAGTATCTATCTATCCTAAGACAGGCTGCGTAAATGTTACGAATTGGCAAGGCTTGATATTCATGCTATGCTTAGAAATAAAAATATAGATATTGTTATGGTCTAGCAGAATCAGTCTGGTAATGAAGGACTCCTTCTATTCAATCATTTTCAAGAAGCTCTTAAACCATTTCCTTCAGCAGTTCTTTAATTAAGCCCTCTGTATAATGAATGACAATAGAGCCTTCAGCCCCCTGTGAAGTGCCTATAATTCTAATGTCTCTCACCTTGCACAGTTAATGTGTTAGAGAAGTACAATATATAATAGTACAGATATGTAAGTAATGCTGAAGGTATTTCAGAAGCACAGATGAGCCACAGGAACATTAACAGAATTTGACAACATGACAGAAAATCTGCTGCACAAGTACATCCATCTCTAAGCTTTTTGTTATGCATTGCTGTGAAGGAAACAATCACTGAAGGAAAATACCCCTTTGATGAGTGTAATTTGGTAACAATTTGCAAAACATGATAATGTGTCTTCTTAATTCAAAGGCATTTGACAGACATCTTGACATTTTCATTAAGGGAGATGTCAGGAATAATCTGGAAGAGGAGAAGAGTCTTATTGGAAAGTGCCTATTCATCTTCAGTAACCTAATAATCTACACTAGGAGGGCCAAGTCATTTTTTATGATACAGTCCTTATCATCTATCAATTACAACTTCTAATTACAGCTGAGATATATAGAGATCCTCCTGGGGCAAAATGAATGGTTATAGAACTGCTCTGAATAGTGCCCTATTGCCAAAGAGACAACAATTCCCCTCCACCACTACATTCCTCTAGTGATATGTCTGTAAACAAACAAACAAACAAAAACAACAAAAAAAGAGCCCAGTGTACAAAATGCTAAATATCTGGTTATATCATAATGTGTGTTCATGAAAAAACAAATGAAGATGACAACAGAAGCTTTAATTGTGCCTTTTCCAACTTATAGCTACTTAACTTTGCCATTTACCATTTCTAGCTAGCTAACTACATTTACAGCTGTAGATATATCTATATAGATATAGACAGTATAGATCTACATGAATGTGAATGTCTATATAGACAAGGATTTTTTTTCATACCAGTGACTTCAGCACTGAGAGGCTTTACTGCAGGGAGAAGGGAAGACCTTCTCCAGGAGCCACAAAGGTCTGCTCTGAGCAGGGCAATCCCAGCATTGAGCTGTACCTCCCTTAGCAGCCAGTGGAGGCTGCAGTGTTGTTCATTGGAACTGCTTGGGGTTGATAAATAAAGGTGCACAGCATTAATACCCAAAAGTCAAAATTTCATAGCTCACCTGCTACCCTGGGACATGGCACTTTTCCCTTGATTTCATAAAACACATTTTGCTGTGCTCCCTAAAGGCCACTGTGCTTTGTTGCGCCTCGGTGGCCTTATTTCTCTGTGGATTCTGTTGCTTTAGAAGGCTTGAATGTTAATAGCACAGTGATAGCTTTACTGATTCTGCAGGCAAGTATTCCAAGAGGCCAACTGCTTATAAAACACAAGTAAAACAAAATGCCGTGTACTTCAGACCAAGTTCCTTTTCCCCCTTTCTCTATGTGTAAGACACTTCAATCTAAAAAAAGATGCATAGAATGACCCTTCAAATAAGATCAGTGTGATTTAGAGAATGAAATTAATCTGTCAAGCCCTGGCTTTGTTTGTCGTTTGACATCACTGTAGTCTCTTCTCACCTTCAATTCTTGCTTCTTGTTGTTTTTTGCTATAAAATTTTGTTTAGAGGAGGAAATAGATAGAGGAGTTTATGCATCCATTATTTAATGGTGGACTTTCACCCTGGGGGAAAAAGAAGAAGGATTCTGATGGCTGAAGGAAGTGAATCAGAAAATTTCCTAAATACGGTTGAGTGTTTATGACCTAATTTGCATAGTTCTGGTTTTAATGCCAGTGACTTCCTTCCTGCTCCATTGCTGTAGTTTTGTTTTTGTTTTTGTTTTGTTTTGTTTTCAAATTCAGTTGCTTGTTTATTAATTTTCACACTTCTGGAGCCAGCATCCCTCTGAGACCTAATTTAAGGACTGTGGAAAATAAGAGATTGTTTCAAAAAGAGAAAGAAAAATCAAGAACACAATGGCATATTTGAAGTAACATACTATCAACAGCATTTCTTTCCTAGGGCTTCTTAGGAGGGGTTATTGACTTTACAGGAAATTTGCCTGAATACAATTTTCAGACTCTCATCAGGCAGCACAGAAGTTCAAAGAGGCATGGCAGCATCACTGAAACTTGCCGAAGTGGACCTAGTGCTCAAGGGGTACCACTATGATTTAGCCAGGTACAGGGAACTTTATCGTGTTTGACCTCCACATTTGCTGATGTTTCAAAGAAAGAGGGGAACAGCCTGCACATAACTCCGTTCTAGAAGCAACTAAAGCATAAGACAGTATATTATCTATTCAATGTCCGCTGTGGAAGGATGCAGGTTTGTCCACAGAATGTATGGGTGCAGCAGACCTTTATTTTTCAACAAAATCATTTTAGGCACAAAGAATAGGTGCAAAAAGTTTTCTAATCTGCTTTCAGCAGTGTACTCTATGCTACCTGCATTGCTGTGCTGATGCAAAAGAGCTGTATAGCTGGCATAACAGCCCACCTGCATTTCCCATGAGGTAAATGCACATTGCAGCCTTAAGACACCCTTAATGAAAAGATGGAGAAGCCTATGGATGTTGGGAGTATTAGACCTGTGTGTTTGCCTAGGACCTAACAGAAAGCACACAGAGGTGCTTGAAGAGATGGCAATACTTTGGTGTGTTGAAGAGCCCCTAAGGAATTTCAAACATGGTATGACTGATGAAAGTTTGGAGTCTTCTGGTTTCCTGGCTCCATCACAGTTAACTCACCACTGTGCCCCTTCATACCACAGCAGGCAATATCCTTTCATCTTTAAAACAGTATTTTTGTCAGGTGACACTCATCTCCTTCTCTAGCAATCAGTGTAGCTGTGAAGTGCTGCACACCCTGAGCACAAGGCGTTTGTGCAGCTGCTGGTGCCACAGGAAGGCCTGCAAGTGCAGAAAACCCCAGGGTCTGAAGGCATGAAATATGTTGCACCTGAGTCAGGAGGAAAAAACATCATTCACAGTCCTAATTTTGATGAGTGGGGCCTCTTCTGCCCTGTTGAGAACAAGCCTCAGAGAAAGCCCTTTTTTGTACTATTTTATAATAAATTCATGAACAAATTTATGTGTTTCTGATAAGCAAAAGCACTACATCTCTGGAAAGGGAAAGAAAGCAACTGATTTTTTGGCTATTTGGCCTCTGTGAGACTTAGAGGATCTCCTTTTCCACCCTGTAAAAATGTCTCCGAGTGACTCTGGACTCAGGCTATTTGTTAATGCAGACAGCAAAATACTTATTTGTCAAAATACTAGAGATACTGACTGGAAATACTATATCCTGACTGTGGGGTCAGATTTTTACAACAAAGACATTTCTGGCAACCAACGAAGCTAGTAACAAAGGATTTTTTGAGCTTCATGGACTCATTAGACTTTGGACACTTCCCTGTCTACCTCTATTTAGTCCTGCTGGTTGGCCTAAAAACTTCAGGATCTTGGCTCTGCCACGTCTCAGCTCTCTTTTAAGTATTGTAAAACCCAGCACGATTTAGAAGACTATAGACCCTGTGTGTGCGTGAGGACTGGTTGAGGGGTGTCTTATTTTAAGGCCAATGAATTATTTTCTGACAGCTCCTGGGAGGAGATTCACACTCAAAAGTTATTCTTGAAAATATGATTTTTGCTGGGAACACTGACTCAATCCTGCCATCCTCGCAGTCTCCAACAAGTGATGCAGTGGTGAGGTAGGAGAAGGAAGTGACGGATGTCTTAATTTTACTGTGATAGAAATAGGGGTGGTTTGTGACTTGGTTCATTTCCTGTAGATTTCCAGCATGAGATGGGAGACTTCAAATACTGAATTGCTAATAGATGACTTCCGGTGCGTAAAACAGCAAGGCAAAGCTTAATTTCCCTTATTGTCAGACAGTTGCCTAAAACACATGGAGACCATATTGTCCCCACTGAACAGAAAGACAAGATTAGCTGACTTTCATATGGTCCTCTCATACTGAATCTGGCATAGTTAGATTTACAAATGTCATCAGGAGATGAGTTTAGTTGAGACACGTACACAAAGATGCACCTTCTCCAAATAACTTTAGTTAAACTTCAGTTAAAGTCCAACTTTAGTTAAAGTCCAAAGACTAACTTTTCTGTAAATGCTACATCTCAGCTCCACTGCCAAGTGGTGAGCATTTGCTGGTGGAAATGACCCCAATTTTTTCCTTGTGTCTCACTGGTACTGTCCTATTCTTAGGGTGCACCACTTCAAAGTAACGCAGCTGAAATGAATACAGTTACTTTGGAATGCAGCTGTGTTTATTGCAGTGAAAATGTGAGGAACTGCTTTATTCAGGCAGTTGAGAAAGGAAAAGCAATTTTAAAGGACTGTTTGGAATGTCTAATGCTTTTCTTCTTGCTTAGGTAAATTATTATTTTTACATCTACATACCAAAAAGGCAATTTTAATCATTCTGTAACTACAGGAAGACAATTTGCTGGTGATATTCGGAAATGTTGTCAGTTGGACAATGAAATAGCATCCTAACACAAATGGAAAAGGGATCAAACCTGTAATGACAATGAATTCCTCAAAAATACCCTCATTGATCCCTTACAATGGAAAACTGTGTCTCCTTGAAAAGTTTTCATCAAAAAAAAGGGTTTAAGGTACAATCTAATTATTCACAAAGGTTATTGTGCAGTGCAATTTTTTCGTAAAATCTATCCTCTCAAAATTTATGACTTCTCATTGAAAACCAAAAATCCAGCAGGAATATACTTTTCTGTGTTTTTTTTTTTTTTTTTTAAATCAAGTTGTTGCATTAGGCAATATGATTCCTGGTAGCTGTGCGCCAGAGGACAGAAATCCCATTTTTGTGGACTGAATCAGTTACATCACCAAACTAAATCTTACATATTTTCTCCCCTAAGAGATAAGCTGGGAATGCAAAGAAACTTAACAAACCTACCCCCAGAAAAATCAAGTACTCTAAAGTAATGTTACAAGCATGCCTTTGTTTTCCTTAGGAAGTTAATGACTGTAAGCACATAAACAGTAAATAAATGAAGAATAAGCAATGCAAAAGATGCAGAAAGATGAATATATCTTCCAGTACTTTGCATTACAAACTCAAAAAAAAAAAAAAAAAAAAAAAAAGGGAGGGGCACTGGCACCTCGAACATTGCTGTAGAAGCACTAGCCTACTACAGCCAGACTTCTGCTAAAAAGATTCGAAAGATGAGCTCCAAAGAAAATTTCAGTGCATCTCCAGATGGGAACCTTAGTGCAGAAGAGCACTTATTCCTCTGATGTTTGGAACAAAGGCAGCAGAGAGGGACCTGTTACAGAAAAGTTACGTCTAGGCACTAAAATATTGCTCAGTGTAGAAAATTACAAGGTAATACATTTCAGGAGGAAGAAGTGCCAGCTATATTCCAATGGGAGGGAAAAATGCTGTAAGTGCTTGATATTAGAAATAAATCAGGCATAAAACTGTGCAGTTGCAGACTTCAGGAGAAGAAAATAGTAAACATGAGGAATTCTGTTATTCCTTTCTTTCAAGGCTCTAGGAAGACAACATCTTGGTTTTCAGGACATTTCACTAGTTTCAGCTGTTAAATGGCTGGAGATGTTACAGAGTATGGAACAGTCAGAAGAAATGTGGGTTGAACTTTGATTTCAGAAACTGTAAAAAGGTGGCAAAAAAAAAACACAAACCAAAAAGTCAGTGGCAGACCTGTGCAAAAATGGTGATATCCTCAGGATTTCCTGTTCACTAGAAGATATTTCCATATAGGCAAAGGTCTCTAACTTCTTTACAGTGCTAGTAAAACACCTCAGCTCTACTAAAGCAGGCCTCCTGGACAGCTGGTGTAAGGGTTGCTGTGGGTTTAGCCTTAGTTAAGCTATTTCATTGGGCTGTGGAGCAGTTCCTTGTTGCCTCCTGAAAACATTAAAATTGTATTACAACTCCTTTGCCTCCATCTCATACATTTTTGAGCTCAGCTTAACCATGGTTTGCCTATGTTTGATTTGTCCAAAAAATTATTTAAGGAGAGGTTTCAATATACCAACAGAATTTAATAAATTCTAATACCACAATGGTGAAAGGATGCCCTTGAAAGGCTTTGGCAAGGATCTAGAAGTGGTTGAACAAGTTTGAGAACCCATGGTCAGTGAGGAAATACTGGGAGAAAATACAGTCCACATTATGTATTTAATGTTGTATATGGAGAATGTGTGATACAATCCTAAGTTGGAAAAGAAATAAGAGCATTCACTCTCTCATGTCACCAAGTTGTACACTTTCACAGTAAAGTGAGCAATAAATGCAAAAGAAGTTGAGAAAAAGTCTTCAGATAAATATTACACCGACAGCCAACAATAGGGTAATAGTCAATGTCTTTATTCCTGATGTGGCTTATTTTTTCCAAGTTGTGAAAGGCAGGTTAATATTTGATCTTCTATCAATAAATCTTCCTATGCTAAACATATAAAGGTTATTCTGGAAAACGTCTTGTCATAGACATGAACTTACTGTGGTAGTTTGTATTAGAAGAAGTTGACTAGGAATCTGAAGAATTTCACTGTAATTAATTATAAGAATACACTGACACCAATCCCTGTTGCAGGTATATTGTCATAGATGATGTTACAGACAGGTATTTGAAATATGTAACTTATGAGTTTAATATGGTCTCTTCTGGACTCTGTTTTGCCATCACAGTAGCTGGATGGCATTGATTTCTTCCGTCTCCTACTGCTTATCTCAAGCTCTTTCATTTGGCTTGTCTTATTGATCTTCATGTTCCCTTCATACATCATCTCACCGGAAACTGGTAATGAATCAATGTGGCCTCCTAAATATTTGTTCTGTTATAATCCTTTGGAAAGAGCCACTTACTACTGTCTATATTAAAACACACTTGGTGGCTATTGTACACATTTAAACAAGAGAAAACATCTGCCTCAACTCCGACTCCTGGATGGGAGAGCTGTACAGTCATTCTATTGAGTGCATGCACTTTTAAATGCCTGCCATGATAATATGGACTTAATAGGAAAACACTGGAGCAAGCCAAAGAGATCTCAGTGTACATCTTTTATATTAAGTAGTTCCATTTTTAGTGACTTATTTCCTAATCTTCTGTCTGTAAATTGGTAAATTGTATGCTTTTCTCCCCTCCTCCCCCCCCCCCCCTTTTTTTTTTTTTTTGGTTATACCCAGTAAGAATGGAAGCCCTTCAGGCAGGGACTAGCTTTTATTCTCTGCTTACATTGCCCATAACACTTAGTTCTTAGCAGAAAGTCTCATTAACACAAAAGGGACACCTGAAGTATAGGTAACAGAAATACTTGTTCTGCAAAACAACACCAGGACACCTATGACTGAAAATTGCCATTATTTTTGCTTCCTGCTGCTACATTTTTGATTAACATTAATATTTAATGTCTAGGCCATAGACGCACTCTTATTTATCCTAGTTGTCCTGCTGCAATACCTAAGGATATTGAAACAGTTTTCTGCCATACAGAGATGGGTCTAGCTGAGAAAGGAAGACTTGGACTTATGCTGCTTGAAACCAGAGGAAGCTAATTACCACTTGAATATATTTTAATGGGTTACCTGAGGAAAACATAAATTAACCAGCACCTCAGTGACAGAAAACAGTATGTTAAATACAGGGATTTCTCCTAAGAGATGTCACAAGTTAAAATCTTTTTGGCTAAACAAAAGTAGACGTACATATTCAGTTTGGAGCTCTCTAACGTGAGGCAACACTGAATTTTTAAAATCCATAAATAATGTAGACTGATTACCGACAATAGTTGCATGCCTCATTTATTTGTGTGCCTCTCACAAATCTCATCCTGTTTCACTCTGAGATTGGGTTCAGGCAGAGACTTGTCACAAAGGCACCCAGAACCTCACAGCACAGATAAGAGGAGCCTGTGAGTCCTTGGTTTGTGTCAACCAGTTATGTTCCCCAAGGGATTTTGCACAAACTGCATCACCATCTGGTCATTCTGGCTACCCATTGCAGGGCTTTTTGGCAGGTATAAAAGTGCATTTCTGCAATTGCCTTGACTGAGCAGCCTGAAGCACTGGGTTCAGAGGAAAAATTTGAAGGCTTGATTTGCAAATGTTGAGAGCTTGCTTACTCTCACCTAATTCACTAAGGGCCAGATAGCTAAAAACCTTTCACTACCCTGAACAAGTCATGAATTCATTGGTAACAATCTTTAAGGCTTGTGTTTCTAGAAAACTGCAGCATCTGAGTGTTCAAATGCCCGTTTCTCTGTGTGTTCTTTAACAGCAAATGCTGTCCCAAGCATGAACAGGAAGATTAAAATTCCTGCTGAACTGTATTGAAAATGGACTGCCAGAGGTGAGTGAACACACAAAACTTGTGTGATAGCCCTCTGGAAAAAGAGAGCTTTGCAACTTTTTGGCCAGATACTGTCTTTGGCAGTGTAAAGGGTTCTCCTATGTGAAATGCTTCCAAACTTCTCAATCCCTAAAACAAACCTTGAACTTTGGTTTGAGATCCTGATCAGACAGCCAGGAGAGTAGATGCCATTGTCTGGGCTGAACAAAATCTCCCTGCTTAGAACAACCAGCTAGAAGCCCCAGTCTGGCAGGACCGCTCAAAGAAGCTCAAAGAAGCTCTGCTGAGTTGGGCAGGGAGCCAGAGGCCCACACAAACTTGAGCCCATCTCAGAAGCATATGTTCCTCTGGTCCTCACTCGGAACCTCACTATGGTTCTCTCAACCGTACACCCATAACAGTGGTCACTATAGACTTTTAAGTAGACTTAAAAAAAATGCAAACAACAATGAAATTGTCTCAGGGATTTAATGTCTCTTCTTTGGAGACTCAGATGCATGATCATGAGACTGCAACTTAATAAGGCACCACATTTCAGCTGAACTGAAATACATGTGCAGGCTTCAAGGCATGGCATAAACTAGATCAGACATAGTCACTGGGCCCTATAACTACAGGGAAATTTATCCTTTTTTGATTTACATGCAATAGCTTGTGAAACTGGAGTATCTCAGTGCTATGCCTATGTCTTAGCCTCCAGGTAGTTAAAATCAATCAAGAACTCATTCATTCAAGCAGTAGGACTAAAACAAAAATGGGTGGACAAAAGAATCAAAATCTTCTATACTCATTTGCCTTCGCAAGACCTTTTGACTTAAAACCAAAGAGAAACCCTAACAGGTACTACAAGTGTTACCAGCATGGCAATTAAACTCTGAGTTGACAACATTTGGTTTTGTTAGCTCTGCTGTGCTGCTGTGGCTAAGTGAACAAATGGCTTATATGGTATTGAAAGATTTATTTATTTTTTAATCTGCTCAGAAGCCCTTCCCCATGTACAAGGCAGACCATGTGACACATTTGCCCTTCTATTTGAGTGTATCTGTTTTTCAAAGTCTCAGTAAAACTTCAACCTGATGAGATGGGGAAGACACTGAAACTTATCTGAATTAGTATTTAGCTACAGTTGCATATATGGTAAAATAGCCTAATTATTGGGGATGTACTTAAGAACCTAAGAATATCCTAATTATAGGGGATGTAGATGAGAATCTTATGAGAAGCAGATGTAAAAGGAAGGTATTGTTCAAGGCCAACGGATGAGAAGAGGATGAACAACTCATTAGAGCAGAATGAACAACTTGTTGGCAGGAAACAAGGCAAAGATAAACAAAAAAACTTCTAAATGCTGTCCAACAGAGGGTCAAAGTCCAGAAAGGTAAAAAGTTTAACCTCCTCTTCCTCATTGCCTTCATCCTAAAAGACCCCTGCCCACGACCACCAGGCTACATTGCGCAGACGCAACCGGAAGGAGCTAAGGGCGGAGAGTATGGAAATGAGTACTTGGAAGAGGTCTGCCTTTTCGGGGAAAATAATGAATATGTATTAGAGCTCATGTAATATGTAACAGTATTCATGTATAAAATTGTGAGAGACAACCGGGCAGGGGCGCACTTTTTGGGGGAAGCTATTCCCAGTGTGCCCGGTGCACCACAATAAAGTATACATACCTTACAACCCTATGGTTGTGGAGTCTTTTCCGCACATCACTGAGGGCACTACAGTAATGCCTCTGGACCAGCTATCATCATATCGTACAACCATAACAGTAATTCAATAAGCATCCCTTTTATACAAAGGGAAATTTCAAAGCTCCTACAATTTTGGAGGAGCCTGCACCCATAACCCTGCCTGAGGACATTCATGAGCTACTCCTTACAACTGCAGGAAATTACCACCAGCATTCAGTGACCACTTTAAAATATTCCCCAAGTCCTTCCACATAGTTTTATTAGATGATTATTTTTTATTAGATGTTTAATTAAAATGATCTTGGTTGAGCAATTAGTCCATGGTGGTCTCTTAGGCAATTACTCTGGTGTGCTTACAATTCCTAGCAGTGCTAACAGCTAATTTCTGCTCAGTTCTTTGCAGCATTACATGCAGTCTGCAGGCCCTGCAAATGGCAGCATCCCCTGTGACCACCGGCTAGTGCAAGCAGGTCAAGTGCACCTACTGCATTTGCTCAGGTACTAGGGTCTAGCCGTCATTTTCAGTATTTTCTGGCTCTAGCATGTGATGTTTCCTTTTTCATGGCAGAAGAAAATGTCATCTGGTACAGCCACCAAAGACAACAGATCATAAAATCCTTGCTGTTGGCAAAGAAGAGAACTGGGCTCAGGTATCCCACATCTTGGCAAATAACTGATAGAACACAAAACTACAGAAATTAAGAAAGGAAACTGCACTAAACCCTGGCAGGAATATAAGGCCAGAATTGAGCTGATTAAAGAAATGCTGCAACAGACCAATATCACATCCACCACTAGCTGTAGAAATTAATTATCTGGGAACCTGAAACAGTTTTTTTTTTTTTTTTTTTTTTTTTAATCCAATGTTGCATCCGTTGCTCTGAAAGAGAATTTGTGTTTCAATTAATGGATAAAAACTGTGAATAATGGGGACAGTCAGTGTGGGCTCAGCTTTTCCAGACATGTTCACTGGAGATCTGCTGGTGGGTTTACTGGTGGGGAAGAGGCACATGCTTCTAACACCCATTTTTCTACTGTCATCCTCATGGGGGTTGACAAGCCCCATGGTTGGTGACAACATTGGATGAAGCTATGATGAAGCTATGAGGAATGTGAACAAGTTAGAAGGAGTAAAGAAGGGTGATTCACAAGACACCTTGCTGTCTCAAATTGCTTGCTCTACAGCTGTTAAGACATGGAAGTGGCTAAATGTTTGCTGTTGCCGGGCGAAGTTGTTAACCAATGAGTAGCTAGTGGGAAAGTACCTCTGGTAGAGATAATGATATAAGAAACGAGCCTGTCCTCAATAAAGTGGTTGTTGAAGTTACTGATCCCTAAAGAAACCCTGGTGTCCGTGTGGTCATTACATCACAGTCATATTTCTTCCCTCTTGCCAGACCAACTTTTTATTTAGTGTGTTGTAGAGAAGTCAGCTTATCATGCAGATCAAAGGTGTTCACTGTGCAAACCTAGAAGTAGGTCATTCAGTTCCCTTCCAGATTTAATGATCTCTCTCTTTTATTGGTGAATTCTGCAACAGAGGTGGCTTTTTACATTCCTTGGGTGCTGAAATTAAAGCCTTCATTGCTTCAGCCCATGCAAAATCACAAGATGAAGTTCTATTTAATGCTGGAGAGCAAATTCCTGGAGGTACCAGTTGTCATGCCATGCTATCTGTAGATCGTATGTTTTACTATAACAATTATACATGCCCATTTCCAAAAGGTACTTCGTGGGGTGATGGTGGTGGATAGTGATATAAACTGTTCTCTCCATACCACAACAGGGACTACAGACTGCACCTGCAGTGTCAGTGTCGGGGAATACTCCCTTTAAGTCCATTCTTTCTGCTATTTCCCCAACTGGCAACTAACTCCAAGCCTAGATGGGGAGGTAAACTTCAACGCACCCTGAAAGTTGAAGACTGAAAGCCGCAGAACAATGCTGTAAGACATTTTTTCTTTTCACTAACGAACACACAAGGTTAATGTGCAGAGGGCTATTAATCCTCCTACAAACAGACCATTTTTCAGCTCATTATACATCATTGCTAAACTACCAGTAACTGTTCCTCAATTACTCACCTCTGAGAAATGTGGGTCACAACTACGTAGGAGAAGAAATAGCTGTTTCATCCAAGGAAAAATCCAGGAAAATCCTGCTATGCATGATTATTTCTGTTATTATGTGGTTTCTTTGGTGGGGGTGCACAGTGAAACTTTGTTTGTTTACGCTGAAGTATTTCATTAATGCTGAAGAGATGTATTTATTCAGTCCAGGTTACATTCATCTTACACTTCCAGAATATGTATGAAGGACAGAGATGACTAAGCTCTTCCCTTCTACCCCATTCCATCACCCCTTTCTTGCCTCTAGCTTTCCATCAATGCACAAATGCCAACCCTGTGCCTTTCCAACCAGCTCAGTGGTTCCTCAGGAAAGGCCCCTGCAGACGTGGAGCCAGCCCTGTGCCTCAAGCCTGGATTTCAGTGGTGCCTTGTGCACCACTGTGGCACTAGCAGGAGGTCACTTTGGCACTCTGCTGTTGTTGCTGGAGGGGGGATGGAAGATCATGGTTTGAAGGAGGTAGCAAAGGAAGAAGGCAAACAGATGAATATTGTGTTTTGGCAGATCCTTTCCAACCCTGTCTCTAAAGGAAGGAAGAAAAAAGGCTACTCTTTCTGTAAAGAGAACAACTGGGGGAGGGGTGTTTGGGGATGGTCAAGAAATGACATGAATATTAGAAATTTGATAAAATGCAAAGATATCTCTGAAAACACTTTTGATCCCGTGCATCTGAGTTATTAACTGAATGTGATTTTACTTGCAAAAGGTATTTGTTCAAAAATCTGACCAAATTACAACTTTCAGATCTCGTCCATGGATACAATGCCTAATAGAACTCCATTTCAAGCCTCCAAAACAGCTATTTATATCTACTAGATGTGGTCTGAGATCCCATCAGCGATGAGAATCAGGTCCTTGAGCAGGAAAAGCAGCTAGAGGATATTATATCATTCTCATGGAGCATATTTTCAAGTCTTTGGAGGCTGAGCCAACCAAATTTCTCTGGCTGGTGCCAGAGTGGTGCCAATTTATTTCTTTTTATCACTGAGCCTGGGCTACACTTTATATACCAATCTCAGCAAAGGGAGGAAGCATATGTCTGTGCCTCTTCAGGCTCTCACTTGAAGGGTCTTGGCTCAAGGCAGGTGCAACTCAGAGAAGGTGCATCAGACAAGTGCCTCTTCTGGAAAGCAGTACTCAACACAGACCTGTATTTTCAGCTGTATGAACCTACAGGTGGGAATTTTAATTCTATGTACCATAGGCCCACTCAACCACTTCCCCAGGAAAATAAAATATATTTATCCCAGACAATTCACTTTTGCTTTCATACACAATTTCACTGTGCTCTAATAGGGTACAGACAGAAGGGAAGGAATGTGAAAATAAAACAACAAATCATTTCAGCCTTGGAAGTAAAAACAACATAGTATGCCTTTGCTGCAAACCATGACCAACCTGACATCTTGTGAGCCTGAATTTTTCTGTCATTTGTGGCTTTTCAGAAACCCAGAATTGGGTGTCATGCAAGACGGCCTGGGACCATCTTCCTTGTGGATTTTAAGCAGTGCATGCTGGAAGTTCAGGCCCATTAGCAGCAAATCCCACGTGCCCAAAGACAAGCTGGAGCGGAAGAAGCTGAACCTGGCTGAACAGAGAGCTGTGGCTTCAGCTTAGGAGAAAAAAGAGGGGTTATAATCTTTGGAAAAGAGGGTGGGCCACTCAGGGGGACTACAAGGATGTTGTGAGGCGGTGCAGGGACAAAATTAGAAAAGCCAAAGCTCATCTGGAGCTCAATCTGGCTACTGCTGTTACAGACAACAAAAAATGTTTTTATAAATACATCAGTACAAAAAGACTAAGGAGAATCTCCACCCTTTACTGGATGCGGGGGGGAACTTAGTGATGAGAGATGAGGAAAAGGCTGAGGTGCTTAATGTCTTCTTTGCCTCGGTCTTTAGCAGCAAAACCAGTTGTTCTCTGGACACCTGGTACCCTGAGGTGGTGGAAGGGGATGAGGAGCAGAATGTGGCCCCCACAATGCACGAGGAAATGGTTGGCGACCTGCTACAACATTTGGATGTACGCAAGTCGATGGGGCCGGATGGAATCCACCCGAGGTTACTGAGAAAACTGGTGGAAGAGCTGGCCAAGCCACTTTCCATCATTTATCAGCAGTCCTGGCTATCGGGGGAGGTCCCACTCGATTGGCGGATAGCAAATGTGACACCCATCTACAAGAAGAGCCGGAGGGTAGACCTGGGGAACTATAGGCCTGTTAGTTTGACCTCAGTGCCAGGGAAGCTCATGGAGCAGATTATCCTGGGCTTCATCATGCGGCAGTTGCAGGGCAAGCAGGCGATCAGGCCTAGTCAGCATGGGTTTATGAAGGGCAGGTCCTGCTTGACGAACCTGATCTCCTTCTATGATAAGGTGACACGCTTAGTGGATGAGGGAAAGGCTGTGGATGTGGTCTACCTTGACTTCAGTAAGGCTTTTGATACTGTTTCCCATAACATTCTCCTCAAGACACTGGCTGCTCATGGCTTGGACTGGTGTACGGTTCATTGGGTTAAGAACTGGCTGGATGGCCAGGCCCAAAGAGTCGTGGTGAAGGGAGTTAAATTCTTAGGTGGCCGGTCACTAGTGGAGTCCCCCAGGGCTCGGTACTGGGGCCAGTCCTCTTTAACAACTTTATCGATGATCTGGATGAGGGGATCGAGTTCGTCCTCAGTAAGTTTGCAGACGACACCAAGTTAGGTGCATGTGTCGATCTTCTTGAGGGTAGGAATGCTCTACAGGAGGATCTGGATAGGCTGGACCGATGGGCTGAGGCCAACGGTATGAAGTTCAACAAGGTCAAGTGCCGGGTCCTGCACCTGGGGCACAACAACCCCAAGCAGAGCTACAGGATGGGAGATGAGTGGTTAGAAAGCTGCCTGGCAGAGAAGGACCTGGGAGTTTTGGTTGACAGTCGGCTGAATATGAGCCAGCAGTGTGCTCAGGTGGCCAAGAAGGCCAACAGCATCCTGGCTTGTATAAGAAACAGAGTGGCCAGCAGGTCCAGGGAAGTGATAGTCTCCCTGTACTCGGCTCTGGTGAGGCCACACCTCAAGTACTGTGTTCAGTTTTGAGTGCCTCGCTACAAGAAGGACGTTTTGGTGCTTGAGTGAGTCCAGAAAAGCTGGTGAGGGGTCTGGAGAACAAGTCTTACGAGGCGCAGCTGAGGGAGCTGGGATTGTTTAGCCTGGAGAAGAGGAGGCTCAGGGGCGACCTTATCTCACTCTACAGGTACCTTAAAGGAGGCTGTAGCGAGGTGGCGGTTGGTCTGTTCTCCCATGTGCCTGGTGACAGGACGAGGGAGAATGGGCTAAAGGTATGCCAGGGGAGCTTTAGGTTGGATATTATGAAGAACTTCTTTACTGAACGGGTTGTTAGTCACTGGAATAGGCTGCCCAGGGAAGTGGTTGAGTCACCATGGAGGTCTTTAAAAGACGTTTAGATGTAGAGCTTAGTGATATGGTTTAGTGGAGGACTTGTTAGCATTAGGTCAGAGGTTGGACTCGGTGATCTTGGAGGTCTCTTCCAACCTAGACTATTCTGTGATTCTGTGTGAAATCAGGCAATGAACAAGAGTAAAAAGCAGAACAGTCTTCCTCCCATGGCCCATTTATGAGAAAGAGACTGGAAGCTCAGGGTTTTAAAGAGTGCAACACCAACATCACCTGTCATCTGTTTTGTTGTTTTTTATAGCTATGGGATATCTGCCCTGTAGGAATAGGATTGAAATTTGTAATTGAGTGAAATATGCCACCAAAGATAACAGCTGAGAATTTTCAAACATTTGCTGACCCAGCTGTCAACTTGATCATGAATATTTTTTCCATTGTTTTCACATAGAAAAAGACAAACAAACTCAAACTAAAAATTTTCCAATCCAGGTTATCGAGTTTACAGTTGAGTAAACTCAGCTGGGATATTCACTTTTTACCTTGCTACCAGAAAATCCCCCAAAGCACAACCACAATGCAAAGGTAGACTAACAAATACCTCCAAGAGGAATGGTGAACTTAATAGTGAGCTAGCCTGATCGTTGGCCAAAAAAACTGTGGTTGCTTGCTTGAGTGAGGAACAAGAAGTGAACAGCCTATTCCTATCTTGCCTCTCAGGGACCCAAAAATACAGGCAGGTTTTCTGTATCAGTCCAGAGCTTTCTCCTCCCCACACTCCTAAATTAGGTCTCAGTTACATATCTGGATTTGTTGAATGGTGACACTGGTTGATATGAGCTACAAAATCACGGCGCATCCCACCATAAGACCTGAGAGCATCAAACACTGACACCGGTTGTTATAATGTATGCTAAGACAGTCCATGAACATCTAAAATTCCCAGGCCTAGGGGTCAGTATTCCTGCTTTGACCTGAAAAAATAGTCATATATATATATATACATTATTTTAAGAAAATGGGCTTTAATTTACCAACAAATTTGTCTGAAGAAATAAATTCTCACATCTGTGGTATCTTCTGGCACGGCACATATTGCAATCACATACCCAGTGATCTGAACCAGGCTCTCACTTGATGCAAATCACCTACACATTTGATACAACTGGCTCCAGTTTCAGAAACTCTGATCTCATGGACACAATGTACTTTCTAATTTTGTAATCTCATAAAGTCATTGTACTTCTCCTCCTCCTCCTCCTCAAAAAAAAAAAGTTAATATACAAAAGGGAGTTTTCAATTTTACAAAGCTCCATTTATTCACCTGAATATTGCTAAGGTCAAGAAAAAGACTGCTACTGATTCATAGCAGCTTCTAAATCAAGTGCTGAAGTAGAAATCACTCTGTGCAATTTCAGCTCAGGAAGAAAAAACAAGCTTCTTAAAAGATCACATGGTGATAGCTTTTATGCTTTCTCTGCCAAAATCCTATGAGCACTGACCAACACTTACTCATCAAATCAGAACATTTTTCTCTTCTACGACAGTTTTAATAAAAGCCATTTACAGATGTTAGAAACTGGTTACAGACTCCTTTTTAATGAGCAAATACCCACTGAAATCTAAAGTGTTGTGACTCTTCAAGGACCCCATCTTTAATGGGCTACTTCCAGCTCTTACAGCCCTGGGAGAGGAACGGGCCCCTCAGGCACTGTCCAGACCCAGATCCACTCAAATACACTCAAATTCTCAAATACCCTTATGGGTCCAGCAGCCTGGGGTGGCAATGGGGAGGGCTGTCAGCCACACAAACTTCTGATCCTTAGTGGGGCCTCTGCTGACATCTGCCATGGTTTTGACTGCTTCTGCAATGCTGTCTCCTTACAACTCTTTCCTATTGGCAGATGGGTCTGGCACACAGTTGCTCCCATTCCCCCGTACCACACTGAGCTCCTCTCCACCTCAGTCCAGCAGCCCAGTTCCCACTACCAGCACATCTCTGAGTCTGCAAACGCAAGAGTACTAACTGGACAAGAGACTCTTTCCTTCCAACAGCAAGTAATTTCCTGCCAGTTTACACCCCAGAACTGGCTTGCTGTCAGGGGTGGTGGAAACTCATGGAGATGCACAAAGTCTGCCTCTTTCCATGGTACCATGCCATTAGTTGACTCTAACCTGTAATGAAGACATTGCTGTCATTTCCTGTCTCTACCAGTAGACTCCTTTCTTTTCTCTAAGGTGGCGCTCTGGGACTCTCTTCCTTGTGCATCTTGTGCAGGGCACTGCAGCAAGCATGCACTGAGCTAGGAGATTGTGGGCAGTCATATGGAAGGGGTACCTCAAAGGACAGATTTCTCTTCCTATCCCTCTCAGGTAGAAGAAATTTCTTCTGGAGTACAGTTTCACAAAGGTTATTCCTGCAACCACCTGTGAATTTTAGCAAAGTTTCCCCCTCTGCATTCCATCTAAACCTATCTAAATTTTGCAGTCATTTCTCCTGGCTTCAGTGGCACCATGCTCAGCATGTGCTGTCTTCCAGTGCCATCTAGGGATACATACAGGAAATAACAAGCTGACCATTTACTTAAAACATTTCAAGCTGACAAAAACAGGTTGGTTTGATAGAGGCTGGTTATTTAATTGCTTTTGGAAAAAAAAAAAAAAAAAAAAAAAAAGCCAGGAGTCTCCTTTCTCCTCCCAGAAACTTTTTTTTTTTTTCTGTGATCTTACAATAACTATTTGTTGTCAGTCACTTCAATCACATTTATTGCACACAATGGACACAAACCTACATACCTTAAATAAGCCAGTGGCGTAAGGGACAGTTACAATATAGATTGGGGAAAAAGAACCTCATATTTTGCAGGATTAATGCATTATAATCCTTAAGGCCCAGTCCTTAGCTCACATGCATTAGCATTAATTTCATAAAGTGACACCAGAGAAGTGACACTGACAGACAATATTTCATTCTGGTACACAGTATACGTGCAGGATGAAGGTATTTCATTACTAAGGAAAAGCATGTGGAAAGAGAGAAAGTCATCAGCAAGATGGAAACACTTTGAAGGAAACAGAATAAGCAAGTTGCTTTGTATAGCTGGATCAATTTATTCATAGCTTTGACTACTCATTTACTCATTATGTTTGCATGTCAGTTCCGTGGTGAATCAGAGCCACTGTGCTTGGTGTTTCACCTACACAGGACAAAGACATGGGTCTTGACCTGGAGATCTTATTTGCATGGCAAGACACAACTGACAGTTGCAGGCAGGGGAGTAGAGGGAACGGTGGCTCCATACAGAACACCTTGTAGCCTGGCTTGAGGTGAGACTTGAGTCTGTGCTGTTGTATAGCTTGAAGGAGTCACATTCCTATATTTCCTGTGGGAACAATGCTGAAGCAGCAGCAAGTCTTCCTATCGTGCCTCCACTTCTTTACTGGAAGAGCAGGCAGACTTGCTCCAGAGCATAGCCAGGGTACAGCCAAATTGGATGACAGAAAATACACTACACACCCATGTAATAATAAATCACACCAAAAATGCAGAAAACATACAGGCTAGCTCCTTACTAGCTTCTTACAAACAGACTCTGTGTACTCCATCTTTCATTGAGTTCAGTGTACAGTCTACAGACTCTGTATCTGCTCTGGATTTCTCTGTGTAAATTTTCACTGCTTGATTCTTCATGAGGCAGGGGAACAAAAGAATTCATGCCCTAATTCATGCCTGGCCCCTTCAGAGAGTCCAAAAAACTACAGTGTCTCTGATGGCAGGAGGAAACGTGGAATATAGTATCAAAAAAAGACACCAAATTAAAAGAAGTGCTTAAACACGTACCAAGGGTTTTTATGTCCCAAACCAAAGTATTTAAATCAGCTCATGCGAAAAAACAGTGTGGAGAAGGCGGGGAAAGAGGCAAGATGGTGATTTTACTAGATCTTTTGGTCAGAGCTTATGGAGCTGTGCCAGCTGAGGCCCAAATTAAAGTGGACAGGAAAAACACACCACAGAAGTCAGTTCACATTTCTGCAGTGCAGAATGCTATTTCAAACACATCAGCTGTCAATATTGAACACTTTTCAATCAACATGTACAGATTTTATTTGTTCTTAAACAACAAAGGCTTTTTGGATGTACACAATTTTGGGCTGCTGCAAGCCTGGTTTTGAAACTATTTTTTGTAACCCACAAAAAAAAAAAGTCAAATCAATTTTTGAAAAATAAAACCTAGTGGATGCTTTGCCAGGACCATCACTAAAAGCTGTGATCTGGAAAATATCATCTGTTCAATTCTCATGGCTTTAGGACAATTTCTCTTGATCCGTGCCTGTGTGGGGACTGTGAAAAAAGTCAACCCCTTTGCTCCCAGCAACTACTTTGGCAGATTACTAAACCACTATAGAAGGTAGAAGTTGCAATTAATTGTTTTCACCATCTCTACTGTTTCCAACACACAGCTATGCTACTTGGTAAGCACAGCTGCATGGCCCAGCCTGGGGCAATGACACAGACTGCACATTTCTGCCACTTCCAAGAGCAGCACCAGTTGCACCAGCATTGTCAAAAGCCTGTGTAACCCACAGTGTCTACTGTGAGGGTATCTGTCAGAAAGTGATGCTTAGGGGATGATATAGGGCACTGAAATAAACACAAGAACTTCTCTGAGCAGGAAACATCTCTTATAGCTGGTTTGCAGAAATGTAGCCCCACAAATCATGCACTGGGAGGATTCTCACATTGTCTCTTTATATTCAATTTTTTTTTTCACCTAAGCTTCCCTTTTAAAGTATCCTTAATGCCTTCCCCCTGAAAACATATCTTAATAACCTGAGTGTTAGCAGTCTAAAATCAACTTAGATACAGGTGGTAAGATACTGGAAACTGATCAGAGATTAGAGATAATCTCCTGCAATTTAGATGAGCGGGGAGATGGAATCCACTAAGTAAACAGAGCCAAGGATACAGGCTAGACACAACAATTTCAAAGCAACACACCACCTTCTCTGCTTAACAGCCTGTAGAGCCTCTAGACAGCTGAGTGGTATTGCCACTTTAAGTAACTGGATAAGCACATTTATTTTGCATTTCCACTGCCTGCAGCCTCATCCAGCAATAGGCAGCTGTTAGGACAAATTTATATGCAAAAGCAGTCTGTTGCTGAGATTCTTGTTTGCTGTTTATGGACGTTGGCCTTGCCAATTTCTGGTTTTGCAGTTCTCCCCCTTATCCCCCCCAAATCTCCACAGGGGGCAACTGAGAAGTCTCCCTGTTCAGAGGGCACTGCCCTGAAGTTAGGACATGCTTTTTATCAGGAAGACAAATAATTAAAGGACTACAGTGACTTCCCCACAGTAGCGGTTCTACTTTGCATGACAGTATCACATGCCCTCACCAGTGTACTCTGTTAGATTTATTTCCAGAGACACAGCCATGTATCAGGCTGGCTACTAACAAAAGCAACTAAGGCCTGGAAACCACGTGGCTGCTCCCATGCAGTGCAAAACACAAAGCAGCAGATGCTATGGGATTGAGGTTGGGGCAACCTGAAGGGCTCTGCACTGCCTTCCTTGGAAACAAGGTACAGGCACCACCTTCCTTCTCTCCCTCTGCAGAAACACATGCTGTTTTTATTATGCCCCTTATCTTCCACAGCATTACTGAAACTAATGGTTTCATCCTGACTTTATTCTAAACCAGCACTGGAATTCAGTTTATTAACAGGAAGACACTTTGAAGACCCCAAAAGATGTCCCTCCCCCTAGTGGCCCACATGTCTTTCAAAAACAGATCAGCAAGCAAGTCAAGTCAAGCAATAATGGGTGAGGAATCCAGTGCTCATCTGCTTTCAAACAGTGCACTATTGACAGAATTTCTTTATTAAGTAAAACCACTAGCAGACAAGTTTTTCTATAACACTGCAAATTCTTACCTAGAGAAAAGGTAGTTAAGGAAGGAAAATAGTCTTCCCAGTATTCCATGACCTTTTTCATACTCATTTCTCAAATTCTTGAGTAATTTATGAATTGATTTACAGGCTAGTAGTTGCCAGCCTGGCAAGCAACTACAGGCTAGTAGTTGCTACAGGAACCTGAACAGTGACTTTGTTCTGGCTTCAAGTTCTAATCCAGATTTCTGCTCTGACTTGCAGTTGTTACAGGACAAACAAGTATCAGTTTGCAGGGCCATCTTTTTCACCAGTGTTACTAAATAGAGACGTGTTACAGTATTTGCTGAAGTGCAGCCTGTCATTCATCTGGAAGAAACCCCACCACTTGAGTAGCCCTCTTCTGGAGGGTGGCTGAGACTAACTCCTCTAAAACAGGGGCTGCCTGCTAGTTGATTTTTTCAGGATTCCTGGGTATGGACCATTTTTAACCTTTCTTACTGCATAAATATTGATGCCAAAATCAGATAACCTATTAACGTCATTTGCTGGGTCAATCTAAAAGAACAACCTTCTGGTTCACATGTTGGACAGCTAGCAACACAACTGTAATGCATCTTCTTTCATGAAGTTCAGTGTTCCATTGTGATAATGAATTGTCTTTTCATACTGTATGGACAGTGCTGTTTCCCTGATTGGCAGAGGGACCACAAACAGCTACAACTAAATGCCATCTTTGAGGATCATGGCCAGTCTTCCTGCAACCACAGCTGCAGAATTCAGCTAATCTAAGCTTGAAAAATTGAGCCTAGATTTTTTGTTTGTTTCTGTTTTGTTCTGCATAATCACAGCAACGATTGTTTAAAATAAACAAAAATATTTTTATCAGTCCTTGAATTAATTTCAGAACTGTGATGTCACATTTCACAGATGAAAGGCATTCTGAAATAACAGACCAAACTTCAGCACACATTACTGGATTCATTTTAAAAACATTGTGCATGTTGCTTATTTAGGAAAATGGATAATAATCCTCTTCTACCTACAATATTAGGCCTCCAGCCAACAGCTGTCATCTTGTTTTAGAGTTATGATCATCCCAGAACAGGTCACAATAATTATTAAGTCAGTTAACACGGCTTATGGCAAAAATTTAAAGGAAGAAATAACATCTCTTGAAGTAATCAGATAGTCAGTTACAAGAGGATCACATACATCACCATGAAGTTAGACTTCTATCTTGCACCAAAAAAAAAAAAACAAAAACAAAACAACAAAAACTTCTTAGTAGCATAAAGTTACATTTGCTTTAGAAAAACATACCTAAAACATTGGTACATTTTATTTCAAAAGACTGTTGTATCAACTCTCTAGCAATACAGGTTAAAACTTGTTCATAAAGAGATCTATCACAGGCATGTACCAAAAATTAAAAATGCATGGCAAAAAGTATAAATCCTCTTTCGATATTTTTTCATATCAGCTGGAAAACAGTAGGCATGGAGCATCTGGAAAGCAAACATGAAAATATTCTCTTATTCATCTTAAGAATTTTTGGTCTGGCAACTGTCAACTTTAATGTTGCTGTGCATTTGGGACATGCTCCTGACTACACTAAATAAAGATGTATGGAGTCTTTGGAGGATGACAGATGCTTACTCCAATAATACACGTGACCCTCTAAGAACATCCATTTTCCTAGCAACAGCAGCACAGTAGAGCAACATTCAGAGACCCTGTAAATCAACCCTGAACACATGAAAAGCAACAGTAGCCCCAACTGTGCCCCAAATTGATCTATAAAAGGCCTGTCATGTTCTTTAACTTGCTAACCAATCTCATACACACTTTCACATAATGCTGCTGAGCCACTTTAACCAAGGGTGTCACATGAGTCCTGTACACTAAAGCCATCCAGGAGGATTAAGGGAAAGAATTTTTGACTAGAACTCAATCTCTTCTGCAAGATTAGAATAGTACAGTCTGTAACAATGCAGCACACTAGGTAAGCTCTTACACAAACTATAAACAGTTTTACAGCAGTGTACGCTGCCTACATAATCTCTGCTGGAAGGTCTGTGAATGCATTATGCATCTTTAGGGCAACTGCAAACTGATAACAGAATAGGATAAATGCAGAACTGATTTTTTTTTTTTCCATATTTAAAACTTAAGCTTAAACAAGGGTGCATGATTTCAAGTTTTATAATGGGCTTAGAAAAATTAAGAATCAAACTCTCAAGAAAGTTTAATTACGGCTTTTAAACATACACAAACAGGAATGGCAATGTTAGTGGCCATTCAGTGCAGTAGAATCTAAGTTAATAAAATAGATTTAAGACAAACTTAAGTCCTAGTAAGTTTTTCCACTCTTCTCCCCTGCCCAGCCCCTGCCTCCTACCTTCGGCCCCAGGGGTTCTCTAGAATAAAATGCTTTTTGTTCAGGCTGTGCAGAGAACGTGCCAAATTTGGCAGACCACAAGTGAAGGTCAAGCATCTGATAATTTACACAAGTAGAAAGTTTACATACTTTAATTGCCACATCTCATCTTCTACAAGTAGTGACTGCTGCCAGTTTGAGAAGCAATTGTCTCATTGCTCACACCTGCATTAAACAGGCTCTAAAAAGACAATAACTGATGCAACAGCTTACTCCAGTTTACTAGCTGAAAGCCAGATGCAATAGCATAACATACCTATGTACATCAAGACTATGAATTCGAAACAAAAGTCCATACTCCCAGCCAGAGCTAGTGATTAAGCCTAAATATCACTCAGGAGGCAGTCCTGGAGATTTGGAGTACATATGCCAACAAAGAAACAACCACTTTGTCATCCAAGCTTGCACACTCTCAATCCTTATCACTGGGTTTTAGAAGTATTTTATATTACTAGCTCCCTTTTCCTGTCTCAACTATTATGGGTGACATCCTATCTTATTTTCTAACTTATTTTGAAATATTTGGAAAGATTGAGAACTGCCTTCACTGTGGAAACAGGTCTTGCATAATTCTTTTCTGAAGTCTCATGTTTTCCAGCATTCTTGAAACATGGGCCTGTATTTCAAGTAGGCTGAGCTCCGAGAAAGGATTTTTAGTATTACACAATAGAATATGAAACTCTAGAGGCCTTTCCTCTGTAAAATGCCGAGATTTGTAGCTAACCTTGAACCTAATCTCATCAAGACACTCTTCTTCTTTAAAAAACATGCAAGAAGTTTCTCTTTCCTCTAAAAGATGGTTTTGTTTGCTGTCACAAATCCCATCTATTTAAACTCAAAATGTACCACTTGTTCTCTCAATTTTGACCTTCAAAGGTCAAAGCACAGAACTCTACCACTACAGCATAAAAATCAAGCTCCCTATCAACTCAAGATTCCCCCTATCAGAAAGGACTTTCAAATGAAGTTTTTTTTTTTTCTTATTTCAAGTAGAATGACTACAGATAAATGCCTCAAGCTTTGGTAGTGGAAGTTAATGGCACATCATCTGAAATGAAGACTGACTCAGTATCATGCGAGACTTGTTAATCATTTGTTAATCTCCAGCTCAAAAACCCACTAGAAGTATTCATGTACTACCACTGAAATAGAAGACAGTACTGCCTTTTTTTCCCCCCTATTGGGCAGGAGAACAAGCTTTAAGTGTCTTTCTGGTATTTGATAAAATGGAGATCAGTAAGTGCTACATATCCCCAAAGGATTAATCATTTTAATACTCATGAATCAGGACTGGGCAAACCTGTGGTACAATAACTTTATTCCACTAATGCGTTAAGACTAGCGCAAGACTTATTCTTTGGATTTTAGTTGTGCATGCTGACATTATGTTTTGCTTTCCTTCCCATCCTAAGTACATTATACCTTAAGAGTTTACTGTTTTCTGAAACATCCTGCTTCGGGAACAGTACAAACTGTAACACCAGGAAAGAACTGTGGAGACTGGACACTGGATTCTTACAAGCAGAATTACCTAGACAAGAGAGTACAAAGTTGTCATATGAATGCTCTATAAAGCTTCCATAATTGTTAGTGCCATAAAGGTTCATATCTAAATCTAAATGAATTCAAATTAGTTAAAATTTAGCACTTATCTAGAAAGTCAATTCTCTGAACATGAAAGAGTGCGGATACAGGTGGTAAAAACTAATGTTTTTCACATTTCTTGACTACTTAGTCAATTTTTTCCTGAGTAAGCTGCTAAAAAGTCTCAGTAGTAAAGAAATCTTTCTTCCTTTACAAGGAATACATGACACAAGGCTTTTTTTTAAAAAAAAAAACAAACAAAAAAACACAACTACGCACTATTCTTACAGTTTGCCAGCTCAGTGCTGTTTCAATTGTTTCAGATAAAATTTTCATGTCTACCTCACAAAGAAGAAAGGAGCCTCGTGTTTGACGGGGTAAAATCATTTCATTCTGTTAAGAGTCTTATCTCGCAAGCAGAATACCAAACACTGACAGCTAACTAAAATTAGACGAGGAGCTTGGTATAAAAACAACATTATAACTTCAAATAACACCAGATTAATTAATTGCTAGAAAAGTAGTGCAAATCATCTTTCTGTAATAACACCCAATCCCCACAGCAATAAACCTCCATGTTAATCATTCATCACAGTAAGGCTTTTCAAGCTTGGAAAAAAGTTTAGTGTAGAGCCTGTTCCTTCCTTCACTTCTGCAGCTAACACTACCAGCTAATTAAAGTACTCTGCTTGCCAACATTAAATGCTCGGTCATTGCAGAATCCAACTCAAGATCCTTTCCCTTCACTCACTAGGGGAAGAGATACAAAATTGTATGTACTTCCTTCAAATCTTTTGGCAGTAGCATTTAAGACCTAGATGTTTAACATGCTCTCAGTAACAGGAGCTTTAAGTATTTCAGCTTATGTTAGTCCTATTATACTTAACGCTACTACTACACAGTCACTGTAGTAAATTTTGGAGAGAAGGTTCAGTTACTCAGCAAACAATGTCTTACCACACTGCTACCAAGATATGCCTACACAAGAGATTTAAAGCTCTAGTCTTACTGCTAACAGCAGATCACATCAAGATAATCTACTAATTAGCTAATACTTAATCACATAGATTTGTCAATTTATTTAATAAGCAGTGAAATGTACTTGCCACAAAACAGTTTTAGCCATTCTGTAGCAAGGCTACTATACTAGTTTAAACCTTAAGCTAAAGCATTTCAAGATATTCCAGAAAACACATGAATAAACTTTTATTTTTTGAAGCAGCACGTACTATTTTAAGACAACCCACACAGGTAAGTCAGATGAAGAAGAGTAAAACTGAACAATCATCACTAAAACATTTCCATTGGAAATGTGCTCAAGTTCACAATTGTCTTCATTACCACCTTACTGAATTTTTCTTATGTCTTTCTAGTGTACACGACACACATTTCACACAGTCATGCAAATCTGAACCAGATTTTAAACATTCAGGTAACAGGGAAGTCCATTCACTGCAAAGATTCACTTTTCACAGAAGAACCAGGCTAGGTAAAAGACCAAATACTGCAGGATTCTTCACGAGAGTAAAGGTATTTTAGAAACCATGAACTTTCAGTTGTTCTTCCTTGACAATGCCAATCTAAAGGAGAAAAGCAACATATTTCAGTAAAGCTTACATGTTTATAGAGTGTTGTGGTATGAAATTACCACAATCTTGTACTTTGATCAAAGAAACTGAAATACAGTATATCCTCAAGAAAGCAGCGTTCTGTTTCCAGAACGTTTCTGGGTCACACAGAAGAATTTACTATTCACAAAGAAAATCCTATCAGATACTGCATTTGTTCTGTAGTCCTAGCAATTAGTCTTTGGAAGTTTAGAAACTCTCCACCATGATTTACACCAGTAAGTGAGTGGTGACAGCGTCTTTCCTCTATAGTAGTTTCTGTCTCAAACTTAATGTTTGCAAACACTTCATTTTACAAATAAAAAACCTGAACTGTACTTCAAGAAAACAAGTGGTATGTTGTAGCAGGGTAAATGCACTCTACAGCACTTTGATTCTTATTGGAGGTTTACTCTCATCCTACAAGTCCTGCAAGTGTCAATTTACTTTTTGGCTGCAAGCATATAGGAGGAGTGGACATCTGCGTAATTAACATTAGTGGTCACCTGTTACGTTATTGCTTCTGGACAGGTTCAGAATATTGCAAGACGTTTATCTTTAGTCTCTCACCTCCAAAAGGAATTGGCAAATGTTCTTCCTCTGGTCACCTTGAAGCTGGATAACTTCACCATATTCAGGATGTTCAATCACAGTACCATTACAAGCAAATTTCTAGAAAGAGACATTCATATTCTAAGACATTGAATGTACATTATGATTTTGCTTAGAAAGTCTTTTCTACTTTTCTTTTTCTGAATCTCATCACATAAGCTGCTTACTAAATCCTGATGTCAAGCAAGGCAAAAGCATGATCTAGTCTACGCTAGTTTTGAGAGGAAATGGAGTATGTCTGGTAATGCTTACAGAGACTAACCAAGCTGCTGATGGTAAATTCAACCAAAGATAGTATTAGCCACCATGAAGGAGGAACTACCCTATGCTCATTACAAGAATGAAAAATAAAGGCTTAAGACACAGTCTTTCAAGTCTGCATTACTTTAAAGTATTTTCATCCTAGCACAAGGATGACCCCTACTTCAATAGTAAGCCAACAATGAAAGAAGCAGGAATGCAAAAATAGTTTTACTTCAAACTGATCTTATTCTTCACATCAACATCCAGAATATTTTTCACTTAATTCTTTATAGGATAGAAATGTTTAGCTTTTTAGCACGAAGCAACGTCACTGGACACTAAGAGGAGTTTTGAGAAAGACCAGGAAAGGGATCAACCTGAATATGGAAGCAATGTGAACTGGCAAGAATGAAATAAAAAAACTGTTCTGTTATTTAGCATTAATAGCTATCATACTCCTTTATATAGTACCTTTATTCTTAAAATCAAATAAAGAATTTCACCTTTTTGAAGGCTTTCACAAGTTTCTTCTTATCATAGTCATCTGCAATTCCCTGAACGGTTGTTAACGTCTTTCTTCCGTTTCGCTGTTGAATCCTTATATGAATGTAATCCTCAGTCCCTGCTGGGAGTAAGTTGTCACCCTTTGTTGCATCAGCAAAGGGGTCTGCAAGAAGAAAAAGATTTGTGTAATTCCCATGCAAGAAAAACTTGAGCTCAAAAACTATCAGACAAGTTCCTCACCTCCCAAAGGTTGGTCTTTAAGGGTTAACTTTGCCATTTTCTCCCATTTTAAAACACATTCTACTTTCTTCTACATCTGTATTATGACTTACTTAGCCTACTAACTCACCACAGTGCTCTCATGCATCTAGCTTCTTTAATACCTTCCTGAACATGAACAATTTCCAGCTACAGTATTAACTGACTGCACTATTTCTTGTAAGCCATGAATCATGAAGCTCTGAACCTGAAAAATGGTTTCTAAAGAACGTTAAGTGCACATAAGGTTTTAGTCAGCCATATACTTTTAAAGTGAAGTACAGTTTGCAGGGAGAGGTCATATCTTTTATCAGATAACTGGTTTAGAAAAATAAAAAAGCTCTTGCAAACATACTCCTGTACAAGTTCAAAAATCTTACACTGACAGCTACCAGACTACCAGCTTTTTAAGCCACCAATGTAATGTGTAACTCATAACCTAAACAAAGCACAGCAACAGACATTAACAGATGACTGCAGCTGTTTCTAAACCAGCACTGTTCAGTCAGTCAGTAGTTTTAGGCCAGAATTGTAACACAGTTCATTTGTACTTCAATTACAGAAAGGTCCATTCTCAAATGCTTCCAAGCTTAAATACGTCTAGTATTTAAAACTGGAAGGCATTGAAGAAGGTTTCCAGGTTATACTTCTTGTTCTCTGTTACCCACAAAAGCTTCTTTAATACTGACTCTATCCTACCTGATAGCCCTACAAGATTCCTAATCAGTAGCTCCTCAAAATACATCTTGAAGCATGAACTGCTTTAAGCTTTTTTGGTTGTTTTTATTAACATACCAAGTAATTTTTGGATACTGGTCAGAACCATACTGAAGAGCCTCACCTACAGAAAACACCGGTTCAACATTTGTGCAAGCTACAACTTCCCAAACTTCCATCCAAAACAGAAATCCAAGAATACCAATTAAGTTTTGCCATCCACTTAAACATACCAAAATAATAAAACTTCAGCAGAAAAAGGAACAGAATTAATATTTCAACGAAGAAGTGGAAGAAAAAGGGAGCCTTGACACAAAGGTGGCTTGACAGTTTAGGATTAGGTTGGAGATGAGCCAACACTGTAGGTGTTAACACTAGATAACTTAAAAGAAATCCTGTGCGCTCAACTCCAAAATTATGATTTACATAGCCTCCTAATAAGTATCCTACGTGCACAAGACCAGAGTTAAAACTAACACCAAAAGCTTGATAACATTATCTCACAAAGTCTTTTTTGCTCACTTCTGTTGTCTACAGATAATGAAGTTGGAGAACCACAGCTCGACCTATACAAACAGTATCATTGGTAAGGCATAGATCAGGTTTTGTGGCATTAGCAAGGAAAGGGCAGTCTTGCATTAAAGCAAGGCGCGTTTTTAATTGGAGCAGAAGTAGTATGCAGAAAATCCCCTTCCCTGACACCATACGCAGCCTCCCTCTGCCCACCTAGACTTTAAGATCTTGGGGGCTGCAGCCACCAGTGAGCCCGGCTCGAGGAGCTCCCACACACCCAGGCAAGCGACGGGCCGGCACCACACGAGACGGGGGGCAGGAGCGGGGCGGCGGCATCTCCCCTTACCGAAGGACTGGAGGTTCTGGAGAGAGGACATGCGATTCTGCGTCGGGAGACTGGCGCAGCGGGGAAAAGGCCGCGGCTGGCTCCGCTCCGGTCACGGCTCCGGCTCCGGCTCCGCAGCGCCGCCGAAGATGGGGAGCGGGCAGGGGAGGGGTAACGAAAGGAAAGGGAGGGGTAACGAATCTGCGAGGGAGGAAGAACTAAACGCGAGAGCTAGGTGTGCCCGCGGCACACCGCCCCACGTCACCGCCAACAGGCAGCAGCTGCCCCGTCTCCCTCTAAAACGACAGCGCGCTCCGCCGCTCCGGGTATTTGATGGCCACCCGCGCCCCCCTGCTGCGCCTTGGAAAGTGTTCCCCCGCGCCCCGCGGCTGGAGAGCACGCAGTGCCGCCGAGGGCTGAAGGACTACAGTGCCCAGAGTGCACCGCGCCGAAGTGGCTGAGGGAGCAGGTGGCGGCTGAGGAGCAGCCCTGGTGTTGGGTGTATGCTTGTGTTCACAGCTCAGTGCATTCCCGAGGAGGCCACGGGCACCTGGAAATAACTGGCCTGGACGCCCACTTTCCCACAGTATAAGTCCCTGGTCCCAGAAGCCTCTTGTTATTGTGGCTGACTAATTTTTGGGGTGTCTCCATGGGGTTGCCTTTGCCGTCTGGGTGCCTCTGGTTTGGGTGCTGCTCTTTCTTGGGTCTCCCTCTGTATTTCCAAGCTGGGCTGACCTTCCAAGCTTTCCTGGAATTAGGGTGTTTTTTTCTTTCACCTTACCACTCCCTACTCAGATAATTTGGTAATAAAACCTCTTCTTAAGGCATGAAGAAGAAAAAAACCTTCTTCTTCCTGGACAAAAAGATGTTCAACACCAGGTCTGTGTTGGGGGAGATGGTCAGCACCACACAAACCACCGACGTCTCCTCATGTGCTCCTTCCCTTGTTGGGGCTGCAGTGGTAAAGGCTTGCATTTAAACAGCTGCCTTGAAAAGATGTGCTTGCATTACAAAGCTTGCCGGTCCTCAGGAGGTAATTAATGGCTTTGCAGATGTACAATAACCTAGTTGCATTGGCATGCATGCCAGGACCAATATTTCTCCCTCCCTTCCTGCCTTCCTTCCTTCTTTCCTTCCCTCCATCCGTCCCTCCCTCCCTCCCTGCATTTTGTAAGGAGGGTTTCCTCTTTTCCCTGGGGGAAGCAGGGTGATTTGTCATGGAACAAACCCTCTACCTACCTTGTGCTGCCATCAATGAGGCCTTTCACTGCAATATGGCGTGCAGAGAAGGGTTGTGTAAGTCTTACCCAGGTGGCTGCAAAGGGCATTATGGTGACAGCAATGGGGGGATGGGGAGATGCTACTTACAAGGCTTGTGGTGCCTGCTTCAGTCACAGAGGCATGCTACAAATTTGAACAGCGTCTGTGTATTGAGTATGCCAAGCTAGACATACAGAGACCTTCTGGGCAGATTGACCAAGCTTGTGCTGCTCAGCTGCTAACAGTTGTTCCAGTAAGCCTGTGATAACTGTGCAAAGCTGGCACTGTGGTGGTGGTAAACACTTGGATATCCAGTTCAACTTGTTAGAGAGCTGGCTTATACGCAATTCGGTTTAGCTTCAGGTACACGTTTAGATTTTGAGATACCACATGCTTTTGTTTGAAACTAGTGGAGGTTCATTTGTTGCTCTGTGATGACCAAGAGGATAATTTCTGTCTTAACCACTAGATGGTCCTGTTTCTCAAAGAAAAAAAAAAAAAAAAAAAAAAAAAAAAAAAAAAAAAAAGGCTCCAAAATAAAGTCTTGGCTTTTCTCTAAACCTGAATAATGTTAGTAGAGAAGAGCTTCAGTGTAAATCCAGACATAATTAATGGCCATGCTTTGTTGCTTGATTTGACATGGTTTTCAGAATAGATTGAATACAACTTTCCATGAATCCTCCAAACTCAATTAGTTCAATTGGGCCTCTTCTCAATCACTGATAAAATATCTCCTGGTTAGTCAGGTAAGAATTTCCAGCTCCAGACAGCACAACTCTCAAATCTCTCCCTCTCATTCACAGATAAGCAAAATCAGAATGGCCATATTTTATTACTTCATTTCAAACATAAAAGTCATTTTCTACCTCAGTATGAAGGCTGGGCAGATTCGTGGCTTATGTAGAAGTTCAACACTGTGGTATTTTCAAACTATTCTCATGCTGGCATGTGAAACAATGAGAGTGGTGTGCTGGGAAAAAAAAAAAAAAAAAAAAAAAAAAAAAAAAAAAAAAAAAAAAAAAGTTTGTGTTTCTCTATCCAACTGCATTAAATGCCTTTGCTTTGCCGGTTTTCACATTTAGTTTGTGTGCATGTGCCCAATTTCTCAGTAAACAAAAAAAGAAGGAGGTAGTAACACCTCTGCCCCTTCACTGCATGCCAAGCTGTCCTCTAGATGATCTTCCCAGTTTATGCATTTATCACCTCCTTTCCCTTGATCATTCTTTCCCAGTTCCTCCTAATTATCCTAATTATGAATGTCTTTTGCATTTCTGTGCTGTCTTGCTTTCCTGTGCCAAAGCATAAGTCTTGCTATGAACAGCATATCTAAATAAAATAAGATCACAACTTCCTGAAAAGACTCTGAAAAATCAGGATGATTTACGTGAAGCTTCTCAGTGCTACACATAGCACTAAGATAGTTTGGTTGCGGCCTGCCGGAAATATATGACAACTTATAGCCAATGAAGATGGAGTAAAATAGTACTCTGGAAAGAGAAAAGCCTGATGAGGCTCTTTTAAATAGACTGTCTCATAGCTGATTAGTCTTCATTGCCCAGAACATTTGACAGTAACCTTTCATGAAGGCAGAATGACCAAAAGCAAAAATGAAAAAAAAAAAAAAAGTGCTTGAAACTGGCAAGTGGTGCATCCAGAACAGAGGCAAGGAATTTGATCCTTCTTGTAGCAGGGAGAGAGCTGTGAAATCCCTGGCACATTATATGAATACTGGGAATTAACACGGGTTCAAGAAGCAACTCTGAAAGATAAAGTAATCCATTAAGAGCTACCTGCTACAAAAACATATTAGGCTTGGGAAGTCTCTGAATCACAAATCTCTGGGGCCTGGGAGGGTGTTCTTGCGGGGAACATTAAAATATACTGCCTTGTTTGCAGAGTCTTCCCTAGATGTTCTCTGTGGGCCACCATCAAAAGCCAGATACTGCAGAAGATGAACCTTGGGCCTGAGTGAAAGCAGCTGGGCATATTAGAGCATTTTAAATGCTGACTCTCCTAATAATGATTTTTCTTTGTATGGCATATTATTTTTCAGGCATCATTTACCAATAAGCATATCATGTTTACATGAAGATATTGATGAATTTTATTTTACATGGTCATGTAGGGATCAATCAGTAACAATTACTTGTGCTATTGAAAATCTCACATCACAACAGTAGAAAGACTAAAAGAGTAAAGGGGACGAGTTTGCCTTTTACTTCTGTGTTGTGGTTTAACCCGGCTGGCAGCTAAACGCCACACAGCCCTTTGCTCACCCTCCCCCCTCCCTCTCTGCAATGGGGGAGAGAAATGGGAAAGTGAAGCCTGTGAGTTGAGATAAAGACAGTTTATTAAGACAAGAAAATAGCAATAACAATAAAATCAACAACAATAATAATAATGTGCATGAAACAAGCGATGCACAATGCAATTGCTCACCACCCGTTGACCGATACCCAGCCTATCCCAAGCAGCCGCCCCCCCCACCCCGGCTAGCCACCCCTATATATTGTTTAGCATGCCGTCAGATGGTATGGAATACCCCTTTGGCCAGTTTGGGTCAGCTGTCCTGGCTCTGTCCCCTCCCAGCTCTTGCTGCACCCCCAGCCTGCCCGCTGGCAGGACAGGGCGAGGAGCTGAAAAGTCCTTGGCTTAGTGTAAGCACTGCTCTGCAACAATTAATACATCGGCATGTTATCAGCACTCTTCTCATCCTAGTCCAAAACATAGCACCCTACCAGCTACTAGGAGGAAAATTAACTCTGTCCTAACTGAAATCAGGACATCTGTTTTAAGATGATATGATCACTTAGCAAAACAAGAACAGATGCTACACATCCTGAAGAGAAAAAACTCTCACTCCAGCAATTGCCCACTAGAGTTCAAGAAAGGATACCTGCATTTTCTGGTCCAAATAAACATGTAGAGTCATAAAGGAAAAGAGCTACGATGCAAAACAATGAAGGATTTTGCTTATGAAGATAACCCCTCCATGCATGCACACAAAATTAGCACAATGGAAACACAGCTATGGACTGGTTCTTGGATGCAGATTGATTTTTTAAGTACTGAGTGTTTGCAAGGTTCAAAGGGAACATGCTAAAAGGAGGTTGCTGAAGAAAGAATGTATATTGATTGTGTTAGCTGTAGAAAGACCTCTTGTGCTGTCATGGACTTGAAGTGCTCTTCATATGTTGCTATTGTGATCCTAAGTGGTCTGAGTAAACTCTTGAAAACTTGGATAAGGAAGACACTTCTTTTAGCTGTTACTAAGTAGAATTTGGAGAAAATAAGAGTATTTATTAGGCTTCTTTACTGTGTGTGTTCATACACATGGCTGTAGAGAAAACTACTACAGATAAGGGAGAAATTTATTTTAACTACCATATTAGTGATCACCCCCTCCCCTGGATGGTGATGGTGGGGTCACCTTGATGCCTTGATACTGAGTAAGATCAGGGCAAAACAGAATTTCAGTCATGCTTCCTTATACAAGTACCTTACAAATTACATTCTTCCCTTCCCCCAGATAAATAAAAAATAAAAAATCACTCATTTCTTTTGGGAGGTGGTTGCAGTGAAGAAGTGTCGTTTATACTTTGAGGTTTCCTCAGTCGGAGGTGTCTTTGTAGGGACACTAAATGACAGATCTGCTATTGAACTCCCACTTTGTTCTATTGGCTTTGCAATATCTCCTACTTGGTCTCAGCTTATGGACTGAGTATGTCTCAGGGCCAAGTCTTTTAAGCACAGGTTTACAAACTGTTTCTTCAGGTGTTCATTCTCACTAGGAGCTGAGCACGACCCTGAATCTGCAACAGAGCCTGTGGTCTCCAGACAGCCCCACGGCCCTTCACATTTCAGCCTCTCCACAGTCACAATGGAGGAGTGAAACACCTGCCAGGGTGAATGCTGCTCCTCTGTAAAACCTCACAGTAAATACAGTCATAGTTGTTAAAGCTGCAGGATCTGTAACAGTGAGAACTGTGCTGACACATTAGTCAAGAGAGAGAGGTAAAAATAGCCATGTGGAAGAGATGGCTACTGTAGAAATGCAGTATTGCTTGAGATCTTAGCCTCGTGCTGATGAAACTTTTCTCTGCCACAACTCTTAAGCATGTGCTTGGGCACACTGCTGAGCCTGATGGTGTTTGATCAGTTGCTTGGGTGGATCAGTCGTTTGGGTGCTTTGTTGCTGCAGGGCCTCACGTGTGCACAGGGGTGAGCTGGCCCCAGCTGCAGGATAGAATGAGAGATGTGGGCTCACGCGAAAAGGGGAGGTGGGACAGCAGCCAGAGGAGCATGGGCAGGGAGCCAGGCTCTGCCCTGCGCTGAGCATGGCAGCCAGCACTGCCCTGGCCTGCCTGTGGACCCCTGCCCTCTGCTCTCGTCTTGGTGTGCTGGGGGGCCTCAGCGAGGTCTCCTGCCAGGCCCAGCCTCCCTGTAGCACCGCCCTCGGCTCTTGCTCCCTGCCCTGATCAATAGCTTTCTAAGGGAGCCTCACTTCTCTTCCCCTCCCTTTGTGAATTTAAATTTTGCTCACTAGCACTGCTGACGTCCTCCTGGCCCACCTCTTGACTCCCCCCACCTTCAAGCCCACTTCTCTGCGCTATAAAAGCGATGGGCCCCCAGCAGCCACCCTGCTTCTGCTCAGAGCAGCAGCTACTTGAGGAACTGCCTGGGTGCAAACAGGTGAGTGACAGTTAGCTGCTTTGGCACTTGTCCTGGCTCTTTCCTGCTGGATTTCCTCATTTTAATTTTTATTTTTGGCTTTTGCTTCTCTACATTAATGTACATAGCTGTGCTTTGTGCTCAGTCCCATGCACTTTTTCCAAGTTTTGGCAGTGAAGGAGGCAGTGCCGAGGAAACCTGTGGGCAGTTTCATGACTCTGCAGGGAGAGCACAGGCTGGAGCCTGCAGCACAGTGGTGATGTGAGCCAGATCCCAGGCCTGGAGTCACCCTAGATTTGAGCTCTTGTGGAGGTTTCCAAAACTGCTTTCAAACCTGAAAGCCAGTTGGATTTGTACATGAAAAGGGTAACACAGTTGCTGGTCTTGTGTAAGATGCTATTTTAGGGTTTAGAGAGTTAATAGCACCTTGTCTTCTGAGGGTATCCACTGTAGGTTTAGACCAGATGGACCTGTAGCAGAACTCAAGTTCAGTGTGCTTTGAGACTGCGTGCCCTGAGGGAGGGCCAGGCTGCCTTCTACTGCTTGTGTGGGGCACATCCACAGCAAGTTGTGATGCTGACAAGGCCAGAGGTGCTGGAGATACTGGCTGTACTCCAAGGCTGCTGGAAAGCAACATTTCTTTGATATCCTCAGCTGGGAACAGCATGGTCACAGCTGACAAACAGGACCTAGGTGCAATGGCTTAGCCAGAAATACAAACAAGTTGCTTCACTGTAACTTTGCCGGTGACTTAAACAAGCTGTAACTTTCTCTGATGTCGATTGAAGTAACTGGACTGCTGTCACAGATATTGTTCAGTCAAAGTTTAAAGACTCTTTCTGCACAGGGACCAAGCAGAACCAGCATACTGACTGAGTCGGCAGTGGTGCTAACTTCATGCTGCACTCCACGAACAAAATTGTTCCTGAACCTTTTAATTGTGTCAAGTTTTGTTGAAACTGGTAAATTTTTAATATTTTTTTTGGTGATAATTTAGTGGTTGGAAAGGGAGAGCAGGCAAAAAGGCTATACGAGGTCTTAGTTTTCCAGTTTTCTCTTTGGAAGAAGGCTGGTGGGCTGTGGGCTCAGGCAGTTCTGGATCTGAGGAGATCACAGACCATCTCCCAGCCCTGTTGCTTCTCAGGGCCAATGCAAAGGCCTGTGAGCAGGTAACCAGAGTTTTGTACTTCTCCTTCATGCCTAGTGACAGGGTGGAGCTGGAGTTGGAGATGTTCAGCATCATTTGGGGTCAAGCAGCATCTGTGCCTATGTTTCTCCCCACACAAGCAGAGGTAGGACGATTAGGAGAAGGACAAATAGGGAGGATCAGAGGTACCGAGTCCACTGATTATGGCATGGCATGTTACTTAGTGAAGAGCACTGAGCACCATGGGCTTCACTGAAATCCCACGGAATGGCTGATTTAGGCACAGGACCCCCTGATGGAGACTAAGACACAGCATTGCTTAGGAATTTTATTACCAATGAGCTCAACATGATGTCTTCCATTCGATCACTCAGTTCCCAGAAAAGCTAGACACAAAACCATACAGCAAGTAAGCTGAAAATCCTGTCTACAGACATCTGAGCACACAGAAGAAATTCCTCAAAACATCTTCATTTTGTCTCACTGAGACAACAAGAGGAGTACACCAGCTGAAACTGAAGCCAGAACGCATCCCATGTGGTTTTACATGCTAAGATCATTTAGTTCCGATTGCCTTGAGATATTCAATTAAAAAAAATAATTTACAGTTCGGTTAAAATTACTGGTTAAAATCACTTTTTCCACCTAGCTGCCTTCTAAGTAACTGCCAGTTACTTTGGGGAAGAAAAAAAAAAAAAAAAAAAAAAAAAAAAAAGAACAAAACAAAAAAACCCCCAACCAACTAAACAAAAAAAACACCTTAACTGAATACTAGGGCTTAAAGAGCTCTTAGACAGCGTTTTAATGAAAGATATAGACAGATTTTTTATGTGCTCTTTTGTTGCTCTTGCAGTGTTCTTGGGAGCATCTTCCATCAAAAGATTCTCATTCCTGCTCTGCCCACACTGAAAGTGAGCTAAAATTTTAGCATTACAGTGGTCAGGCAATAACGGTGGAAAAATCCCACCCTTACACAGGCCACAGCCTGTGTAAGCCAAAAGTACTTCTGGCAGCTCTTTGCTTGTATATCTACTCTTAAGCTAATACTTAAGCAAACAGAACTTCTGCTGACTTCTGTATGCAGGGGCTCCAGACTGTCAGATATGGCCAGATTTTGCACATGACAAGGTAGACTCCTAGCATTACAGCTGGGAGAACTGCTGCGATGTAGCTTGCCCAAAATGTCACATAGGCAGGATGTGGTAATAACCAGAGCCCAGGATCCTTTACCTCCTGGATGCTGTTTGCTTGACTAGGCACAGTCCTTCTCTCTTGGGGATTTGTCATCTGGTTGCATCTGGATGCATTGACAGGACTGGGACATCTAACAGTGGAAACCATAACTGGAAATCATACTTTTGCATCCTGTCTGTGAAAGGATGAGCTGACAGGGAAGGACCATTCCCTTTCAGTACATCTTTCTAATGCACTTAGTTTTAAAGAGATTGTGTAAATTGCAAATGTTAAATATATTTCACAAATGTGGAAAGGATGATAAAGATAATGGCTAAAACACACTCTGATGGCCAATGCCCATGACCATACAGAGAGGCACACAGAAAGTCAGCAAACAGCAACCTCAGGGCCAGGATTCAAGTCTCATGTAAAGCTGTGCCATAGGTTTTTATGGATGATGGGGGAAAAGCTCAAGTTGCAAAACTTACCTCAATAGATATTCTGTTGTACAGCCTTTGCCTTTAAACAGAAATACCCAGGACATTCCCAGTGTCTGGGTTTCAGAGAACTTAGTCATGAAATGGCTCTGTTAGGAACACACAGTTACAATTGACACCTTCCTTCACCTTGAGGGCTTTAACTCATATGTGTTCCCTATGCCCATTTTTCTCCTCACAGCCTTCCTACCACCGCTCCACCATGTGGCATCTGATCTCATGGACACCACGCGCCCAGTGGTCACCAAAGCACTTAAAGTTGGTCACTGTCTATATACTGGTGCTCTTGGTATCTCTCAGCTTTGCTTCAGGACAGAGCAGGCCATTTAAACATCAGATAGACAACAGAAGTAAGTATGAGTCTCACCTGACGTAATGTGGTGGACCCCTATATGATGACCTCGTGGCCTCTAGTACAGCAAGGGATCAGGGTCACACTGTTAGGCAAAGATCAGCAGCAAATCCACATGGGTGTTTCCATGATAAAACTGATGTATAAAGGGTGGTGTGGAGTCCTGTTCTTCAATTTACATTAACTTAATCTCCACCACATGACCCTTAATTTGCCAAGGAAAATACTGTAATTTTTTATACATACCAGAGGAGACACCAATTTACAAAAGACTGACAAAGAAAATGCAAGGCAGTACACATTGACTATTCAAGTATATAATTTTCAGCTATGTTCTGTAGATCTGTGGCAGTTCATTGCTACTTCTAAGGAGTAACAAAGCAGCATGTGCCAGTAGCTTAAATTTGCTTTACAGGGATCTTCATTTTTTTTTAAAATATATTTCATTTTCAATTACAAGTTGTCTGAAAGTCAAAATACAGGTTGAAGCATAGTCATTCAAATATACTGTGAGGAACGGAGCTTGAAGGATAATTGTGTATGTCCTAAGGAAATGCTAACACACAATACAAAATATTTTTAGAGAATCTGAATTGTGATATCTCACCTTCCCTCCAAGGAGGCATGTGGGTTCTCAGTGGCACATCTTTCCACTTTCAAAGACAATTAGAGATGTGTGCAGTCTTGGTTTAGGTACTTGAGTGAAAAATATGAAATGGCTTAGGTTTTGGTGAGAAGCGAGATGTTAAACACTGTGCTGAAACACTTACAGGGTGTATGGAGAAATTTACAACCGAAGTGGATTTTTTGTTTTGTTTTGTTTTCTCTGTTCAAGCGGGGATACACACAGGGGAAAATCCTGCTGTCTTGCCTGAGATTTTTGTGCAACTTGGATACTGTATGATGCACTTAAATTGAGATCTGTTTCCTATTCCTGACATCCCACTGGCTTTGGAATGATTTGGCTTTCCTTGAGGAAGCTTCACCTATGCATATTTTCCCTGCCACTATATCTTAGTCTTCTAATACAACTATACCCTCTCCACACCTGCTGTAGAACTACACCAGGTTATAAAATCAGCCAACTATGAGTGTATTTCATATGCATTAAAAGGAAAAAAATACATAATCCATGAAAACAATTGAAGGAGAATTAGGTTTGTATGTGTACCTCTAGCACAGGAACCCTCCCTGCAATCTAATGAAGTTGTTAGCCTTTAGAGATGGTACATAGAGCAGAAATGGATGCTGCAAAGTAGGACCTTCAGGATTTTGGGCACCTCAGAGGGGACAGTTTAAAAGTGGCAGACCAGGGAACTGCTGTGGTCTTCCTGGATGTAGGCTGCTTTGCAACCTCTTCCAGAATTGCAGGTTATGAAGATCAGACAGATGAAAATTAATTTTGCATCTGAATGTTCTTTCTTTAGGTTCGACATATGGCAAACGACCCTCACAGGCACCAGAAAGTTGTGTCTGGCTGCAGCCTTTCCCCTTGGCTTTCCTCCTGAGCTACTAATAAACTATTTAATGCCCTTGAGGTGTTCAGGGAAGTGCTGCCTTTACATATAGTAGTAGATGCTTCACCCAGTGCTTTGAATTCCAGGTCCCGAGATCGATCCTTTTTGGTATGTGGGACGTGGCGTTCGCCCCATCGGTCGGTTTGGGAAGAGGCAGCTGAGAAGCAGCCGTGGCAGCTTGAGGCCCATGAACAGGCACCTGGATTTCATCTTGAATGCCTTGTGGAAACAAAAAGTGTTGGATGCAGAGGACAGTGACTGGTGATGTCTGTGTCCTGAGGTGGTGACCTAACTTCTGCTCTCTTAATTGCCCCTCCCCTGCACATCAGACCTCTAGTTCTGCTTTTGTCTAGCAATTCCAGGCTTCTCCTCTCTCTGCTCCTTGTGCAAATTCCTTCAAAAAGAAACACATTTGGGGTGCACGTAAAAGACAATGCGTTGACACTAGCACCAAGTGCAAACAACTTTTAAAAGGGCTTCTTCCCTCCTACATCCTCACCAGTCCCTTTCCTGAGCTGTAATGATGCCATGCGCTGTAACGTTAGGTTTAACCAAAAAACAAACAGCTTCTGTGCTGGGATTGAAACTCTGCAGTGTTAAGCGTATCATGAAACCTTCCTGTCACATTTCACAGTCAATGGCTATTGGTAAAAATAAAAAGCAATAGTTGGAAGAAAAAAGACTCACTAATTTTTAATGTACCTGCATTAATGGCATGAAATGCTGGTGTTCTTTGGGTAGATGTTATAGAGACTGTTAAGATCCACTTCTGGGAATGCAGCCCTAAGCAACACATTGGCCTTTTATGGTCAATATCCCATGCTTCTGGAGAGATACATTAATGAACAAAAACGAGCTTCTGTCAAAGATAAGTATTTTTGCCTTGCTGAAGGTCAGAAAATTAGGAAAAAAATTGGCTAATTAAACTCTTCAGTGTTGTTTTGTGCTTACTGCATGTAATTGTGTACCATTATCCAAAATGGTTAAGGGCCTAAATTATCTGATACCCTTTAAAACAATGTTGCTGTTTTTAAGTACACTATCTGATCAAGCTGAAGCTACTCTTTGATGATCACAAGCAATGTACAAACTACCACATTAGTCCACATCAATAAGCCTTGGGTTGTGGCTTAACAGTCATATTTGCCACAGTAATTAACTTTGTTATACTCATTTTATAAGAAGTGTTATTTGCAATATGTTTAATCTTGATTGGTTTCTGCTACCAGCAAGAATATTCAAATTTTTTTCTGTTTGTGAGTGGTCGGTCAACAAGGAGTGGATTTTTATATAATAAGGTAGTTATTACTATTTATAATACAACATATCTGCCTACCCAAAATGTTACTTAAAAAACATTAGTTTAAATGAACACCCTCATGATGTAGAAACTAAGCTGATAAAAATATATATATTGATTATCACTTGTCTTATGAGGCTCTGAAAATACCAGACTAAGATTATTGGCAGGGCTGTTGCTCAGTTTATCCTTTGGTAGCAATCCCAGTGAGAGTCACAGAAATTCTGCTTGCTTGAGATTGTATTTCACCCCACAGGCATGACGGTTTGGAGAAGACACCAACAAATATTAGCAGGATCCCTCTTGCCCCAACCCAGCCAAAACCAACCTGAACCAAGTGTGTTAATACATATTCCTCCTCTCAACTGAACAATGTGACTCTGGAGTTGCCCATCTCCTGTGTTTAACAGAGAATGGGTGGTTTGTGATGTGGCAGTACCTGAAGAGCTGCATGCAGCAGCATGGTCAGCATGTTTCCTGACCAAAAGGGCACTTAAATCCACACCACATAGGAGAAAGTCTGTGTTTTCTTTATGAATTAAGTCCTTGAAAAAGGCATTCTTTTCATAAATTGTTTTTACTCTTTTATAATTTTCTTGACAATAATTCTTGGTGAATATGCTGATAACAACAACAAGGCAAGCTTAATATTCACTCAGACTTAATCAAATAGATCATATAGTCTTCATTTTACCCATTAAAATATTTTCATTTATAAAAATTAATCTAAATATAAACGCTAAAGATTGAAATCACTTGATGACAAAATAATTATTTGTGTGCTATAACATATGTTTTTATGATTTTTTAAACAATAAATTATATCTTTGCACATATTTGGCACAATAAACATTTGTAAAAAATCAAATACCTTATAGCAGGTAGGATTTTTTTTCTTTTTGCAATGCCTACACAGTACACATTTTTCTGTCAAAGAAGACTGAATATTTTAACATTGTAACATGATAATAGTTGCTTTTCATGCCTCTTAAGGAAAACAATCTATTCCAAACTTTATTGGCTTATTTAAATCACACTAACAGAAAAAAAGCCAGAGTTACTATATTAAAATCAGTAATTTCTGCATTGATATTACATACACAATGTTAGTTATTATTATTAGACGAGTATGTAGACCAACCACCATTAATGACATTTCATAACACATATACCTGCATAAACCAGAACCTGGGAATGTATTGTATACATACATACATAAGAACAGTCAAGGGAGGAGGAGGAGACTGAATAAAATTCCTAAGCATCCCACTCTGTTTAATCTCCTTTACTGGATTGCATATATAAATAAAATCTATCTTTTATATATATATTTATATATTAGACAGAGCGGGCCAAATTCTGCCCTCACATCTTTGCAAGCCAGTTCCAGAAAACTAGTATTGTATGAGAGTAAGAGAAGGCATAATTTCACCCAGAATAAACATATCACGTCAGACCTTTGGCAGATGGAAATTCATCAAAGAGATAGAGCGACATTTGTGTCTTCTAGGTGAGAAGATGGCTGTATATATTCTGACAGTTCCTTACCTACAGCTGGACATAAGCATGCTGACAAATTTGGCTTCAAATATAGGTGACAGACAAGTAACTGGAACTGTTTTCCCAACCATCCCATCCTGCCATCCTTTACCCACCCCATCTGACCCCCAAGCCCCAATGTAGTCAGGAGATTTGCCAAGTTTTGCTCATACTTGCCCAAGCACAAGCATGTCATGGCCCAGTGTCCCAGAGGACCATATTCCTGCCAGTTGGCAGGTAACGTGTGGGTGCTCTGCTAGCTGGGAACCTGGGGAAAGAGGCAGCTCTCCTCCTCTCCTGGTACCCACTGCTCTCGAGAAAGCTCATTGCCAGCTCTGAAAATCAGGTTACTGTCTTCTGTGTGCACTGAAAATTTGGAACGAACTGTTTGAGACCAGTCTGATTTTTTTTTCAGTGTTTCCTGTCTTGAGCTTTCTGTATGCTGTAACAGCAATTTAAAAAAAAAATCCATGAAGTCAGCCAGGTGCAACCTCAGAGCCATAGAGACATCTCACTGAAGAGAGGTGTTCTCTGGCCCAAGGCTCCTTAGTGCTGACGGGGAACTTACCAGCTCATGCCCTCCTTCATAGCATGATTTCACACCAGTCCAGAATGCATTTGGGTACTTGCACTGCATTTGATGTAGAATATCACTATCACCTCCTCTAAAAACTTCCTTTGTATTCCCCAGAGCAAAAGGTACCACAAATTGGCAAGGTCCTCCTGCAAAAGGGCCAGAGGAATACTCTGTAAATGGCATCTTCGCTCCTGGGCATTTGATCAAGGGCCTTCCAGGGTTTGTCTCCCCTTTTAAGGGTCTCAGGAAATGAAAGAAATTTCACTGTCCACAATCTGATTCAGAGTGGTCCAATGGTAGTGGGGTGCATATGGCACCAGTGACAAGCCTCACCTACTCCATGATGGCTACAGACTAGTAAAGAAAAAGACTTCTGGGCTACATTTGTCCCCTCCTCAGAAAAGGAAGCAGCCAAAGGGAATCTCTTATAATTTGCAGCCACCCTACAGCCATCAGCCAGGCAGCAGAGATCTCATCCACAATGCTTTTACTTTCTTTTTCCAATCTTAAAGATTTGGTCAGAATTCATTCTCAAATACAGCATGGTTAGATGCTATCAAGGGGACAATGGTACCAGGAAGAATGAGACTGACAAAGGTGTTGGATTCACAACGGTGTTCAGATGCATCCAGATGCTGGGATTGTATGTCAACAGACATCTGGTCCACATGCGCTGCCTACCACCAATTGGCTCAGCATGACATCCACATTCCACCCTGCCACCAACTGCAAAATACCTAGCTCTGGAGCTAGAACATTAACTCTGCCAAATGTATTTTCAGGGAACAGAGAAGTCTTTGCATATCAAATCTCTTCCTACCAACCTTGTCAAAACTTCCACTGGCTCCTGGAGAGCAGAGCTAGGTACACAGATTCTCCACTCCCACCAAGTAGCTGAGAAGCAGCATACACTGCACAGAGTTGTTCTTATTGCTCGACAAGACAGATGCCTACATGAATATTAAGAGGCCAGAAAATGTGGATCACAGGTCTGCTTTGTCCATTCTTTTTGAATGAAATATTGGCCTATAATTATGATTGACTGAGTGTACAAAAACATACTGTAGTTTAAAGACAACATATTTTAGTACAATCAATGGAGAGAAAAAGTGCATCTTAAAATGTGGAGCCTTGCTTTTGAAACTCAGCATCCTTTCTAGAGTCTTGTGAGAACTTTAAGGCAGAGTTTCCTTTAGCAGACCACAATGCTGAAGACTTGGACAGCTTTCTTAGTGAGGTATCCAAACAAAGCCCTATAACTGAGGCATTGTGGGTTCTTGAGGGTCCATTTTCAGCTGGACATACACAATGGCTGTTAAATAAAGGCACTCTAGTGTACAGCCTTAGGCAGTGTGTTATTGGCAGTAGAGAAGTGTAAGTTTAGTACATCACAGCAGATCCTATAGCAGGTTCCTAGAACAGAGAGGGACAGGAAAGAAAGAAACATAAGTGAAACACAAAACAAGGTTGCTGAAGGGAGCCAGATCCTTCCCTTTCTCACCTCCCCACCTGTCTTACACCTATCTAGTGTTAGACCACTTAGTCATCTTTTCTTCTTATGCATCTACAGCTGCTCTAGAAGAAATGTTGGACAGCTGTAAAGTTAAACCTACTTGTTCAAATCCTGCTGGGTCAACGTGCACCGTGTCTACTCCTTAAATTTCACTTATGCTAGCTTTGAACTTTTCTCAAAAATCACTGATTTGAGGTGACCATCACCTGCAGAATTATACTGTGAAATTGGTACTGGGAGGGTCTGAACTGCAGGTCCACTAATTTCTTAATTTTAAATAGGGGTAGCACATTCCTGTAGACCTGGCAGCTGTGATACATTCCTACAGGCTAACAATCTGGAGCACACAGCTGCTACATGCCACTATAATCAGACAGCTTCCAGGACACTGGACACATTTGTTCAGAGCTACCTCAGCAGTCTATTCTTTTTCCTCCACGTATTAAGAGAAATTTTGTGAAGATGCTGAAACATATCTGCATACACTGATACCTCTATATTTCTACTTACTGCTTTTAATAGTATTTTTGAAAACATTTATTATGATTTTACCATTAAGTCCTTAGCAGTGCTTTTCCTCTCTTTAGTTCTTTGCGTTAGAGATCCTTGTAGCATGAAGTTTCTATTAAATGTTCTGACAGTGGTAATTGGAGAACCATCTATTTTTTCAACTGCAAAAAATACAAAAAAGGAGATTTTTCACCTAACAGATTGAAGTGACTGTAATAATACTCTTGAAGAGTGACAGCTTCTAGAGAGAAAAATCTTCCCCTCAGACATATAAGACAAGCTCAGTTTAAGTTACATGAAAAACAGCAGGCTGTGCACCTCGAAGTTTACTAAAGTTTGAGGTCGTGTCAATCATTAGAATTACACAAGAGTAAAACAAGGTGAAGCAGGCCCCCAGAATTGTCACAGATGCAGAAACACTGACGGAAAGGGAAGGGAAGGGAAGGGAAGGGAAGGGAAGGGAAGGGAAGGGAAGGGAAGGGAAGGGAAGGGAAGAGAAGAGAAGAGAAGAGAAGAGAAGAGAAGAGAAGAGAAGAGAAGAGAAGAGAAGAGAAGAGAAGAGAAGAGAAGAGAAGAGAAGAGAAGAGAAGAGAAGAGAAGAGAACTGTATTAAAACAAACAAACAAACAAAAAAAACCCCACACAAACAACAACTCACAGCCATACCCTAACATACCAGCAACATTACTAAGCCAGATAACATAGACTGAATTCAGTAGGCATAGTCTTTAAGAAAGCAGCTGTGGGCTGTGGAGAGTGGCAAGTGGCTATTCATAGTTAGTACTGTGACTGCTTGGCCCTTGCAGCCTATACCTGACTTTTACAGGACAAGCATCTAGCATTCCTCGTTTGCTTTTCCCAAACTTCTGTTTCTGTTAATTTGCCACTGTCACATTTTCCACTGAAATAGGAAGTGGTGATGTTTCACGTGCCAAGTGTATGTTTTGTTTTTGCAAGTGCAATGGGAAATAAGGCAGGTAGACACATCTGTTCATTTTATAACTTCATCTTTCCCCTACTCTGCTGAACTATACATTGCATTGAAACTTATAAACAGGGACTATAAATTTATCATATATAACACGTGCACCTTTTATTGGCGGAGCTGGAAGTTTCCTCCTCTGCTGTCTTGATGTGTCTATTGTATGCATCTGTAAACAACACATATGCATTACTGAACTCCACTACAGAAAAAAGAGGCAAGATTTCCCCAATGTATTTTTGAATACTACATAATGTTCTGGCACCTGGTTTGTTTGCTTTTGATCCCGTTTCCTTGCCAGGCGAACACATGGAGCCACATTCAAGCCTGCAACAGTGAGAGCTGATATTCTGCTCTCAATATCTGAAATCTTCAAAGAAAATAAGAGACAGAGACAGACAGATGGGGAGGGGGAAAAAGAAGTTTTAAAATTACTATGGATGCCACTACTAAAACATACCCCTCCCCCCACTCAAATCTTCTTTAATCAAAAAATATAAACATATGGCTGATTTCTTCATCAATTCTGACACTTTGCTCTCCTGTATTCTTTAGTCAAAGAGGGTATAATTTGTTAGTTCAGATGAAGTAAAAAAAAATTCCAACCTACCATGTGACTTCAGTGAAGAGGCATTTTGTTCCTTGTGAGGAAACAAAGAAAAAAAGAGAGAAACCCCTGTCTGCCATCTCCCAGTTACTGCTAGCTACATAATTCCATGATCATTCAAGCATGTGTTTTTCAAAGGCTACATTGAAACAATTACTTTGTGGAACACATTTCCTAATTCAAAATTAATTTCATGCACACAAAAGGTACATCCTCTGTCTCAAAATCCAAATGTTTGATCTTGAATATTTGTTATAATTTGAATGTACATGTATGTCAAACAAACACAGAAATGCAAGTACACACTGTGTAAAAACACTCAAAGAAAAACAAGTTGCTAGGAAAAACAAAAGGCCAAGGAAACAAACATTTGGGGAGAAACTAGACTGAGGTAGAGACTAGCAGATACAAGTGTCACCAAAAGGGAAAGAAATGTCAGAGACAAAAGTCAGACTTCAGCAGCACATATAATCAGACTCCTGATTCAGGATGAGACCTGAAGCTGTTCACGCTGCAGATGGATCAGTTGCATGTTACCTTCTTTGTCACCCTGCTCTTATAGCTCAGGCGTCTCCCCTCCTCACTTCTCATCTCCATTAATATATGTAACGTAAATTAATGACCAAGGCCAACAAGATGCCACTACCAGGTTGCCATCTATTTCATCAATGCACTTCTGACATCAGGAAAGTGTCAGACTTTGAGATCTTTGCTCAATCCTAATTTGAACATGCCGTCACTGAAGAAAATAAACAGGTACATCCCTGTTAATGTGTGGCACAGGCATGTCAGAGTGCATTGTGTGGTACAGACTGGTCAGTAAGCCGCTGCTGCTAGCCATATATGGAGGTCATTATTCCCTTGCAGTCTGACAGCCTTACCTCATTCAGCTTTCTGCACCAGGTCATGAAGTTCTCTTCAGAGCCCCCGATTTTCTGGAGCCCACTGGGGAGAAACTAGATCGCAGCACACACAAGCAATTGCTTTTGGCTGGGATGCGCACTGATCAGCAGCTAAATCCCAAGGCAGACTTGCAAGTTCTGGGTTCTGCCTTTGGTCTTTTATGGTAGATTGGTACTGACACTGGCTTCTTTTGCAAAGCACTCTACAGTGTGCTGAGTGGAAGAACTACCTAAGACCATATCTGCAGTCAGACAACAGGCATGCGCACGACAGAGCACACCATGCGAGCTGCCTGGGAACAAGGAGCAGGTACAGTAACATGCTGTTGTCCGAAAACTAGCTGGGGGAAGAAACAATTGCAGTACATCTGTCTGTACTGAGTGACACATCTCAGTTATGCTTTGCTCAGTTCCTGTGATGCAGCTGTGTATCCTTGGATCACGAATTCATTGTTATACAAAAGAATATTACAACTAATCGTGCACGGAAAAAAGTAAGCACGAGGGAAGTCAGTGTGAAACTGCAGGTGGGGAGGAGCTGCCGTCCTCACCTGAAGCTCTGCGTGATGAACCTGGGCGGCTGCTGTGGCCACCTGATCCTCCAGCTCGGCCAGCTCTGACTCTGCTGTAACGCTGTTGATCTTGCGTGCCGTGTCCTCCAGGCTGGTCAGCTGCCCCTCCAGCCCATACACCGTGACAGCTGTCAGGTACACCTACAGGGCCCAGGAGGGAGAGCTGTTGGTGAGTTCTGTTTTGTGAGCATGGAGGATTGAGCAGACTGCATCATCCATGACACCTCTGAGCCCCACCCCCGCCAACTCACTGCAAGCAGATGCTGGCAGAGGTGAATCAGGGAGGAATAATCTGGAAACACACATCCATAAGGAAAAAGAAAGGTATGAGGTAGCTGAACTCCAGATTTCATAGGTATTACAATAGTACTACAAAACAGAATTATTCCATATACACCAGAAAAAAGAAAAAAGAATGCTGAAAAGTTACTTTTTTTTTTTTTTTAGTATTCAATTTCATAACATAGACTGCAATTAAAGACTGTCACATTGTGTGTAAGACACACTCAAGGCCTTCTGTCAATCAAAAACTCTGCAAGAATAACTGTTCATCAGTATATTGATATAAACTTCTTACACTATACCTGTGCTTATTGTATGCACAATGGAGTTTTCCACCGCATCCTGCACTCACCCAATTATACAGCAGCCAAAATACTTTCCATCTCCTGGCCCTTTGGAGTGAATCTGTGGAGGGTCAATAGACTTATCTGGGCCACATATAACAGACTCTATAATTTAGAGATCTTCTCTGAAAATAAACAATATCTCGACCCATCTGCAATACCTCTGATCACCATGGGTGAAGGTTTCATTTCACATTCAGCTACTCAGAGCAATAATTCATGATAAATTGTGTTTTATGCATTTCTTATATTTCACAAAGATATCTAAGACACAGCTGGATGAAGGTCCCTAGTTTATAGAAAATGCCAATTTTCACACAGAATTACAGAATCGTCTAGGTTGGGAAGAGACCTCCAAGATCACCGAGTCCAACCTCTGACCTAGCACTAACAAGTCCTCCACTAAACCATATCACTAAGCTCTACATCTAAACGTCTTTTAAAGACCTCCAGGGATGGTGACTCAACCACTTCCCTGGGCAGCCTATTCCAGTGACTAACAACCCGTTCAGTAAAGAAATTCTTCCTAATATCCAGCCTAAACCTTCCCTGGTGCAACTTCAGCTCATTCCCCCTCGTCCTGTCACCAGGCACATGGGAGAATAGACCAACCCTACCTCACTACAGCCTCCTTTAAGGTACCAATAGAGAGTGATAAGGTTGCCCCTGCGCCTCCTCTTCTCCAGGCTAAACAACGCCAGCTCCCTCAGCCGCTCCTCGTAAGACTTGTTCTCCAGACCCCTCACCAGCCTCGTTGCCCTTCTCTGGACTCAATTGAGCACCTCGATGTCCTTCTTGTTGTGGTGGGCCCAATTTCAAATATTATATTTCAATAACTGTGTTTAAAATTGTGCAACTTATGTGAAAATACTACACGTTCTGCCTGTTTACGAGATTGTCAAGAGACTGTTTCCATGAAGCTGGTAACAAGACAGTAGAAATAAATCTATATTCTTATTTTCCCCACTGGCTGTACCAATAAATTTTCCCCACTCCAGTACCAATAAAGGCTGCAGTGCTACAAAACTACCATGAATTAAACATACTCTGTGGCAGACTTTATGGTTCAAGGGGCAAGAAAACAGGATCTGAACAAGATCTTTGAGCACATACCTTCACTTCATGTGTTTTCCACTCAAGTTATCATATTTGCCCATAGACCCTGCAATCCATTGGTAACAAGTGTTCAAATAGTTTCTGGTTGTGCTGTAACTTCATGGATCAAAAGTGGTGGAGAATGACTATTATTTTTATTGTTTTATTGACTTTTAATTGCTTGTAATAGTTTTTTGAGTGTGTGTGTGTGTGTGTGTGTTTGTTTGTTTTTCTTCTATTACTGGTTTCAAGGCATATACATATACAAGGTATATACATTCTGTTCCTGTACATGACTGCTAAGAAGCAAATTCACTATGATGTCTTGTATGAACTGCATCTTGTTAGATGACAACCTAACTGCAAGCATTAAATTATTGAAAAGTGCACCTAGGACAAATAAGTGATCTGATTTAACATCTTTGCTGAAGTACTTGGAGACACAGGTAGACCATAAAGTTAACATTCTGATTTAAAAAGAAATGTTCCTGCTTTGTGGGTTTAAGTTATTCTTTCCATTCACATGAGTGGTACATATTTCTGGTGCAATGTACCACAGCCACTTCAGATTAAAAGGTTCTTTTTGGATTTCTCTATCACATCTAAATATCAGAGAAAGAAGAAAGAAGAGCACTATGATCAGAAACATCTTTAGGAAGTTGAAGGAAAAACGCATTTAAATGCTATGCCAAAATTCTCTTCACAATAATTTGGATATTTCACAAGCAAAAATAAATAAATAAAACAGGACAATAGAAAAACATGGCAAGAGGTGAGCGATATTTTTTGTAACTTAAGAACCCCCATATTTGTTAAATTTTGGTTTTATTGAACATTTTCCATTTAGATTTAAATAGAAGATTTTTCTTAAGATTCTCTTTACCTGAACAATCATTACACTTCAAGCAGCAATGGTATACTTGCAGGTCTCCATGAAATTACACCCTTTTGCATACATTAACATTCAGATTCAGGAGACTTATTTTACCAACATTTAGGTATCCATAGCTTCTACTAACACCCACCAGATCTAGTGCTGGGACAGGTGGCCCCTACATCCTCCCCACTGATGCATGTACAATCAACAAAACACTGAGAACAAGAATGAATGCAGTAAGGTGTCTGTCTACATGTGCACCCAGATCCTCTTTCACAATTTGCTGCAAAGATTTGCTGAATGCAGGTATGCCCCCATCTGCATTGGGAAAAAATATGGATTACTGGATTTCTAAAGGCTTTTTAAATTTACACATTGACTGTGGTGATGAAATCATGAAACCATGCAGTTTTGTCATGTACTTCAAATCCTGTGTGGGGCAGAGAAAGATACAATGTGGAGACACAGCAAGGCTGACCCAACTGGATGCCTTAAGAATTATGCAGGCCATTCAGAGAAGATAAATCAGCAATATGCTGAAAGCAGGGAAACACCACCTCAGTGACCAGTGAGGAATGCTTGGCCCAAATGAACAGCTAGGGGTCACAGCACCACAGACGTCCAATACTCACAAAGACATGAAGGATTGCTGGAGTTTAAGTGCATGTTCTGATTTCAGTTAGGACAGTTTTCCTCCTAGTAGCTGGTAGAGTGTTGTGTTTTGGATTAGGATGAGAAGAATGCTGATAACATGCCGATTTTTTGGTTATTGCAGAGCAGTGCTTACACTAAGCCAAGGACTTTTCAGCTCCTCGCTCTGTCCTGCCAGCGGGCAGGCTGGGGGTGCAGCAAGAGCTGGGAGGGGACAGAGCCAGGACAGCTGACCCAAACTGGCCAAAGGAGTATTCCATACCATCTGACGTCATGCTAAACAATATATAGGGGTGGCTAGCCAGGATGGGGGGGCCGGCTGCTTGGGATAGACTGGGCATCGGTCAACGGGTGGTGAGCAATTGCATTGTGCATCACTTGTTTCATATACACTATTATTATTATTATTATTATTATTATTATTGTTTCCTATCTTAATAAACTGTCTCTATCTCAACTCTTGTTTCACTTTTCCGTTTCTCTCCCCCATCCCAGAGAGGGAGGGGGGAGGGTGAGCGGACGGCTGTGTGGTGTTTAGCTGCCGGCTGGGTTAAACCACAACAGTGCAGAAAAACCGCACATCAGATAATTTGCAACACAGTTCTCCACAGAAAAAAAAATGTGGGAGAACCTCTCTGCAAACTGCTGTCTTTCTGAGGAATCCAGGCTGTTGTGGGAGTGGGTTTCTGTGAAGGAAACTGATTTTATCCCCCAAGAGGAGATTCTGTCTTTGAAAATTTTCTAGGGACTAAAGACAAACAGGATCTATTTTTTTTGACTTGATCAGAATGTCACAATGGGACAGCCTAGCCTGGATTCTTGTAAGATCTTTAAAAGCTCCTAATGAAGAGAAAAATCACTGAAATGTAATCAGTTAAATGTGGAAAGAGGAGAAAATCAGAAGTTACAAGTGTACCAACTCCATTAAGTGGATGCATGAAAATTTCCAGTGAGTAGTGGCTTCCCTCTCTGATTCAGCATTACACTTTTCCCTGCAGATGACAGGTACTCATGAAAAAGGACAGAAGATTCAGATGTGGCTGAACATAAATGTTTAATTCAGCTTCTCTAGCCTGCTGTTTTTAATAGCACAGTGGGCAGCTCTGTCTCCCTGGGTACTCATCTCAGTATGCTGGGAAAGCATGGGTGGAGGAAGAGGTCCTCCATTTCTTCTCCATGTGACTTGGAAAATGCTTTCCCTACCTGCCCTTATAATAATCAGGCTGTGCTGGGACTTTGAGATGTGTGTTTTCAGCAAGGCATGGCACAGCTGCACAGCCACAGGGATTTGGAGGGCTTAACTTAATTTTTAAGGCAGGGGTTCTGAAATTAGTTCTAAAACTCGGTACATACAACTCTTCCTCTCCTTCAAATATTTTAAAGTACACATTAAAACAAAAAATAAAACTACAACAAAACATCAAGCAGCTGAGCACCTCTTTGAAATAAGATCTATTGTTCTCTCTGTGTATTGAATTAATAACACGGGATTCATTCTCAACACACACTGATGACACCTACCTGAGCACTCTCTCTTTTCAGTTGTCTCACACACACACACATACACTCACTCACACACTGATCCACATTCTTACGTTTTCTTCCAGTGTAGTGAGCTGCTCATCAAGTCTGATGGGGTCTGTTCCCAGTGGGAACGTGCCTCTTCCCTTGTCCTGAGCATCATCAGGGAAATTGCAGGGAATGGTGGATTCTGTGATCAGTTCCTCAGTGGCATTGATGACTTTCAGGACCTCTGTAGATATGTTGCAGAGAGAGACAGCAGAGTACTTCTGTTTTTTTACAAGAGCAGACAGAGAAAACAGCATTAATTTAGCACGGAGAGGTATTATGCAACATGGCTTAGCTTAAAGCTGTAGCTTTAAAAATGCTAACACAATACAGTTGGCTAGTTGCTGAGGAATCTACTTTTTCTCCCTCCCTTTTCAACACATGCATACAAAATACAGCATACAAAATAACATACACACACAATTATGCCACAACACTAGTTCTACTAGAGGGCCGGTCCAAAACTTATGTCAAAGGAACCTACATATATCCAGCTTTAAAACTCAAGTGAGCTAGACACAGCTATTTTTGCAATAGCTTTTAAACAGTTTTTTTTTAACCATGATCATCGTTTTGCGGTCCTGTCAAACAGATGTGAAATCAGCTGTCTCCATACAGCAGCTATCACATTGCAGCTGTGTACAAGGGAGAGAAATCTTCAGATCTTCAGAAGCCCCATGAGGACAGCAGTTTACATAGATGATTGCTAGGAATTATATGATGGCCTCAAAAATGAAAGGTTAAGATATAGGCATGTACACATTTGTATCATTTTTTTTTCTTTTTTAAATCAATTGACCAGTTTTTAAAAGTATTTATGAAATAACTTATATCAAATACCAAGGAAAAGCATGCAGCTTTATTCACGTTAAACAAACAAACAAACAAACAAAAACAAACAAACAAAAAAAAAAAAACACAAAACCCCCCAACAACACAATTGTAAGACTTCTGTTTTTTTTTTTTTTTTTAATTAATGTGCAGTTTTTATCTTTCAGGACAACCCCTTTGTTGGCAATAAAATTTTACCTGATGTTCCCTCGAGCATCAAATTCAACATCTAAACTATACAGCTTTGAGATCAAGCCAGAGCCTGATGAAGCCAATACACTCTCACTGAATTTACATGCAACACTTTCCATGTTGCTTTGCCTAAAAGAAAGTGTGGGAAGTTCAGACCAAAATTTAATTAATTCCTCAAACTTGCAAATACTTATGCATGTGACTGAGGGACCCACCCACCTGTGTATTTTTCCCAAAACAAAATATCTGCAGAATCAAAAATGAGGAAACAGTGTTTGGATTCTACACAGTAAATTGTACAGTATGGAAAAGTGTAACTGGTGAAATATGTCTTTAACAACAAATGCACATCACATAAATACTATATTAATCAATATGCCAGCTGGCTTCCGTAGCAGGATATAGGAGAAATATCATTCCTTTCCTTCATACAGACTCTACTGGGTTTAACTGGAAAACATCTTGTATTATGTCTTTTCTTTAGTACGCTGTTCATTTTTATGTTAGATAAGACTTTTACTGAAAAACTACTTCTTTAGCAGTGTGTGCTCAATTGTTGTATATAGTACATTAAGGCATCTTTAGCACTGTTATTTCTCTGGATTACAAAACATAATTAGATACATGAGATTAAAGAGAATGAGAACAAAGCAAATACAGTATGCTACTGCATAGAGATCTTCAGCTTGTTAGGACAACTAACAGACCTGAACAAGGAAGCCTGGGGCTCTCTTAAGGAGAACAAACACTTGAACCCCATAAATAGCCTACTGTTTTTTCCATTTATTTTCACAAGTGCCAATTAGGTTAAAAACAGATCAATAACTTTATAGGATGGAGGAGGAAATAAATGTTACTTTGTTTTATTATTTGGTTTTACAAGTACCTAAATCTTACTCTATTCTACCAGTAGTGAACAAAAAAGGATAAAGGCCAGACACTACATTTTCATAATGTATATTTTCTTCATCATCTTTGTTGATGTATGCTCTTCGTTTCAAGAACTGCAGCCCCAGTTCAGTGTTCACTACTTCTTAACTTAATTATTATTATTGTTGTTATTATTGTTATTATTATTGTAAATATTATTATTATTACTATTATTTGTAGCTAATGATGGATTTCCAACGAAGATTAAATAAAATTAGAAAAACTTTTTTCAGAGTGGAATATAAGAATCCATACTGGCATTTATTACAGAATCACAGAATCATCTAGGTTGGAAGAGACCTCCAGATCACCGAGTCCAACCTCTGACCTAATGCTAACAAGTTCTCCACTAAACCATATCACTAAGCTCTACATCTAAACGTCTTTTAAAGACCTCCAGGGATGGTGACTCAACCACTTCCCTGGGCAGCCTATTCCAGTGACTAACAACCCGTTCAGTAAAGAAGTTCTTCCTAATATCCAGCCTAAACCTCCCTTGGTGCAACTTTAGCCCATTCCCTCTCATCCTGTCACCAAGCACATGGGAGAATAGACCAACCCTACCTCACTACAGCCTCCTTTAAGGTACCAATAGAGAGCAATAAGGTCGCCCCTGAGCCTCCTCTTTTCCTGACTGAACAGTCCCAGCTCCCTCAGCCGTTCCTCATAAGACTTGTTCTCCAGACCCCTCACCAGCCTCGTTGCCCTTCTCTGGACTCAATTGAGCACCTCGATGTCCTTCTTGTAGCGGGGGGCCCAAAACTGAACACAGTACTCAAGGTGTGGCCTCACCAGAGCCGAGTACAAGGGGACAATCATTTCCCTAGCCCTGCTGGCCACACTGCTTCTTATACTCTTACACAGCTTCTTATATGCTTCTTAAGCCAGGATGCTGTTGGCCTTTTTGGCCACCTGAGCACACTGCTGGCTCACAGAGTTGTCACAAGACAACTATCAACCAACACTTCCAGGTCCTTCTCTGCCTGGCAGCTCTCCAACCACTCATCTCCCACCCTGTAGCTCTGTTTGGGGTTGTTGTGCCCCAAGTGCAGGACCCGACACTTGGCCTTGTTGAACTTCATGCAGTGGCCTTGAACTTCATACAGTGAACTTCATACACTTGGCCTCGGCCCATCAGTCCAGCCTATCCAGATTTTCCTGTAGAGCATTCGTACCCTTGAGAAGATCAACACACGCACCTAACTTGGTGTAGTCTGCACTCTTGGTGCACTCCATCCCCTCATCCAAATCATCGATAAAGACATTAAAGAGAAATGGCCCTAGTACTGAGCTCTGGGGGACTCCACTAGTGACTGGCCACCTAAGAATTTAACTCCATTCACCATGACTCTTTGGGCCTGGCTACCCAGCCAGTTCTTAACCCAATGAACCGTACACCAGTCCAAGCCATGAGCATCCAGTTTCTTGAGGAGAGTGCTGTGGGAAATGATGTCAAAAGCCTTACTGAAGTCAAGGTAGACCACATCCACAGCCTTTCCCTCATCCACCCAGTATGTCACTTTGTCACAGAAGAAGATCAGGTTCGTCAAGCAGGATCTGCCTTTCATAAAAAAAAGCTGACTGGGCCTGATCACCTGGTTGCCCTGCAAGTGCCGCGTGATAACACTCAAGATAATCTGCTCCATGAGCTTCCCTGGCACTGAGGTCAAACTAACAGGCCTATAGTTTCCCTGGTCTACCTTCTGGCCCTTCTTGTAGATGGGTGTCCCATTTCCTAGCCTCCAGTAGACTGGGACCTCCCCTGATAGCCAGGACTGCTGATAAATGATGGAAAGTGGCTTGGCCAGCTCTTCTGCCAGTTCTTGCAGTACCCTCGCGTGGGTCCCATCTGGCCCCTTCAACTATGTCTAAGTGCTGTAGTAGCAGGTCGCCAACCATTTCTTTGTGGATTGTGAGGGCCACATTCTGCTCCCCATCCCCTTCCACCAGCTCAGGGTACTGGGTATCTAGAAAACAACTGGTTTTGCTGCTAAAGACTGAGGCAAAGAAGGCATTAAGCACCTCAGCCTTTTCCTCATCTCTCGTCACTAAGTTTACACCCACACCCAGTAAAGGATGGAGATTCTCCTTAGTCCTCCTTTTTGTGTTAATATATTTATAAAAACATTTTCTGTTATCTTTAACCGCAGCAGATTGAGCTCCAGATGAGCTTTGGCTTTTCTAATTTTGTCCCCACACATCCTTACAACATCCTTATAATCCTTCTGAGTGGCCTGCCCTCTTTTCCAAAGACCATCAACCCTCTGTTTTTTTTTTTTTTTTTTTTTTTTCCTAAGCTCTAGCCACAACTCTCCATCCAGCCAAGCCGGTCTTCTTCCATGCTGGCTCGTCTTTGGGCACATGGGGACAGACTGCTCCTGAGCCTTTAAGATTTCTTTCTTGAGGAGTACCTAGCCTTCCTTGACTCCTCTGCCCTTCAGAACTGCCTGCCAAGGGACTCTGCCAGCCAGTGTCCCCAACAGCTCAAAGTCAGCCCTCCAGAAGTCCAAGACAGCAGTTTTACTGGTCCCCCTCCTGACTCCACCAAGAATAGAGAACTCTACCATTTTGTGGCCATTCTGCCCAAGACAGCTCCCGACCACCACATCTCCCATCAGTCCTTCTCTGTTTGTGAACAGAAGGTCCAGCAGGGCACCTCCCCTAGTGGGCTCGCTAACCAGCTGTGTCAGGAAGTTGTCTTCCATGCTCTCCAGAAACCTCCTAGATTTCTTCCTTCGAGCAGTATTGCATTTCCAGGATATGTCTGGGAAGTTGAAGTCCCCCATGAGGACAAGAGCTGATGATTTCGCAACTTCTGCCAGCTGCCTGTAGAATTCCACATCCTGGTTTGGCGGTCTGTAACAGACCCCAACCAGGATGCTTGCCTTGTTGGCCTTCCCGCCGATCCTAACCCATAGGGACTCAACCTTGTCATTCCCAGTCTCAAGTTCCACAACATCAAAACCCTCTCTAATATAGAGAGCCACACCACTACCTCTTCTGTGCTGCCTGTCCCTTCTGAAGAGCCTATAGCCAGTCATTGCAGCACTCCAGTCATGGGAGTTGTCCCGCCACATTTCAGTGATGGCAACCAAGTTATATCTAGCCTGCTGCACAATGGCTTCCGGCTCCTCCTGTTTGTTGCCCATGCTGCGTTCATTAGTGTAGATGCACTTCAGCTGCCTTCTTCCCCTGACATTGTTCCCCCTGGTACACCTCTAATGAGACTTATTTCATCCCTGTGCCCCTTTCCACCTAGTTTTAGAGACCAATTACTGCAGAACACAGTTATTGTTTTCCTGGTAAAGTGTTCTGTGACAGGAAGTTTTATGAAATCAAGACTTTGAGTAAAATACCCTTCCTTCTCAGTATGTAATGGACAGGAAAAGTTCAGCAAGTAAGAAATGTGACTTTTAGCTTTTCTAGATTTCTGATAAGTTCTTAGAGGCTGATGCTTGGTTTTTAAAACTGAAGATTAAGATTTGCTTCACATTAAATGTTGTGCATGGCAGCTAGATGAATGCTCATAAAGTGCTTGACTCCGTAAAAATACCTTGATCCTAGCCAGCAGGTATCTAGACACAGGAGTCAAAGAGTTAAAGCTTTTATTCACACTTGTGAAACATCTACTTTTATAGTATAAGAACTATACAGCACTAAACACCATAAAGAAATAAAATGGCCAGAAGAAGTGATTTGCCTGAGTACATCTGAAGAGTAGATCTCACAAAACCGAAGAGTACATGCAATATCTTGGAATTATTTAAATTCAAACTTTGTGTAAGTTTTCTGCTAAAGGATATTTGGAAATCAGTTTTACTTTGGGCTGCATACTTGTAGAAGTGAGATGAGATTAAGGACTGCCTGAGGAAGACATAAAATTAAAATGTAAAGAGTTCATGGGTTTTCAAAATGATAAAAAAAAAAACAAAAACAAAAACAAAAACAAAAAACAGCTACTCAATTAATGTCTTAGTCTCATATGTTTCTGTCTCTTCAGTAAATGTCAAAAGCAGTTCAAACTGGTTATATTCCAAAATGGCCAGTTTGCAAACCTAGTGGGGTAATCTAGAGATAATTATTTAAGATATGTAAAGGGAAATAGAGAATAAAAAAAAAATGAAAAAAAAAGTTACCCTGGAATTTTAGTCTTTCACAATCCTCTCCCCTCCCCAAACACCCACGTCAAACTCAGGAGTTACAAGGTTCTGTGAAAATAACCTAAAATTCGCAGACGCACACACAATATCATGCTGGTATGTGGACATTTCAAACTTCTATGAAGATTTTTGGCTGTTTAATTTGATTTTGCCTTTGCAAGAAAGGTCATTGTTAACACCTATAAGGGATTCAAAGAGATGCCTGACATGTCATGATGAAGTCTCTCCCATCCATCTCGTCAAGCAAAAAACTAATGGATGTAAGACACAGAAAGCGATCTCTATTACAAACAGCTATCACAGAAAAACTAAGCACAGCCTTTCTCCTCGAAACACTGGCATGCATTCTCATTTCATCTGTGCTACCATGCTGCTCAATTGACACCACTCCTCTCAAATTAAATTGATGCAGTTGATCCAAAATTGAATGTATATACTGATTATGAGTATTTATTTTCTACTGAATTTGAGATTAAGAGTTTAATGGAATGAAGAAAAAAATATATATATATGTATAAATATATAAAGATAACTCCTAACCAGGCTTACAAATACATTAGACACAATCAAAACGAGAAGTTCAGGTTCCTGAGTTTTTGGTGGAACAGTTTTAAAACCAACGAAATACTAAAAAGGTGTGTGTGTATGCAAACACATATACATACATGTGTACCTGTGTACACTGAATACAACAAACAGCATCTTATAAAACATCTTTACTGTCATTTCTATGTGTGGTTGGACAGATGTTTTGCTTTAGAGAATGTTTCAGTGGTCCAAACTACCTATCACTGACCTGACCTTTAGCTACTTCCCCTCATTCGTTAGACAGCTTTTCCCTTGTCTCTCTCTTTTTTTTTTTTTTTTTTTTTTAATTAGGGATGCTACACTGGAAAGCGTACATTAAGTACGGGTATGGAACTCAGCAGCCTATGACATCTCCACATCATTTCCTTTGCATTAAAATTATTTACTTTATTGTTCAAGAGAGAACAGTTGATATCTACAGTTAGATCCAGAAACCGAGCAAGGGAAGCTTTCCGTCACTAACAGCCCTGGCAGTATCGACCATGTCCTTGGTGACCTGTAGTGCAGTCATTTTTAGCTCCAGTTTCAAACTGTTCTGTCATGCTCTCACTTGTGTGCCTGTTTCTCAGTCAATAGCCCTCATCTTTGTGTGAGGAATTGAGAGGGACTGGGGAGAAGCTCTGCTTTGCCTTTGGTTGATTCATCTTTTCAGAGTAACTGGACTGAATCCAGACTTGACAAAAACAAACAAACAAACAAACAAAAACAAAAACAGAATGAAAACCCAACCCTGCCTTTCCTCTTCTCCCAGCCCCTGTGGGAGTTCATAGTACAGCCTTGAGAAGGCCCTGAAAAGCCCACCAAAAGTCTATCTTCTGTACAGGCAAGCAAGATCTGGGACACTGGTCAAGTCACAGTGTGGGATGAACAAAGCCATCAATTCTCGACCATCGACTGCAGTCATCAACCCTGACCTTCAAAAGACCTTTTGGCCTAAAAGTGTGTCCTAGCTAATCAATACCACAAAGACTGGGAAAGAAAGCTAAAATTTCCCTTAATAACTGATCAAAGACAAGTGTACTATGAAAAGACATGCTACTACGAAATTACAAGTGTAAGTTTGGGACTTCTTGCCATGACTTTAACATCAATAACTTCATTTATGGGTCCTTATTTAGAAAACGAAAGTTAAATTACCTTACAGCCAAATTACCTTATCAGGTATTATTCTGTCTTTTTGATTGTGGTAGGTAATTCTCAACACTACATTTTTACTAAGGAATTCAGTCCACTGTGTTAATACAGTTAGAAACGTACTTTTTATAATTTGCAATGTCTTGTTTAAAAAAACAAGTTTCCTATACTCGTGAGGAAGAAAACTATTTTCCAGTGGGTATAATATTATGGTCCAAGTTGGAAATGGAAATATTCAAGTCTTAAAATCTGCACAGGATTCTGTATGTGTATCTACAGGATGATGATGCACAAATGTAAAAAATATTTTTTCTTTAAAATCATCCTTGATATTTTTACTAAAGAAAAAAAAAAAAAAGATCTAAAAGGCAATTAAAACTTACAGAACAGAACTTAACTCTAAGATTATGGAAAAAAAGAAAAAGCTGAGGGGGTTATGTGTTTTGCTGAATTAAGCATCAACCTTTGACACACAAAAAAGTGATTCCTTTTTTTATGGCTGAGAGAATGGTAAAAAATTAATTTGCTTAGTACTACATAAGAGATACTAAAAATAGCATGTATTTTAACATACAAGGTAAGCATATATTTGCTTAGTAAATAAAATGAAAACCTGTTCTAATAACCTGATTCCAATAAGCTAAGACTCAAATAGCACAGAATATGAAACCTTATCCCACCAAGAAGAATGATAAGCAATAGACACTATCAGCAATGTGAGAAAGTACCTATGCACTGTCAAAAACCTCTACAACAAATTAAGGGTTTTGTTCATTTCTTAAACTGTGAATTTGTGAAGAGTTTTGGAGACCACCATGGTCAGAAACTGCTAAAAACATTGCTGAAATATTTTTTTTTTCCTTCCAAATCTCTTAATATAGGTGAATACATAAAAATATGAAGACCATATACCTTATATTTATCTTCTGTTCTTCTTAATTGATAAATACAAATTATCATAATGAATCCAAATAAGAGAACCAGTCTGCTCCATGTGTCTACTTTATGCTCATCACTCCCATAACAGAGGTCTGGCTGTGATGAGAAAATCATTTTCTGTAATGCTTATTGAATCCGGCCAAGAGGTTTGGTTTTTCAGGCCTGATACTTCTAGGAAAATAATTTGAGTTTGAGAATTTTGCTTGGGAAATGTGGAAACCCTCAATATAACTTTATAACATCTCTTACTATGTAAGAGATGTCAAAAGACAGACAAAATAAAGTGCTCTCACCTGCTGCAATACAGTGGATAAAAACTGCAGCTTTAAATGAAGATCAAAAGTCTTTTGTTTTTCCTAGATAGTGCAAAAGCAGTTAATTAAAAAGGCAGAAAAGTTACGTTAACATCTACAGAGGTTAATATCTATATAGGTTCAGACTTAGAGAGAACTTTGGGATGGACAGCAATGATAAACTATCAAATATAAAATACCATAAAGTTTAGACATTAGCTTTATTACCAAGGTATTTAAAACAAAGCAATACCTATTATATTTTTGTTTGTAGGGTTCAAAATAACCAATCTCATTAACGCAGATTTTGCAAATGACACATCATTTTTTATAAAATGAAGCAGATGGGAAATACTGATTTTTACCATGACAAAACAAAGTGGCACTAGCAACAGAAGGAAACTTTTACAACAGTGTTAAGTAAATGAAAATCTAGCCATCCCTTCAATTTTGGATGCTGCACATGTTTCCAGTTACAAAAGGGTGTGTACCTCACTAATGCCATATACTTACATCTGAAACACCTGTGCTGAACTGAGATGTCTTGTGCCAAATCACTTCCTATTGCTTGCCACTGTCCCTTGCCTGGAGTTCACTGTCCCAAGATGAACAAGTGGAATCCTTCACCCTACCACTCTCCATTGTCAAGTCAGTAGGTTTACCTTAACCCCCTCTAACTTAAGACTATTTAAACTCGTGGTTTTGCCTTGAAGCAATGACACCCACAGTTGTATCATAGTTGCACTGTGACAGGTATCACCTAAGTGAATAGTAGCATTTTCTTGGGTGTCTTCCCACTAGATCTCATAGAGCTCATCTGTCACTGCCAAATCTCTGGGCCACTTATAAAAAACAAGAAAATAATAACTTTGTTGTTGTTGTTACAGTCTATTTCCTACCATTCTGTTAAAGCAGCTTACACTAATCTTCACTGATTTTCTGGCTGTACCTGTAAAATGGCTTTTACATTTTCTTGGTAAGTAAATAAGTCTTTGGTAGTCAGACATCTGAATGAGATCCCCATTTCATGCATATTGGACAAAGCTGGCTTGGGCAAGCATGCACATAAAGAATCAAATTTGAAATTTGGGAATCCTGTTTACAAAAGTGCTGCAATCCCTGTGTGAAGCCAGCTGAAATCTTACATGTTCTGCACTTCTACAGGTAGACTCACTTGCTTAAACACAGGCAGACAAGGTGCAATTTAAAACACCTGAGGACTTTCAGACAAAGCTGACGGATGTGATACAGGACCTAGAAGACAATGTTTCCTCTGAACTAGTAGCTTATGACCCTGTAGGGTATGCTAGGACATTTCAGATGGCACAATTGCATTGAGCTCAGAAGGTGTCAGAATTGGAGGAATGCAAACATCACTGACAATGATTTAAAACTTAAAAAAAAATAAAAATAAAAAAAAAAATGAAAATGCTCTTGAAGCAACTGTGTTGCCTGAAACCAGACTCATATTCTGACAAAACAAACTCAGGATCAATTTAATTTTCCATAGTAAAGATCAGTAAATAATAGCAAATATCTGGGAGAAATCTCTTGAATGGCATTTGTGTCCAGCAAATCCCCAGTTCAGAACATAACATATCTTTCACTGCTTTGTTGAACTGAGAATTTAAAACTTTAGATCCATAATCCAATATGAAGATTGAAGTCTCATGCCTCTTTTAGAAGAAACAAAACAAAACAAAACAAAACACTATTTCACATTCTTTTGCAAAAATGTCTTTACTGTCATTCAAAATCATGTGTGTGGGTTGGTTGCAGTTCATAAACTTTAAAGATCATATTTTACAATGCTGCCCATTTTCAGTTTTCAGTTCTGAACTTTGGAATACTGCTCAGATAATAACATCGTAATAAAAGCCATCATCCACCAAAACACATGAATTATTTTTAGAATCTTGCATACAAATCTGTGAAACAGAAAGTATCTACTGAGATACTGAGAAGGTATACAAACATCTTCTGTCAGCCCAGGAAGATGGCCTTGCATGACACTGCTCAATTTTATTAGCATAGTAATAGCAATGTAGTAAAGCTAATATACTTATGCTATTAAATTTCTTGCTTAAGTGAGCCACAGAGTTCTCTTTCTTTGGGAATTTTTATTCAGTCATTTCCAAAGCTTTCAGGCATAGAAAGCTGGATGGCAGTTAACCTACCCAGACAAACAAACCAACCATAATACCTAGCAGTTTGTCAGAAAGTTTTCAGTTCAGAGAGCTGAAAGATAACCACCACAAAAACTGCTACATTATCTTCTGTGAGGATGGCGTAGGCACTGGAGTAAACTATTCAACCAAGTCCCATGAGTTCTCCTTCACTGAATCACCCTCAGTGTGCCCTGGGCACCCCAGGCATAGCCACCAGTACACAGCCCAGGGAGCTGGCTGTCTTTTCTGCTGTGGAAACACGCACTCACATCCACAGCTACCGGCTATTCCTCACACTGAAGAGAGGTGCCAGGCAGATTTTCTAGAAAATGTCAATCTCATCATACTGATAGTTGAAAAGTGCTAATGCACCTGGCAAGAAATGTAAGATGTACTCTCTCAAAACAAAGAACATGAGACTCTGGCAGAAATACACATGAGGTTGGTGCTTGTAGTTCATACTTTACCCAAAATAAAGCTTTATAAAACCTAAGATGAGCAAACTGTTTCCAGGAAATGAAGGCATAAATATTGTATGGGAAGAACATTTATGCTGTTATTCATGATCAAGGAACTTGAAAGTTTCACTTAAGGAGCAGGATCTCACTGATACTTAACCAACTTACTCACAGGTTGCTGTTGAGAAAAGTATTGTTGTGTGCCTAGTCACGTAATAAAGTCAACAGAACACAGGATTTAAACAAAAAGTTCCTAAGCCTTGGTTGTAAGATTTTATGAGCAGAAGTAAGTGCAGAAATAGATTAAAGGAAATTCCACAAGCACACAGAAAGTTGTGAGCAGCAAATTAATGCAACAAGGATAGGAACTGAACATTACTACCAAAATTTAACTTCCTAATTTTTGTACCTTAAGAAAGAAGGAGTACAAAATGAAAGCAACCAAAGCCAGGAGCCCAAGTGAGGTTTTAACAGCTATTTCAGTTTTTATGCCACGTGGGACAATTTGCAAAATTTGCAAGAGTTAGTCTGTTTTTTAAACAGTATCTCTATGGCTTAGTATCTAATAAAGTAGTCACAGTGATAGACTGCATTCAAAATGCCACATCTGTGTAGTCACTGCTAAAATTGTTTTCTAGAACGTAATTCTGTGGTGTACCATGAAATATAGACCTGGCCTGTTCATCTTCATGAAAAAAAAAAAAGAAGGAGCGAGGAGAGAGCAAGAGTTAAATATACCCCATTTATCATGCTTGGCATTCTCAGGATTAGTATCATTAAGATACTCCCAAGGGGATTTAGATTTTGCTTTTTTTCTTTAAGTATTTAGTTAGTGTTTTAACAAGAAAAAAAAAAGGGGAAAAAAAAAAAGCAAGGCACAAAAAATATGCAAATCACCGTGCTAGTCCAAGTTGCTTCACTAATAGTATAGTTGCACAACATGAACATGGTTTGTTCACACCTGAAATGTAGAGAAGCTGCAGGCCTCTCCAGCCTGAGCATTCAGGACCCCATAGCCTTTCATTACATACCTGGAAAAAGCAGGCTTTTCAGGAATCTGCAGCCCCCTCAAAGACCACAAACTTTGCTTCTGTAGCATAATAAGCACAAAACATTATCTGTAAAGCAAGCCTGTAGTAGGTTTATATTTGCTTTAGAGAGCTGTGAATCTCCAGATCATTTTAGGTAACCACAGGCTTAGAAATGCTGGTTGGAAAGATGGTTGTGCTGAAGATCTAGAAGGGTTTAAATCTAAAGCATAAAACTAATGAGTATTAATACCCACCTAAATCCTCAAGTATCCCACATGACCTAAACAAATATCTCAAAGGAAACATTTTCAACCTTCTATCTCAAACAAGTTTGCAGTTATACAACTCAAAAACTCAGCTTAAGGGGAGAACTGAGAACCGATAACTTCACACTGAGAACCCAACTTCAGCTAATTTCCCACTGAAGACTCAAGCTATGCCAAGTCTTCCCATTGATAAAAGTCTTAATGTAATATAAAAGTATCAGCTCAGTGTGACTACATGAGATTCCTACTTTCCACTGAAAACCAGAAGTCCAGATTTTTAAAAGTGGAGACATGTAGAAGTCTCCATGAGTCTTCATGAGTCTTCATGACCAATAGGTTTCCTATTTACAGTGATTCAATGGAAGAGACTTTTTATTTTTATTTTTATTTTTTAATCTTTTTTATTCTATGCTCAGGAATATTGTAATAAAAAAAAATCTTTGTGATTTAAGGTTACGAATGTGTTCCAGTATAAAGCCACAGAATAGAAAACTAACAGCTAACAAAGACAATCAGCACTGCTAAAATATAAGCAGAATGGCTAAAATACAAGCAGGATAGCTAAAATAGAATATTTCATCTGTGTTCAGGATCTCAAAGCAGACTGTGGGCAAATGAGCTCTCATTTTAATTGCTCAGAATTAGAGCTTCTGTAAACTTAATTTGAAACTCAATGCCCCTATCAGAAGTCTGTGTCTCTGTCTGAGAATGTTAAATTCCAGTCATAAAGATCAGTTCACTACACATGTATTCTTCAGAAACCGGGCTTTTTAAAGAGACAGTATACTGGGACATTTGGCTTTTGAGGCATCTAAAATTACTGGTTCCCTGAAGATAATTTTTCTATGCTTGTCTCCATTGAGACATGTCATACACTCATTTTAAAGGTATTGCATGTTTATGTATGATTTTACTTTTGGTTAGCTCTGAAGTGGTCAGGCAAATGTAATAGATGACATTTGAAGGTTCCTTCCAATTGACCTATTCTATTCTATTCTATTCTATTCTATTCTATTCTATTCTATTCT